>JAMJFZ010001816.1:4342500-4942500 GCA_026225945.1 Cricetomys ansorgei
TTGATGAGAATATTCTAGATGATCATTTTCATTCAGTGGTGATTACTTAATGATATAAATTTGTCAGAACTCAGATTGTGTAATCAATCAGTGGGTCATCGTATGCGTAAATATGATTTTTAAATAATCAAGATTTGTGAAATATTTTGATCATCTAAGAAAATCATTTATGATAAAAAAGCATGATATTAAATATGCAGACACACTGAAATAATATACTATAAGAAATGAACTCTACTTTTAATCTTAGAATTAATATTTTCATTTTGGTACTCCAGTAACTTTCACAATATCAATGCTTACATTTTTTTTCATTTCCCTTCATTATCAATGAATAAAAGAACAAAAAGGAGTTGTAGGTAGTTTTAAATGACCTGCCTAACACAGTAGAGTGGCGGTACTATGTAGAAGCACATGTAGAAATAAGAACATAGCATCTCTTTCACTCACCCTAAACCAAGAAGGCTGAATTTCACATGGTCATCCGGAATCCAAGACCAACAGCATGAGGCCATCATTAGTATGCCACAGGTGTGCTGTGTATTTGCTTACATATATTGTATTTGATCCAGTCGTTATCAGCCCATCTGCTCATCATCTATGATAGACACGTGTATGCACGTGGAAGTGTTTCTCACTGTCTTTCTGTCTCTCTGTCTCTCTCTCTTTTTCTCTGTGTGTGTGTGTGTGCTGTGTCTTAACTCATATGTTTTCTTGGTATTGTCATGCTTCTGTATGTGCACTTCATAATCTCAAAATCTTTTAAGGACAAACACCAGGAGGCATCCCCAGCTAACTATAGTTCTTATGATTCTAAAAATACAACACAGAATGTATGCTGTGTATTTCTTGGAGCTGGAGACTAATCGGACACCTTTTTGGGAAGGGGCTGTAATTAGTACTATGTTCCTTACAAATCGAACATGGCACTTGTGATGAGACTGGGTTCTAGATGTGCATTACTGCTCTATGCTGCTTTGGTTTTTCTCCTGGATCACTTGCTTAGAGGACAGTTACCACTGTCTAGTGGTGACATTCAAGCAGTCCTGTGGAAAGACTCACACGGAGAGGAACTAAGGGAAGCTTTCTGCCACGGCCAACAGGAAGCATGGGCTTCCAGCATGAGCCGTGTGAATGAGTGAATCTTCTTCCAGACCCTTTGAATGCTTGTTCCAGTTTGAGGCAGTCTCCATCCAATTATAATGGTAAGCCAGTAAGATGTCCCTAAAGTCCCAAACTCAGAAATATGCAAAAAGGAATAATTGATTTCTTTTGTATGGTTTTGTTACATATCAATACTTCCTCCAATTAAGGAGAATTTTATTCTAAGTTTCTTTCTGAGAACATGTTTTAGGACATTCAAACACAAAAATATAACCAATACTGCCCTTTCAGCAAGAAATTCATGTTTGGCAGTTCATCTCGGAGTAACTTTTAGAAAAGAAGGGTGTCCTTATTTAACTATTCAGTTCAAAAGGCACTATCTTAAGGTAATATTCAACCCCATGAGTGGATCAAAATTTGGAAGTAATTATTTCTGTTATGTTACAACTAGACTCCAGATATACATGAAACAGTTTAATAACGAGTTTCAGGAAAGCACAAGATTCTTTAGGGATGGTCTCTAAGACACGTGGGTTTGCATTTCCAGAATCACCCATTACCAGCAACTATGCTGGGTACAGTTCTCTCTCCATACCAATGTCAAAAATTGGATTCAGTTTGCCTGTGAATCTGATCTAAGACAAAGACCACTAGAAAAACGACCTCTGGCTTTTGCTACTCCAGTTGAGACAAGGGCATCACCATGTAGCCCACAATGGTCTTGAACTCATAATCCTGTTGAATTAGCCTCCTGAAGACGGAGTCGCAGAGGTATGTGGCCATGCCCAGCTATCATTTCACGTGCTGAAGATTTTGACTTACATAGTTTGTCGTTTTCATTAGTTATTTCCTCATGGATGTGACAAAAATACCCAATGAAAACAGTGTAAGGACTGAAGGACTAATTGTTTGGCAGTACAGCGCATGAAAACAGGAAATGTCATGAAGGTAGAAGTATGAGTAACTCTGGTGGGGGGACGTAAGGTGCACACTACATCCGTAGTCACCAAGTCAAAAGAGGTGAATACTGTATTCAACATGCTTTCTCCTGTAGTGCTGGGCTACATCCTGCGATCCTGCCCACAGTCAGGTTTGATCTTCCCACTTCCGGTAAACCATTTTGGAAGTGTCCTCACACAGGCAGTTCCAAGGGTTTGTTTCCTAGATTATTCTAAACCCTGACAAGCTGACAATCAAGATTAATCGCAGCAGATCCACCCCTTGTAAATCTCACCTCCGAACACACACTTTCCAATCAGACCAGGTTGTACCAATCCAGAAGCTACTAGAGTAGGGCAAATACTAAATCCTGTAACTCCATTCTATATATGGGGCTCTTGATGGAATAATATGGGTTCCAGTAATGAGCTCTAAACCTCCGGTTCTACACACATACCATTTCTTTGGGGCTACTCCATTCCATGACTAGACCTGACATTTCTGGGTCTCCCATGGTCGTGGCATCCCTAAGATATTCACAGCTTCAATGGAAGCCTGCTGAGGATATGCTTTCAGGAAATCCCAGTCGTCCACACTTAGGTTGGCTTCAGCAAGCTTCTAGAACCTGGGTGAGAGCCCCTGTGATTGTGTAACTCCTGTATTTGTGTGTCTGCAAAACCAGATCCAATGTCACCAAATTACGCTGCCAGCTCAAGATGTAATCTGACCTCTTTCTGTCACAACTGTAGTGTGCATTCCCCATGTGTACATTGCCAAAAACTACTCTTTATACAGTTGTTTTTGAGCAAGGAACCTATTCAGATGCATTCTCAATTAAGCCTCACTCTTTCCCCATGAATTTGTATTCTCACATCCTGGACCCCTAAAGTAGTGGGCTTTGTCATCAGGCATCTTTTCTATTGTCCCAGAGAAACGCATGCTTCTACTTGATAACACTAATCTTTTTAACAATTACAACTGGCTCTCCCTCATCTGCTCTGTCTACAACTTTAAATTCTCTTACACTCCTTTCCACATCATACTGCATACTTTCATCTCTTCTTACCTTGAATTCTCTTCATACTAATTCTAAACCCTAACAAGCACAGTCGGCAATAAAACCGCCATAACCTGAACTCCGTGCTGTCTGGAAATGTGCTCTGCCAAACCCATTCATCACACTCTGGTTCTCAGTTCACAGACAGGACGCCACCAGACGCCTTTCCAATGTGGAACCCGAGTGGCTTCTCGCCAGTTCTTGATAGAGTCCTTGCTGCACCCTGAAGTCTCATGAGCACTCACTTTGTCCGCATTTCTCTGAGCATTCAAGCCTTCCAGTCTTCTCCCAGAATGGTCCTATAAGCTCTTCTTATACCAAGCCTTCCCACGGCCCTCCACAAACCATTTCCAATAGCCTAAGGATTTATAACAGCCTAGACCTTTGTGACCAATTTTCTATACTGGTTACTTTTGTATATAACAAACGCAATTGAGGCTCAGAATCTGAAGGTACGATGTACCAGGCCAGGGAAGGCCTCACAGTAAGAACAGCTCTCTCTGCAGGAGCAGAAATGGAAGGCAGGTGAGCACGTTGCGTCCACAGGCAGGAAGCAGAGACAGGGAGTGTTACTCTCCCATTTATAGTTTCGCTTTTATTTAATCTGAGACATCAAACTGTGGAATGGAGTCAAGAACCTTAAGTGTGTCTGGCTATTCACACCTCAGCTGAGCCTCTCTGGAGCCTCTTACAGAAAAGCCCGGAGGTGTGTCACCATGGTGATTTAAATCTCATCAAGTTGCCATAGCACTGACAGGTTTTGCTGTTGTTGTTGACTTTCTGTTCCCACGGAAACTGAGAACACAAGTCCCAACACAGATGTAGATGGTTATCCAGACCAAGGCACAGGTGACTTGTGTGACCCATCAAGGCGTACAAATTTCACATAATTTATAAACTTTTGGTGTTGAATAGTATTAACTCATTTTGATGCTCAATTAGAGAGGCTTTTTAAGGAAACCCTGAGAAACAGTTTCCTACCTGTTTCTGAACATTGTGTTTTCTGCTTAATGAGCTTCTTTATATTTAGGTGTAGAAGGTAACTTCAGATGAAAGAGTATGTAGATCAGAGATCAACAGTATCGGTTTTACAAGCAATAGGCAATTATGTTTTATTGTTCACAGAGTAATATATAAAATTTTCAGGAGCGTTGGGACAGTTTCTCATTTAACTGTATCAAACTGATTGCCCTTCCCAATATTGTAAATATATCTAAGATAGCCACAAAGACACCACTTGCAGATTAATCTCTATCAATGAGAATCCTAAGAATAGAGCACGTGTGAAATGCTTATGTCGGATCAATGCCCCTTCTACAAAGAATTAAAGGGACAGCAAACATCTCATATGATTTCTGTGAGGGACCCCAGGCAGCAGGAATTAGCTCACTGGCCTACCTGTTTATTTCTCTGTGGATTCAAGACAGGACAGTCGGAAATGCCATAGCTTGCTTTCAAAAGAGAGCCAATCCACCTTTCCTGATTTACTCTCCTAGCTTAAGAAATGTGCTCCAAGGGAGTTAATCTAGATACAGCCCTCTCTCTTCATTGATTGAGTGTCAGTGTATATTACATAATAATTTCACCTTTGATGTACAGAATAAAGATAACATAGTGCTATTTATTAAATAGAAACCAGCCATAGAAAATATGGGGGAAAAAAAAATAAACCCTGCCATATGATTCTTACTTTGAAATGTGTATACCTTTAAAATTTTCATTTCCAAAGAAAGGTTTAGCATTAGAAGAACACACAATGGAAAAAAAAAAGAGAGAGGCTTCATAGGCTACTTACAGAGACTAGAAAGGTGAGCATTCAACAGCTGAATTTGACCCCTGTTCCTATCTGCTCTCATAACTGCGTACTCTGTTCTTCAAGTGAAAAAAAGACAAAAGACGAATCTAGTTCCATAATTCAAAATTGAGGCTAACAGCTGAAGACAATGAAAATGTTCGTCAGCGACTCATGATAACATACAATCATGTTCTTGTTCTCCTAGAGGACTTTTGAGCAGTTACATTTATTTCTTATTAAGGTAAAATAGTACTCATCTTACAACAGCTGTGAAGTCATACTTACTAGATCCTTTTCTCTCACATTGGTATTATAACGCTGTGATTAAACCAGCTGGAAGAAAACATTTTTATTTCTTTTTTAAAAGGGAGGGGAGAGAGAAAACACATACAACCAGGTGCTTCCAGATTCTAGTTGCCATAACAACTTGATTCTGCTTCCATCACTAAATTATTTTTGATCATGCTTGTAGTGTGTGTGTGACGGTTTGTGTGACGGTAAGGGATTCATTTAGTTCATTCAGTTACTTTCTGCTGATGAAAGTCTCCTATTTGAAAATAGGCCATTGTCTGTTTTATTAAAGGAAAACAAAAAGCATTCTATAGCCCCCCTCTTCAAACTATTAAGCACAAGAGCTCCCTGAAGAAAACTTGAAAGTATTACACTTTTGCAGACTCCTAATGATATTTCTATAGGATCGTTTGCTTCTGTAAAATTTAGTTTTTATACTCTTACAGCATGAGAATCAGCCACATCCGCCCACCCTCATTTCAGCACTGTTTAGGATAACACCACTAAACCACATTGGGATAAAATGCTTGCTTCTGTCCCTTTCTTCCGTTTAATCTCTGATACCACACACCTCCGGAAGGCAGAGAAGTCAGTGGGATGTGTGGGAAGCCGGAATCAAAGCCTCTTGCTTCCTAGCAACAGCAGTCAAGAAAAATAGACTCATTTGTCAAGTGGCCCCAGAGCAGGAAATCAGAGAACCCTGGGGAATGACAATAGTATACTCAAGGTGCAAACTGTGGGTTAACATTTACCTTCCCAACATGCAATGTTTAATGTTCTCTCTAAACAGAATGCCCTGAGATGCAAGAGAATCCAAAAATCACAATGGCCCAGGGCAGAAGGGCTCTCTCTCTCACACCCCTGTGATAAAAAGCCACTTTGTATGCATCTGTGAGTGTGTGTACGCCCAGTTCAGCATAGATTATTATTTTACTTTTTAAGAAGTAGATGTGAATTACTTAGAAAAATTGAAATGAAACAGAGAGAAACTATAAAAACCAAATTTTAATTATGAGTGTCACCAACCAAACCACCAAAAGATTTTTTCTGGTTAGTTTCTTGGTGTTTCTAAAAGCTTATCTCTACTTTTGCACAGTTTCTGTCTTATAACAGAAACACCTGTCCAAGAGCAGCAGGGAGAGGTCTGACCATGCTGAAGAGCAGCTTGCTGGGCCTCAGACAGGTGGAAGAATTTAAGAGTATGTTAAGTGCGAGTGTCTGAACCACATTCTCAAAGAGGCTGATTGACTCTAGCTGGGCTCAGATCAGAGAGCTTCTAATCTAATAGGAACGTAGGTGTCACCAACGTAAGAGCTGCACACTCTAGGTGTTGGGTTCTGTGCGGCACCCTTTCGTCTGATGTGTCAGTCCCATCTCTCTAAACCTTAGAAGGCCAAATGAAGATACTGTTATTGAAGGAGTCTCTAGTGGTTTCTCACCATTTTAACACGAAATAGTAGATAGCATAACAGGCTGGAACAAGGCTGGGTACTACAGCCTACATCAAGGATGGACTATAGGCAACCCAGCAGGAGCAAAAGGGTCTCAATGACAGGTAAGAGCGGGGAGAGATTCCCCCACTCCAGCCTGTAGGAGTTTTGCAAGAACACCAAGCCAGACAGCCATAAGATACATTTAGATCTGTGTCTGCGTCTTCAGGCTCTGTGAGTGCTGGTCAGTTGACTCCCTGGGGCTTGTTCTCCTGGTGTCCTCCACCCCTCTTGTCCCTGCAATCCTTCCTCTCCCTCTTCCATGAGATTCCCAGAGCTCTTTAAAAGAAAAGGAAATTTTCTTTCTATCATTTTGGGTGACTGTTGGTCAAAACAAGTATTTTCCTTGTTACCTGTTTGGTTCTTTCAACCAGCATTGAAACGGCTATGACATGGTTGTTCGCGTAAATGAATGGTAACTGGCAGATTGGAAGAACATCAGTTGGCTCTTCAATCAAAGAAAAGCTTGCCCTTTCCCTGCAAGGAAAGCATCTAGCCTCTGTCTCACCCTTCAACTCAAGACCACTATCTTAGGAAACCCGTAGCCAAATGGATAAAATATGGAAGTTTCTCGGGTTGGCTCACCTGCTAAGGGCTTGTCTATGGGAGTCTGATCCAGATTCCATTATGCTGGCTGAGGCTTCTGATACAAATCGTAACATGAGGCTCTTCCTCCAAATCTTGTTTTCTTCTCCTGTCTTTCAACATCCTCCCCAGGAATATCTAACTTCATCTCACTGTCCCCCATGAGAAGACTCAGGTGGCGCAACAAACATGAAAATGCAAATTGACGCTTGTTACTCTCTCCGTAGGAAACTAAATTAAGCATTGAATCAAGCTGAAGTCTAGCTGCACAAATAAACAAACAAAACCCCAAATCTGGAAAACATATAAATAAGACCTGCGGAGCACTATTGCTCCTGTTGCTCTGATGGTAAGCCCAGAAAGGGATAATTGTGTCTCCGTCCTGCTGAGACAGCCCCTGCTACCCTTGGGCATGCTACTGCCACTGCTTGGAATTGCATTGTTTGGTTATTTTCTATGTTCCTGATGCATAAAACCTCTAGGACTAATACTCAGAACCCAACCTTCATCTTGCCTATATTGAGAGAGGCACCATAACCCCTGTGGCTATGTGAAAGCCATCCTACTTAATAGCGATGGGTATGCAGACAAAGCTAAGTTTTCTTGATTTCTTTCTCCTCTTTTTTATTTTAAATGCTTACAAAAGCAATAGCTATGTCAATAATAGAAAAAAATATCCAAACACCTATAATATGTTATGAGAAGGGATATATTAAATCAATTATTCTTAGTCTCTCTCCACACCTCAAATCCCTTTGACACTGACACCAAAACTAAGTGCTCAGTTCCTGGCTAAGGAGGTTCTATTCCTTCTAGAATGAGGAATGAACTTAAAGCATTTGTTCTATCATTCTTCAGTTATGATCAGTGTTTGACCATAGATGTATCCTAGAATTGTATTTTTGCTGTATTAGCTATTCTCATTCTCAACAGCTTGTTTTAAATGACTTGGCACTTGTGCCTCAGAGACAAGTAGCTTTGGCAATTATGCTGGCTAGTTTTATTTCACCTTGACACAAGCCAGAGTTATCTGAGAGGAGAGAACCTCAGGTAGAAAATACCTCTATAAGATCGGGGTGTAGACAGGCCTGTAGGGCATTTTCTTAATTAGTGATTGATGGGTGAGACCCTGGTGTACTGGGAGTGGTACCATCCCTGGGCTGATAGTTTTGGCTTCTAGAATAAAGAAAGTTGAGAAAGTCATGAGGAGTAAGCGGGTAAGCAGTACCCCTCTGCATCAGCTCCTGCCTCCAGGTTCCTGTCCTGCTTGAGTTTCTGTCCTGACTTCCTTCAGTGATGAACAGTGTGATCTGGAAGCATAAGCTAAACAAATCGTTTTCTCCCCAAGCTAGTTTTGGTCATGATGTCTCACCACAGCAATAGGAACTCTAAGACAGTAATACAAATGAACAAACAGGTCTAATAAAATATTTGAATTTCTTTTTCAGAGCTGATTTCTTAGCTTAAGTAATGCCTTTGGTGGGAGGAGTCTTGCCTATTTTCCCCATTTTGCCACACATAAAAGTTCCTAGTGCAAGGATGAAGACAGCAAAACCAGTACATATGCTCAGTGGCACAAAAACATAGAAGAATAACAAAAATTAAAAGGTAGCTGGTATGCTTACACAGTATAGAAATGAACAGGTGTTTCCATAAAACATCATTAAAACAAAACACTAAATCTAAATAAATGAAATACCAGATTTGTCAGCACTAAAACCTTTTCTAACATTGAAAGCATGCTTTTATCTTGAAACTTGATTTTTAATATGGCAGCCAGCTATTGTACAATAAGAGTGCATTCACTCTCAAAGAGTAACATTTAATAAGATAATTATACCCCATACGTATACAGTCATTTAGCTACAAGTTATTTTCTTTTAATGTAGAAGGTATAAAGGGGTTGGATAGTGCAGGCTGAGGGCTGTGTGTATAGATGCACACATGTGTAGGCAGAGGGTTGAGTGTGTAGGTGCACACATATGCAGACAAATGGTTGTGTGTGTAGATGTACATGTGTGCAGGCAGAGGGTTGTATGTGTAAGTGTACACCTGTGCAGACAGATGGTTGTGTGTATAGGTGTACACCTGTGCAGACAGATGGTTGTGTGTGTAGATGTACATGTGTGCAGACAGAGGGTTGTGTGTGTAGGTTCACATATGCGCAGATGCAAGTGCAGACATAGGAAGATGTTCTCCAGGAGCTTTACAACTTGGGATTTGGGGACTGGACCTCTCAGTGGCCTAGAGATCACTGGGTAGGGCAGGGTAGCTGGCCAGAAACACCTAGGGTTTCGCTTATTTCTGCCTCCAAGTGTTAGGATTATAGGTACATGAAACCATACCCAACATCTTCTATGGGTTCTGGGTCTTGAACTAAGGTACTCAGGCTTGCACAGCAGGCCCTTTACTGACTGAGCAATTGCCCCAGCCATATTTTGTGTCAACTGAAAAAATTTAAAACCATTTGTTTAGCCCTGGTAGTTTAGCTCTCTCTTGATCCTTACTCAGCTGTCTGGACAATGGTTTTACAAAGGCTGATTGGTTCCTTCCCATAAGGAGGATGTGATCTAAGACAACAAGGTGGACACTGTCCTGAAGTACACATTGTCACCTTCTAGCAAACTGGCCCTGTGAGGGAACAGCATGGAGGGGAAGATTCCAGGAGAGATCACAAGAATGGTGAAGGATAGATGACAACCTGTTATTCCCACAATAAGCAAGTCACAAAGCCAGTCCATATCCAAAGGAACCTCGAGGAGTCTGTCTTTGCTGCCACATTAGAAAGACCAGAGACAGGGAAAGGTTGTGTTTAGTTTTGCAGTCAAGTATTTGTGCTAAAATCACTTCGAATATTAGAATAAAAGCTCCACAACATTCAACCCATTTGACAACGCCTGGTGCTGCTGTATTCACCTATCACAAATAAACTTCACAGACGCTATGTGTGAAGGCTCAGCTCCATGTCATCAGAGGTGGTAACTACCTTACCATGGCAGAAATTTTCCTATTATAAATTAGTGTCCCATGAGAATCAGGGTCAAGTTTGCTGTTTCTCTAAGACTGATACAAGGGCTGGTTGCCATGACAATCTTCCTTGATATCTTCAACGCATTTTCTAGAAAGAACAAAAAATCTATCCTCTGTCTCTTAAGTTTCTTACTCCACTGGATGATTCTTGCTCTCGGACACATTCCTGGTACATTGCACTGTAACCACAGACACAGAGATCTGTGTGCTAAGTTCAATACTTTGAGGGAATCACGGGTCTCCTTGAAAATTTGGCAAAAGTCTGTGGACATTCTAAAAAATGGGCATGACACACTCGTGAAAATGTTTGTCTGTGATCTCAAGAGGTCCATAGACTTCTGTGTACTTTCTGAAACTAGGTAGACCTCATCCGAGAAGACCTGCACTAGACTATGGAAATAAATGATCTTGTACTAGGACATTAGGTTATTGCAGTCAAAGGTGAAAGGATAGCATATGGAAATAGCCAAAAGTACCCTGGAGCCACAGCTACAGGCTCCAGCTTTGTAAGTGATTAATGTTCGGACATCATTTATCCTGGGAGAGACATGCTCCAATTCTTCTCAGATACAAAGACAGAGCCAAACTCAAAAGTATGGTTCTCACAATTGCTTACAAAATCAAGATTCTGCCATCTGCACAATTGGATACTCTGAGCAGTAACCATCTGTGGTACCTACCTACCATCCCAACACACCAGAGGCTGAGGCAAGAGAATCGTGGGTTCAAGGTCAGGTTAAGCTACATAGTTGGTTCCAAACCAGGCTGGGCTACATGGCAAGACCCGTCTTTAAATTAACCAACAATTAATTAAATTGTTGACATCACTAAAGAAATGAGCAATGTGAGATATCTGCCTATAAATTATAGAAGCACGCATGGATTCAGGCGTGAGTCATTTCTGAATATGGAAAATTGGTTCACTGAGAATTTTACACTACTTTCTCCACTTCTGTGCAAGTTTGAACTTTTTGTAATAGAGTATGCTACAGTAAGAGAAAGAGAACTCAGTATTTATTGGAGGTCAGATAGAGGTCCCCACACCATCTTATTTCCAACCATTCTTCAGTGAAAGGAGTGTCTATGTCTTGATTAACTTGCTTCTCCACAGCCTAAAACACCTTGTCTCTCCCTGAATTTTCATTCACTCAAAGCTGTGAAAAATAGCTTTAGGATGGTAAAACTGATATTGACTTTGCCTTACAATAGCATGTGATCCCACAACTCCCAGGGCCTCTCTCACCATCTGCCATGGGGCTATCTTAGAAAGGGGGTAGGACAACACCATCCCCCAGAAACACTGCAGGAACAAACTGTCCTTCAGTACCACCTCCTCAAAATGCTCACTCCCCCCTCTGCATCCTGGATCCAGCCAAAGGGACACTAAAGAGCATTGGCACCTGCTGCTGGCAAGTGGCTGGCATCTCACTCAGCTCTGGAGTACAAGTCCAGACAGGATGATTCCAAACCACAAATTAAACAATTAAAGTTGACAGTGAGTATGACACCTGTCATAAGTTTAAGAGGATTTTGTTTCAAATTGTGTTTGGAAGAGTTGCCCCAGCTGTCTCTGAGGGCACTGAGATCTCTCTGCCTGTCCAGGACCCCTTCAGAACAGTTCAGCTTGAGTCAGTTCTTGTATACAGGGTTCCATGATAAGAGGCATTGAAAACAGAGTTCAAATGCTGAGGAAATGAGGGACAACAACTGCTTTTAATTTGCGTGTTAAAGGTAAAAGATGGAAAGAGCTGCCAACTAAATAGAATTATATAATAAAAAAAATAATCTCTGAAATAATGAGCTTTTCCAGGGGAAAATGCAATTGAGTTGCTATATGTGTCATATCACACGCATATAGAGCATACATATATATCATATACATATACATGGATATATACACACACATATATATATATGTCACATACACATATAGCATACATATATATGTCATATATATATATATAGATAGATAGATAGATAGATAGATAGATACAGATAGATAGATACAGATACAGATACAGATACAGATACAGATATAGATATATATCGCAGTATATTTCCATGAGGAGTTTTTCAAGGAATCTATTAAGGACAGCAGGAAAGGCTGGAGTTTCTCAGAAGAGGGAAGCCATGCAAATAGGAGGAGCATTCAGAAACCCAGAGCAAGAATCTACAGTTTCTCTGGGTTTGAATCTTGCCACCACCATTTAGTACCAGTCTGACCTCAAACAACTTTAAAGGTTTGTTCTGAATGTCCCCAAGTTCATGCTTTTTAAAATGATGTCTTGTTGTGAAAACTTTAAATGCCTGTGGTTCCTACGAGAATAAGTTCCATAATAATAGAGTCATCGAGATGGCTCACTGGATAAAGGCACTTGCCGTCAAGCCTGAGGACTGAGTTCAATCCCTGGAGCCCACGTGTGAAAGAAGAAAACTGAATCTTTACCACACACAGTGTGGCACACAAACACAGAAATAAACACATGCATGAATGGATAACCATACAAGCAGGCAAATATTTAAAATACCATAATAAAAGGCCATCACTAGTAGGGTAGCTTCCCCACTGAGACCACACTGTATTTCCTTCTGTAAAGAATGAGAATTATGACAATTCACATGTTGCATTTTGATTCACTTGCCAGAAAATGGCAAGCCTAATTTCAGCCAACAGGCCAGTGCATAGAATCCATGAACTGTCATCTTTTTCCCTGCTCATATCTCCCAATTGTATTGCTTATGTCACATGCATACTCTTGCCTAAGCTGTTTCTGGTTCTCTGTGGAGCAAGCAGTGGTGGAGGACAAGAGGAACCTGGGGATGGGAGGAGGTGGAGCAAAGACTGATGGGGAGAACAGACCAGAGATTAGAACACTGGACACAAAATTGAAAAATTTAAAACAAATATGCAATAAGCAATTACCAAAAGAGAAATCTAGGATAGATGAATCTGGTTGTTCACAGCTCCTGGAACCATTACAGTGTTGTGCACAGTTAAACCTCTTTATAATATATAGTACACGTGACTTCACAAGATGCTTTATCTATGATACAAGGATCTGAGAGTCATCATCATCCCACAAAGGACAGTCTTCTCTGGAGCTTTCTAGAAGGCACTAGTGAGGATGCAGAAGACCACAGCCTTTCTCATTTTCTTCGTGTATGTGTGTGTGTGTGTGTGTGTGTGTGTGTGTGTGTGTGTGTGTGTGTGTGAGATACTTTGAGTTATTAAATAATTCACTGGAGCCTTGTGTTTATAGCCAATCCTTGCCACCAGCCACATAACATATTTATGTACCTAGAAATATTCCTGTAAAGCATCTACGGCTATAGATGCAGAGATAAATGGTGAGCGACAGCTGAAAGAAAAATAGTCTAGACCTTAGAAGAATCCAATAATTCAACATATTACAGACAGCTTGAAGATCATTAACATACATAATATTGATTATGTCAAGATTTAATACCCTAGCAAAACTTCATAAAAAATATGTGGGGCTAGCAGAGTGGGTCAGCAAATTAAAGGTGTTTATTGCTGAGCCCAAGGACCTGAATTTGATTCCCAGAACTCACATGGGGACTCTTATGGTTGTCCACTTACCTCCACAAGTGTGTCATGGACATACACATAGTGTGCACATACACATAGATAGATAGATAGATAGATAGATAGATAGATAGATAGATAGATAGATAGATGAGAGATAGCTACAGATAATAGTAGATAGACGTAAAAACATATTTTACTATCACAGAAATCTAAGAAAGAATGAGAGGAAGGCAAATAAAATTCAAGAAACACTATTCTTTTTCACATGGAATTATATACATATTTCCAAAAATTGAACCTTTGTCATGGAAGAATAAGTATCTGGTAACAACTGCATTTTGGAAAACTCAGAGAACATTCTATATTCATTTTTAAAGTCTGTGCACCCCCCGAGAGCAGTATGCTCTGCATCCTCCCCTCTTCTGTAGGACAGATACACACCTTTGCCCACTGAAGGTGTCTTTTGCTCTGTCATGTGACACCCTGGCCAGCAAGCCAGGCATGGGCAGGAGTTTTTCTGGGCCTACGTTATTACTGTACAGAGGGTCTGGATGTTACCTCAGGGAAGGGATGACTTCAAAGGGACACTGAGTGCATTCTGTCCATTTCCTTCTGTCTCTTCTCTACTCCTTGCAGAGGTAATCTCACTTTCCCTTGCTTCTTCTGTGCAATACTTTCCGAATTCATAGCCTTCTCTCTGCCTGTTTCTGTCTTGAGTCTCAAACCCCAAATTCCATGAAAAATTAATTTGTAAAACATAAACCCCTCTTCCCTTCTGCTTGGGCCCCGGCCTATCCCCACTATTAGGTAATGCTGGGTAAAAATGACTCTTCTATACACTGTCTATTTGTTTTGAAAGAGTCAGCCCAACTGCCCTGTATGGCCAATGCCTGATGGAGTGAACCCTGAGGGGGCTTCGCATCCTATTTTTCTGTGGCTACTTGACTGAAATCTTCCTTGAGATTTCAGTTCCTAAGGATGGAGGAAAATGTCACCCCTTATAAAGCAGCTCAGATCCCTAAAGTGTGCTCCTGAATCAACTTCTCTTAATTAACTTGGAAAATGGTGATTGTGTACCTACTATGAGACATACGCTGGAGATATGACTGTGGGAGTGAAAGTTTGCCTCTGCCCTCAAACAAGTAGGGAACACAACCCAAAGTGCTAAAATGCTGTTATAAAGTAGGTTAGATGCCATAGAAGCCCATAGATGGTGTTTAGTCTCCAGCGAGGCTAAGAAGAATCAAGCTAGGCACCTAGGACACAAAATATAAGAAGGCACTGACTCATGGGGTCAAGCAAATCTAGGATGAGAACGGAAGATGAGAATCTCCTTAAATTGTGTTTCCTAAGGCATCACCCTCGCCATGACCTATACAAATGTGCTATAACCAAAGAAATATCCCAGGAAGATTGAAGGAGCCTTGAAGAGGAGTACCCTCTCTCATAGGAAATCAAATATGTTATAGAACTTGGTAGATATGCATTTGTTAAAGGTGGCATTTTAGAGCATAATTCATGGATGATGTATTGGTAAATAAATACCATAAGCATGAGATAATAAACATTCAAGTGCAAGGATGTGCTTATTAATCCTGGCCCATGTATTAAGAAGAGACAATACAGGCTTGTAATTAGAGCAACGACCTCTGCGCTCCAGCTCTTACTAGGCCATGGCCTTGGGGTATCATTTATTCTTCCTACCCCTTGGCTGTTTCATCCTCTGAGAAATAGCAGTAACAGCACCCTATGCATGCGCTGTATGAACTGTCAATGGTTTCGTAGATGTGGAGGGCTTAGGGCCATGCCAGACATGGTGTGAACAGTTAATGAATGTTAACTCATATTATCGGCCTTTCATTCTTCCCAGACGTCTTAACTGTACACATCTGCAGAAGGAGAGCTAGAGTTTCAAAGACTACTGACTTGAAGTCTGAAAGTTCTTAAGGAATTCACTGGGACTTTATGGGTGTAACATCTGATATTACTAGGAGACAAAAATCTCACAAAACTCCCTGATCTTCTTCCTCTTGCAATCTGTCTACCCGCTTCCACAATTTAGGAATATATAAGAATATACATAATACATAAATGTATGCAATAACAATTATCAAGAGGTCATTCATTTGAAGAACAGCAGAGGACATATGGGAGAGTTAGAAAGGGGAAAGGGGAAGGGACGGGTGTTGTAATTAAATTATAATTCAAAAGTAAGACATTAAATAAAGGTGAATAAAATAAAATAAATTCAACGATTTTTTTTTCTTTTTAGTTTTTGAAACAGGTTTTAGCCATGTAGTCCAGGCTGGCTTGGAAATTGCTGTGTAGGTCAGACCGGCCCAGAACTGGTAATGATCCTTCTACCTCTGCCTCCTGGGTGCTGTGATTACAAGTGTGTGCTGCTCCTCCCAGATTATACTGAGATATTTACACATCTGCCCTCAGAGGACATCATGTATAGACGCTGAAAACTATCGTGTTCCTACCAACTCATGCCCCACAGCCTTCCTCATTATCCAGTTCTAGAATTTCCTATGGCCATTAATACCAGTAATACTATTTGATTTTATGCATAGTACCCAGGTTTAATGTGTGTCTGTGTCTGTGTGCGTAAGATTCCTCCCAAACTAAAACAGGATACAAGGTTATTCGCTGTTGTATCAGCAGCACCTAGTACTATAATAGGTATTCAAATATTCTGAACAAACGAATGAACAGTGGATGACATTTGAACTCTTCCCTTCTCCCACTTCTTATTCCATCAATTAATACAAATTCTGTCAATCTCATTTCCTGAGTGTATATTTTTCCCAGAATGCTCTGCCCACACATTCTCCACATGTCTTAAGAAATCACCATCCCCCATCTGGATTGCTGAATTTGTATCTTTTCTGCTTTCCCTTCTCAAGTCCTGATTTCTCCCCAACAGTGTTCTTAGTGCAGCTGGAGTGTACTTAGCAACATAAATGTCAATCATATTGCTGCATAACTTACCATTCAAAACCACTGCCCCAAAGGTGCATGCTACATGACTTCATTTCCAGAACATTCTGCACAGTACAAAGATGAGATGATGAAGACGTATTTAACAGATGTTAGAAGACAAAAGTGGCAAGGTGGGGTGGATGCAACTAGCTAGAAGTGATCATAGAGCTTTCCATATGCTGATAGTCAGCTCTTCGGTATGATTGGCCACAGGAATCTATACATAGAACCAAATGTCATAAAGGTATGCATACAAACACACGCACACACAGTCAATATGTGTAAAAACTGCTCCAAAATGAATAAGATCTATATGGCCTGATTAATAACATTGTGTAAGTGTCAGTCTCCTGGTTTTTATGTGATATGCTCATATGAAATTTCTCTGGAGGAAGGCAGGTTGTGAATTCATGGACCTCTATGCATCATTTTTGCAACATCTTATTGTATATTTTTATTTCAAATGATTACCATTTCCCTCAAAGCTGTCACATTCCACAGGTCTTTGAAGGATTCGGCCTTGAGACTGTATCTCTAGGCTCACCTGCTACCTCAGTATACAAGAGATTTCAGTGCAAGTAAGCAAACAAACCTCAGTCAGTTTTAGTCTGTTGTTTCATACCATTTAAAGTGATGAATGAAACAAATTTATTACACATTGTAATTACACAATATTCTTGGTTCCTGCATCAGTTAGCTACCACTGCAAAACAAACCATCCAAAACTCAGAATCCTGTAGCACTTTCTACGAACTCTCCTATGTCAGTGTGTTCAGTGTGTTAAATGTACTCATTTATGATCTCTGATGAGCTGTGGGTCAGTGTTTGCTGCTCTACTGGCTACAAGCTTTTCTAAAGTGGACAGTGCAGACACATTTGACCTATTCAACATGTGATCGTCTCTTCCAGTGGATTGACCATACAGTTGTGGCAGGGTTCCAAAAGAGAAAATGACCCAAAGCTTACACTTGGATAGATATACAATCACATTCTCCAAAACTTAATGGCTAGAGTGTGTAACAAGTTCAATCCCACCTTTAAAGGTCTGAGAAAACCCCTGGAGGGAGGAGCCACAAAACCACAACACAAAATATGTGGACATGATGTGAAGAATTAGTTCATGAAAATAATCTGAACCTTCTGCTATAAATCAGTAAAGCATGAATAACACATGTCCTATTGTAATAATAAAATTCTTAGGCTCTGAGGTACATCACAAATATGCTTTAGATCTCAACTCAGTATTTTGAAAGACTTCATTACACAGATCAGCAACATATTGCCACCTTTACGGACAAAACCATTTTCATCTTAATCCCTCTATAAGTATGGATTCTGCAAGTGTGTTTCTCCCTAATGTCAGCCCCTCTTGCAGGTTCAATTTCCTCTTCATTTCTTCTTCACCTTCAGCATCTATTCCCAAAGAAAGCTATTGTTTAATAGCAATGTTCCCTTGAGAAAAAGCAATGTCCTGCTGCCTTCAGAGTCAGTCCACGAGAAATGCACTCCTCAATGAGAAGCAGGGAAGAACGAATCTGCCCGTGGGTTGCATGAGACGGAAGCAATGAGCTGCTGGGTGGAGGTAAGGAAATATTTTCTCATTGTCTAGCCAATGTGAGGTGCAAAACTCTAAGGATTCAGGTGGGCAGGATGTCACCTAAGCTGTTCATCTGGCGGGTACCCATGTGAAAGGGAGAGATAATCATTAATGTCGCTCCTGAGACAAGAAGGTCTTTATGGACAGAAATAGATTCCACTAGAACATTGCACACTGCCTATTGAAGCACAGACGGTGATTTGGAAAACGCTTGGAGGGCAGGAGAACAGCCTTAAATCAAGTCCAGTCGTGTGTGATTAGTAGATAAAATAACTGTTCTGTTGCGCTTTGGTCTCTATGAGGAATCATGACTTTAAATTGTGTGTGACAAGTCATTGGCGCATATTAAAATGAAATGCTTTCCCCATGCAGCATTTACTCTGTGAGATTCTTTATACAAATGTTACAGGTAAGGAGCAAGAGAGAATAAAGTCTGCGTACCGGCTTATCTACCAGGCACAATACCCTGGAAAATGAAACAATTTTCTCTGCCGGAAAGTCTCTTTGCAGGATTAATGTCAGCTGCAATGAGAGTAAACCCTCCCCCCAAAAAAAATTATAGATAGAACATCCCAATGTTTGTTTTTGTGTTCATCCATTCTTCTTCAATGCCCCCCACTGCCACCACACACATACACACAAAAGATTCCTTCTTATCTTCAATCTCGGGGACCTCAGAACTTCCTCTTGTTTCTTTCCCTCCCACTGTGAACTTTCACCTTTCACTTAAGGAAACACAGCTCCTCTTCCCTGCGCTCACGTTTCTAGCATCACAGCCTGTGAACTGGGGAAGGACTAAGGGTACCTAGAACATAAGCACTGGGACATCGTAACAGTGGATGTGATCATAGAAGGGACTTCTGAGTGAATAGCGGGTGGGTAGCATCTGCAGTGCAGATGCACTGGACAGCAGGGTGATCCACGATCCAGGCCGGATGGAGCAGACTGTGCAAAATTTCCTCAAGCTCTATTCAATATGGGGCATGATTTAAAAGTCGTAAATTGTTTCTGGAAATTTCCATCTAATACTAATGGAGCATGGTTGGTCGTAGGAAACTGAAGTTACGAGTTAAAAGAGACTATTCTGTTTTATTTATTCTAGGTTGGAGGTAGTATTGTGGCTATTCAAAATGGTATGTTTTTACTTATAAGACAAATCCTCAGAGTTTTAAGCGTTTCCATATATAAACACATGGGAAAACTATGTACAGGGAAAACAGTCATATTTTATCGCATTGTGTAGATCTCTTTTGGCAGAGGAAGAATAAAAAAAACTTCATATGTTAACAACAATTCAGTAAACAATTGTGCTAAAACCTATGGTGTCCTATGCATTCAACTACGACTGCACAGGTATCGTACAAAATGCAAAGAATTCAGTAATTGGAAGTACTGTAAATAAATAAACATCTGTAAATAAACAGATGAAGGACTATCTACAGCTTGTAGGTGTCTTGGTGGGCTAGACACATGGTAGATCACTGGACTTTTCCCAGAGGATGGTATGATTTTTGGGTCAGCCTATGAACTGTCTAAGGTTGTCTCATTCCCGGGAAATGAGTCAGATGAGAAGATAAAGGTCTCCTGGTGGTACCATCTGGTTATCACATCAAAACAACTTGTGTAACATACTAAGTACTTACAAAGTGATTTCTTCTATATAAAAATACCATATCCTTTTAACAGTTCTTTTAACATTAAATTTGATGACTGGAAGTTTCTGAGTTTAAGAAGATAATGGTCACCCACAGACCCTGCAGCTTGTAAACAGTTAGGCCTGAACCAAAAAGTTGTGTATTAGGGTTCTAAATTTAGGTTTCTGTCCACTATTACCATCCTAAGAACAAGGAGGAAGAGGAGGAAGGGGAGGAGGAAGAAGGAGGAGGAGGAGGGAGAGAAGGAAGAGAAGGAGGAGGAGAAAGAGGAGGAGGAAGAAGAAAAAGGAGAAAGAAGAGGGGAAGCATTCCAATCTTGTGAAATGTAGTTGAAACCTTTAAATTTAGCTAAAACGAAATGAGTTGCCCAGTGTAAAAAGCAAAGTTTTATTGGAACAAAAATGGTGGTCTGGTTCTATTAAGATATTCTCTGAGGCAAGTGGCATCCTGAGACCCACCTGAGAAGAGAGGAAAGAGCCTTAATGATTCATCACTAGGTCAGTCTGCTAAGTGGAAGTCTCCCCCTTCTCTGGCAAGCTCATGAAGAGACCATCGCCCATCCTGCCTCCTCACTGCTCAGCAAATACCAGCAAGTGCTGGCATGAACGGCTTTGGAAATGAAACAATAGGACTGTGTGTAGCGGGCTATGGTTCTCAGAAGTCACAGTGAGACCTCCATGTCTGAAGGTCATGTCCTCATAGTCACTTGGGATCCCCTTGATTTATAAGTTAGATTTTATCATGTCACTAAACACCTTGAAGCATCTTCTTGTAGAATCTGGACAAACGTCACAAGACATTACCCTAGCCCACAAGCCTTCTCTCAGCCTGTGCCTCAGTATCTCTCAGCTCCTTTCCCTTTCCCCAGCATGCGACCCCAACCTCTGTGCTACTCCTTGAAGATCTACACAGGCTTCCACCTTGTACTCTTTGTACTGCTGTTCTCCTTGATTTCCACTCAATTTTTCTCAATGTCAGCGTGTTTTGCTTGTGTTGGGTTTTTTTTTTTTCTGTCCAGAGAGTATTCAAATATCTCCTATCAGAGACAATATTTCTAACTCATCATTTTAGAAGTGGAACATCACTCCTCAGAGCACACAGACTCATCTGTTGTTCTAATACTAAATGCCAAGAAAAAATAATCTGCCTAGCTCATCTGGGTAGCAGGATGCTTTGCCAAGAAGTTTTCTGTGCTGTGCAGATCTCCTAATGGCTACATGCCACTTGGACTTCTGGAAACAGCGTAGGATATAAAGGAGAGTGATCGTACTTGAAGTAGTAATTGTTGGGATGGTTTGAACAATGTTAGTTCAGTTCAGCTAGTTCTCTCTGCAGTTCCTGTTACTCAAGCTAAGGACAGCCAAAAAGGGCAGTGACATTTTCCTTCTTTCTCTCTTTAAAGGCCGCCTGCAAGAGCAGTGAAGGCTTCTCTTTCTTTTTAGAGCTAGAGGGTAAAAAAGTCACAAGTTAGGAATCAGTTACAAGAGAAGAATCTGTAGCAGTAGCAGTTGGGGCAAGAGAACAGGTTTGAGTTACATATCAGAGACCAAGTTTCTACCATGTTAATATTAGTGTCATCGTAGGTGAGAGTCACAGGACGGTCGTATCGTAAAATAATAAAACAGCTAAAACTTGTTCTGAGGAGATGGCTCCATGGGCAAAAGCACTTGCTGTTTAGGTCTGAGGAACTGAGTTCAAATCTCCAGAGCCCACATAAAGGCAGAAATGGTGGTTGTAGGGGCTCCACAGGTGAGGTCTGCAGTGCAAAGCTCCCACTTCTGAAGGGTCCGCCACCTCCTACACAATCTGTAGCAGCTGGTGTCTGTGTAGTCTGAGCTCTGGTGTCTGTGCCCGGTTCCCCACCACCCGCCTCACCCCTGCCACACCCCTCTCTACTTACTGAGTGAGGGACCTGGGCCCCATGCTGCTCTACAGAGCTGGTGCTCTGTAGAACCCTGGACTGGGGGGGGAGGGGTCCACCATAGCCCTGCCCCCTTGTCAAGCTCAACCCTCCTGGCTCTGCCTCCTCCAGGTGCTGAGCAGTCAAGCAGCCTCAGTCATAGACTTGCCAAATAAGGGCAAAAAAATCCCACCAATCACAGGCCACCCTGGGATGCTTCACACCCCCACCCCCAGGGACACTATATAAAGAATAGCCTTCTGAACTATGCTCAAAGTAGGGACAGAGCACAGCTTCAGCTGCTGCCTTCCTTCCAAGTGGAGGCAGCCACCAAGAAAAGAAGCATGAAGAACACCTCAGCTCAGCCAGAAACAAGAACTCCTCAGCTCACCTGGGGCTATTTCCCTTCAGAGCTGCAACACTGGGGAAGCTTCTCCCCTCAGAGCAGAGCCACGCCAGAGCTGAGCTGAGTGCAGAGGGGTGTTGCATTGTAACACCCCGCCTCAGCTGGGGAAGCCTTCCCTGCCTCAGAGCTGGGAGAGCTGTGTGGTCCCTGGGTTCCTGACAGCAGGGCAACTTCCTGTCAGAGCTATGTGGTTCCTGTGCTCCAAAATGCCAGGCCAGTTTTCCATCTCTGTTCGTGCTGAATAAAAACCCTAACAGCATTATGCATTTATGTCCCTGAGCTTCAATAGAGAACTAGAAGCAGAGACAGGAGAATCCTCAGAAGTTAATGGGCCAGAGAGCCTGGTATACAAAATGGAGAATAGCAATGCCTCAAGCACAGTGGTTTGATGGTGATGGTAGACATCCAGGTTTATCCATCCTATCACCTCCGCATGAGTGACTTGACATGTGCCTGCACTCACACACATGCACAAATGTCACACACACACACACACACACACACACACACACACACAGGGGAGAGAGAGATTTTAAAAAGACACAGACAAACCTGAGTTCTCTATACAATATACTTCTTGTAAATAGAGGCTTTGGGAACTGTGATGTTTGACCAGAAAATCTAATAAAGCTAAGAAAGAGGTGATCACAGATCTGCTAGAACTCTCATGTGACCGCTTTGTAAACTCTTCCTGGGGAGAAGCACAAGCGTTCCTTCACCCCAGACGATGTAATAGTGACACACGAAAGACACAGTTTCATCCAAGTTTATCTTGGTTAAACTATCGAGTTGAATTAGGGTTCCTTACATGAGCGTGACAGAGGAGTTACAAGAGCGTGGGCAATGACCCAGTGGATACACCACTGAAGAAAATGTCTCTTCCTCTCCTACCCCCAGCAACTCTTAGCTCCACATAAGTCTTCAGGGAAAGGTGGGACCAAATGAGCCTCTCTCTTTCCTACGTGATGGAAAGTTAATGTTGTGCAGATCCCCTGCAGGGAAGGGTCACAGCTGTAGAAAGTTCAAGAGGTCAGTGACCACCTAGTGCCTAGAGGAATGTGTCATACAAACATAGACCTTAAGACAAATCTATAGCCTGGATCTCTACTTCTTTCCATCAGGTAGTGATATCTTCTCTTGGTCTTGACAGTGGGATAAGGAAGATGAAAAGATGAGTGAAATTATAACACTTCAAGAATTTAAAAACCCTTCATAATGAGGTCTTAGATGTGCTTTAAAATATTTGAGCTCAAAATAAAAGAGAGATGAAGCAGGTGGGAAACTCTTGATTACCCAGGAGACAGATGTACAGGGCTTCATTATACAATTTTATGTACTTTTGTGTCTGTTACAAATTTTGCATAATTTATAAAGGTAGGGAATAAGTGCTGCTGTTATAAATAGAATCAAGATCACTCCAGTCTCATGATCTAGCCTTTTGGTTGTTATTTTTTTTATTGAGATGATATTACAATTATCTTCTTTAAGCCTAGTTATAAAGTAAACAAAACATAAACATTACTTCCAGACATATGTCACCATTACCATGGCAAAAGTGACAATTAAATTATGTAAAGACATTTAAACTTTATAGATGATTAGAAACTTCAATGTAGTATTCTTTAACATATCTTTAGATTGAATTTAAATCATGAAATAGGGACAAAGCCATTTCTAGGGTCCCATTTCTTCCTGATGTAATATTCCTTTGGTGACAGTCATGTCATTCATTCTGTCCCCAAGAGTGGCTGGGAGTAGAAAGTAAGTAACTTCCCTCGCCCCTGCTCCTAATGACTAATCCATTCAGACTTTCTCATGTCTGGGGTTTTACCACTGAGCACCACAAGAATCATAAGATGACTAACATAACCAGGAGAAACTAAAGACTGAGGGAATCTTATACACTGTCCACAGAATGATTGCTGAGACGATGTGTGAGATCCCCTGCTGGCTTTCCCCCCAAACTTCTAGGCCCAAGTGAACTCACAATAGAATGGTTTTCTCCTTTTCCTGAACTGCTGGACAAGGAAATCCTGCAGATTTTACAGCCCTGGGTGACCTAGAGAAACGAAGTGACCTTCCTTGTGGTGTTTCTTTGTAAGACCTCCAGATCTACCCAGAGCAACTTCAATAAGGTTTTCCTTTTCAAACCAAAGATTTCAATTTTTTAAAAGATATTACAGTAATCAAAATCCATTCAATTTAGTTGTATATTTACCACAATCTCCAAGCCTCTTGACTCTGTCCAATTTTATTTTTGTTTGACTAAACTTATATAGATTTTCATTTTAAACTCTCTACAAAGGTATAGTATTTTCATTTTCAAACCAACAAGTGGTAACCGAGTTTGAAATTTCAAATTATCAAACATGAATTTACAAAACAGACACACAAGTGATGCTTAGCAACCTCCTGGAGCATATGTAATGGAGATGGGGAAAGCATCAAACTATAGACTTTCTGGGGCTGGCTACCAGGTCATCTCAAAGAATGGAATCTAAGCAGTCGTAGTGAAATCCTACTGCAAATCAGAAAACTGAATGTGAAGGACTGAGTATTTGACAATTCCTCAAGGACAATATCCTTAAAAGGATAATGTGGTCCCAAATGAGTCTTTGTAGAATTCTCTGTAGAATTGCCACAAACGAAACAACACATAAAGCTCAGAAGTCAATACGCCAGTTGGAACTAGTTTAGCTGGAGAGTGAAAGATTGTAAAAGCAAATGTTCTACCCCCAGCACTTTCCCATTTCTGCTACATGAATTCCTCAGGGGGAAAACAAAGATCTATAAATGGAATGGAAGTAGGGCATTTTGAAATGATTTTATTGCCTAAAGGAGTACAACTCCAATAATTTCTCAGAGCAGTTGGCAACAGGAGACATTCATTGGAAAGCAAAAATTGGAATTCTGTGAATAGTGTATGTAAAATTCAGGTGGATTCATTTTCTATCTTATCAAATTTACCTTCTTTGAATGCATAGAGAAATTAAATGTAGCACCTCTAATGAAAATATTTCATATTTTGCTAAATTCTTTTTGTTTAGAGTTGTTTCTCTAGTATGTGGAGTCCTTTGCCTTCAGATTTAAGATACTGACCACTACATTCTCAGGTAGAAAGTAATCACATCCATAGCTAAGATAGAAATAATGAGTAGTGGGTTCTGAAGAAGCGCGTCTTAGAAGGAGACTTCCACTTTATAGTCAGAAGAAGACGACCGTCAGATCTAGACAGTGTGTGCACCGGTTGCTTTTGAAGTCTGAACTCCGGTGTTTGGCTGAAGTCACAATATCCTAACCAACACTGACCTCTGATTCCTTTAGCAACAGGCATATCACACCAAATAGGCCACAGGTCTACTTTTCAAGCTAGAAATAAATTTCCCTTGAACAGAACAAACATATAAAAGAAATATGTATGTGCACATTTAGCTCATAAGGGACCCATTAAAACCGAAGGAAAACTTCTAAGAAAACGATTTGAAAGATACTTAACTGTTCCCATTGAACATACATAAATTGTTCTCAAATATTCATTCCTTGTTATTTGGGGAAATCTGCTTACTTGAAATGCATTTTATTCTTTTAAAAAATTGAATGTTTCACCTCGACACCCTTCTCAAAGTTCTGTTCTGAGGCCCCATCTCAGGAAAGAAGAGTAGAGTTGAGAGAGAGAGCCAGGCTAAGAAGAACACAGTAGCCAATGGGGGAAGCCTCTGTGAGGCTTTGCAAGATTTCAGAGGGAAAATTTTACTCAGGGTGAAAATAAAGAAAATATATTTTACTCTCCTCCATCTTATAAAATATAGTACACCTCTAGCATGTACCAGGCTCTCTGCTAAACTCTGTCATGTAGAATGATATTATTCTGCAAGTGGTACTGTTAATCTTACAAAATGAGCAAAGAGATTCTTTAACATTAGAACAGTTCACAAATCACAGAACAATGTTTGAAGCATTCAGCTCAAGGCTACAGTCATGAAAGTCAGTATTCCTTCATTTTCCTCAGAATTAATTGACCATAGAGCAAACCCATATCACTGTGTTTGATGCAGACAAGACCAACATATGGAAATAAAATTTTGCAATAAGCATACCTAATAACATGGAAACTACATAAAGAGCTTCTTCAAACCAATAAGACCATGATAAAGAAAAATTGGTAAAGAATTTGAAAAGATATTTCTTAAAATAGAATATCCAAATGCCTAAAATACATATATGAATGACTTCATTATTAGTTATCATGAAAATACAAAGTAAAACTATGATGAAATATCATTATCTAAGCACCAGACTGCCACATATAAAAGCAAACAAAGGCTGAAAGTACACAGTAGTGTACAACATTGCTAGTATAGCGTAAATTGTTATAACCACTATGGAAAGAAATACTGCTAGAGGGAGTAGCAAGGTAGAAGTGACATGAAGGAGAAAATGGGGAAATGGGGGAAGGGCTCTATCAGGGAGAGAGGAGGGAGATAAATACAGAAGAAGGAGGAAGAGGAGGAGGAGAAGAAGAGGAAGAAAAAGAAGAAGAAGGAGGAGGAGGAGGAGGAGAAGAAGAAGAAGAAGAAGAAGAAGGGAGTAAAAGTAGCATAACAGCAAAGATGCCTGAAAAATTCATAAGGTATTATTACCTGTTTACCCAAAGTATCTATAATACATGTGTGTTTGTATACAAATATACACCTATAGTTTAAACAAAATTTTCTTACCTAGGCTGACAATGCTCCCTCCAAGAGCCAAAGACAATCTAATTAAAAAAAAAAAACAAGATTAGGCATGAGAACTCTTGAGACGTTGGTCAAGGTTGTGCAAAATAGTCCTACATTGCAGACTATCGCTTTTATCCTTGGTTGTCCCACAGAGGTGGAAAATAATTACTTATTGCTAAAAACGTCATGCACTTCAGACACAACCCTCTGGGAACTGTTGGGACAAACCTGAGAGCCTCCTCCCTGAGGAGTAGCTTTTATGACCAGAAGGTGCCATGAGATCTCCCATTAGAGGAAAGCAGCCAACAGTCCGACCCAGCTCTGACACCAGTGAGCCACAATGACTAGCACAACACAATAACCCCCTAAGAGTGCGAAAGTGGCACACTACCTTGGTGGTGAACACCAGCTCTTTAACTGGACTCAGGATACCCCCAGTAAGAAGGAAATCATGCCTGGTACTAGAAACCTAGTCAACTACCTAGCATTAGTGAAGTCATGGATCTTGGAGGAGAGCCTACAATTGCCACTGTACTAAACCAAGATAATTCCCAACTACACTGTAAATCTTTCTCCTTAGACCCACAGACATGTGTGGTCCTCACTGCCATCAAGGAAACTATTCATTGTGATAAACAGATACCATCACAGAAAACTACAACTGATCAAAATGTAGTGTTATAAAGTCCAGTCCCAACTGATACGTCTACAATTCCTGCACTAATGCTCAATTGCAAAAGAGGAGACAAAAGGTTGTAAGAGCCAGAGAAACAAGGAGTTTGCCACTTGAATGTTTCTTCCAGAAATGTTATAGGTTACACCCGTAAAGTCTCACCAACATGGCTGCTCAAACACCACCTGAACAAGGATGACACCAACAGACATGCTGATATGGATGGAGTAAAGCCCACAAGGCCTCGATCCTAGAAAAAAATCTGAAGTCAACTAAGGAATGTCGAAAGGCAGAGAAACGCTCTTTCACAGGGAAGAGCACACCAGTTAGATATCAATACTAAAAGTGATCAGCCCTGAAGATATATACATACAGGCAACATCATGCAGAGTAGACTATATTTATGTATTTAACATATATGTATGTATACATAAATACATACATATACATATATATTTACACATACAAACAAATCAATTCCCATCAATTCCATTTTTAGATATAGATGCAAAAGAAATTTGTGCATATGTGTATCAAAAGAAATGTCTGAGTATATTAAAATCAGCGTGGTTCACAGTAACCAAAACTTTTAAGCTATCTATGTGCCCAGAAAGTTTAGGCTGTAGACATTAACTATGCGGGTTTCTGTTAATTACCTATATATATTTTATATAGAACATTACTTTAGTTGAATTTTCTCAAGTAATCTTCCCTTGATTAGTCTTATTAGTTCAGTTCTTAATAAAATTTAATTACTGTCCTAAATGGAAGCTTACAGTGTCTAAGCAATATTATTTGTGTGTACATAATATGTATAATATGTAAATAGGTGTGTATATGTGATTGAGCATAGTGATACATACACACACACATATATACAAACACACACCCCACAACTCACAGAATGATAAATATAAAACAACATGACTTTTTTTGCAGATTAAAATTTTTTGGAAGATTGTATATGCAACTTTAATTCAAACAACCATAGTTTAATTTATATAGTTAGTAGGAAAAATCATAATGTTTCTATTTTGTGCCACAATGGTTTATGGATATCCTCTCAAGGAGATGGTTTATAGTTAATATGTACACTGAAAATAAGCTTCTACAAAATTTTTCTTTCCTATCATTTCTGGTAAAATGAAGGAAAAATATATGCCCCACCATTTCCTCTGAATAACGAAGAATAGTTTGGTTGTTTTTCTTCTGTGGTCCCTGGAGAACTTTTCCACAGAACATATATTCCCCAAAGCATAATGTTCTAGTTCAATCCGAAATTCCTCTTACTTAATAACAAAGGCCATTTTCATAATTACATACGTGTACTACCCTAAATCCTCGTTACCTCGGAGTTAGTGAATTTTAGCTTGACTGCGTGTCAAGGAGGGCGCTTCCTGCCGCCGAATATTAACAAAGTACAAGAACCTGTTAACTGATAAACTCTCAAGGAGAGCAGAGGCTGGTGATTCACTGATATGGGGATCACTTAAAATTTAAACCAAAGCAAGGCTACTTTCAAGTAACCAAAAGTCTAAGAATTGTGAGGAAATTAGAATTCACACAGTTGATCACTTTAACTGAATCTGTAGCTTAGCAGAAATAATATTGACCTAATATTATTATTACTGCTATTTTTATTATAATCATTTCTAATACTGAGTCTAGTTTGGAATTTTGATTACCATCAAGAAAGGCATAGCTAAGTCACAGTTTCCTTTTCTGTAATAAAGGGAGACGCTGCGCCTCTTGAGGCAGTATAAATCAGTTTTACATTTCTAACCAGTTCAGCTTCTAGCAAACCCTGAGCTCTTTCCTCTTCCAGGTGTTAAGTCAAGGAGCTCTGATGGCTCTACCTACCTAAACTAGTAAAGTAACCCATCATATCGTCAAACACTCTAATGCAGACAGCTGCAGAGTGACTGACTTCCGTTTGTAGGCTACTTTATGCATGATGATTTTTGTCCATGCAGAGAGATGCTACCTTTAATGATGCTTGTCCTCAGCCCATTTTATATATAACAGCATTAGCTGAATTAAACAACATATGAATCGTATAAAGAAAATGACTGTCTCTGTGGCCAAGGTAAATGTCTGAAGAGTAGTAAAGTCAGTATAGTTAAGCTTGCTCTTGAAGTAGACATGAAAACACAAATATAAAAGCGTTTTAAATCTAACCACACTCTGTACACGATATTTATGAGTGGTTTTTCACTCCATTCAAAGAAACCGAACGGAAACTGGCAGACACAGTCAATGCATAAAGGCTGGGAGATCTCTGCTAAGGGCAGCTGGAATCAGAGGAAAGGCATTTTCCCAACATCAAAAGCCTAGAGAAACAACACTAGCATTTGTGTTGTTACAATAAAATGTTTAAGGTACGAGTTGCTTGTTGTGAGCTCTAGACATGGACTCTGGGGCAGACTTCCACACAGGGAGTTTATTGGGGTGACCCAATTGGAGCGATACTTACAAAGAAATGAGCCACTACAAGCCTGTGCCCAGGGAGAAGTCAAAACCCAGAGTGTTCAGGGAAAGTCTTAGAGTGTTCCCGGCTGAGGTGTAGGACATAGGTTCTCTGTCTACACACATACACACACACACACACACACACACACACACACACACACACACACACACACATACACACACCAGACACTGTGTAAGGGCTGGCCTGGAGGAAGAGATATACTTAGCAAGGTGATGTCTGCTCCCTTGGGCTGAGAGCAGCTGCAGGAAGTGACTGTACCATAAACAACCAGCAGCCTTCTTTCCTGAGGCTAGAAAACTGAGCAATTTGATCCCCAAATGAGGTTCCTTAGCATACAAGTAAAATGCCACTTTCATAGGCCTGAGATACAAGTACAAAGAGATTCAGCAATGTGAACAATGAGAAATTTAAAATTCACACCTGTGAGCATTCCTGGGGATGCTTTGATTAGGGGAACCCTGGTTAACTTGATCCAACCCTTTTCTAATCTTTTCTACCTTCTGTTTAAGTCAACCACTTTTCAAGCTGGAGATATTTTATTTACACCCTACTTACCTCCAGGGGATTGTTGGCAATGTCGGGACTTGGTAACTTCTGGTTACCACACCTGGAGCATGCTACTGAGGTATACATGAGCATCCTACAATGCACGACAGCGCTCATCACCAACCATTATTTGGACTAAAATACTGAATAGTATCAAAGTTGAAAACCCCTAGCCCAAGCCCCTGCTGTGGTTAGTAGTTACAGATAGCACATCATTGTCTTAGATCTTTTTTAAAAGGTTTCCTTGTTTGTTGCAAAGTGCTTCTTCAATCCGATTTTCAGTATTTGACACACTGTGCTTCAGACAGAATTAGTGCCAAGAGTTAAGTTGAAAGTAGCAGAGATAATCCTTGACTCTAAAATCTTTCTCTCTATTTCCTCGGGCATAAGACTGGACTGTATTTTCCAGTCTCTGCAGTTTGAATGGCTGGGTGACAGAAGTCTAATCTAGAGAAGAGAACGATTAAAATAGGATCCAAGAATGACCTCACTAATCTCATGGCTTATATTTATACAAAGCGATGTTTTCTCTTTTGATTCAGAAATGTTTAAAGGGAGGGGAAATAATGAGAAAAAAAACCTCATGGGGAACATTCCATAAATGAGGTAAATTAGTGCCATCATGAGTGAGTCTTAAATTATAGAAGTCTAGTTGTTCAATTAGGGTAAAAGCAGGCCTCTAAGGAAAGTAAAGTCTAATTAAAGTTTGAGATATGCATTTAGAAGAAAGGGTCTGAGAGAGTGATGGGGGGTGCAATACAGAAGTTACCTGAGGACACATAAAGTCTCTCGATAGTGTAATCCCTTCCTTGGTGCCAGCTTTGGTGAGCATGACTCTGGAGCCTCAAAAGCTGATGGGGGTGGCTCCCTCACAGCCAGAGCTCTCTGTCTTCTGAGAAAGCGCTAAGAAAAGTACAGACCTGTGGCCTCAAAGACATCCAGTATTCAGAAAGATGAGGGGAATGGTGTAGCCCTGTTGAACTCTCAAAGGATCTATCAAACTCTTGAGCTTCAGGTTATTGGACCCGTAGGTAGAGTCCAATAAGGCATGACACCACATTCGCAAGGAAAGAGATAAGAAACCCAAGATCTTATCACAGCAAGGTGTGTCAGTGAGCTAGAGATCTATGTTGCTATGTTTTCAAAGCTTTAGAACAAAAAGCAAAGGTGAGGTGAAACACTTCCACATGTCAGTCATAGCTATTATCCATGAGTGATCCTTTGTCTGCATCTTCTACCTTTCGGTGGACTCAAAAGCTGAAGTCGCTGAACTGCATTGGGAACTCCATGGAGCTGCATCAAATTCAAGGTTATCCCAGGGTACTACAGATTTTCCAGGGAATCATTGCAATACCTATAAACAGAAGCTCCTTGACTTGCAATGGGAGTATGACTCCATAAAGCCATCATGATTTGAATGCATTGTAAGTCAAAAATGCTTTGAATGCACCTATCCTCCCAAACGTCCTATCTTAGAAACAGCACCCTGTAGAACATGACAATTTAACCTTGGGATCACAGGGCTGACTGAGCGCTACCACTTCCTGCCACTGCCAAGCACTGTGAGAGAGATCTGTGAAGTATAAGGTGCTGGAGAGATTCAAACACCTACATCAGGTGGCTCACAAGACACCTGTAATACTAGCTTCAAGGAACATCCTTCTTCTGACATCCATGGGCATACACACACACACATACAGACAATTTTAAAATTGAAATGTGCCTGAATCTATATGACTTTTGCACAATTACAAATCTAAAACAACTTAAACCATTGGAAGTTGGGAATTATCCATATTACATAAACTACCAGCTCAAGGAAGTCTACAATTTCAACATTAGATGGCATTCTCTTTTTTTCCCAGAGTTTCTTATCTTTGTGGTCGGTGTAGAAAATCAGTACTGAATGGGAAATTAACTTGGGTGCTCTCTTATCTAGCACTGATGTTTGGGAAACTGTGGTTCTCAAGTGGGCACATGTATCCCTCACTGGAATATAATTTTGAAATTAACAAAATGATTTTTCTTCAAAGTGTTAAAGTTGATTTTTTTTTTCCAAAATAGATATTCAATTGGTAAGGCATATGTGCTTCTTAAATTTTGGAGCATGAAAGTTCTGCTTAAACATAACTAGTAGGTAACTCTTGGCGCTTCGAAGCACTGTGAAAACAATTACAAAGATGACAAGCACATGATGATCTGAGAAAGTACGGAAGCCACACTTCTAGAGGAAGACAAATGCACAAGATGTAAAGGACCCACCTAACACTCGCATTGACCTCTTTTCCAAATGTATCTGATATAGCCAGTGTTACCGATGTTAGTCAGTATACCGTTACAATAACAGAACACCAGAGATAATCAACGTATATAGAGAAAAAGGGTTATTTTGGTTCATGGTTCTTGAAGTCCCAATCCAAGAGCAAACAGCCTCATTGCTGTAGGCCTCATTTTCTGTAAACATAAACATGATAATATTTACCAAATTTGTATCAAATATGTGATTAAATCTTTGAAGGATTATACTTAGTATAGAGTTCAAATTTGAGGGTGGGAGTATACTGTGGAGAAAATCACTTAATTCATAAGCCAGGAAAGCAAATAGAGGAAGGGAGAGGATAACATCCTATACTTCCTTCAGAACATCCTTCCATCCCCTAAGGACCATTACACCTCACCTCCTAAATGTCCCCCCACCTCCCAGCAGTGCCACCTGGGAGCCCATCTTTTAACCCAAGTATCTTTAGAGGACACTTATCCAAAACATAGTATAAGCTCAAGCAATATGATATCTTAAGTTAACATAATAAATCAAAGTATTATTTGGATATAATTCTTGGAATAAAGTTGCAAGTAAAAATGGCTTTTTGTGAGTGAGCCCTGGAATAGAAAGTTGACTTCAAAGGAGATGGCTAAGTCCAAATTCCTTTCTGTAATTAGCAATATAGTACACAAAATACATTATACTTCTGGGCATTGACTTAAATACCTGAAAAGTCAGCATGTCAATCTATCACAGATGTGTCTTCCAGACATAATACTCTCTGTGTGTCTAAACTATGCCTACTCCTTGTCCCTGAGTTCCCATGAATGATAGCCATTGTTTCCTGGATACTCCTTAAGGAAGGGCACGAAGAAAAAGAACATCAAAAGTAGTGTTTTATTTTAAAAGAGGGCTGTGAGTTTGTTTAAATTTATAAAACCAGTTCAGATATACTAGACTTGACCCATTTCCTTTTCTTATGACTCCTACATCATTTCCAAAAGAAAAAGTAGTTTAGCTACGAACAGGGAAGGGGTCGTCCTTGCCTTGCTGACTATAGCATTCTTCTATCTGACGCAATAAGCACACACACTGCTGCATACAGAGCCAAGGAGTTTGAGGTCTTGGTTTACTTATTGGCATCCAGGGGCCTTTAAATCCCTCCATGGAGTCCGACCTCCTCTTTGCAAACCCGCTGTTGCTGCACTATATCACCCAGGTAAGGCTTTCTGGACCATTCACTGCGGGACTCTGCTTCAGGGTAACTGGAAGAAGGTTCATGTGTTTTTAACAAATGCCTACAGTGACTTTAATCATCAGGGAAGTTCAGGAAAAACTTGTACCATTGGGAATTTCTGAGGTTGCAGTGTTCTATATGGCCAGCTACAGGTCAGTACAGTGCTGTCTCCATTTGTCCTAGTGCATAAACTGGACTGTGAGGACTTCTAGATTCTGCATTTGCTCTGCTCCCGTATACAGTTCAATATTCATGCTTCTGATACTGTCATTAATATATCTCAATGTTTCCCTGCCTCATCTCTATCAAGACTAAAATCTGGTCACTGAAATGTCAGCGAATCTTGACAATATTTCTGCTTCTTCTACACTTCTTTTCCCACATTGAGAGGTTGGAGTCATTTTCTGCAAATACAGATCAGTTTTTTTCAAATGCATATCATATGTCTAATCAAATCTTTAAAAAGATTACAAGTTAGGATAGAACTCAAATACACACTGCCTTCTGGGTTTGACTAACTTTGCCAGATTGATCAGAGCCTTTTCTTTGGCTATTCATTCTCAGGTCCACACTGACTTTCTTTCGGTATTCCCAAAACACAGGTTTTGCCGGCATGATATTTTATTGTCTAGACCCTTTATCTGCAGACATGGGACTACTATGGATGACTAGTTCTCACTTTAAACTTCACGTCTTGGGGGAAGCCTCCCTTTACCACCGCCTTATAGCAAGTAGACCGCTACAGCCTCACGAAGAGTAAGATGTCTTCTCATTTAAATCTTAGGCACCTGTTCCTTACATTCATGTTGATCGTCACAATATGACTGTTTAGGCCTGAATGTATTAACTTATTCATTTTAGCTTTCTGAAAATTGAAGTTCATGAATGCGAGCTGTATGATACATACTATTTAATATTTCTGTATAATACAGCATACAATCAAGGTCTGTGAGAGGGTAACAGAGTCAATGCCTATGGAATACATTGACTAGTGGGTGGATAGATAGATAGATAGATAGATAGATAGATAGATAGATAGATAGATAGATAGATAGATAGATAGATAGATAGACATGTAGATAGATAGATAGATAGATAGATAGATAGATAGATAGATAGATAGATAGATAGATAATGGAGATGAATAGTAGATACGTAGGTAGGAAGAAAGAAACCCACAAACAGAAGCAGAAATTGTTAGATTTTTTTAGTTGCCCTTAAAGTTGTAAAAAAATTGAATCCTTTCCCAAAGTTCCCTGTGCAAACTTCAGTTCGTAGAATTTCCCCACAGACATGACACATAAAGAATATGTATGCCTATTCTCCAAAAGTAGTTACCCCAAATCAGAGTAAATGAGTGTCAGATGGAGGGAAAATGAATCTAGATAACTTCTTAGAAGAGCAATATACTGGTTCCTGGAACCAACCTGCAAGATATCCCAAATTCTACTCTTAAACTCCAACTACCTGCATATTTGACCAATCTACTCCATGGAATTGTATTTTTAGGTCTATTTGATAGCAGCTGGGTTAAAACGCAAAAATTAGTAGGTAGACAGGTGAGGCAACAGGGGAAAATTGGGGGGCTTTTATCTACGTTGTTATTCTTTGTTCTTTGGGAGATGTACTGTGAAAGAAATGGTCCTGTATTCACTCCCACATACAAGTAATAGAGGAAGATGCCCCTTGGGACATCTTGAGACAGCATGTCTATATTCCTAATTGTAAAGCAGCCCTTACAACAGATCACTCTCGGGAGTCTGGGCTGTGCTCTCTGTCTTCAGTGTTGTTCAGTTTCTGGGCACATATCAGAGTTAGACTTCTCAGTTCTTAAGAGTTTTCTTTTATGCTATTATCTTAATTCATTTTCAGGAACATTTTATTGATTCTGTAGCTTTGGGGGTTTTTTTTCCACTTTTAAAAATTAAATTATTTAGTGACACTTTATATCTAACTCAAAAGTTTACACGAATTGCTCTCAAATAGTTAATAGATGTTTTTGAAATTCTCACACTATGCAAGATGAACCCTCCCCCCTCAAGCTTACCAGGATCCCACTGGAGAGATTGCAGAACATCATCTTCTGGAAGCTAAAGGTAAGTGCATGATCTCCACATTTCCTTTTATCAATCATGAGTTTTCTTTAACTGAGATAGCGCTGTCACAATCGCTACTTCATGGCTCAGTTTTCCATTTTGATATAATTCATGTGCATTACCTTACATATTCAAAATCATCCTGCATTTATTTATTTTTTATTACTTTTATTGAACTTCTGACAATTATGTGCATATATGCAATGTATTATGAACATAATGACATGGCTACCATCTCTTATCTTGTTTCCTCACCTACAGACGCCCCCCAATCTTCTTCCCAAGTCCTCCCACTCATATTTCTATGTGTCATTTTTAATGCAGGCAAGCCTCTGATTTACTGGGTAGCTGAGAATGATCTTGAACTTCTGATCCTTCTGCTACCAAGTGCAGTGACTGCAGGCATGCTCCACCATGCCCAGCTATATGATCCTAGGGTTTAAACCCAGGAGTTCTCTCATGCTAAGCAAGCAGTCTACAACTGAGCAACAGACTGTGCTTTGGTACATTCCATCCAGCCTTACAGCTCTAGAAAAGGCTTGCTTGCTCTTCTGAACTTACTTTCTAAAGTGAGATGTCAGGATAGATACTTACCAGTTGCCGCCATTTGTATTAGTTACGTTTTCCCTTTCTGTGACAACATATCTGATAAAAGCAACTCAAGGAATGAAGGGTTGGTTTGGGCTCACAGTTTGAGGAAGCACTCAACCATGATGGTAAAGGCATGGTGGAAGGGGCGTGAAGTGGCTGAACACATGACATTTGTCGTCCTGGAGCAGAGAGCAAGAGCGCAGATGCTCATCTTACTCCCTTCCTGTTATTCTGTCTGGGATCCCAGCCTATGTCACGGTGCACTTCATATTCAGTTTGGAGCTTCCTTGCTCTTGTAAGCCTTTCTGGGAGCACTCTTATAGATATAACCAGAAGTGTGTTTCCATGGTGATTTTCAATTCCACCAATTTGATAATGAAGACTTATCATCACACCATTCACTGAAATGCTTTGATCAACTGAAAATTTACTCAGCCTGACAACAGAGTTTGGCTTTCCCCACCTAAGGAATATCTTTATTTTCTTTAAATAGTGTTGTACTATCTGTCATATGTACAAAGACATCTCCAAAGAATCTCCTATAGATCATTTTGCCCGTTGCTCAGTTAGACAAGCCACTGGTCTCTTGTCTGCCCAGCAATGGCAAAACAAATTCTCTTTCCTCTGGGAAGAGCAATCCAGGTTCTGTTTATAGAATAACAAAAATGATTGAAAGTCAGTTACAAAGGAGTGACAAGTTGCCTTTCATACAAATCACATCAAGGAGATCCAGGATGTCACTGTTGGTAGACACCCCAATTCTTCTCAGCTTAGCACCTCTGGTCACCACACAAGGGTTACTAGTGTCAAATCTGACCAAATCAATATATTTCTCTAGTCTGCAAAAGACTCAGAATAATGACATTCACCTTTGTGAAAGGATCAGGGTCACAAACAGCATGGCAGCATTGACCTCCAGATGAGGATTCCTTTGGTGCCCAAAAACTTGTTCTCATTTTGCTTAGACTTGATGTCCACAGATATGATATGATGCAAAAAAAGTGACCCCTTTCAGTCATAGGTCAGATGGACATGCCCTCTGGTTCTGAACAGGCTGACACCAATAAAACCAGCAGAGATGGCTTCATCAGTTCAGACTTTACCATTCAGCTTAATGAAGCCCTTACTGCATGAGGACCTGCACTTCATTACCTTCAGCACATTCTCAAGTCTTTTCCTTGGGCAAACTGTGGTTGGAAGACATTCTCCTATCTTTCAGGGACTGGTAGGTATACATAAAGCAAACATAGCTGTCAGTGCACCCAGTTCAGGCTGCTACACACTGTCCTGTTTGTTGGGACAGGACATCTAAAGAATAACTCAAATGACACTAGTTACTGGTGGCTCTTGACGTTCAAAAGAGGATTATTACTGTAGATTGTTTTTCATTCTTATTGTTTTGGTTAGTTCGTTTTTATGGTTGGTTGGGTTGTTTTTATTTGCTTTTGATTTTTTGAGACAGGATCTCACTACATAACACCCATTGGCCTCAAACTTATAGTCCTCCTTCCTTGACCTCCTGAATGCTGGGTTGTGTCACCACATCTAAATCCAATGGTTGTTACAATTTGCATATTTGAAAACATTATTCATTTCATAAAATATACACTTGAGAAGAAGAAACCTTGTTAAAAAATAAATTCTGGTCAATGAGGTTTACCTCAACAGCTACATTATCCCAATAGTTGTTTTACAGACCTGAAAGTCACAAAGTGTGGAAAATGTTCCCATATATTTATATATGTCAATACTTGAAAGTATTTGTTGAATTTTTATAATAGATACCAAGAATTATTCATTGGTACCTATTATTTAGACCAATAAATTTTTTAAAAAATCAAAACAGACTTCTAAAACATACTTTCCTCTTTGAATGTTTATTGTAACTGTTGTGGTAAAAAAAATCAGTAACAACCTTATAAACAAAAAAAATGACTAAGCAAAATAATAATACAATAATAGTACATGATATTATACAGTCATCAAAAAAAATTGTATATTAAGTAATGAAATGAAAAATACATAATGTGTTTATCTACAAAATTTTTTCTGAGTATATAGTATGTTCTTCATACTGTGCTGGGTTCTCCATTCTTAATGATGAGAAATGCAGATATAGTCTCTGGAAATTTGGAAATTAAAAATACACAATATACACATTCTTTGAAAATTTGTGTAATTATAGACTACATACCACAAAAAATAAATTATGAAAGTCATTATAATGGACAAAAATTCCCCATTAGTCCCTAATAGACCAGAAAAAAATGAAATGACTCATGTTCAATTCATATAATCTAACTGAAATTTTAAGGAAGCAGACAGATGCCTCAAAAGACCATTTTCTTCTGAAAAAGGAGCTCCAGTCAGCACAGGGAGGCAGTCCTCTACACACACAAAAATGCATAGACATAAATATATGTGGATTATATAATGTATATCATACATATATATAATGTGAGTTATTCATGTCATATCACCTCAAATCTCACTGTTTTGCTACTGCTTGGCAGAATCTCCCATTCCATTGCATATAGTTCAGGTTGTACAAACTCATATTTAGAATTCAAGTCAATTAGATATGTAACTAATTTTCTTATAATTTTGTCTTCTGATAACACAAAAGAACAGGAGAATACTGTGCTTATTTTCTTTGAAGATAGAACTTCAAGAAACGTTAATTTCCTTCTTTTTGCTACATTCACTAAAAGCATGAGGCTTTAATTTATTGGAAGGACACCAAATTCAAATACAATTTTCCACAAAATATTGCAATCCCACACGTCGTGGCTATCAATGCCATTTGAGAATATTGAAACTGAATGTGTTAAATAAGCACCCGCCAAGAGAGTCAGAAAATCTGGAGTCCGATGCTATTGAACACAAGAAACGATTATCCCTACCTCCCCATCCAGCTGCCTCCGTCCACTAGATTTTTGTGGGAAGCATCTCAGTGATGTCATAATCTACTGTAGAGGTTGGCTGTTTGCGTTTATAGAAAGTGCTTTCAAGTGTGAAAGAAAAATTGTGAGATAGTTTATGATCATAACTATTGCAGAAGTTTATTTCCAGTTATGTTTAAAGTGACTGTTTTGTGCACTGTTTCAAGGGAGGGCTGCCTAGGTCTTGGAATTTTGTATTGTCTGCAGGTTGGCTTTATGCAAAAGATGTTTGATTCCTCACGATCTGCACGTGCTATCAACAGAATACCTGAGGAGCTTAGGTATCAATAAAAACCCCTGAAATGAGAGGCTCAGGGTTCCACTGTCCATGATAGTGGCTCCCTCTGCTGAGGTCTGGCCAGGTTTGGACCTATGAAAATGCCTCCTTGTCTTCTTGCTGAGTCACCCAGTAGCTACTACCACACATAAGCTAAGAGGCACATTCAATCAATAATTTTAATCAATACCTTTTAATGGTGAATATACTCATTCTCAGGCATAAAACTTTTGGCCACCAACTGTTGTGAATTCAGGGTAAGCTGATGTTCACTTAGTGGCCAAATGGATATCGTTAAGACCCATTAAGGTATTTTGTTAACTGCAACTTCTCGATTATTGGGAGCCTCTTTTATTCCTTTAGTAAATCCAAGGTGAATTCGCATGAATAAAAATAATGTAAATTAAAGATCTTGGATGTTTAGTAAAACCTAAGGGAGATTGTATTCACTGTGTGTCATAACACTGAATATAATGAAGACAAGACTTTCTCCCTGGTGCTCATTTTGTGTGTTAAATGCTTTAATCATTTTGAGCACAAGCATTTGCCTTCATTATCACTGCGCAGCGAGGAAGGTCTAAGGTTCTGTATTGTGTACAATCAATGAGAAGAGCAGCCTACATTGAGAAAGTGATTTGTATTCAGGCATTTCCAGAGCTCTTTGCATGCAATTTCAGTTACTCTTGTTGGTTTTCTTTGTTATAAGCATCTTCTACCTGACAATTTAGGTGAGGTCAGAATTTTATGAACTGTACTGGCTTGTTGTATTAGATTTTAAAATACTGGGGCTAGAGGTGCATGTTAGGATTAGGCTGGGGATTGAGAAAGCTTGCTTATGCTCCATACAATTGAAAGTTGCATGTTGTATATCTTTTCTTTTCGGTGTTACTAGAATATTTATTTCTATTCAATAGAGATCATTATTCAAAGATTTAGTTATTTGTTTAAATGTACTCTGAGGGCATAGAAGTTTAAACAACCTTCAAGGCACATTGAGTTCAATTTGAATAGTAATTATGTAGTCTTAGGAAAGTTATATTTAATCTAGGGACGTTTTCCCCATGCTTAAGATAGGGTACCAAGACCTGCTTCACAGTTATGATGTGAAACGTGTGAGCTGATGCACAGAAATCATTGATGTCTAACAGATGTTGGTTGTTAGTTCGCATGGACTCACCCTAGAATAAACGGAAATAATGACAGGCAGTACCTCTGCATGCCTTCCAAACACTTACCACCAATTACCTCCTAATCCTTTCTTTTTTTACTTTTGATGTGAAGACATGGTTTCACTAAGTTGCTCAGGCTGGCCTTGAACTTGTTCTGCGGTCTAAGCAAGTCTTGAACCCATGACCTTTCTTCCTCCACCTCCCTCAATCTTCCTCACAGGCCCATGCCACCAGGCTGGAGTAGGGTTGCACTCTTAACCATTTTACCGTGCTTTGCAACATTAAGTTTTTTTTTTTTTAATTGCAGTCTCAATGCAAAACTAAGTAAATAAACTTGGTCATCACTACCTACGCTTGCTTCATAGGTGATCGGTAATGGAGGACATGATTCTTAATGAGATTCTACATGAGATTTGGGAGGTGAGATGGCAACCGTGGATTAATTGTCGCTGTGTTGATTATCTGCCTGTCTACTATCAGTCCTTTTCATTTAAAAGAGGGAAGAGTTGCCTCAGCTCATGATTTCAGGGGCTTCGGTAAAAGGTCAGTTGGTTTCTTTTTTTCAGCTCTTAGGTAAGGCATAATGTTATAGCCTCAGGAGAACAGAAGGGGACTACCAACCACAGAGCATCTAGGAAGAACAGAAAAGATAGCAATGGACAGAATAAAACCTTGAGGTGCACCCTAGTGAGCTACTTCCTCTAACTAGGATCCCTCTCCTAAAGACTGAACCACCGCCTCCCAGTGTCACAGGCTCCAAACAAGCCTTTAACACAGAGACTACAGGGACATTTCAGGCCTGTGCCACAGAGATAAAACAACAGAGCATTACAGCCTTGCAATATCAGGCTCAGTGTGACTCCCACTATTCCTAAAGATGGAGGGCCGATGTAGAAAGGGTCGAATTATCCGACATGTCTTCCAACACACGCTTGAAAGGGGAAAGGGTTTGTGTGGCTTCCACTTTCAAGAGCGCTGTTCATCATTGAAGGAATCCAGGGCAGGAACTCAAACAGAGCAGAAATCTGGAAGCAGTAGCTGGAGCCATGGAGGGGTGAGAGTTACTGGCTTGTTTCCCCTGGTTTGATCACTCTGCTTTCCTACAGAACCCAAGACTATTCCAGAGATGGGCTGGGCCCTTCCCCATCAATCACTAATTAAGAAACGCCTTACATTCCTGCCTACAGCCCAATCTTATGGGGACATTTTCTTAATTGAGGTTCCCTCCTCTCAAATGACTTTAGCTTGTGTCAAGTTGACATAAAACTATCCAACACAGGAAACATCTCAACAAACCTGTTCCCTTCATGAGAATGAGGATCCTAACACGAAATTTTGTTAAGAACCACCTTACCTTGGGCTGTAGGAAACACCTGCAGAAAAAGTAGCTGAAGGGTCATGTCTTATCTGGGTATTTTATGCACTGCTTCACCTACGTCACATCCTTTATTTCCCACCACAAATATGTAATAAATCATCATTTCAATTGGAGGAAATGGATGGAGACTGAGAAAAAAAATGTAACTTGTAGAAGATCATACAGTTAATGAATGACAGGATGGATCTGGCTCTCCAATCCAGCACTGATGCCAGCACTCGGACCTCAGAACATCACATCCTGAAATAAAGAGTGGAGGTGCCAAAAAGCCTGACTTCCATATGTAGTCCTACCTCTGAGAGAAGGGAATGGCATTGGGTTGATGTGAACCACGAACTTCAGACACTTAAGGAATAGTTTTTGAGCCAGCAACTCAAAGCACTTGAGGTATGCATCAATTTAATTGATCCTCGCAAGAGCCCTGTATGGGCGATACTTCTCCTTCCATTTTTGGATGAGAAGATTGATGGATAAGTGATAAATAATGTTGGAAGAAACAAAGGTATAAGAGGAAGGGAAAGGATAATGTAAGGGTTAGCCTCTTTGAACATTCCTTCTGGGATAGAGCTCAGCTGCAAAATGTAATGCAAACTAGGTCCAATGAATGCTGTGTTCCCTGTCAAATGGGCAATCAATAATTTTGAATGAATCAAGTTTACAATCCCATTTGCATTACTAGTCACTGTTCTGGTAATGTAGCACCAGAATACCATGACTTTTCTGGGCATGTTGGCACAGCTGATTCTGGGTTGTTGAGGCTCTTCATGCAGCATAGTGAACAATCAGAAAAAATAACCAGCCTGTAAGTCAAGCTTCAACAAGTCTGCTTGAGTGCTATTTGTTTATTTATTACTTATTTATTTGTTGGCAGGGATGGTAGCAGAAGAAGTATCATTCTAGAAATGATAAGTGATAAGCACCATGGGCAAAAGTGGATAATAGAGAAGTAGAATGCAGTCATGGAGAAGCTTGGGTCCCAGCTAATCAGGACCTCATGAGAGCAGGGAATGTTCTAAAGGCTGTGATTGAGAGTCCACCACTTGCTACAAGCTTGCTACTCACTGAGGTACTGTTCAGGGTCAGAGCTGCCATCTCTAGGAGAATGGTAAAACCTGGGGGACTTGTGAGTACAAGCTGGAGCCCAGCGACACATTCCACAGTACAACACCAGCAAAGCTGTGTATAAACTCCTTTAGACTTATCCATTGAAACTGTTGAGCTGGATGGGATGCTTTAAATTCTTCTGACTGTGGGATCTGTCCAAAAGCAAAAACATCACTGGATTTAGCAACTTGTTATTCACTTGATTCATGTTCCTGTAGTACATAGGGTCATTTGCAATGATGAGCATACTGTCTGAGATTTCCCAAGCCTTACGACCTTCTTTTCTTACCTTTGAATCCTCATGACAGTACAGGTTCATGTTGCACCATTCAAAACTCTTGGGACAAGACATGCTTAGGGAATTTTAAATGTTTCCATTTTAAAGACATAGTAATTCTCTTTCCCACAATAAGGTATAAGACAACAACTTTTAGCCAAAGACATTAACTTTTTTTCAATAAAAACAGGGAATGAAATAAACAGCACAGCAGTGATCCCAATGGTTGGGAGGTGGAGACAGAGGGGTCAGGAGCTGAAGGTCAGCCTCAGCTACTTGAGGCTGTCTCAAGATTTCCTTATGAAGGGATAAATGAATGTTTTAGTATCTTGAATCACCATTTGCTATCAAATGAGTTATTAATTTCACTTTCAGTTTTCAGTGCTTTGTAATTCCATAATTTCAGGTAAATAACCATGGATACAAAGATGCCATTAGCATCTTTTTAGAAGGGAAATAAATGAATGAAACTTGGGACTTTCCCATACAGAAAAAAAAAATGCAATGCTAAAGGAGAATTGGGATATATGGACAGAAAAGAGGAACGATTAATATAGTACTCCCTGAAGATGAAAAAGCACAAGAGCCCTGGAGTTCAAACATTTCATATAGAGTTCTTTCTGCAAATAAACCCCCGATCCTTTCATTCTTAGGACCAGGGAACTCTGTAGTCTATACTCTGTTCACACGAATGATACCTGTCTGATTTCCATATCAGCCAGAAGCTCCAGCAGGACTATCTTCATGGCCTTATCTTCTTATTTCCAAGAAAACATTTTGATACCTGAAAAATGAGAAAACATTTTTTTCATTTCTGAGGAGGAAAAGGAAAGCTCTAAGGAAGAAAGGCCACACGGAGTCAGTCTTTTTCTTAAGTATTTTCCCTGCCAACCACATTATGTAGCTACCATTATGATATTTGTCTCACTACCATGAGAAAGACTAGGAAGTACACTGTTTTAGCTGGCCTGGGCCACAACAAAGGTGGAAAGACTGTTAATCAAGTTGTATATAATGTCAGAAATTAATTTATGATAAAAACACACATTTAAGTGTCTATTTTGACTTCCAAATTTAAGTAAATGTATAGCAAATTGCTCACAGCCTTTCCCAACCTAAACACAATATTGCAATCCCTTTCTTACTACACCTCAGTGTGGTTACTTTTGGTGTTCAGTGTGCATAGGAGTCATCTACACATCTTGTTAAAATGCAGAATGCCTCTGTAAGCCTGGGACGGAGCCTCAGACACTCCATTTCTAACAAGCTGCCCAATGACTCTGATGCTCCTTGAAAAGAGTATCAAGGTCCTAGTCTGCTTCTCAACCAGGATCCTGCAGAAGACAGCTGGCATTGACTAGAGGAATCTTTGTCTCAACACAGGAGGTGAAGGTGAGGTGAGGGGCTGCCTGCATCTGGTAGGTAGAGGCCATAAATGAGGCTAATTATCCTACCATTCACAAGGCAACCATCTACATCAGAGCCCTCTCTGACCCAAAATGTCCACACTGCATAGCATGAGAAATCATGTTCAAGATCCCATGTACACAGAAAGATAGGATTGCATTTTGTTTGAATATCTCCTACATATTCCTATCTTTACGTGCTATGTTACACATAATTTTCATTTTTCAGAGTCAATGCTCTCAATTCACGGCTTAGTCATGGACCAAAGCCCTGAAAATATTAATGCACTATCTGCTTTGTGAATACTTCCCAGATCCCCTTCCCAGGGCTCCTCCTCCTCCAAATGACTTTCTATGAACCTCTTTGTCATATGTTTCCGTCCTCGATTTCTACTCCAAAAATTGGCCGTTGATTGGTCAAGGCTGATGCTGATCGTTCATTATGTTGGTTGCCTCCCATATAGATAAAGTACTTTACACACTGTCAAACTCTCCTGCTGTAACTTATACACGTATGCAAAATAATAATTCAAAACATTCGCATGTAACATATTCTAGGAGCTGAGCATATTGAAATGATATGTAGAAAATACATCCTAGGTCTTCAGATGTTGACCTCCTGTAGTGGACTCAATATAGCCTTGTCTTTCCTAGTCTCCTCCTCACATGCTGAGCACCAGTCCAGATTGTCACACATCCTAGTCCTCGTAAAGCCTGAATGTTATTTCCACAGGCAGGTTTTAACTGCAGATAAAAAGAAAGCTTAAAACCCTCATTTAGGACCAGTGTCTCTCATTAAGCTTTCTGTGATTTTTCCAAAGCTGGGGTTCATGGACCGATGCCTACTTACCTGGCTGGCTGAGATTAAAATGAGTAATAGAGCCTCTGTGCCCTCAGGATGGCTCCTAATGCATTTTTCATTAAGTTGAACTCCCACTCGGGGCCTCTTCCTGAGGTTCAGACAGAGGTAAGAGGGCTGTGAGCTGGCTTGTTTACTAGCGTTTAAACAGGGCTGCTCTTTCTCACAAACCATAACAATTCTGCACTCAACATGATTTCTGGGAAGGTGGAAACACTGTGTTTATTTGGCCATCTGTTAAGAGAATACTGACTCATTGGGACAGATTTTCAACTAGTTTACATATCAGAACTTTAGTAACATATTTTACGCAGAGGTTGGATAACATACTTCCCATGAAAATATACACATGTGAATATACATGCATACTCGCTACCCATTCACACACATAGACATAGTCATGCAAGTACACTCACATACCTTGTTCATATGCCACCATATCGTGGATACACACATACATGTACACAAATGACATCTGTCATATAGATACACACATATCACACCCATATACATGTAACACACACCAATCCCCAACATTTGTGTATATACTCATATATACATAACTATACTAATAACAGACACCTTTAATGGATTAAAATGTGGCCCCCATTGATATCATGTCCTAATGTATTAAATACTTTGCCTAATTTTTTTTGCGGGGGAGAGCCTTTGCTAATGCTAATAATGATTTAGAGATGAGGAACATTATCCCAAATTATCCAGATGGTCTCTGAACACTACCACGGGTACCTTAATACCACAAGGAAGAAGCAAGAAGAGATTCCACTCACAGCGAAGAGAGAGGCAAAGTGAAGAGAGGCAGAGACTGGAGCAACATGGCCCCTGTGAAAAGAATTCAAATGACCACTACCTGGAAGGGCTGCAGATGTTCCCATGGAGCCTCATAGGACATGGCTTCTCTGCCAACATGTTGCACTTGGCATGGTGATACTATCTCAGTTCTCAGAGGCCTAGCCTCCAGAGATGTGAGTGAATTCCTAGCACCGCAAACAGCCACGCACAGTGGTGCACACTGTAAACCCAATACTGGATGGTTGGAGGGGGGAATATCAGAAGGGCGACGTGAGAACATATCTCAAAAAGAAAAGGCTATGGTAAATATATATATATAGATATAGATATAGATATATATGTAGATTTTGAGCTGGAAAAGTGATAACTGAGTTGCTTTTGAAACAAAATTGATATATCAACGTCTTTGCTACATAGTATACCATGAATACCAAACTCGTTTAAGGCCACATATTCTGATTATAGCAATAGCTGCCCATTTTGTATAGATAGGTAGCTGATTATTGAAATGCAACATTTGCCACTCAGTACAATACCCAAACCCAGCCTTTATCAATTATTGCTCACCAGAACCTGTTCCTTCCTTGACTGTGATCTAACCTTCACAGTGAGATAACCCTTCAAGGATGCTTTTCTTCATACACCCTTCACCCCAGGAGGAGAGTAAGATCAATTCTTTCTCCAGTTGTCCTGATGAGAGAGCTGTCCAGCATTGACTAGGAAGCTTGGTGTGGACAGAAACCCTGGGAGGACGCAGGAGCCTCTCACTGGTAGAGTGAGAAGTCAAAGAGAGGAAGGTTCAACCCAGTCTGTACCTGACAGGAAACAAAGGCATGGCCTGCACAACCATGGGCCCCTGAACCCTGCATTTTCTGTATACAAAGAGATTGGCTGCTAAGATAGAGCCCAGGCTCAAAGGCTGTGGTAGAACACGGCTCAGGGCAGTTACAGCAGCAAAGGCAAGGGAAGGAGTAAAAGGATGACACCGTCCTCAAGCTTCTCCTTGGAGTGCCCACCCCCACCTCCTCATCCCCCCACCCCACCCCACTCACGCTTACTTTTCAAGTAAGCTTACTTTCAAGACAAGACAGTCATGTGCAGGTGACAACCTTTATCAGGGTCAGGATGAGGAGTGTGCCAGCAAATGGAAATGTCACATTTCCAGACCTCAGAGAGAACATATATATAAAATTGCTGTCTCTCACAGGAGAACATCTGCCAGAAAATGCTAGTTCTCCAGGAGATAAGCAGCAAGCCCTCTCTATCTCTAAATCTCACCAAATCGTCTTGATGTACCTTGATGGCAACAGAACGTCTGAGATTAAATGAGGAATAAACAGAGAAGGAATGGCGGTGTCCTGCGTGGGAAGGAAATCTGGCCCTTGTCTTCATGGGGATCACAGTATTAGTCAAATGTGACTCACTTTTATTCATGGATGATGAGGACATCCTGTCTCTCTATGGTGGCCATGATCCCCGGATGCACTCTAACACCTGTTCCCTCTCTCTAGCCCAGAACCATTTCTGCCACCTGGGTGCCAGGCACTGTTGTTAGCACTGCCTGCTCCACCCAGGGGTTTCCAACAGCTTCCTGTTCCCTGTGTTTTCGATTCTCTTCTTCTCTCAGTTTAAAATAGCTGAGCTGCAGGTGTCTGCTCCTAGAACACTGTGAAATCTATAAATACATCTTGAGTTTGAAAGGAAAAGTTGTTCTGAATGTTTGCCTAATCTGTAAAATAAGAAATGAAGCATTAAAGTAATCTGAGGTAGGAGGCTCCTGTCCTGGGCCTTTTTCCTTGTTTTATTTCTATCTACTACCCCTCCACCATTCCTTTCTTCCTTCCTCCCTTCCTTCCTCCCCCCCTTCCTTCCTTCCTTCCTTCCTTCTTTCCTTCTTTTCTTCTTTCCTTTCACATTTCCTTCTTCTTCTGTCTCTGTAGACTTCCTGGAGAACAAGCTGTGAGTCAGAATTATTCCTTCTGCTAAGGAGGGCCGCTATTCAGCCCTCTCAGAATACCAAAGAGAGTCAAACTCTCTCCCTTTGTGTTAGAGAAAACCCACCCAGCATGTTGCAGACTGAAATAGTGGAGTGTTCAATTTTGTCTTTTCCCTGCTATCTCTTGGAAGGAAAAATGTTTACCCTAACTATGGGTGAAGCCTGTAATGCTGACATACACATTGTGTAATGTTGAATGACCGAAATTAAGAACCACTGGCCACTTGGGATTATTTTATCAGTGTCATGATGGTGAGGATTAGTTGAGGGACTAGAGGGAGAAAGGTATGACCTGCTTATAGCTTAGACAAACGCTGAGCTGAAGGAAGCAAGCTATTAACCACCCTAGTGGAGGACTATGGAGATGGCTCAATGAGTACAACCAGAGACCCTTGAGTTCCTTTAAACCAAAAGATAGGCTGACATGCAAAGCAAGTCCTAGGTAAAAAGCTCATTGTATTTTGGAAATGTTTAATTTCCAGATCCTGTTGTGTGAAATAACAGTTTATGATCTTTTCTCACTTTGTGTTATGTATTTGAAAGAGATGGCAAGAAGATGAGAAAGAGGTAGAAAGGGAAAAGAGAATAGATGGATGACAGACAGACAGACAGGTAGATGACAGGCAGATATGTGAACAGGAAGACAGATGCTGAGAAAGACATTTAACAATATATTTGTCCAACATTACATATTGTCAGATATCTTTCCAGTAATTGTTTTGTCATGTTATCTATTTTTTTATTTATTAAACTAATTTATTGTTTTTACTATCAAGGCAGATAAACACACAAAAATAACAAAAAAGGAAATTATAGAACAATCTTGATAAACATAGACATAAAAATCATCAATAAATACCTGGAAACCAAATTCAAGAGCACATCCAGAAGATCATCAACCAAAATCAAATTAGCATCATCTCGGAAATGTAGGAATGATTGAATTTATGTAAATCAATAAATGTAATGTCCCACACAAATGGACTCTAGGACAGAAACTATATGATCAGTTCAGTGGATGCAGAAAGGGCCTTTGATATTTCCTTTCATGCGACTAGGCTATTTTATGATAATGAAGGCAAAATATAATAAGCTTATAGCCAATATCATGACAAACAGGAAGAACCCAAATCGCTTCCATTAAATTCAGGAACAATAATGTGACTCCCTCATCTCCTTTTCAATATGGTGCTTGAAGTCTTAGCTAACAAGGAGATAAAGGGGATGAAAATAGGAAAGGAAAAAGTCAAAACATCTTTATTTGAAGATGATATGATTCTATACAGAAAAGACCCTAAAAACTACACCAAGACAAAAAGACTTCCCAGGATCATGAATTGTCAAAGTGGGCAAACTACCAATAACAATCTACAATGGAATCCGCACCGAAATGCTAACATGATTGTTCACAAATACTGAAAAGACAATCTTAAAATTCATGTGGAAGTGTAAGAGTTGCCACATAGCCGAAATAGCACTAAACATAAAAACACTGCTGGAGATGTCATCATTCCCGATTTCGTTACACCATACAGTCATAGAAATACAAAAAGCATAGACTGGCACCAAAACAAGGATATAAATGGAAGAGAAATGTGGGCCCTGATGTAAGTCCAAGCTCCTATAAACACCTGATTTTTGACAAAGAAGCCAAAAATTCACATTGGAGAAAAGACAGCTTTTCCAACACATGGTGCTAGGGAGACTGAAGATCTGCATGTTGAAGAATGAACCTTAAATTTTATCTCTCACTTTGGACAAAAATCAACCACAATTGGATCAAATACCTCAATGTTCAACCAGCAAACTCTGAACATAGAGAAAATAGTAGGAAGTATCCTTTAGGAGGTAATGGCAGATAAGGACTTCCTAAACAGGGCACAGGTCATGCCATGATCAACAAATGGGACCAAAAACTAAGTTTCTGCACTGAAAACTGTTAACATAAGCAGCAGCCTTTAGAATGGGAAAAAATATCTTTGCTAGCTATATATCTGAGAAAGTATTAGTGCCTAGAATATCCAAAAAATAAAAATAAATAAATAAAAATTGGCTATTGGACTGAACAGAGAGTTCTCAGAAGAAAAAAAATGCAAATAAATGAGAAATATTTTCAAAAGTTTCAACACCCTTAGCCATCATGAAAATACAAACTATAAGTAATTTGGATTTCATCTTGCTCCAGTTAGAATGGCTAAGATCAAATCTTCCTCCAGATCAAATCATCCTCCCAACGTCGCCACCTGTTACCAACTGAGTATGAAGATGGCTGGCTTTATACTTATGGGTCTAGGGCAATCCACATGGGCAACTGACTAGGGACCAAACCCCTAAAGAAAACTGACTTCCCTCACCTAGCAGCCATCAACTCTCATTAATTCCTCAATGAGGGGTAGAGCCTCAGGAGTCCTTCATCTATCCATGATTTTGACTGGTCATATTATCTTTACTTCTGAGCACACATACTACACTCTGCAGAAACAAACACTTGTCCACAGGTCAAATCTATAGATGACATAAAAACAGAATGAATTTAAGCTAAAACTGTTATCTTCCCTTTTAATGCATGTATTTTCCTTCTATAATATTTAATTTTCTAAAAAAGCTGAACTCGATTCATATTTGCTCCCTAAATTTCTCCGTGATTTCCACTGCATTTATAATTTATTTATTTATTTGAATTCATCTCTAATCAAGGACTTCCTGATCCAACCCTCTCCATATCAAGATAAACAGCTTTCAGCTGGGTTTGGTTGGGTTCTAGTCTCAGTGCTTGGGAACTTATTGTTAGAGGTCAGTCTTCTGTCTCAAGACAAACGGTTTGATAAAGTCCAAATGCCAAGAGTTCAACTGTATTCTACGCCGGAAGCACACTTAGTATCCTGCTTTCAGAACCAGGTAACATTACCAAGACATCATCACAAGTTGAGGAATTAAGACAGGGAGAGTACGAATCTAGCACAATTTCCTTATGAATGATTTAAGGGTCTGTCTTAAAAGCAAAAATAACTTAATGGGAAAGAAGGTGGGAGCTGAGGGTCTATGGCTACTGTCTCTGAAGGAATGATCTGGAGTGTTCTGTGTGGGCACAGTATGAAGAGGGAAAAGACTATGCCAGATAGAAGGTGAGTTTCTTTTCAACAGGAGCAACCTCAGAGTGAGAGACCTGTCTGAAAATACAATAAGCTACCTCAAAAGAAACCTGATATATATATATGGGAAAAAAGCTGCCTAGCTTCTTCTGTCCTCATTTCTGAGTCACTTCGATGAATAAAAAGAAAGCCGGAAGGATATGTAAAGCAGGGGCAATAGTTTAAGACCAAATCCTGAATCACATCCTTTATGGGTAATCATGAATATTCAGCATTCATGGGCAAAGTCTCCGAATGCTTTCCAGATAGTAAAAAGAAAATTGAAGTGCATAAAGAATTTTATTCATCTTAATACACCTTACTTCTGCATAGAAAAAAGAAACCTAAATTTCCCAAATAACACAAGTGAGTTGTTAGTTCTAAATTTGAAATTTATGCAAACACCGCAAGAGTCTGTCATCAAAATGGAAGGTTACTTTTAATCTTATTCTGTTTTATAAAGTACTAAGTTTTTAAAATTCAAAGTGATGTAATATTGTAGGCTTCACGAGTTTATTTTGTTTGAACTTCCTGTTTGATTTTTTTTTTTAATCTGGTATATTTTAAGAGACTAATTACAAATGGCTAATTATCAAAGTAAGCCAGGAATTTGCAATAGAGGACCACTGCTGTGATTAAACAACCCCTACCCCTTGGTGTTCACAGCTAAGACTCAGTCATGAACTCAAAACAAAGGCCCACACTGGAGCTTGAGGAAGCTTCTATGTGTTTACCAGAAATAGCATGTTCCCTAAGTCATAGGGAAGACTATACAAACACGCTCATTCTTTGAGCATGAATATAGCTACCTGCCAGCTACTCATTCATTACTGAGTTTTACTTACAGGTGTTTATGGCTGAGACTGTATTTATAACAGGTGCTGCTGGCTTCACATGAACACCCCCACCCCTTCCCTAGCACTTTTCTGCTTGCAGGGTCCACTGACAAAATGTTCCTGAAACTCTACCTGTGAGTTTGATGGTGGTGGTGGTGTTGGTTTTAACGATAGTCGGGGACTCATTTGGCCTATGTTCTCGATGGGTAGTGTAATCAGAGAGCCATGGGAACAGCCTTCAGCCAATACGGAAGCTTGTGGATGAGTGTTCCAGGTGATGTTTTTTGTGTGGGATGATCCTGGGTGATTTCCATTCTGTCTCCCAGAGGTCTCTAACAGAATTCAGTTCCATTTGCTGAAAGCAGTAGCTCATTAGCCACTGTAGTTGGTTTCCTTCCCTTTCTGGTCTCTTTCCACACCCCCTTGTTGGTCTTTCCTGGGATCACAGCCCAAATCTGTGTGTTCTCACATTCTAGTCTGATTTAAACTTAGAAAAAGAAATCAACCCGAGGTGATACTATTCCCATACTTGAATACTAATAGGCATTTGTTTTAATAATTCATATTTCCCTAATTTTTATTATGGAAAAAATTTCTGTTAAGGTACAAAACGTAATATGCAGATATGAAGATGCATGAACTACTATATTCAACTAAAAACTGAATTTCACCAACATAATGGTGCTCAAAATAAGATGAAACAAGGAATATATGCAGGCTGATGGATGAATGTGGGGAGGTACGGGTATATGAAGTGTGTGTGTGTGTGTGTGTGTGTGTGTGTGTGTGTGTGTGTGTCTATGTCAGAGGTTAATCTCCAGTTTGTTTGTTTTTTCAGTAGCTATCTTGATTTTTGAGACAGTCTCTCTCACTGCTCTGGGGCTTTGACTAGGCTGCCTAGAGAGTCCCAGGGATCCTCTTGTCTCTCCCTCCCCAGAGCTGGAATTAAAAACACATACCAGTGGGATTTAGACTCCACAACTCTGCATTTTGATTAGTTGCAGTTTTCATCTGTTGCGAAGAGAAGTCTCCTTGACGAAGGGTAAGGCTATACTTATCTGTGGGCGTAAGGACGAATATTCAGAGTGTGGTTAGGGTTTAAGCTGGCTTCGTAAAGTAGCGGTTGTAGGTTCTCTTCCAAGAGCCATGGCTTCACTAGCTCTGAGTAGTAGGCTAGGCTTTCAGTACCGGGCATGGATTCCCACCTGTCTAGTGGGTCTTAAGTCCAACTAGAGAGCTGTTGGCTACCATAAAGAACTACAGACAACTAAGGGATGCTAAACTGGGATAAAAAGTTTCCCACAGGAAAGAGCATGCCAACTGGTTATCTACTATCAAATGCTCAGCCCTGACAACAAACATGTGAGTAACATTATACAGACTGAGCAGGTTATATTTAGGATACATATGTATATGTGTATACATATATGCATGCAACAACGGTTCATGAAAAAAAAAGCAGGCCATGAATTTGAAAGAGATAAAGGAAGTGCATATGAGAGGGTTTGGTTGGAGGAAAGAAAATGGGAAAATGGTGTAAATAGATGATAATCTCAGAAACAATCACATACTGTCACACCTAGGTTTTTAAATTTGGATTTAAATTTGGACTTGAAACTCAGCTCCTCATATTTGTGCAGCAAGAACTTTCCTGACTGAGCTCTCTCCCCAACCCAGAGTACTGGTTTTTTTAGAGTAGGGCAGGCAATGTTTTTGAGGAGAAAACACAGGAGATGTGGGTACTGTGTCTCTTCAACTCCTTGTTCTGGGTTGTGGGTTGTAGTATATCTGCTTAATGCTAACTCATCAAGCTCTGTGTGCTCTTCCGTTTCCTACATTATTTTTTCAACAACTTTGACTTTACAAAGTTAAGTTTAAAATGAGCTACTGTCAAGTGCCAATCAAACTCCAAGGAATTATTTTTTTTCATGAATTTGATTTTTTATCTTAGTGGTACAGAAAACTACGTAAGTATGTTTAACCCAATGAAACATACTCTGATTTATTCTCTCAGATTCTCGGATTGAATATGCCAGCTGTAATTATTCCTGAATATATTGACTTTATTGCTCACAAACTGGTGATCGTTTAACATTTCCAAAAAGGCAAATCCTGAGTGATGTTCAATTAATGCTTCAGACTCAAATGTTTTCCAGTCTCACATATGGTCCTTGTAAAGGATTAACATGCCAACTATTGTCTTCTAATCTTAGGAGAGGTTTAAAAAGTCAACATCTGCATTAGGAATGTAAAATACTATTCTCTTACAAGATACAAAAGGAGTATCTATAAAGGAAAATTGTTTCCACTGTATTGCTATATAATGTTTAATAAAGGGACAGAGAAAAAATGGTTGTTATTTTATTCTCTTGTTAACAACATTCTCAAGTTGCTCTTTAATTATAGCAAAAGAAATATAGTATAATAAATATAAGCCCCACAGCTAGGGTTATTTAAAATTTTCCTCACAATTAAGGTTGACAGAAGGTACTTTAAAGCATTCTCTCCTGTTTCTTCTCAGGACTCCCTCTGTCCCCTCTAGTGGATGCATTTTCTCTGCAGGGTCACTTACATTGCTCTGCTGTCCTGAAATCTTCTTATCTCTAGGGACAGGAATAAAAAATACCCTGTGTGCTGGTCTCCATCCTGTGCTCCTCAGTCAGCAGGGGGCTACGTTAGAACACACCCCACCTCTGCTTCAGTAGTTCTAGGGAGAGACTAAACGTCTTATTTTTGACAAGTTTCTAAGCGCTGATGCTGGTCTCACAACCACACTTTGAGGACTGAGCCTGCACACTCATCTTCTAATTCACCAAGTGTTTTAGAGCTTCATCTCCATTTGTAGAAACCCCTCCCAGATCACCATTTATTTTGGGATTATTTTGGAAACTTCCCCAGGAAGGAAAAAGTCTGACATAGTATTCCTACAGGAGGCTCAGCTGGTTTTTCTTTCCATTTTATTTCTCTGAATCATTCGGGTAATCACTGGATTCTATGTAACTTCTAAATAATGATCCAATAGCTGGAAGCTGTAGCTCACACCAGCAATCCCAGCACTTGGTAGACTGAGGCAGGAGAATTGCTGTGAGTTCAAGGCCAACTTGAGCTACATAATAAGTTTGAGGTCACCCTTGACAAATTTGAGACCCTGTCTCAGAGAAAGAATTAAATCTGATAATGATTGAGTGTTTTCTCTCTCTCTCTCTCTCTCTCTCTCTCTCTCTCTCTCTCTCTTTCCTCCCTCTTTTCATTTTATAGCATATCTTTAGTTCAAACAACAACAACAACCCCCCCCCCCAAAAAAAAACCAACAGTTTGATGCTATATCCTTCCATTTTGCTTTAAATGAATAGATTTTGGATAATTTAATTTACTTTTTTTAATTTGGGGTTTCACTATGCAGCCTAGGCGCACCCCAAAGTTATGATTCTCCTGTATCTTCTGACTACTGGGAGTACTAGTTGTGCCAGTACATCCCAGGCTACTGATACAAAGATTTTGACAGGACCCAGCCCAAGGTCCCCAAGAACATCATGATTAAGTCAATGATACTCAGTCTCATCTGCATCTCTGTTTTTCTTCTTGAATTTACTCTGTGTCCTGCATTTGTCAAGTTGTTGCTTATTTGCATACCCATCATTGTATTCCAAGACTCCAGTACTTTCCTGCCTCTCCACATTCATTCACTTTAGGAGCATTTTATGGTTGAGAAATGATTCAAAGCTATTCTTGCAACAGTGGGTAGCAAAACCATTAACCAGGCTCCTTTTCACTGTTGACCCTGCAAGCATGCCATCTTCTCTACCCAAAGACCTTGACCTTCTTCAAAGCCCTCTCTTTTGAGATTGAAGATCTTAATGTGATTTAAAATTGACCTCTTTCCACAGCAATTTCAGCTAAACCGCCCTTCACTCAAGATTCTGTTATAACTTCAACAATTCTTCAGCAGTGGACACAATCCTAACACAATGTATGTAAAAGTTCTTGGTGATGAGATGATGTGTGTGTAGCCCACTGAAAGTGGATAGATTGCCCCCAGGTATGGACCTGCTTCCATGGTTGTTCACTAGCTTACAACTGGATTTCTAAGTTTACACTCAGTTTCTGCTACACCAAAACCAATCTGACTCTACTTGACTATATATATATATATATATAGATAGATATATATATCAATGTGTACTAATATTCTAGTGTTGTGTGATTTTTTTCATGGCGAGATATGAAAAAAATATCTAAATATCTGTTCACCCCATAGAGGGCATTGGTGACAGACCAATACAAAACAAAACAAAAAAGGAAAGAAAGAAAATGAAAAAAGTCCACTCAACTCTAGCTTGGTGAACTAGTAAATCTACAGGAATTTCTTACAGGAGTATCAGAGAGAGGTTATTTATAGGATGCATATAGCATGGATAATCCATGGGCAACCTCAGCACTGAAGAGCCCATCCCAACATGGGCAACAAGTCCCCAAATCTACGTTCCTGCAGCTTTCTGCACAAACAGCAGACCATTCTGCCAGTCAAGTCTCTTCTTTTCTAGTACCCAGTGACTACTTATGTAACCTTTCTAGGAGTGTCTCAGTGAATCTTGAAGGTTTTCTGAACTTCTGAGCTTCCTACTTAATTTTTGTGTCTTAAAAGCCCAAGGAGGAAATGTTCCAATTCAGAGGAAATGGCTAGACAACCAGGGAAAGGGCTCCATTTGGTCATTTCCACACCTGCATACCACTTCCCTTAACAGTATTGACCCTTTACACTTACCTTCCCTCTGCTGCTCCCACCTGAGTCCCCACTACTGTATCGCTGGCTTTGCTTCTGTCTTGTCCCTGGATCCCACAGATGGGAGGAAGCACACAGAACTCCCTTGACAAAGTTTGTTTATTTCACTTACCATGACTTTCAGTCCCATTTTTCCTTCTACTAAGATAATTTCCTCTTAGTGGGTAAATAAAACTTCATTGTGTATATATACCACATTTCTTGGCCCGTTCATCTACTGATCAACACCTAAGCTTACTTCATGACTTGTTTATAAATACAAAACCTTGGATATGGTCAAAACTCAGTGTGCAAAATTCTCAAAGAACTTCCAAGATATATGTTAAGGGAAAAATAGCATGGATATGCAGGTTTTTCAAAAAATTAATATTTACCATCAGAAAAAATAAAAGGCTATGATGTGGGAGAAAGGGAATCCTTATTCACTGTTAGTGTGAATGTAAATTAGCCCAGTCAGTGTGGAAATGAATATGAAGATATTAATTAATTAATTAATATATTAATTCTACCTCTACAAAGCTTAATTCTACATCATTCCAAGGAATTTTAACCATCTACTTAGAATTCCTTAGTTCACACTTAGAGGGAAAAAAATTGCTAAATGACTTAACTTACTTTTTCAAGTCACAATTCAATCTACGACCTTTTGAGTCTGTCTCAGGAACCCTTAGTTCAAATGGTTATGTGTATTAGTTGTTTTTCTTATGGCTTTGACCAAATACCTGATATGAAACAGTTTAAGAGAAAGATTTATCATAGCAGATACCATCGTCATAGGGGAAGGCCTGGTATCGGAGCATGAGGCACATGATCACATACCTCCGTGGTCAAGAGGCAGACAAAATGGAGGCCCATACTAGCACACCTCAAGGCCTGTCCCCAGTGACTCACTTTCTTTGGCAGGACACTACTTCCTAAAGACTCTACAACCTTTCAAACTGGTGCTACCAGTTGGGGACCAAGGTTTCAAAAACCTAAGCCTCTTTGGGATACTTAAGATTTAAACCACAATATATGGAATTGGGCTTATGTCCCTATAATACAAAAGAGAATTACCTAGATAGCTAGAAAGAAAGTATAGAATTGACATTGTGGATGTTCAGCTAGTTTGCTTATCTAATGAAAAATAGCTGTGAAGGGATATTGGACTATCTGTTTCTGAACCAGAATAATAGAAAATGCCAATCAAAATAGAGATGAGAAAACGAACTTTTTTTTTTTATTTAAATTCAATGGTAGTGAATTGCCACAAGAAATAGCAAAAGATATCATAATAAGATCTCATTAACTTCAGAGGGAGATGGTGGAAATATGAGGACCATTCTGTGCCTGCTACTATACATCATTAAGACCTGTCATGCCGCTAGGCATGATGGGGCACAGCTTTAATCCCAGCATTTTGAAGCCAGAGGCCAAGTGGGTCTCTATGAGTTCAAGGCTAGCCTGGTCTGCATAGCAAATTCATAAACAGCCAGAGCTATGTAATAGAGAGATCTTATCTCAAGAAAACAAGAAAGAAAAAGAGGAGGAGGAGAAGGAGGGGAAGCAGAAGGAGAAGAAGAAAAGAGAGGAGAGGAGAGGAGAGGAGAGGAGAGGAGAGGAGAGGAGAGGAGAGGAGAGGAGAGGAGAGGAGAGGAGAGGAGAGGAGAGGAGAGGAGAATCTGTTATGCTAACAGAGTGACCAAAGGCAGTGGACTTAGGAGCTGCAAAAATAAAGCTAAATTAAGTCATACCATGTGCCTCACCTGGGCACTTTAACATAAAAAAAATTATAGAAAAAAATACAGATAAATAAAAGATTCCCTTTGCGAATAGCTATGATTCATGCTTTGCACAACTATTCCAGCTCCTAAGGTGTTGGTTGTTGGCCACATATAGCTATTACAATTTAAACTAATTAAAATGAAATTAAGTTAAAATGTCCTCAATTGTACTCATTGTATTTTAAAATGATTGATTTTCACAAGAGGGAAATTATTGCAGCATTCAACAATGGATACATAGAATATTTCCTCCTAAGAACATCTGTGTAGAGTAAGCATCGAAGAACAAATTATTTTGACCAGTTTAAAAAATTAATCCAGAACAGATATTTAGAAGAATCATAGAAACACCAAAAAATAAAAAAAAGAAAGAAAAGAAAGAAGAAAAAAGAAAAGCAAAAGAAAGAAAAGCAGAAGAGGGAACTTGCCCTAGAGTGGATTTAAAATATATATGGAGGTTTCAACTGGAAAGCTATGGCCATGACTCTGTGCCACCCCATGGTAATGGGACTCCACCAGGGTGTCTAAGAAAGTCAACAAACTGAGCGGCGGCTGATGCCTCTGCCACTTCACAAGATATATACAATGTGCACGGGAAGTGATCAGGGAGCTGTACAACTCAGTGCTCTAGGACCAGCATGCCACAGAGGTTTTCAAAGTCTCCAAATGCATTCAAATTCATCTCAAAAGAGGATAGGGATGCACATTCATGGCAAGAGGAAGGAGGAGAAACTGAGTAACACACTGGCAGCCACGAGGAAGCTGCTGCCCAGAAGGACAGACCACGCATGCCTTTCCCCTCCCTCAATAAACATTTATGTCTCACATGATTAACCCAAATTTAGAAAGATAAGTAAAGCTGCTATAACTGCAACCTGTTAAGGCGCAGATGACACAGATCAGAATACAGATACACAGTAGAGAAACGAATTTAAACAGGCATGGGAATTGTAATATCATAAAATGTGTCACTTCAAATCACCAGTGTTAGAATACTAGTAATAAGTTTCAGAATAAAATAAAATAATGATTAGCTACTTACTTCGCATCAATAAAAAGATTTCAGATACTATTAAGTATCTAACTGTAGTTAAAACATGTTAAATATGTTAATTATCTTGTTATAGAAAAGATAGGAGGGACTACTTAAAAGAGACATGAGATCAGGAATAATAGCTATCATTCTAATGGGGGGCATCAAAAGAAAGTGTAAAACCTGCAAATTAAAATAGTTTGCCTTGCAATAAACATAGAAATGAAAGGAGATCATTAGCCATAAATGATATTACCATTTCTTGAATTTCAAGAACAAGGAAGGAAATATAAAAGGAAACCAATCCAAGCAGTAAAATGTTTTCCCAAAGTCAAGAATGTATTACATTCAAGATTCCGGAAAACAGTAACCAAACTGACTATATATTTAAACCACAAAAATAACTTCAAATTTTGAAATGTTGAAATACTATAGACACTTTGAGCATGATGCAATAAAAGTATAAAACGTTGTCAATGTATAAGTTTAAAGACTCAGTCAAATAGAAATTTCAGGAAACAAAATCAAACCATTCTAAATAGTTCATGGAGTGAAGAGGAAATCAAAGCTATAATTATAGACATTTAAAAACATGGGTACATAGGAGTTCTGGTTCCAGACAGATCTGACAAATGAAGAACTAGCTTGGGTTGCTGTGTTGTCTAAAAAGAAAAAAAAAAAAGAAAGAAAAGAATTAATTACAAGGGTACTAGGAATGAAAAAGGGAAAGGTTGGATTCAAAGAATCCCTTATGGAACAATAAAGAAACAGACTTCCAGGATCTCCCACAAGGACACAAGGACTGGAAAGAAGAACTCAGCTCAGGCCTTTCCTTCATCTCTCAAGAAGTATTTCAATTGGTGGTGAAGCTTGCAACACACTTCCTGTGTTATAGAAAGGAGTAGGGAAGCCATTTAATAAGACATAGATAATAAATTGCATTTCAGAAAGATGTTTTCACCTGTACGTCCCTGCATTCCCACGTGGTAATACTACAGTGTAATGGACATTTATGTCCATATACACATCATTTGTGAACTATATTCATTCTTCTCCAAAACAGGTAGGGACTCATCCATGTCAAACAATGGAATAGGAGAGAAGGGGTGTTATGTGAAATCTAAGCTTAAGGGTTAATAAAGAAAATATAACTTCCTGATTTCCTATCTCTGTCTCTGTCTCTCTCTCTCTCTCTGTTTCTCTGTGTGTGTATGTGTGTGTGTGTGTGTGTGTGTGGTTCACTCTCTATCTCTCTATTGCCTCTCCTCTCCTCTCTTCTTTTTCTTCTCTGTGTTTAGAGAAAGTTAGACAGAGTGCAGAGCATAGGTAGGTGGGTATGTGTATTGGCACACTCCTGTAACCCACTCAGGAAAGAGGGTCAAGTTCAAGTTCAGCCTTGGAAACAAAAGCTTCCTAATTTAAAACAAAAAGCTTATTACATAAAGTAAGATTAAATAATGTAGCTTATGGTGGGCTGGACACAGTGGCTCATATTCTTTTAATTCCATCAGTCAAGAGGCAGAGGCAGGTGGATTCCTGTGAGTTTGAAATCAGCTTAGTCTATAAATTATAGAGAATTCCAGGCCAGCTACACAATGAAACCCAGACTCAAACTAGCAAACAAAAACATCAAAGCCAAGAATAAAAATTTCCAAGAAATATGACAAGTTGGTGATACTATAGAATAGGAACCATAAGTCAAAATAAAACCAATTGTAAATATGATGATTTAATATGTAATAGTCAAAAATCCAAATATGATACATAAAACAAACTGTAAAATCTATAAAAAATATATGAAGGGATAAGAAACTGAAATCTCTTCTGTGCTTCACATTCCAGATTCAGCTACTGTTACCTATTCTTGTAGTTCAGGGGCTAATTTCCCACTTTTCCCCGGAGTACTGTGATACTGATTTCTTGCTTAAAGGGGAACTGATTTGGGAAATCTTATAAACTTAAAAAGGATTAAAATTGCGTACTTATCAAGAAAGTAATGATTTTCCCTTTTTTAGAGTTTCAAATGAAAGTAGTAAAAATAGTCAATGCATGCAGAAGAGGCTTGGATTCCTAGTCCCTCTTTGGGGATAACCCATATATAGGTCCCCACCTACATGGCTTGGTGTCATGAAAATACGGACAGTCTGGACAATTTAACACCCGTTCTTATCTAGGACTTTCAATTTTTAAGGTATCATTACCTGCATTTTCTCTTTAGGATATTAGAACAACCCCATGTAGTTTATATAGCAAGGATTACTATTGGTCCTTCTTCACAAAGAATTTGAGATTTCCCATCTGATAATAATAGGCTCAGAGTACGCAGTAGAGATGGTGTCTAATATAGGGTTTCTATTGCTGTGAAGAGCCACCATGACCATAACAACTCTTAATAAGGAAAAACATTTCATTGAGCCTGGCTCAGAGGTTTAGTCCATTATCGTCATGACAGGAAGCGGCAGGGAGGCAGGCACGGTGCTGGAGAGGTAGCTTAGAGCTCCACATCTGGATCTGAAAGCAGCAGGAAAGAAAAAAGTGAGCCTCTACATCTGACTTGGACTTCCGAAAACTGAAAGCCCACCCCCAGTGATATATTTCCTCCATTAACAAGGCCTCAAACAAGGTCACACCTCCTAATGATGTCACTCCCTATGAGGCAATGGGGGGGGGGGGCGTTTTCATTCAAACTGCCACAAATGGGATGGTGACCAATTATATCTGCAGCCTTGAAAGGGGCTTTTTTTCAATTCTAGTATTTCCACAGGCTTCTGACCGAAGAATTCATAGAACATGGTGAGTGACAGAATTCAGGGTTCATACTCTTGAACCCGCTCCTCACTTCTTCCAATTGCAACTTCTGAGAACACACAAGCCATGGATTGTAATAAATAACAAAAAAAGAGAATCTTCACCTTCTGCCAGGATGTGCTTCTTACAGTACATCCAGATAAGAAAGTTGTCTCTCTCCATATGTTACTAACATAAACAGCATCCTCCCCAAATGCATTCTATACCAACTAATTGTATGTCAACATAACATAAGCTAGAATCAAAAGAAAGGAGAGAGCATCAATTGAGAAAATACCTTCATAAGATCCAGCCATAGGCAAGCTTACAGGGCATTTTCTTAGTAAGGATTTATGGGGGAGGGAGCAGCACATGATGGGTGGTGCCATCCCTGGGCTGGTGGTCCTGGCTTCTTTAAGAAAGCAGACTTAGCAAGCCAGGAGGAACAAGCCAAAAAGCAGCACTCCACCATGGCCTCTACATCAGCTCCTGGCTCAAGGTTCCTGTTCTGCTTGGAGTTCCTGACCTCCCTTGATGATGAACTGTGATGTAAAAGCATAAGCTGAATAAACCCCAAGTTGCTTTGGTCATGGTGTTTCCTTGCAGCAACTAAGATCCTAAAGAAGACACATTCCAAATTCACCTGGTGAAATTCTAACCTCCAATGTGCTGGTAAGAGGAGGTAAAGCTTTTGAAGATTTAAGTAGGTCATAGAGATGGAGAACTAATGCGTGGGATTAATGACCTTGAGGAAAAATAGACACAACAGGTTGTGTAAGCACCCTGCTGTGTAGCGCTACAATCAGAAGGCAATCAGGGTGTGGTGGTTTGAATGAAAATGCCCCACATTGGCTCACAGGGAGTAGTATTATTGGGAGGTGTGGCATTGTTGGTGGAAGTGTGGCCTTATTGAAGGAAGTGTGTCACTGGGGGAGAACTTTTAGGTTTCAAAAGCTCACGTCAGACCTAGTGGCTCACTCCCTCTTCCTGCTGGCTTCGGATCCAGAAGTAGAACCCTCAGCTTTTCTCCAGCACCAAGTCTGCCTGTGTGGGAGCACCATGTTTCCTGCTACAAACCTCTGAACTGTAAGCAAGCCCCACATAGATGTTTTCCTTGACAAGAGTTGCCACAGTCATGGTGTTCCTTCATATGACTAAAACCCTAGGACAGGAGGGCAAGTGAGACCTCACCAGACACAGGCTCTTCCTGCATCTTGATTTTAGAATCCCCAGCTTATAGAACTGAGCGCCACAAATTTCTGTTGTTTAAGCTATTCAATCCATGATACTTTCTTACAGCTAACCAAACCAAACCATTTAAGGTTAAAAGTGTAATCTTAAAAAAACAACCATTGTCTTTTAAAAAGCCTAACCACATCAAGGCAGAGTTTCTGGTTGGCGTCAGTATGGAATACTTAGTTTATGCTAAGCCTCTAGTTGTTGTCCATAAATCCCACTTACTCTTTCCATCAGTCTTATGATGGTATGTTTATGGTATCTCTGCTTGCATAAGAGGTAAGGGTAAAGTGAACACTGCTGAGCACCATGCCCTGTGCCAGCAATAATCATAAAAACTTATTAACACGGCCTAGTGCCAAAACTGGTTTCCATAAACAGTGAACTGCACATGATTCAAGTCGGGGAGGAAGGCGGGTGCAGGGCACACAGCTGAGGGATATTTAAACTTTTATGCCCACAGGGAGCTCTGAGGCAGATGAGGAACCTTAGAAGAGTTTATCAAAGGACTCTGTGCTGTGCAGAGAGAAGAATGTCCCCTACTTACCTAATTCCCAGCTGTAACGGTAACTACTGAGTACCTGTAAAACAGGAGACATTTAAGAGAAGTAGTGTGAGACAGATGTAGTGGCCTCTGCCTGTCTGCCCACACGATCACAGCATTTGGGAAGCTAAGGCAGGAAGATTGGCTCGAGTTCAGTGCCAACCTGGACTATACAGTGAGACCTGTCGCCAAAATCAACAAAGTAGAATTCTTTTTAAAAGAATCGTAGCATCTAAGAGAGAGAGAATGAAACTCATTTATAATCTGAAATTAGTTAACAAAATTTATCTACCTGAGCATTCGGAAGGAACAGATAATTTTCTGACTTTGAATTCAGGCTTTGCTTTTTTCTCCATTTTGCTTTCTCTGATGATGATGATGATGATGATGATGATGATGATGATGATGATGATGATGACAACGATGATGGCTTTTATAATGAATTACATACATAAAGTCATCTGCGTACATACTTACCCTCCCCAATGCTTCTCTGCCCTCCTCTTCCTCACCTCTCCTACACCCCATTACTCCAGTGTATGTCCCCAGCCAGTTTCAGCTCTACTCTCAGGTCATGTGCACACACATGATTTTATGTATCTATATGAAATCTAGAACCCACAGATGAGAGAAACTGTACAATATTTGTCTCCTGAAACTACTTAATTTGTTTAATACAACTAGCTCCATTTGCATCACTTTCCCTGAAAATGGCATTAAGTTCGTTCTTTTTTTACACTCCCCACGCCCCAAATTTCACTGTGTGCATAAACCACATTTTCTCAATGGTCATTTCCTAGATATAGTCCAATATTGCTGGCATTCACAACTGATTCACTCTGGCTGAGCTGATTACCTTCTCATTAGATTTTATATTTGGGGGGAAGCCATCAACCCTTTATCCACTGTGGTCATATGTAGCAGGGAGCACTTCAGTGAATTGTGTCCCCTGAGTTCTCCCAACCCATGCAGCAGAGCCCACAGTGCAGATCCTGAGATCTGCTGACTCACATTTGGGCTTTCTCAACCTTATGAGTCAGCATAACAAGAAACACCCTGGGTTCTGAAATGTGCACACTCGTTTCAGTTCATCTGAAACACCTGGGGCTCCACATTCTGCAATCTGACACACCCAAGTGAGCAGCTGCTGTGTGGTCAGTAGATCCCCATACTGAATGTGAGGCCTTTAATCTTGGATCCCGGGGAATCCAATAGCAGTCTCTAGAGTTTCTACTTGTGGTATCTGCTTAAAACCCACTCAGAGCTCTTTGGCAAATACACTGCTGAGACTCAGAATGAACAAGCCTCCATGGACTCCAGCCTAATGAACAACACAGTCTTGGAACTTCAGTATTGACCTGGGGATTTAGAAGACAAGAACACAGTCATTCAGTATTTATTACTTGAGTATATGCCATAAGACTTGACTTGGCTTACAGTCAGTATTTTACAGACTTACATCAAGAGCTTTAAGGTTACTATTCAGTCATGTATGTTTCAGGCATGTCCTACCTTTGGCACTGTGACACAACATTGTCTTCTAAAACGTTCAGGCTGGAACACTGTTCAGTGGAGTTTCCAAAGTACATAATTGCAAAAGAATCTCATAATAGTATAAGTAAATTTACAGCTTTGTTTTGGGTCATATTCATCAATGTCCTGGACCACATGCAGCTTGCAAGCTAGTAATTGGATTTATGTGCATGTGCAATTGATGTGTGTGTGTGTGTGTGTGTGTGTGTGTGTCTGTGTGTCTGTATGTATGTATGTGTGTGTGTGTCTGTGTCTGTGTGTATGTATGTGTGGGGGGAGGTGGGGGGTGGGTGTCTGTGTGTATGTATGTATGTGTGTGTATATTTTTTTTTAAAGATGGGTCATCACACCAAAAATCTGCTAGTATCCCACTGACCATATAACTACAAATAACATCACTCTTGCCTCATAAAACAGGGAAGACAGATATGTGAAAAAGCCTATCATTACAGTTTCTGTCCATTCACTAAAATTCCAAATAAGCTAAAACTTTGTAAGGAAGTAGGTCATTTCTAAATGGTAAGACCTCAAAATTCTCATTCTGAGACTTAGAAGAACCTGTGTTCCTTCCATCAAACCACTACCTAGCAAATTAACAGACCCTGTGTCTCCTAACTATGCAGGAACTAAAATACAATATATTTCTCTTCTTTACAATGGAGCCAACTTAAAGGAAAATAGGCTTTCCACAGTCCAAAGGGATAAATGTGAAAACATGGAAATAATGATACAGATTAGCAAGAAGTAAGTCTACATACTTCATGTATTGTAGCGTCTTCCTCCAGTAGGAATGATTTCATTTGCCTTTTAAATTAACACAAAAATGACTTTTTTCCCTTGGCAAGAGAGAAATTGTTTTGTGTTATTTACCTAGACTGCATCTGTGTTTCTAAAAAGAACAGTAAATACATTTCTGGAGGAAGACATGTTTCTGTGATAATGTGAGTAATGATTCTTAAACACTCTGGAGATCCTTAGAATGCATCCCAGAAGCTGCTATTGGATGCAGGCAAGGTTACTAAGGACACAGGAAGAAGATAAGGGTGCTCTAGGCATTTGTCACTCCATTATCTATAGAAGAATGTCACTGGATGTCCTCCAGAACAGCAGCCACCAGAAGGCAAGGACCATGGCTGTTCCAGGAGTTTGGAGGACAGTCTGGCTCCAACTCATTCCTGCAAGATATATACTTCAGTCTGACTTCGTCAGAAATGCCCTCTGAATCAGCAGCCCAGCTTGGGTGACACCTGACATCATCAGGCACCTGACTTCTTTAAAAATTTCTGAATAGAGTCGTCACAGCAGCTGCTTATTATGTTCTGAACTACTTAACTGGACAAAGGCTTCATAAGGAGCCTATAGCTGATAGGTTAGGTCTTGCATGAGCTCACATCCCAGCCCAGCCAGATCAGAGGACTGCTTTCAGCAAATCTTCTCAGATCACTCAGATCTGCAAGTGACGGTAATATTCATTCTCTGAAAAAATGAATTATTCATTCATTCACCACATATTTTCTGAGTTGTTTGGCTGTGCCTTCTTGTAGTGGACATTCTTGTGTGGGAAGGAGAGAAGCATACCAGTGAAAGGAGGGAAAATCACCAGTACCATTTGACAATGGGCTGTGAGAGGAGTCCTGGTTCCTCCCCAGTGTTCCTTAGAACTCTGGCATCATCAATTTCACTTACACATGAGTTATAACCACTAAATTCATTGTTGCTACTGTTATTTGAGCCATAACTGTTTAGATACAATATGAAAAACAAAAATAAGAGATGCAGGGCCAGGGGCCCAATGTGTAAAGTGCTTGCTGACTAAACATGAGGTGCCTAGAACCCATTTAAACCTAGGTGTGGTGCTGCACTGGAAAGGCAGGATCCAGGAGCTCATTGGCCATTAGGTATAACCAATTAGTGAGCTCTAGGCCCAGAGTCAGTCCTTGCTTCAAAAAACAAGATGGAGAGCAACAGAGGAGGACAGACACTCCATGTCACACACCACCACCAACAACAACAACCAATAATAATAATGTTATAATAATAACAGACGCTCCTTAACATAAATTTATTCCTTCTTTTCCTGTTATTTTCTTGATCAGGTGAGAACTTCTTTATTATATATTTATATCTATAAAGTTTCACTTCTGAAAAAGCAATGTTTCCACACTGCAAAGTTTTTGGTGAAAATCCTCTTTTTGTTTGCCTTCAATTAGCCGGAGAAGTATAGATTTTGCTTAGTGTTCATGATTTGAACTTCATGAACCTGACATTCGGATATTTATCATGAATTTTGAAACCTTTTAGCCACTGTCCCTCCCAACTTTTCCACCTCGCTCTTCTCCTCTGGTAACGCCATTATATGCGTTGTCTGTAGTTGTTAGGCTGCTGGGTGGCTCAGCAAAGATGACACAGAGACATTTTCATAGGTGCTAGCCCTGCCAGACCTCGGCAGAAAGAACCACCGTCATGGCGAGTGACATTCTGCAGTGGAACCCTGAGCTTCTGAGCTCAGGTGTTGTTATTGATTCAGAACTCCTCAGGTGCAGATCATAAGCAATCAACTTCCCCCACAGAAACCCAACACCTGCAGACAATACAAAATGCCAAGGCCTATGCATCCCTTTTCCCAACAGTGCACAAAAACAATTATTTTAAACACAACTAAAAATAAAAAACTTCCACAGCGATTTTCCTGTGTGTCTGTCCCACATTCCATAGGTACTCTGCTTCATCATTTCCCATTTCTTTTAAATCTTTGCATTTGAATTTTAGAAGTTTCTATTGGTGTATTTTGAAGCATGCTGACTTCTCCATAGGAAAGTGCTCATGAGCCCATCGAAGGCATTCTTTATTTTCGTTACAGTGCTTTTTATTGCTAGAAACTTTTCCACTCTTACAATTTCTGTCGTTTCATTTATACTGCCCATCTGTTCTTGCACATTGTCAACATTTCCATTAGATCTAGTAGCATATTAGTTGTTTGTTTTAATTTTCTGCTATGATAATTCCAAAATCTCTGCCATATATAAATCTAATTTTGTCCTTCAGACGGTGATGTCTGACTTTCTTCAGACCTTGTAATTTTCTGTTGAAAGATAGACATTGTTCTAGAAAGTGAAGGAAACTGGGGAAGCGGAGTCCTCAGCATGGAGATTTCGTGTGTCTCTGGTTGCATGTTGGACTATTTACTATTACTGTCACTGGAGGTATCGGTGACTAAACTACCTCTAGGGATACTTGTTTTCTCTCCTTCCTTGTGCTTTGGATTTTCTAGAAGCTGCTTCTTATATAGAATTGTGCTTTGCAGTTGTTTGGAACTATCATCTCCTAATAATAAATGCTCTGTTGACGGGCGGTGAGGCATGGAGGAGAAAGAAGCCAGATATTGGGCCTTAGACTTTTAGAAAGCCTGAGTCCTTCAGCTGTTGTTGCTGTTGCTGTTGTTGTTGTTTACAAGGGGTCTAGCCTGAGCAGTAATTTGATGTCCTCTCTTTCCTGGCTTCGTTAGTATCTCATTAAACCACTGGGTCAGATAATCACAATGTCCTTTGATGGCAGGCCTTGTCTGCAAGATCACTCTATGTTTTAAAACAGTTACTGTTCACCTTCGTCATGTCAAAAATCCTGGAGAGAATTCCTTTGACTCGGACCCTGTGATCTATACCAGCTCTTAGCCATCCACTTTAAGAAAAGGGAAACTTCTCTGAAATCAGGGCTCAAGGAGGTTTGTTTGTTTGTTTAGAGAATTTTTATTTTATACATGAACATTTCTTCACATCTCTTCCACACTGTTCCCCTCCCACTCTCTCTATACACTCTGCCAAACTCATGAGTCCATGTAGCATTACGCATGCGTATATGCCCAGGCTTGTTCTCTTGGGACTGGGAAACCTGTGCTGGAGCTCAGCCCTGGAGGAGACTGGTTCTCACTCTCTCCACAGCCATTGGTTCCAGTTACCTTTGAGTGTTTCTACAGGATTCTTCAGCTCCTGTCTCTACCTACTACCTGCCTCTCCAACTTGTACGACAGCAGTTTAAACTGCTCTGTGACTCTGGTTCTCTTGTGGACCTAGGAAGAGTTTTGATTTTCAGTTTAGCATTGTTTTTGTGATGACGAGATTGACACGTTGCGAGTTTTTTGCCTGTCAGTTGAGAAACATCTCCTCTTTGATCTTGTGTATCTAAAGTGACGCGTGAGTCAAACAGACTCTAAAAGACATTCCCAATAGTTAAAGGGAGCTTTATGTGCTTAAAAAAAAAATGGAGTCATTACATAAATGGCTAAACTTTTTCTTTCATTCTATTAAATACAAAAATAGTATAACATAAAATACAACCTTGTTTTACATTTGTGGAATTGCTGCAGTGCACTTTAGTAACCGTTATGAAAATATACCGGACATAGAAGAACAAGACTGGAAGCAAGCAAAATGTCTCAGAGAAAGAGAAAGACAGTGAGACAAGAGAGCGAACACTCATAGTACAGTATTAGAGGTAAGAGTGAGCCAGGCCCTGGTATCAGCTACAGTCATGCAATGTCCTTTACACTTTCGTATTCATGACTATGGACAAAACATGAGCTGAAGTTAATAATTTTGTTATCATTATACTGCATTTCTCAAATGCATGTGTGATAGGATTTCCCTTAACATAATGAGATACCAGACACCTATCTTTAGTGACAGGTGAAAAAAAATTGAGGGTTTAATATCCTCAGCAAACTAATTATAGGTCATGAGATTACAGGTAATTTAGAGAAGCTACAAAATCCAACATCTCTATTTCCACCATCACACGCACAGAAACCCCTGTGACAATGCTGTCATTCTCCTTTGTGAGACCAAGGCGGGATGGCAGGCACTAAATAATGCATAAGCTACCGACATTCATGCTCATATCCCTTTTCAAAAAATGGTGAAGTGTCTCTTTTATAGTCCACAAAGAATTGAAATCATATGGTGAATCCTGATAATTGCTTTCAGCAGGAGCTCTTGGCACCAGCTCCAGGCTCCTCGGCTCACTCATGTCAGGAATGGAGACTGTCCCTGAATATAGATGAGTAGCGCACCCCCGGAGCATCCCAGCTGCAGAGCTTTCCCAAGGCTGGAAGGATCCAGGCCAGCTTCAAATCCTGCTGCGACTTCTTTTTCAACAATTAGCATTTCCCCCACCCACATCATCTCTTTACTTTAAAGTCAGGCTAATATTTTATATAATCAATAATATTCACAGACAAATGTGAGGTTCATTTCTCTACCGAAGGTTACACATCCCAAAATAGCTACATTAAAACTATAATAGAACTAAGTGTGCATCAGTACCAACTTTTAATTACTGGACCACACAGAGCCATACAGACATTTCAGCTTCTTATAGAGTCTTCTCAGAGAAGAGCTAGGGAGGACAAGGGAGTAGTCCCAAGCACATTGTCTCCAATTCCTTTCTTTGGGTCTTCTTTAAGCTTTCAACTTTCAACATGGATTAGTCTAACTTCTCAATTTGATCTCCTATGTGAGTAAAGGATGTCTTTGTTGGAAAAGTGCCTATTGTGTAAGCGTGTGGACTTGAGTTGGGGTCTCTAGCACCCATGTAAGAGCCATGTATTGTGGCACTGCACATACAGTACCAACACTGGAACAGGGAGATCCCTGGAGATGATCAGCCAGTCAGAGAGCTGGTAGGTCCAGTGAGAGACTGTCTAGAAAATAAGGTGCAAAGTGATCAAGAAAGATCTAATGTTGACTTCTGCCTACATACATACAAGCAAACACATATATGTGTAACCAGATATATATGTGTACACATCTGTTGGGAAAGTTTGTTTTTAGTTGTGTTTAAAATGTTTTTATGCACTGTTGGGTGAGGGGCTACCTTAGGTCTTGGCATTTTGTGTTGTCTGCAGGTGTTGGATTTCTGTGGGAGTTGCTCAGTTGCTTATGATCTTCATGTGCTATCAGTAGAATAAGAACACCTGAGCTGAGACACGCAGGGTTCCACTGTTGATTGTGATTCCCTCCGCTGAGGTCTAGCAGGGTTTGCAGTCATGAATATGCCTCCTTTTCTCCTTGCTGAGTCCACATAGCAGCATACTTTTATACACATCCATACAAACACACACACACACACACACACACAAACACACACATACACACACACACACACACAAACACACAACCGGTCCCTGAATTTGAATATGAAGCTTCTTTTCTATGAGAATTCTCTGACTGTTGCCTTGTTTCAGCATTTGTCATTAGTAGATAACATATTTCCTTACCAGATGAAGCATACAAGGTGATGTAGTTGCAAAATCCCCTGAGTCTTGCCTATATTTCTCCTAGAGCAGAGAACTTTAGACATAATTGGCTCCCAACAAATATTTGTAATGAAAATAAAATTATACTTAGGGAACCTTAATTCTATTGCAGAAGTGTAATTAGTGACTCGCACAGGGTTTGGTTGGAAAGACCCGATCCCTTATAATTGTATATGAAGAGAGGTATATATAGCGCCAACAAGAGAGGGAGTGTCAAACTGAGAAAGGAGCTGGGAATTCCATCCGTTGGAGTCGGGGGGACGTTTCATCATGCTTTAATTCCATCAAAATCATTAAGCTCATACTCCTATTCGGTAAAGAGCTATGTGTTAGAAACTGTAAAGAGAAACCAAACCAATTCATCAAGGCATAGTATTTTATTATATGCATGGTTTCTTTTATTAGATGTGTGATTATCTTCTTGTCGTTCATCTTTCCAATCACCCAGGATAGTTTAGTGTTTTGTCTGATAGCCCTAGATGCTAGCATATTTAGCATATTGATCCACTGAACACATTCATACACATGTGCCTGATTCGCACATAATACAACACACACACACACACACACACACACACACACACACACATGTTAAGTGGTCCTTAGGCTTACTTTGTGTATGAAGAAGACAGGGACAAACAGGAAATATTTTCATACAGAGGAGTCCTGGTCTGAGCCCTGTTCTTGATACTGACTTATATTTGAGCTTCAGTCATTCACAAGATGCAGTAGGTGCAGTAGAGTAATGGAGTATGTTATGAGCTTGACACCTGACATGCCCAGCTTTGTTCTCTAAGCCTCCATTTTCACATCAGGAAAGAAGGTAATTTCTCCCAAACAGGAATCTTTCCTTCCTAATGCTACAACCCTTAAACACAGTGCCTTATGTTATGGTGACCCCCCCAACCATAAAACTATTTTCATTGCCACTTTTTAACTATAACTTTGCTACTGCTATGAATATAATGTAACTGCCTGATATGCAGATGCTCTTAGGTGACCCTGTAAAAGGGTCACTCAACCCTCAAGGGGGTTGCAACCCACGGGTTGAAAAATCACTGGTCTAAATCAATGGTTGTTAGACTTTAAAGGCCATCTAAACACCCAGCAGAATTTGGTGAGGCCACGTTGCTGGTGTTCTGACTCAGCAGTTTTATCCTGAAGGCAAAGGGTTTGCATGTCTAAAAAACTGATGACGGTGGTGAGACGAAGCTGAGTGAAGAATCTGAGACCTAGTGGCATAGGATAGGCATTCGAGAAGTATACAATATTCTTTCCAAAGCCTAGGAAGCATTTTTATGAAATAACAGATGGTGGCGGGGAAAAGGCATCCACAGGAGACATAACCAAGAGCACAAATCCTGAAAAGGCAGAACACAGGTGGAGGGTCATCCCAGCCAAAGAAGTCAGACCTCAGGAAGGAAGCATTGGCCCGTGCTTTCATGTTTATGCTGGGAAAATCACACTCTTCGTTTTATAAATGTCCTTCGTAAAATAATTTTAACTGCTTTCCATTAGACAGGATGGAAGTGATTTACTTGTGCCTCTTCTTCCTCTTCACGTGGGACCTCTTCCTCTGAATGTGGTGAAACTTTAATGGCCAAGCAGTTGAGTGATTAACGTTGGTGGGAGTTGCCTGTGCTAATCTCTTGTGCATAACTGAAGGCACAGGTATTTAGTTGCTAAACTTTTCCAGATTTAGCCCTTACATGTGTAGTACAATGGAGTGTCAGAAAAAAAATAGTCTGTGATCGTGTTTTATTTAACAGGGAACACATGGAAGTTGGAGTGTTGGCTTCTCAATATGGAAATACTACAGAATACATAACAATCACTCTAAAGCAACGAATGCACATAGTCAATGGCGAAGGAGAAAGAGACCTGCCTGGAGATACTTTTTTTTTAATCTCCTTTGGAACATTGTAGTGAGAGGAAGGAAAGCAATTATTGAACAAAATTATGTTTGAGATTTGGGGCCACACCTGTGTTCTGTATTTCTATTAATTCTCCCACTCTGCAAAACTTTGATAGAAGTTGAAGAAACCATGACGGCACACATAAACGTTCCCATGTATATCTCTTCATATCCAAGAATGACCTACCTTCTCATCATCTCGCATTTCTCAGATGGCCCCTCAATCCCATTTCCACTTCCTCAGTTCAGAGCCTCATTTTCTCACATCTGGATTGTCTCAATAACTGTTTAATTCCTCTGTGTCCCGTACTAGGACATAATACACCTATGTCATATAATACTATCCTGTCTTGACAATCATCTCTCCATAAGGCACTGACTTGCACTGCATAATGAGTAAAAGCCCAAGATGGCCTCCCAACCAAGGCCCCTGTGGTCTGGCTGAATACATCTCACCCTGCTTCTCTGGTCTTTTAAAATTCTCCTCTCCCTTGCCATACTGAACAAGCCATGACTTGGGCAAAGACTGAGCTCTTCTCTCTCATGCTATAGTCCATATTTACTATCTCTTTAATTACTAGTACAAATTAATATTTCATTATTTAAAAAACAATCCTATAAGAATAACTTGAATTGATCCTCAAAGGATCAGACTTGTACACTAGGAATTTTGCATTTAACGGAAATGTAAATAGATGTAGGTACATTATCTATTGATGGGAATAAAGATGTGGCTAAAATAATAACAAAGCAAATTTGGGTCTATAGATATTGCTCAGTGGTAAAGAGCACATACTGCTTTTGTACTTCGTGGCACCAATATAGGACAGCTCACAACTTCCTGTAACTCCAAGTCTTGGAGATCTTGTGTCTTCTTCTGGCTTCTGAGAGTACATATATGTTGGGCATTTATTCACACAGACACACATACACACATCAATAAAAATAATAAAATGTAAAAACCAAGCAAAATCAAACCAAAAGAAAACATACCTGCATGTACACACACACACACACACACACACACACACATGCACAGAGGAGAGAGATGGGAGAAATAACTGGGTATTACTATAGCCTTAGACATTCTCATGTTATAAACTGTAACAAGGAAGTTGCACAATCCATATGTCAAAAGAATTCATCTAAAATTATCTTGCTAGAAGGTAAATAAATTCAATGATAATTAAATTTATGGCTGGCTGACATAAAATAAATCCCAATATCCTAAAGATAGATCCTCTATGGATCTACCAAGGATTCCCATGGAAAAGTTCATGATTAATTGGTTATTTATTAATTTCAAGCCTGGGGAGTTTTGTACTCCCATTAAATGTAATTTTCTTTCATTTTCCATTCATGATAAGTTCCTATTCTCTAGCTTTTATATCCTCTTGTCACTCAAGAGGAGTGTGTGACACGGATGCTTTTCTTCTTACAATTTAGCGCCTGTCAATAAGAGGCACCCTCACTACAATAGAAGAGTTAGATGTTTTTGACATATATAATTTTAAATGTAATTTGATTATAGAACTATGTCAAAATTGTCTCATACCTTGTTAACTGTGGAGATACCAACCAGAATCTTCAGATACTGGGCCCAGAGGGCTCTGTTTCAAGCCCTTCACATGATTCCTATGCCCTATAGACTTGTCAGGAATATCAAAATCTTCCACTTACATCAACAATGGAGTACCTTGAATGAAACCAAATTTTCTCCCTGATAATAGACAACTATGAAGAATCTATGTAGGGCCGAAGAGATGGTCCAGTGGTTAAGAGCCCTTGTTGCTCTTCCAGAGGACATGGGTTCAATTCCCAGCACCCACATGGCTACTCACAAACATCTGTCTCTCCAGTTCCAGGGGATCCAGTGCCTTCTCTAGGCTCCCATATAGACGCCTAGCACAATGTGGTACACAGACATACATGTTGGCAAAACACATATACATTGAAAATAAAACCAAGTAAAAGAATAAGTAAAAAGAGGTATGTAATACCTAAGACTAAACCACATCTGAGACCAACTAAGGAATTATAAACTTAAGGAATTAGCCTCCAGAAGAGAAGCAATGGGCACTGAGGTGAGTTCCACTTACTATCGTGGTTGCTTTGACACACATATCAGTTCCTGGCAGAGTACACAGGAAGCAAATGATTCAAACTGAGAAGTTCAAACGCAAAGTGAAATTTCGTACAAGTTTGAGTTCAGAATTCCTAAGACAACCAGGTACCAAGTGATCAAAATTCAGGTTAAACAAAGAAAGATAGATAAGTAAACTGGTTTGACATTTGGCTTTTGCCCATGATATTGACAGCGTGGCTTCTACATATGAACTCACAGTGCCTATGATTACTTATGGAAGACCTTCACAAGATCAAGTCAGGTAAAAATCTCAGCATGGAAAAGGGAAAGGAATCAAGAGGCCCCAAACCTACTCAAGCCACTGTTGGCAGTTGGTAGATGCTGGGGAAGAACAGCCACTTTTCTAGTGTAGTCATTGATATAAGTTACCCAGGACCTGAGGGATAACCCTCTCTCATGCGCATATAGGCAGTATTACTTAGACTTGGTGGTTTAAGTAAATAAATAAGGACATAGAATTTGGAAGAGGGATGCCAGGAGAGTCTTGGGTGGAGTTGGAGGCTGGGGCTGAGGACTGTACATTATCAAGATATATACTTGTATGAAAAAAATTAAAGACTAAATTAAAATTAAAAAGGAAAAATAGCCATTGTGATGTTTAGTGTTGTCAATTGAATACGTTCTGGAATCATTTAGGAGACAAGCCTCCAACATACCTGTAAGTAATTATTTAGATTAGGGTAGCCTCTGGGCATCTTAACTTAACTGAGGTAGAAATACCCTAAAAGATCATGGCATTGTTCCCTAGGTTTGGGTCCTAGACTGCATAAGAAGAAGAAAACTTACTGAGCTCAAGCATTTATTACTCTCTGCTTCCTGGCTGAAAAAAATTTGACAAGCTACTTCAAGTTCCTGCTGCCATGCCCTTCCCCCCCATGATAGACTGTGAGGTCAAATTGTGAGCCAATAAACCCTGTCTTAGTTAGGTTTGTATTGTGAAAAACATTTATAACTACAAGCACTTTAAGGGAGGACAGGTTTTATTTCATCTTACAAGTCCTGATCACAGTCCATCACGGAGGGAAGCCAGGGCAGGAGCTCAAGGAGAACCCTAGAGATAGGAGCCGAGACTCTAACAGAAGGTTGCTTACTGCCTTGCTCTCCGTGGCTTGCTCAGCCTACTTTCTTATACAACCCAGGGCCGCCTGTCCAGGGATGGCACCGCCTACAGTGGGCGGAGCCTCACATATCAGTCATTAATCAAGAAAATGTCCCCAGAGGTGTGTATAATGGCCAATTTAATGAATGCATTTCCTCAATTGAAGTTCCCTCTCCCCAGGTGACAATGGTTTGTGTCAAGTCGACAAGAAAACCTAACCAGGACAAAACCTTTCTTCCGCAAGTTAGTTTTGTCAGAGTATTTCATCACAACGATAAGAAAAGTAACGAAGATAGTTACTTTACTTACTTTGAAGTCTAAAATGGTCTACTGCTTTGAGTGTTTCTTACCTTAAATTGTTAAAGGATTTCATGTCCAAAGAAGAGTTCCCTCTATCAGTAGATGTTTCAGTAAGCAACCAAGGGTCCGTTGTTCAGAAGCATGAACTGTACATTCCATTAAGGCACTTATAAATGCCCCCTATCATCACCGTACCGTTGTGCTAGGCACTAAAACAACGCGGGCTGAAAGTGAAAATTAAAAACCATACTAAGCAAACATAACTTTCCTTTTAGGGTTGCTTATTATTCTCAGCATAGTGAGCAATAAAACTGAAATTTCAGCAGGTCTCTTACCATGGGGAATTTACAGAAAGATAAGCTTATTTATATTTAAAGTGGCGTTTGAGCTCAATTTAAATTTTGTTACCACATAGATTCTAATGCCTGCAGTTATGCTAAGACAATACAGGACATTGATTGACTTGTTCACATCGGACTTGCAGCGTCACAGCCTTCCACATCGTTTCTATAGTGTTTTCTAATAGGGTTATTATGGTACAATTTACATGTAGTGTAGTCCATCTATAGAGTATAAATGTTTAAAATGTACAGTTTGGTAAAGTCTCATATGGATGTAAGTAAACCTATAAGAATAGCAAAAAAAAAAATCAAAATTATGTATTCTTCATATTCCCTTCACACCCATGCCAGGGAAACTCCTTTTGATATTTCTGAATGTTAAAGGGCATATTTCCCCTTCTATTACACAACAAAATTACCGTTTTAAGGATTTACTACGCTTGTTTTATCCATTCATCTGATAATAGATCTGTACAGTGTTTCCAGTTTAACCCTTACAGGGCAAGCCATAACGAATAACAACCTTTCGGGTCTTTATTTGTAAAATTTCTCTAAGTAGAATAGTAGGATCTTATAGTAGTGTATGTTGTTTTCTTTCATGACAAACTCCTTTAAAAGTGGTTATGTCATTTTATAGCCATGCTAAGAGTAAGGATTTTGTGGGTATTTTCTAGTTTCTTAAGTTCAGTCCATAATCACCCAACCCCAGTGCTTTTGATGTGTGCTAAGGCAGTGTATCACAGGAGAGGCCCCCTGAGGGATGAAGGCAATGCACCTCAGGACCAGCAATAAGGACCTGCTCTTTACTCTTGCTCTCTTGAGAGTGGCAGGCAGCACTGGGGACTCTTGTTTTTCCACCAAGACTGGGATCTCACGACCAGACTCCCTCATGCCAGTATTGGTTATCCATGTGATTCCCCGATTAGCTCTACTTCCTCTGAGGAGAAGACAGACATTTCATGTCTCCAACTCTACTACCTATACGTTCTATACATGTTACCCATTTTTCCAAACAATGAAAGTGATTTCCATCTAAGAAATTGTGCCTTGGGACAGGCTCTGAGCCCAACACGTCCTCTCTGTTTCTAGCTCTCCTTGATTTACACTGTTCTAGAGGTAGCTCTTCCTATTCTGATATTGGTTCATTGTTTCAGGTGTCTTCTGAAGACAAAGTTGTCAACTTGCTGTGTGGTTTTCTGGCTGTTGTTGTTGAATAGACTCTAGGTACAACAAAAGAAATTTCAAATTTACTCTGACTAAAATACGTAACTGGTTTTCCTCTTACTCAGTAACAAATAATAAGAAAATAAGGTACAGTGCTTGAAGATCACACCCTGCCAGATCTCTGTGGGAATTATTCCGGGATCCCATGGGCAGCATTTCTAGAAGTTGCAGGCAGTAAGTACTTTATGTACAAATCTACCCTGTTACTTAGGCCACCCCAGGTCATTGTCTCCCTTCTGATTGCTTCTTCCATTTCTGCAACCTACCTTTCAGAAGCTGATAACTGATCTCCCCAGATCATTGCCACTTCCCACAGGTATCTTCTTTATTTCTCAAAACCTGCTGAGCTCAAGTTCTAAGTTTAGCAAAGAGATATCAGAAGCCTGGGGATACCAAGGAGGAACATAGAAGACTAGCACCTGCCAGTATAGGTGAATATGTCTCAGTCCTCAGGGACAGTTCCAACTCAGCTCTCTTTTACCTCTTGCAAAGCATCCACAGCTCACGTCAACTTCCATCAACAAATAAAGAGAGTATTCTAGCTCAACTTCTTGTTTCCATCTGAATAAGAAATGCCTGCTTCTGCCAATCCAAGCTTTGACTCTTTCTTACCTCAATATGAAAATATGGTAGAAAGACCATCTTCCTTTCAAGACCAACCCTTTGCCATGTAGGAAGATATCATTTAAGCCAATTTAATGAGAACAAGACTATTAGAATACCTTAGGCTTGTGCATCCTTAAAATAGCATACTGTGAATTGAAAATATGGTTACAGGCCAGGTGCCACTTAATTAAGTCCAGTTCAAGTTCATATCACAGATCTCCACTGTATAGCCTAGTCTCTCAGTCTCTAGTGCACAATGTCTTACTTAGGTTAGAACTCAGGTACCTATCTCCTGAGAAACAGTTTTCAACTAGAGGGCGGTCAAATACCATGTTTGCTTGGAAGAAAGTTACCTGATGATTTAAACTGCTGTGTTCAAATACATCCTGATGCACATTCCTGAACTGAACCCCTGAAATCCCCATCCCTAAAAACCTTCAATTAATTCGTGAATTCTGTGCTTCTCAACGTAAAATTAGGTCACACTTGACTAAATGATGGTTATCAAATGCTTCCTCTTAGAACAAAGGAACGATAATACTCCACTCCCATCTCTTTGCCAACAGGCAAGAGATTGTTTGCAACTCCCCAAATGAGAGTTTTCAACAATTTAAAGAAATGAATGTCTTCTCCACTGACTATACATTTACAAATATGTAAAACGCTCTTAGACTTTTATATCTTTCTCCAAATCAGTGGGTATCTGTCTCTGCTCCTGTGGGAAAATATTATAAAGCACAAATGCTAAAACCGAACATAGTCCAGCAGGGGACTCTGGCCTACCCAAAATCCCGTGGGATCACATCTTCCGTCACCTTGCACACTGTGTGCTACCCTTACAGCCTACGGTATCATCAGCATTCTTGTTAACAACATCCATCGCTGCTTAACTGCATAGTCAGGCCAATTGCATCAGGGATTTTTTCTTTCCTCGTGGGTTCTCATCAGGTAAGGTCACCTCCTGTACTAAAGCTAACGTAAGTTTTTGCTTCTTGTTTGTTTGTTCGTTTGTTTACCTTACGTTGCTGAGTTCATATTTAGACCTACCAAATCTTTCTGTTTACTGATCCCCTAAATCCATTTTGAACTCTGATTAGCTTCTACATATTCATCTGTCATCAGGGTACTATCCACAACTGTAATTCACTGAAACGTTTTTAACAAAGCACAGCCACAGATAGGAACCTACATCCCAGTCAACACCCCCATTCAAGGACATTTCAACTGATTCAAACATGCGGTGAGGGCTTGGACTGCAGCCTACAGGTAATGATTGCCTTGCTGTCTGCTTTTGTATGCTTCCATTGGATTCCCAACCACACTGAATTGTTTTCCAATTTTTTTCTTTATTTTGCATGTATGCATATAAATGTATGGGTGCAGATATGAAATGACACATGTAGATATCAGAGAAGAGCTTATGGGAGTAGATTCTTTCCTTCTACCTGTGGGTCCCAGGGAATGAATTCCGGCCTGCAGGCTTGGCGGTAAGTGTTTTTACATGCTGAGTCATCTGGCTGGTCCTCACACTGATATTTTAATGTATAATAATTGCACTCATGGCACAGTATTGAGGTAACTGATTGTACCAGGCACCGTGGGTTGCAAAGCTTCACGTGTTTATTCTCTGGCAGTTAACAGGACAAGTTTGCTGAGTATTATCAAAACAGACAGATTGGTCATCTGGGTCTAAAAACCACACAAACAGTACTACCATTTTTTTTAAGTTCAATCAACCTTTTTTGAACATCGTATCCCATTAAAATGAAAATAACTCTACAGCATTTTCATGGTCTCCAGAACCTTGGGGCGTCATCTAGAAAAGGGAATGGGATTCGTTCATTTCATCTGTATTTTCTGGGTCTACTCCTGCAGCTCCTGATGATTACTTTCTTCAACAGACAATTTTTCTGTTCAATAGTTAATTCCAAAATATGGCCATAAGGGGTGTGTAGTAGCACACACCTACAATTAAACACCCAACAAAAATAATAATAATACTAATGAAATGTAAGCAGGAGGACTGAGAACTTGAGGCTACCATGGATTAAATAATATGACGCAATCTCAAAACCAAAATAATTTTTTTTAAATCATATGGCTAGGAACCCCTCATTTATAGATTTGGAACATTTTTTAAATATGCATATAATTTTAAACATACCAGGTTAATTCTTCTGTATATATACACATATATATAGATAGACACACGTGTTATACGTGTTACACATGCATACACATACACAGTTAGTGCTACAGGACCAGTTCTCACGTCTCCCTCTATTTGACCCTCTATAAAATAAGGAGAGTACCTGAGTTCTTGCCTCTTCACACGGGCTTCAAAATGCTGATTTGAGTTCATTCCCGAAGTGTGTCAGGACTTCTGCCCCCTGTGCTGAGTCAGCTCTCTAAAGCAACAAATATTCACATGTCTAATTCATTTTCCACAAACCCAAGATGCATATTACATTTCCGTGTTCCCAAACAGAAATGTCTATCCATTCTGGAGGCTTCCCGTACCAGCTCCGTGCTTACTCCTCTTCCTTCCCTCTAAGTCTGAGAAAGAGCTAAAGAGAAGAAGAAGACAGAAATACGATGGGGCTGGAGCAGAAGAACCTTGGCAAAGAATCAAAAGAGTTAAGGGAACTTTTACCAAAGGTTTGGCATACTGGCCGAAGCCAAGCAAAGGTCCTGCATTAGTTCATTGTTAGTAACAAGTTCCAGGGTGTAGGATTTTTTTCATTACACTACTTGGGAACTTCCCCAAACAGTGATGGGACAAAGATGGTGCTTTTTTCTTTTCTATTCTGCTTCCTTATTTCAGGCCTTCCTCTCACTTCAATGACTGCAGGAACCTCCGAATCCACCTGCAACTGCCACTCTACCCTAAAATGGCCCTCACCAAGTCTCTCTCTAGCTCACCACCACCTACATGAATAACTGTAAAACTCCAGCACACACTTTGAATATTATTTCCTATCACGTCTCCCTGTGAGCCTACACACTGACCATACTATCCCATGTGGGACTTCCACATCATCCTATCTATCTCTTCTTTCTTATTCCTTCCAAAATGATCCCTTTAGCTTCTCAGCAGGGTATTTCTCATATGAATCTTCAAGACTGTATCAAATCAAGCTATTTTGTATTCTTCCAGTGCTCTGAAACAGGACTCTTCCATGGGACTTTTCAAAGTATAACATAGTTACTTCTTTCCATATGTTTTCCTACCAGATACTGAGCTCCTTGAGGGACCAGTCATTCTTCATTCCGCTTTCCATGTTTCACGGTGATCCTGGAGCCTCCCACATGGCCAGGACTGAGTAGTACTTAATGAACAGTAAATGAGTGAACACATTCAAAACAGCCTGCTCCCTTCTTATAACCACGGTGTCAATCTTAAACTCAAATCAGATTTTAATCACATTTATTTAATCCTTTCTTTAGTTGGATGTGGTCAGATGATCAACAATTTCTTTACTTCCAATTTACAGCATCTCTAATGTCATAATTTGAAAGCCACTTTAAATGGCTCTTTTCCTCTAGTTTACCTCAAGTCAAATGAAAGGTAAATTAAGCCAAAAGATGGCTTTGCCTGCTTTCACATCTGTCAATGCCTCTCTTCCCAGTGGGGCTATTTCTGCTTCACAGCCATTCCCCTGCACACATGGCTGAATCCTTCCCAAGGGTCCCTTCTTGATTAGCCATGTGCCCATCAACACATTGGCGACTGACACTGCCAACTCTCCTGTTGAATCCTGTTTGCTCTTTCTCTGCCTCACGTTTCTTTGTCTCGCAAGACTCAGCAGCACGTGGTCGCACAAGGGGGGACTAGAAACCAGAAACCCTAAAGCATAGCTCCAGTTCCAAAATCAACCAACACAGTGACTCCGAATGAAAGCAGACACGTCCCTGCTGTTAGACCGTGCTTCCTTTTGCTCTGATTTTAACTGTCAAAACATCTTGCAGGTTATGTCACAATATATTCATCTAATAAGATAAATTAGGCTGTGGAGATGTTTGTTCAGTAACGTGCTTACCACACAAGCTCAAAGATATCAGTTTGATCCCCTAACCCATATAAAAATATTTTAAGAGCTAGGCATGGAAATGTGCACTTATAATCCCAGCACTGTGGAACCAGATATAGGAGACTCCCCAAGGCTTGCTGACCTGCCAGCCTAACCTTACCAGTAAGTTGTAGGCCAGTCAGGAGTTACAAAACAAAGTGTGCAGAGCTCGAAGAAGTGCCTGAGGTTGTCCTCTGGCCATCACATATATATACATTCATGTATACACCTGCAAACACACTGCTCCACGCACACACAGGCACCTACAAGATAACCTGGATCTAGAGTGCATTTCTCACAGTCACATATGACTCGTGAGCCCCCAAAAGAAGTAGTACAGGTTCAGACAGACCGGTGCTCGAATCCTGACTTCATCACTAATTTTTGAGCCTATCTCTAGTAAATGAATCACGTTGAGTAACGGTCTTGTGTTTTCTAAAAATGTGCATTGTGTCACCATCCCTGCAAGAAGTATCGTGTGTGACAGGTAAATGGAAACATATACGGATCCAACATTCGGAGACAGACACATGGTAAGTGCCCAATAAGTGGTTAAATCCTAATGTGTAGCAGTGACATCAGACATCAGGCCTGTTATAAAGTCTATATCCCTGGGACCGAGAGAACACATTCCTCAGGCAAATTAATTCCTCCACTGAACAAGGGAATGATTAAGATCTCCCCGAGTTCTGCAAATACCTGGCTTCTCCTTTTTTCTTATTCATTTCCTAAAATAGGCCTGTAGCTTAGCCTTTGAACTCCAGCTTCTTCATTTATAAAACCTGGGGTGGGGGGGGGGGAGGGGTGCATTGCTTTTCTGACTCCTTCTCAGCTTTGAGGTCAGATTCGGTCTTCAGTAACCGGATACCTGCAGAGGCTGAACTGCTTAACATCCTTTCACTGCTTTCACTTGAAATATATGTATTTTAATTCTAGTATCTGTGACAACAGATAAGTGAAGAAAAAGCGCCTTACGGCTTGGCATGGCACTTAAGTAACGTCACGTGACTTATATTTGGGTTCCAACTCATGAAGCCAGCCCTAACAAAGCATCTGGTTGATGTTCTGAAATTTGCAGGCTTATTTACCATGCCTAAAATGATAGCAATTAACTAAAGAAAATAAATTCTTTATTTTCTACCCCCCAAATGCCTGCTGCATGCAGAAGACCAAGTTTGATATAAACTACGTCCGGCTATCGCCGACAGCGGGCTGAGTGTATTTAGGTAGAAAATGGTGCTTTGGAGAAACCATACTTTGTGAATATAGTGGAAGACTCGAATAGTTAGACATCTGTTTGGATGCTCTGAGAGTGGGTTGGGGTTGAGATACACCGGAAAGCCTACATACCTGTGTTCCATACTACATATGCTCTCTCTTGTTCATGCATGGCTCAGGCACAAGTAAAGTTGGACTGACACACAGACCCTATGTCTATTTTATACTGACAATTTTCTATAGTAAGAGAAGCCACACTATTGTACAAAAAGTCTTGGACCATTGATTCCAGAGAAGCTCCAGGAATAAACTCAGTTACTATAAAACAAATTAATAGTAATTACCTAAAATTTCATCTAATAAAGAGAGATAGTTGTTTTCTATGGAATATTGGTTTTGGTTGCTTGAGTTTTGCTTTGATTTTTTTTTCCTGTTTCTCCCAGGATTCAGAAGTTCAAGTCTAAAAGCAGTCACATATTGCTTCGGGGCAATGTACGAGGGAGAGGAGAAAGTTACAAATCAAAGCCATTCATCTCATAATTAAGAAACAAGTGCAAGAGGCCCACTGTTCCTTTTAAAGACCTGTCCCCAGTGACCCGGCATGTCTCCCACAATCCCAGCTCTTAATGTCTCCACCATCCCCCATCCCCCACAGAGCCACAGCAAGAGCTGAGTCTTCACCATATTAGACTTTGGAAGACATTTAATAGCCCAATTATAGCTTCTTCTTTATCTCTACAAGAACCGGGTGAAGGCATACAAAACAGTAACAGTAAAAACTGTATGAAGAGTGTCAGGAACATGTAAGCTTCCTTTCAGCTCTGCCTGCAAGAAGCTGGCCCCACTAAGCTCACCTCTTTCCTGTGCTCATGCAGCCCTACCCCTCACCAACTTGCCTGTCCCAGTTATCTTTTTGTCTTTATTGTTCATGCTCTTCATCTGTAACAGCATTCTGGTCTCTGGTTGACACCCTGAGTCACCCTCCAAGTTCCTTTTCCTCAGGGCCATTAACGCCAAGGAGCAGCTGCTTCTCCACTGGTCCCACCTGTTCATGATCCATCACGAAAGCCTTCTCTGCTGTCTTCCCGATTTCCAAGTTTCAAATGAAAGTGCTCTCTCTCAAAATGACAGCACTGGTCTCCTAAAGTTTCTTTCTCCTAACACCTCAAATTATTGAAATTTGGCTGTATCACCCATACCAACCTTCTTGGACTGGTTCTCCTCTACGTCTGTGACACAGATTTTCACTGTTTTTGTAATAGATCTGATTATATTTTAGTTTTCTGTTTCTTGACTAGCTTCTAAATGTCAATAGTCACCAGGATTCTGTTCTCAGCCATTTCGGTATTAACTCGACTCTGATGATCAATGCAGGTACAACTTTGTTGCACCAATCAATTATACAATGCCTGGCATTTGTTAATCTTTCAATAAATAGCAGTCATTAGAATTATCCTTTCAACTTCATCTCCTACCACATATGGCCATAAAACTCGCGTTCCAACATGCAGTGCAGATTTTATACTTTCAGATGGGCCTTAACATTTCTGCAGACGTAGCCTTCCTCATAAAATCTCTGCAAGACTTACATAAAACATTTAATACCTGTTAAGTACGTTCTCCTTGGAGCCTTTCTGAATGTCCCATCAGAACCTTACTCTCACCTCCAGAATGCATTGTTGCTTCCATTAACAACCATTGCTTCATGTCTTGAGTGATAATGTGCCCTCTCTAAAAGCTAGGGCTTCCAGTTCCGCATCCTTAATAAGAAGGCCATTCGAAGTCTGTGACTGTACTTTGAATCTGCAGTTCTCCATATCTAATTGCTAGATAATGTGTAATCCTTGAAAACACTTATCAAAAACGTATTTTGCCCTTTCCAATTCTTCTTTATAATCTTCAGTGACCACAGAGAAATTCACATGTTAAACCATCTGTTACTCTCCCACTCGCCCAACACCCGTGTCATTTCTGACTTCATGATTTTCAGGCTGGCTTAACCTCTTACCCGATTTTTGCTCCACTGACAGACTTCATTCTGCATTGTCCAGATTTTAAAACTTTTCTGGATAAATTTTCAGGTGTCACAGGATATGCGTAACGCAAGTGTAGGGCAGGGAGTGAGCTCTGACACGTATGAAAGAACTATGATCGTCACAATGTTAACATATTTCTTCCCTCTCTGTTTAAAATGGCACCGCACTATACATTTGCTCCCCTGTACCCTCAAAACACGAGTAATGCATGCATCGGTTTGTAGAGCACATTTTATCTATCAGATATTACAAGAAGTGAAATGCCATAAGAAGGAGAATGAAACCAAAGGGGGACAGATAACAGGATACTTCCCTCCCTGAACTTCTGGCCCATTACCAAGGTCAACCTACCTAGCAAATGAAAGCTAGAAGCTGACGTCAACCCCTCCACACTAGCCATCCATTTATATATAGAAACTCTTTTCTATTTTACAACAAACTGGCTGTATAAAAATTCACAGGAAACTTATCATAGCTGCCCTTGATTATCAGCAGCTTGAGTCACGAAAAGAAAAATGGAACAGTTACAGCAGTAAAGATTTTTTTTCTTTCAGCTTTTAAAATAATTTGCAACGGTCATTTCTTTATCAAGTCTCGTCTACTTGTTTATAATGAGCGCATTCTCTGCTGACAGAGAAAGGAATGGCATTAAAATTAGCCTCCTCTATGGATCACAGACATGGATACGCGGGCCTCAATCTATGGCTTGAAATACCTACTCTCTCGTGTCCATGGTGGAGAAAAGGTAGAAAGGCGCGTTCTAGTAAAGATCGCACACCTAGCAGGTCCACAGCCAAATGCAGAGCAACTTCTAAGTGGTGCTAACGCTCTCACCCTCCCCGTTCCCACCACGTCTGACTTTTTTCCACACTCCTGAATAGCCTTTATTCCTTGTACAAGCTCCCTCTGTTCCCTCCCCGTTCCCATTGCATTTTTATCCAAATCCAAATGCGTTTTTCTTTCTGCCACGTGCTCCCTGCTTCCTGCCTGTATCGGAGCACTCCCCCACCCCCACCCCACCCGAGTTCCTGCTTTAGGAATGGCTCCCTGGAAGCAGCAGCTGCTCAGAAAGCAAACAGAGTGAAATGGAGCTGATGAGCTGTGTGAACGCATCAGCCAGGGACGCGCGTGACTTCAGCTTGCACCCACACAGGCATTATTTGTGGATGAGACAAGGAAGAGATTCAACCCTCGGGGAGGTGAAGAGCATTCTGACTAACTGGTCAAGGCCAAACTAGAGCGATTTTCCCGAGCCGAGCACTCCAATAGAGTTAAGAGTTACAACAGATGCTTCTTTTCTTCCCAGTCTCAGTCGCTCCTTCCTGCGCTATGGTCTTCCCCCTACTTTTACAAACACCCACATTTTATCATCTTTTAAAGGGCCTCTTAAATCCAAGTTTCTTTAGGAAATTCTCCCTCCCCATTGGAGCAGAGGAGAGAGATTTGTCTACTAGCTAACATCACTCTCTCTTCTAAATATGCATATACCCCATTGTATAGGAAATATAGCCAGCAAACAAAAGTTAAAAATGCTCAACTCCAAACTTCAAGGGACTAGACAAGTGAAAGTATTTTACTAAAACTTTACACCCCAGCCCCTTTTATTTTTTTATTTCCTTTCTTTTCCTACTACTTTTTGCATAGTTTTTGAAGTCAATTTTACCTCGATAGAGGATTTCTTCAATGACATGTGTATCATCAGTCTCTTGAACACTCAATTTGCTGGCTTAATCTCCCTCCCTCATTCCCTCCCAGGCACAGCCACTGGGCCGCTGCTTATCCTGACTTGAAACCACTGGCCACTGTTCTGACTCCTACCGCTCTGGTCAAATTCCCTGATAATGTATCCCGGGGGTAGTGCACTCAGTCAAATGCATAGCAATTGTCAATGAACTCATAGGTGATTTAAATGCCATCCACTTTTCTGCAGCATTTGCTCATCGTGCGCATGTATGTCATCATGTGCATGTATGTCACTACGTACATGCCATTGTTAATTTCCAACCCTCTGCACAGCTGATTCAAATCCTCAACTTCTTCAAGAACGTGTTAGCTCCCCCCACGGCCAACAGCCTTCTTTGATTTAAGCCTTGGAGTTTTCCTGAAACAAAATTTCCTCAGCTTCTTTGTTCTTGTTGTAGAAAAGGAACTGAATTCACTGTCCTGGCGGCCTTCCCCTAGTCTCAGAGAGAAGACTCTTAGCAAGGGTTCCCAGCCGCATTCTCTAAAAGAGACTGCCATTACCACCCACTGTTCCTTCAGTCCTTACACATTTTTAAAAATCAATGAATATTAGGCAAATTAATTGATCCAATCAGTAATGCAGCAATAGTTCTCATCCTTTCTCCTTCCACCCTCTCCCTAGACAGTCAGCCTCTAGAGTAGGTAGCCAGGCCTTCCTCGGAAGAGGAGCTACTTTGAATTTCTCAGCTATACATTTAAAACCCTTACCATAAAGCTTCAGACTCTAAATCAGGCTAAAGTGGTCGAGATAATTTCCATCTGTCAATGCATAGGCGTAGTTGAAAACTCAAAGAGTGGTATAAGACTTTGCACACATGCACCATATATGTAATGGCCACACAAGGCGCATGTTTTGAAAACCTGGTCCTCACCTTGTGGTACTATTTTAAAGGCTGTGGAGCTTTTAGGAAGTGGGACAGAAGTAAGCCACTGGGATACAGCTTTTGAAGGACATACCTACCCCAGGTTCCAACCTGTGACCTCTGCATCCTGCCTGCTGTCATGTGAAGACCACACACACACACACACACACACACACACACACACACATACACACACACACGCTCAGTCCTTTCTTTAGCAAAGTATTGCATAGCTACAGTGCCTTAGCACTGTGACTGCTACAATCATAGTGCGTGTGTCAGCAAAAGGTCAATGTTGGGTCTTCTATATCCCTCTCCATTTTATTTTTTTGGAAAAAAGGGTCTCTCACTGAGCCTAGAGCTTGCCAATTGGCTACAGCCCTGGAGATCTCCCTGCCTCTGTCATCCTGTTCCCTGATGTCTTAGGGTTACAGATGCAGTCCACCACACCCGTCTTTTCCGCTGGTGACGGAGATCCCAACTGCATGGAACATGCTTGCATGGCAGGCGCTTTACTGACTGAGCCAGTTCCCCAGGTCCTGCAATCTTTTCTACTAACCTACTGTGACGCTTAGGCTTCATTATGAATTAGACTAGATTTAGAATAACCCTGGAGACAAGTTTCCATCCCTTCCATTTTCTGCATCTTCCCCAGGGGCATCCATCCTTAAACGTTATGTCTGGGATCTTCTTAGATTCTAAATAGCATGTGCACGCCCTCTTCATAAGGGTCAGGTGCATTTGCTAAATTGCTATTGTGAGGACTTATACCATTTTTTACATTCCATCTTGTTTTGTCACAGGTATTACACTTTTCATGTTCTTGCTCCTCCCGAGGCACCCTCCTCAGAGCACCTAGCCCTCCTTCTCCAAGCTGGATTAGCTCTTCCACACTGGGCTTATCTGTTGAGTGACAATTGCTCTGCCATTTCAGAACCAGTTCTTAGTAAATAGAATTGTTTCTTTGCCTTTTTTTAAAGTCCATCACCTCTTTTTCTTTTCCTTGACTTTCTGGCAAAACATGTTTTAGAAGTTTCTTTAGAAACTTGAGTACTTTGGAGGTAACTTTCAAAACTTTGCATATTTTGTGGAGCTGGAGAGACAGCTCAGTAGTTAGGCGCACAGGCTGCTCTTCCAGAACTTCAGTGGTGGCTCACAACCTTCCGTAACCCCAGTCCTGGGGAATCTGATGCTTTCTGCTGACTTGCACCAGGCAGGCACATGGCAAACAGACACAGGCAGTCAAACACTCATATCTGCTTTTAAAAAAAGAATGAAAGAAAAAGGAAAGGAAACCATAACATTGAGAAGATTGAGCCGTGCATATTTTAACATCTCTGTCTTGTACATTATTTATTCGTTATTCGTGCACTGGCTTTGTACAAAATTCCAGGTACTCTGAATTTTGAAGACATTTCTCTTTCTCCTCTCTTAATAAAATAATATGCTGCTATGTCACATAATTTTTAAAGGGCTTTTAAAAATGACCTTTGTGTCATTTTAATGTGTCTTATTCCTATCCCCATCTCCTCACCTCCATGTGTTCTGGAACTGTATATAATGATACTCCATGTTCATAGATATGAATACTTAATGTTAAGATGGCAATATTGTAAAAAGTGCTTACAGAATCCCTGTTAAAATCCCATATGCAGTCTTTACAGCCATTTACAAGATAATCCAAGGGTAATATAAGAAACACAGAATGATTAGGACGATTTTGAGATGTTAAAAAAAAAAAAGCATGGGGACATCTCATACTATCCTATTTCAAAACATGTAAGTTCCAGCAATCAATGCAATGTCACGAGGCAGAGAAAGACCGACAGAGCACAACAAATCTGGAGTTCATGTTCCTCTGACTTCTGCAAGAGAGCAAAAACATTTTAACTGGAGGAAAAAGTAGTTTTTTCAACACATACGTCAGCGCAACAATTTTGTAATTTATGGTTAGTCAATGTTTACTTAGTTGTGGCACCAAAATTACAAACGACAAAGGAAAACAGATAAATTTGAGTGCGTGAGACTAATTTCTTTGCTCTTCAGAATACATCAACAAAAACCTCAAAAGATAACTTATAACATGAGATAAAATATCTACAAATTGCATCTTTGTATCTGGATATCCTTCAATAACCAGAATATAGGAAGAACTCATAATTCAGAAATAAAAATAAATCAATTAAATAATTGACAGAAAATAAAATATACTAAAGAAGAGATATAATGGCTAATAAGATCACGAAAATATGTGTAACCACTTAACCCACAGGAAAAACACAAATGCAAAACGATTATGATGATATGGTGAAATTAAACCCTCACCACACTTATCTGGAATGCACAATGATACAGCCACTTTTAAAAGTAGTTAAGCAGTCTCTGAAAGCTTAAATAAAGGGTTACCGCATGCTCAAATATTTCTACTATGAGACATATACCGAAGACAATAATAAACATGTTCACACCAAAGAGTGCACATGAATGTTGATGTCAGCTTGCTTCACAGTCCTGGGAAAGTGGAAATAGTATAAATTTTAAAATCTGATACCCACATATGAAACTCAACTATAAGAAGGAATAGATTCCTGGCATGTATGGATGAACCCGAGCAGTACAGTAAGTGAATGAAATCAGGGATGATGAGCAACTTATCGCAGCAAGCCACTTTGCTTAATGTAAAAAACCCACAAGGGGCAAATCCAGAGTTAATTGGCTGCCATGTCACTGGTCTGTGGTAGGAAGAAACTTGAAGAGTGAAGAAAGTCAGTGCAACTGTGTTCAGACTTCCTTTCCAAGTTGATCAAAAATATGCTGACATTAAATAGAAGTGAGCATATTAAAACACTGAAGCAGACGGAAGAGTTGACCCAGTAGTTAAAAGCACCTTTTCCTCCTGAAGAGGGACTAGATTTGGTATTCAGCATCTACATGGAGGCTCACAACCATCCATCTTTCGAACCATGTAAGTATTGCATGCATACATACAATCACACACAGGTCACATACATACATACAGGCAAAACACTTAAACACGAAATATAAAATAAACTAATTAAAGCAAATAAAACCACTAAAAGGCATGATTTCAAGGGAAGGATTTTATTATATGTGAATTAAAATTTAAACTTTTTCTTTCTAATGGTAAAAATTTTTACAACTCCATGATCGAATGTGAATCTTCTTAGCCCTTTTTTGTCAGAAGAACAACTTTTGCCCACCATTCCTGTTTCTTTCCATCTGGGAGGAATTATATTTCTGTCACTCTTGGGTTTTCTCGGCTACTTAATCATTCTACCGTAGGGAAACCAATCCAATCATCCCAGTGTGGACTCCTTGTTTCCTTGGGCACCAGCACCTACAGATTGCGAACTTCAACCACTTCCCGTGTGCTGTCTCCCCTCCCCATACTCTAAACATACGTTCCTACAGAGTTAGCCATTACTTTTACCTGGCATCTCTGCCTAATGTCACCATTCTCTATGATAATATATGTGAACTTGTCACTCCTCTAAAACTACGTTATTTGTTTCTCAGACTCTAACAGTCTTTCCACTATTTACTGAACAATAACTCCATTTCAAATACGAAATTCAAAGCTCCATGAAATGCCCTGAGTCTCCACAGAAAGCAGAGGTAGTGTTGTTATTTGGCCTCAGTCGATATTTTACCATGCATCTCTGGATAGACCTTAATCACAGTGGATACAAAAATAATGTCGTGTATATTATCCTGGAGCGTTTGATAGGTTCTTCATATTGGCAGAGACCACAAACTGTTCTTTGTGTTTCTTTCTGTCGTGATTTTCATCACCAAAATCTCCAGAGGAAACTATTCATGACGATTTTGAAACACAAGCTATGCGAAGCATTTCGTATGTTACCATAGTGACTCCCCTGTTCCCATTAGGACAAATTCTGTTTTCCGATTAAGTGGCAAAATCATCAACAAAAGAATCTTTGCCTTTGTCTTGCAGCTCTAGTAGTTAGCAAAGAGCTCGCACCCAAATATTTCATAAGTATGCATTGGTTACAGTTGCTTGAAGATTGCTTGAAACAACTGACTGATCTTGGGATTTGACTATGTATTTTATTCAAGAACACTTTAATTTCTCCAGAATTAGAACAACTCTGACACAACATATTTCATCTGGCTCATTCGTACGGGTGTCAGTTCCGCCGGGCACATCCTTGCCATTTGTTATGATAGAAGAGGAATCAGAGCTTTTTGCAAGGTATGAGATCTAACAAAATGTGGTCAACTGCACAACAATCATTCACGGTGGTTTACACTCCAGCGAATTGTCTAATTCTAATGCGATATTTTCGTTTGACTACCTCTCCAGGATTATCGTTCATAGAACTGTATGAAAGGATTTCATAAATAGCTATGAACATACATCTTTTTTCTAAGTGCGTCAAAGTAACACATTCTTCTTCATCAAAGAAGGGTACTGAGACACAGAGAGTGAGTGATAAGATCAAGGTCACAACTATAATCGCCAAGTATAGATGATGACGACACAAACAGAATCAAACAAGGATCCTTAGAACACAGTGAGGGAGACCAGGAACACTAAGCGGGTGACATTGATGTGAGGATTAGACAGGTAATGCTACCAACTAGCAAGCCTCGTCCTAAACAATAAGATCCTGCAAAATGAAAGCGACCTAAAGAACTCAGAAGCAAGATCTGAAATTGCCTTATAGTAGCTGAGGTTTTCAAACTGAGGTCTGCCCTGCAGATGACTTCACAAGCATTTGAACCTAAGATCAAATCACTGTCTCCCATGTAAAAAGGTCAGTCAAGGCTTCCTGCCTATACTCCAGCAGTGGAGATGAAAGAGAGGACTAAGAATCACTGGCCAGTCAGAGTGACAGAAGACAGCCAACATCCTGCTGGGTCACCCCCACACACACACACACACATGCATACACTATACACATATAAATAAATAAAATAAATTTAATCTTAAAGAGAACACCCAAACTTCATGTTCCCAACAGGCTTTCCCAACACTCGTCAGGAATCGATACCTATCCCTTCTCAAGGCAATCAGTGTTACATGAGTCAAAAGTAGTCTGCTTAGCTGTTTTGACTGTATCATTTTGCTCCTCAACACTGAGCTGGTTTTTACTACTGAAGCTACAGTCTTGGGGTAGTCAATCCTGCCATCTGCAAAAAGGCGTGCACTGTCTCTTCTTTCCTGGTTTTTGCCTTTCCTTCTGTCTTCTATGCTATGGATTCTCCTAAAGGGCATTTCTGTCCCAGGGATGGGTTTGGATTTCTAACTCTCCTTGCCTTCTGCTTTCCTAGGGCCTAACCAGCCGTATCACTCTGGTGGTGCAAGTCACAACCTAGACAACTGTGGCCTTGGGTAGGGGTGAGAGGCTGTTCATTCCCAGCCAACTCTAAAACCTCAAGGAAACCCCACTGTTAAATACTTACCTTCAATTTATCATAAAGGCCAAGCAAGCAGCACCAAAGACCAGTGAGTTCTTAAGAGTTGTTCTCTCCACCCCCAAAACTATGGAAATTATTCTCTGAATTATCTAGTTTCGAGCCATACAGAAGCAATGTCAAGAAGCAAGCTCTAGAGTTTAAAACGAAAAGCGGGGAGCGCTGCTTTGATATTTGTTTCTGGAAAATGGTATCTGGGAAGGAGCTGATAGGTTTTTCTCTTTCTCACAGGCCCCTCATTGTTAGCAATGCAGTAGTCAATATGCGCACCACTGGAAACAGGGTAACTGTGAGCGGCTCTTGGGTTGACTTGTGAGGACAAAAGATAACCCTAAGGGAGTGACGAACCACACAAGGGTCTAGTAATGGCATTCACACTGCTGTGATCTTTCTCTCCATGTGCAAGCTCCATGACGTGGACGAAGTAAATCTTGTCCGTTTAATCTGGCTTATCTTGAGAAAGCAATATCTGCCTATCTTCTTTTGAAAGTGTCTCTCCATTTATTAACCATTGAGCTCTTCTCATCTCATCCTACATATATAAAATGTTCCACAGTAGACACATTCTAAACACACACAGTGATCAAGCACACATGATTGTTTTGCTGCTGTATTTTGCTTCAGGCTCCATAGATCAACCAGCATAGTACCTGGTTTTCACTGTTCAGACATCTTGCATTTAATAAGATATGGACTCCTCTAGGGTGCCTGTAAGGTGGAGTCAGTTACTACTGAAAGCTGTTAAGACAGCCAGTCTCTACACTCTCTTGGAAGTGTCTGGGGTCTCAAGAGGTCCCAGGTCAAGGGAAGCCGAGGGAGTACAGGAGAAGAGATTGTGGCTGATACACTTTGCTTTGAAGACACTTAACTCTCCAGCATACCATCTCACAGAATAATAGTATACAAACTAGACACATCTGAGCAACATTTGCTTTTAAGACTCCAATACTCTCTGTGGAGGGGGCAGGGGTGCTTGATCATCTAATTCTATAACTCAAGATGCTCAGCCTTCAGAAGAAAAAAAATCCCAATTTTAGTGAAAAAATAAAGATGAATTTTGCAACATTTAGGAAGAAAGACCTCATCATGGACTGTTAATAAAATAAATATCTTGAGCAGTCAATAGCCAGAAACAGGGTTTGAGGGGCATGACCATATAGGCCAACATTAGCTCATTCAATCCTAAGTCAACACTGAAAGCATATTTTTATTAAATATATTTTGTCACAGATGAACAAAAGGAGGCTTAGAAAGATTGTCACTTCCAAAAATCCAGTGAGTAGGGTTCTACACAGAATTATAATGAAGGTATATATGCTTACAAAATCTGTGCCCTTGCTTATAAGTCTGTACTGTGTGCAGTTGACCAGCTCCAATAGCAAGCATTGTTCTGGAGCCAGGATAAGAACAAAGGCCACCAAGACTGAGCTCTCTCTGCAATTTAACTTTATTTCTAGAAGTAGCTAAACCTGATCTCAACTATATATCCTTTTCAGAACACCAAAATGAGTGGCATTTTTCCTTTTTAAAGTCTTTTTTAAAGTATAATCAATTTAACATGAGCAAAGTATTTTTACACATAGATAACCAGGTGACTCTTCTTAGCCCTCAGAATATTAATTGCCTGATGCATTGAATAAAGTTGGCTATTGCTTGAGACTTTAGTCTGTCTTATTTCTAGGCCCTGCTCTCCCAGACCTACAACTAGAGCAGTAAACAAGTGGCACCTGAACAATGTCCTGAAGTCAGCTATGAGAAAAGAGGGACCCACACAGAAGAGCTGAGTGAGCATATTGGAGCAGAAACAAGGGAATGCTTTGCCTTAGGTCAAGCTCGTGCCATTTTTAAGGGAAGCAGGAGAACAAGTATAATCCCTGGTTTTCAGAAGAAGAAACTTAAGATAAAGTTTAGACAAACTTTAGAGTCAGAAAGAGTATTGAAAAGGCATATGAACAAGGGGGAGGATCCTGGTTCAATTTTGGGTCACTTGGCATTGATTCGGACAGTTGTTAAATACTTAAGGAAGATAAGAAGGATATTAATCTTGATGAAGAGGTGGCTAATTGCTTGAGTGAATATAAACTAGATGATCAGACCTTAAAATTGAAAAAAACGAGGCAAAGTTTTGCCTTGTGCAGATAAAATCAAAAGTAAAAGCAGCACCACGTATGCTGGCGATTATAGCTGTAGTCAAGGCAAAGGGCCGTTTATTTTGTGGCTAATTCAATCCCCAGTCCTTAGAGAGTTTTAGTCTCTGTACAATCTAACCTTCAAGTTGCTAGCTTGGGCCTAGAAGTCTTCAACATCAGAGTCTTACTACTTATTGACCGATATACTCTGACTAGCTCCCTCTGAACTCAGAGCTGTACTGAACTCAACTGACTCTTTAGGTTGGCTGATTCAACTCACTCAGTGTTCTGGCTCAAACTCCTCTCTAAGCTGATGATTCAAACTGACCTTCTGAGCCAGCTGACTGTTTCTGACTGAACTTTTCTGTGGCTGACTCTAGCTAATTCCCACAATTTCTCTGACTAAACTACTCTCTCTTTTCAACTTCAAACTCTCTCTGTTAGCTGACTCTTTCTCCCAAACTTGCCCTCCTACTGAACTGCTTCTGTGTCTGTGACTCAGATTCCTCAGACTTCCTTTGATGCCTCTGTGTCTCTTCCTCATACTGTCTCACTGAGCTAAGAGTTGGGTGTATCCTCTCTCTGACTCACTCTGCTAACTCTTCCTCTGATTCCTCACTTTGCCTGCTCTTCACTCTGATTCATCTCAGATGTCACTTTCTGTCTGACACTGACTCCCTCTGAGCTCTGCTTCCTGTTTCTGTTCTACTTGCTTCTGTCTTAGGGATTAAAGGTGGGTACTACTACTGCCTTCTGAATACTGAGATTAAAAGTATGTACTAACATTCTTTCTACCCTAGAGCAACCATGTTGATGGATTAAAAGATTAAATGTTCCTCTACAGGTGAGTTTTCTTACTGAAGACTCCTTTAGATATGTATCCTTTATTGCCTGTAAATGAGCCTGAAGCATGGAGTAAGAAATTTGATAAACTAATCTTGAATTCCCTCTACTTTTCTTGAGGAGGAATTAGGAGAGCCTATGAAAAAGCTAATTTTACAACCACGGGCAATCTAGGGTATGACAGAGAAATGGAATTCATTTTTCTTCATGGCCTCATGAGCTGCATTTGGTATTTTCCAGTGCAATTTCAGCAAAATCAAAATGTTTGCCTAATTATGCACAAACCAATCTGTTTTAAACTCTAGAAGGAGAGGTGGCATTGGACAGTCCTCCCATGTAATCTAGAGAGGCAAGAAAAGAACTACAGTTATTTGAATCACGACTGAAAGAGGCACTTATGTATCATAAGTGGATCCTTCACTGACTTTAAACTTACTTATTTTCTCCAGTAAATTGTCTCTTACAAGTATTATAGCACAAAAGGATAAACCTTTGGAATGGATTTCTTTACACCCAAAGGGCCATAAAATACTAACTGTTTACTTTACTTTTCTTGCTCAATTAGTAAATCAGGGGAAGACCTAATGTCAACAATTGCATGGATTTGATCCTTGCTGTTTTATATTACCCTTAACTAATAATCAATTTTTAAGAATGTTACAGAACTCTATGGATTTTCAAATTTTGTTCACAGATTACTATGAAAGGACAGGAAATCATTATCCAGCTGGTAAGCTATGGGATTTTCTCAAATGAACTGTATTTGTGATTACAAAAATTGTCCAACATCCTCTCATTCCACAGGCAGATATTTATTTTATTTATAGCTCATCTAATGGATGAGGATGGGGTTATGCTCCAGATATTCATCAATTTATTAATCTCTCTTTTTTCCTCAGCCCAATGTGTGGAACTGGCTGTTTTGATTCATCTATTACAGTTAATTCATAAACCCTTAAATATCATTTCAGATTCTGCTATGTTGTAGGATTATGTCTAGCAATAGAATCATACTTGTGCACACTGTGACCTCCATAGTTTTATTGCAGAGGGAAATAAACAAGCTGATGCATTAGCTTGCTTTGTTTTTACTTCTCCAGAAGAAAACTGGAGGAGAGTATGCATTTGTCATTGCAGATGAATCCATGGAAATATTATGAATTCCTCTTCAGCTGCCCTAGCCCTAGGCCACCAATAACAACAGTGGAGGGTGAGGAGACAGTGGAAGTCAACAGAAAAATAGATAACCTTCATGTAAAGGACAAAAAGGGATATTGAGCATATGATCAGAAGTCAAGTCTTCCCACCTGGAGTCAAGTTAAGCCCTATGCACTAAGGAAGAAGTTATTGTACTAATGACTCTGTGTTTATGACTGGACCTTGGGACCATAATAGACTCATTCATTCATCTGGAGGAGTAATTGCATTTAATTTTTCTTTGAGATTTGAATCACTTCCAATTTGCATAGGACATCATAACATTTTTATTCCTATAAAAGGCAAATATGGGTTCTCATTCTACAAGACACCAAAATTACTAATCATATGGGTCATTTTCACTGGATTCCCCAGTTTTGTTTTTTCTGATCAGTATAATAAAGTAACTGAAAGTATAGGACATAGTTTGGATCTCTGTTCTTGGTGGCAGAGTATTACCCACAATGCTTTCACTTTTCTACTACTGTAATTTGCTCACTTAATAAATACTTAAGTATCAAATGGCAATTTGATTTATCTTCAACATCTCAAATCAAAAGTGTAGTTGTATAAAAACTGTGGCAGCTCATCAAGGAAGACATGGAGGTATTTTCATAGGTGGAAACACTGCCAGACCTCAGCAGCGGGAACCTCTGTCCTGGCTAGCACCTGGAACCCCGAGCATATGACCTCAGGTGTTTATTGATCCAGAACTCCTCAGATGTTCTGATAGCATATCCAGATCCTGAGCAATCAAATATTCCCCACATAAATCCAACAACTGCAGACAATTCAAAATGCCAAGACCTAGGCAGACCTTCACCCAACAATGCACAAAACAATATTTTGTAAATAACTAAATATAACCTTCCACAACCCAAAACCATTCTGGATATCTTGCTATTAGAAAATAAAAGGGGGGGGGGATGTTGGGACACAGTCCATAAATGGAGTCATGTGAGAGTTCTGAATACTTGTGAGAGAAAAAAAAAAAACAAGAAAATAAGACAAGAATAAAAACAGAATGCTCTTGGAATGTGTTTCCATTCCAGGTGTAGCAGATAGGAGTTAGTTTACTTCATCTGTTGTTATTCATATACTTCTATGGAAAATATGTTTTTGCTACATTTGGCTTATCTTTGTGATTATACACTTTACTCAGTGGACTCTTTCTTCTCTACCCTTAAAATATAAGTTTCTTGATGCTCTGAACAAAGTTAGCTATTGAATGAGACTTTAGTCCATTTCATTTTTATGCCCCACTCTCCCAGGTTCACAATCCTAATTAGAGCACACTGCTCTAAGCATTGGGGAGGATCAATGAGCTCAGGTAACTGATGAGACCCTGCCAAAGCCCCTCTACTTCCGGGAGACAAATATGAAGTAGTAGAGCTAGCTGCCCAGAGTTGACCAAGAGACTCATGAGTCCTGAATGCTGTGAGTAAGACTATTCAATGGTGTACCTACCTATATGTTACCAAAGAGAGCTTTTAGTATTGTGACTGCATTTAAGTCACCCATGCCCCATGTAAGTAAAGTCACAAACACAATGGTACAAGATGGGCATCTATGAAATTCTTTCTTTGGTCTATCATTGACTTCCCTAGAAAGTCAATGATAATCTCCCAAGAAAAATTCATGCAATGTCCAGATCTTGACTTCTACAACCCTATTCTCCACGAAAGGAAGCAATAATCTTTGAGAAAATGGCTAATAACTGGACTGGACAGAAAAAGTAGAGTCTTGAACATTTGACTAAACAATAAACAAGGTCATATTCAGGGGATGATGTCACTGTGAAACAGAAGATACCAGAAAAAGTGAGAATCTTTCAGTACAAAAATAAATTATAAGGAGGGACCATCAACCATTACATAAATAGGAAACCATGAATAAGGAAAAAACAATGAAAAACCAAAAGCAACAACAGAATTTTTTACATAGCTTCAAAGTCCTTCTCCACAAACGTATTTAAATGATGAAGTTGAGGATTCACTGTAGGAGAGGCCTAGGAGGAACCATCTGAAGCAAGGGATGATCCAAGTGAGTAGAATTACAGATTGCCCGGTATGTGTCTCAAACCTAATCACACTACTCAAGAAGAACCAAACTCCTACCATGTGAAATACCTAAGAATTCCAAAGTGAAAACATCCTAGAAAACAATTGACCACTTATGAGTTACTGAAACCAAGTACCCCTTAAAAATGCAATATGACTTAGTTCATAGGACATTAATATATCCACAGATATGGACACGGATGAGCAACAAAGTCCCTGGCTACGGTTAACTGTTGCCCTAAGTATTCATGCTACGAAGGAAGAAAAGGTCTTGTTTTCGTTTCTAGACAGCAGTCTAAAGGCTGTAAATGCCACCAAAATTTGTTTTGTGACCTTAGATTTCTTAGACTTTAGATTGAACATACTCAGGACCATGAAGGAACAGGCCTGCTAGTTTCCTTGTATTGGGGCCCTAATTCATCCTGCAGACATCTTGTCTGGAAACATTAATAACTCGTTGGCTTGGCAACCAGGAAAAAGAAACCTTTAAAAAGCCCTAAGTCAGGCTTTGCGCCAATGTTCCTCTGCAACAGAGGGTAGTTAGCACACCACTTCTTCATCCCTGAGCTGCAGCCATGAACTTAGATGCAAGGCAAAAGCCTATGGACAGCAGTGATGTGATCCACAGTCTCAGCCAGGAACAGATTTCTAAACCCTAGTATTCCTAGACTTCTGTAAGGGAAAAAAAGATACCAGCAAGAAATCTGTCATTAGGCCATCGCAGATCAGGTCGTGCTGAAAGGGTGCTGGTTAATGTAGCTACGTCAGTCAACAGAACAAGTGCTTTATTCTGGCCCTGCTTCTCTACTGCATGGCAGGAAACTCAACTGAAACATGGAAAAATGAAAAGGCATCTAAACTGCCTTTAATTTCTTCCTAAAAGTCAAAAGGGAGCCAAAGGATGCTGCTCGCCACATTTTCAACCATAAAAACAACAGCTGGGGTCATCTAAAAGGGATGGAGCCAGTGCAGAATTTACATTGCTGAACTGTAGTGTCGAGCATCAGGATGGCACAACAGAAAGTTTAATTTACCGTGTTATAATTTACTATTGTCCTACTTTTTGTATTTTATTTTTAAGGCATTTTTATTTAATTTAATAAACAAATAGCATTTGCTTTCCTAGGCATACTTTTAAGGACTTTAATAGATATTAGCTCATTTTCTCCTCATAATAACCCTTAATCCAATTTTATGAATGAGGTTGTTGGCCATAGCGTGACTCCATACTATGAAAACATTTCTAAAATTCATGAACTAAAGACACTTACGCAGACCCCAATTTCTTTTAAAATAGCTTTTTTAAATAGAAACTTCAGTAAACAGCATTCTAGTCGGCTCCAAACAAGCCAGGAATCAGGAAGCAAGAATGAGATACCTTTGTCCTTACAAAGACAACAGCCACAGTGAACACTTTTACAAAGACAGATTTGTTATTTTGGCGGTTTTATTTATTGTAGACTCTTTTCTTTCAACTAAAATATAGGCAAGGTAGATTCTAATGGTTTTCTGTTTTCTGGCTAGATCTCACTCTCTCTCTCTCTCTCTTTCTCTCTCTCTCTTCTCCTCTCTCTTCTTCTTCTCTCTCTCTCTCTCCTCTCCCCTCTCTCTCCTCTCCCCTCTCTCTCCTCTCCCCTCTCTTTCCTCTCCCCTCTGTCTTCTCTCTCTCCCTCTTTCTCTCTTTCTTCTCTCTGTCTCTCCTCTCTCTGCTCTCTTCTTCTTCTTCTTCTTCTTCTTCTTCTTCTTCTTCTTCTTCTTCTTCTTCTTCTTCTTCTCTCTCTCTCTCTCTCTCTCTCTCTCTCTCTCTCTCTCTCTCTCTCTGCCTTTGTTCCCTTCCCCTGTGTCTCACTTCTCACTCCCTCAAAGAACTAATTATCAGAGCACTCTCCTTCCCCTACAAAGGAGTTAATAAAGGGATTGGTGAAGAGGAGAGCCTAATGAGGAAGGATATACTTCAAAGGCAGAACACATCAAAGGGATATGCCAGGGAACATCATGATCTCACTGGGCCAGGCTGGCTTGGCCCCTTTCACCCCTTACCTTCTGACTCAAAGCACCACACAGACAGGGCTCAGCAAAGAAAGTGTTTTGAGAGCTCCAGCCAGGCTACCTCCAGCTGTACCAGCTGGCCAGAGTGATGGATACATACTAGGTGTTACATCTTTTGTTTTGATTAGATAAATGCTCTCAATGGGTATCACTGAATAATATTATCACCTAATTCTCCTGGGGATTTTTTTTTCTGCTTGAAGTATTTGACAGTAGTTTTCAAATTAGGTAGAATAAATGCAAGACAAGGAGGGTTTGTGTCAGCATAGGATGAAGCACATGTGATGTCGTCAGAGCGCATTATTGGAGCTGCAGTAACATAAGTTATAGGAGAGGCAATGAATAAGCTCCAAAGGTCTCAGCAAGCTAAAAACCCAGTGAAAGCTTCGTCTTCAAAAACTGGGCACTGTTGACAGTGCGAGCGTCCAGAGGAAACCAAAGTTCTGATTGTCACACCAATGACTTCGAACATATGGGTTCGTGTTATCATACAAATGAAGCACCTGAGTGTTTTCATCGCCTCCCAGCCACATCTGAGCTGCCCTGTGACTGCAGCCCCAGAGCCCGGGCTCCCTTCCTCCTTAGTAGCAGTACCGGCTACACGCTTCCCTCTGTGCTTTTGTTAGTTGCCAGGCCAAGGCCTTCCCAGAGGAGGAAACAGTGAGTACTACCTGAATGAGTATTGATGAATTTAAAAAAATACAAATGAAATCCCTTGTGTGAAACTCCATGGCTGGCAATTTATCTGGAAGACGCTGCCTCCTTACGCGTTGTCTGTTTCCCGGAGAAGCAGATTCCATCGGCTCACACCAGGTTCCTCATAATTGTCTCCGGCTATGAATTTTACATCTTACCTTCCTAAGAATTTGAACCTAAAGACAGTTAGTGATGACAGAAGTCTACTCAATGTGCCAACTCCGTGACCCCATGGTATAAGCAGGGCACTAGAAATGACTTGAGGACAAATATCTTTTCCATCTCTTTAAAAATCAAAGCTTATGGTTGACCCATAGCCAATGTTGTATTTAAGAAACCTAGAAATAATTCAACATCAGGCTTATAGTGCTGTCAGCCCTGTTTCACCTGCTGCTGAAACCCATATTTTTCTGAACCTCCTATAGTCTTGGACTTGCAGGGCTGTCTACAACAGAGATTCACTTTCCAACGTGTTCAGGAATTATAATAAACCACTGCTGGTGCCACCTGCTAAGCACAGGCTCTTTCTCCTCCATCACCTTCTACAGAAGGTGCCTATACTTCAGAGAAGGCACAAGGTGAGACACAATGGGGCTGTGTGCTCAAGAGGGTCAGCCACTTCATCCACCACAGGTTAGACCTTGTGCTTCTTATAGGAATGAGAGGAGAGTGTTACCTTTAGTGCAACTGTTCACATGTGCAGAATTGATGAACTTGCTCAAAGCACCAAGCTCTAAACCTAAAGAAAAATTATTCTGTGTATTCAGTGTGTGTGTGTGTGTGTGTGTGTGTGTGTGTGTGTGTGTGTGTGTTTGGGGTGGGAGGAGTGTTCTGTGGTTCTTGTATCATCAAAGTACAGAAAAAAAAAATGGATCCCCAAAATCTCATCTTTCACTTTTGAATGTTTCAAAGTGCATGTGTAAGGCTCTGAGCTTGTTTTATTTTTGTCCTGTTCATGATTGTCTCATTGGCAGAGAGAGGGAAAGTTTCCCACATAGTGAAGATGTGAGAGATACACCATTAAAACTGTCCTTTTCCCATTGTGCTCAGAGATGTTCTAGACCAAGTGCCTGTATATATTTGCAAAAGTTCTGCTCTGCTCATATGATGTCATTTGCTTGTACTAAGATAGGAACACTGCTTCAAAGCCTCTCCTGCGTGCTACCATCACCAAGGGAATTGTTTCCTACAGCATGCTAACAAAGAGATAAATGAGACCTTCTCAGAAACTCAATATTCATCTTTTTTTGTTTGTTTTTTTGTAGGGTTAAAATAGCCCTGTGCTAGTTTATTTAGTCACAAGATGAAGACTCCCTTCAATGTTAAACCCAACCCAACTTTTCTGAGCAAGACTAGGTATTGATGGATGAACAGGCTTCTACCTCCATGGGAACATGTGAAACACAAGAATGCCTCTTCTGTGAATCTCTTCTTTGCCTGAATTTAAATGTAAACAACTAATATTGTATACTTATTTGGGGAGTTAATATAATCTAAGTGTGAAAAATGGAAGAACTTCTGGTGGTGAGGGGAACTTAAATCAGAGTGAGAAAATAGTGTCCAGTTCATAAAATTAAGTCTGGTTGATTGGTAGTGACTATTCAGGGACTACACTGACATGATATATCATGAGCAAGTGATTTTAATTGCAAGTCATTGGTTTGCCCTAGCAAATTTATAAATATGATCTTCCAGATCAGAAGGGAAACATACTATCATCTCACAATATATAGAAATTATTTGAGCAATTTAATGCTCATTTATGATTTTAAAAAACAAATCAAAGAAAATTAGTTGAAAAGATCTTCCTTAGTCTACAAAATTAATTTTGTACTAAATGTACATTCTACATATAATTTTATATTTTAAGTATAATGGTAAAATAGCATATTTCTCTTCAAATAGAAACAAGAAAAGACATCTAATATTAGCAATTCCTTTTAGTACTATGTGTGCAGTTCTAGATGATTTATTAAGGGTTATAAAGAAATGCAAGAATTTTAAGGAAGATACCAAACTGTCTTTCCTCACATGAGACATTATTTCCACATAGACTCAAAATAATCTCACAAAACTATTAGAAGCAGTAAAATGCATTTACCAAAATGTTCATATTTGTGATTGATATATAAACTTAATTATTTAATGTACAGTAGGATGTTATTTAGCAAAACTATTAAAGGGGTACATGAATTATTTTGGAAGATGCATTTTAACTTTAGGAAATATTTACAAATTCTTAAATAAAGAGAAATACTGTCCTCATGGCAGTAAAAACTCAACCTTAAAAAGATGTCAATTCTTCAAAACTACTTTATAGATTCAATTCCTACTCTGCCGGGCATTTTAAAAAACTGATACTCTATTCTAAAATTTATATGGAAAAATATTGAAGACTAGTCAAAACCTGCTGATGAGCAATACATTGAAGACTTGATCAACATGATCTCAAAGCTTATTGTGAAAGTGAGATCATTAATGCAGGTGACATTAGCCCATGGATAGGGAGGTCAGTCATTACAATAGAACAGAAACAAACCCACACTCAAGAGAACAATGGCAAAGGGATACACCATTTACATTGTTAGAGACTCTATCAAACTAGGAATAGAGATCTGAAGAAAAGTATATACCTACAGCTGACATGCTACTGAGAGGCCCATAGACTGAACGGTTTTCTTATAACACCAGAAACAAGGTGTGGATGCCCCACACGCTCTTACCACCCTTAATACTATGCTATTATAAGTTCAAACCACTGCGCAATACTAAAGAATAAATAAAAGACCGTTCAAATTGGAAAAGAAGAAAGAAAACATTTCTTAGAGGTGGCATGACATCTACAGTATCCTAAGAAATCCACAAAATTAACACCAACTGTAAACATTCACAATCCTATTTAATAATGCTGCTGAAGAAACAAAATATTTAGCACTATATTTGAAGTATGTTATGGACAAGATCTGTATGCTAAGAATTACAAAATATTAATGATATAGATAGTGCTCTAAATAGATCGAGTGAAATGTATTCATGGATTGGAAGACTCAGCATGCTGAAGATGAAATGTCTTGTTACTTTTGAGATCATATAATTATATTTCTCCCTTCCCTTTCATTCTTTCAAGCCCTTCCATACACCCCTCTCTACTCTCCTTCAAATTCATAGCCTCTTTTCATTGACTGTTACTTCATCCATATATATGGATATACATATATACTCCTTAGTATATCCTTTCTTAGTCCATATAATGTTACTTATATATGTGTTTTCAGAATAAAAAAAGTGCATTTAATTCTATATCTGTCAAAATCCCATTGGGAATTCTGTTGACATAGACAAGTTTATTCCAAAACTTATATGTGAAAATACAGTTTGATGAATAGCTACAACAAACTTAAGGCAAAATAAAGTGGAAAGAATCACTGTGATCCATATTAATGTCTTTCATACAGTAGAACACTCAAGAGTGTGGGTACAGTGAAAGCAAAGTCACACAGATCAATGGCAGAGAAAAAACACACACACAAGGAAATACACACCAATGTACTGAACCAACTTTTTAAACAAAGATAGAAGTAATTTAAGCACAGGGAGAGCCATTTCAACAAAAGGTACCAAAGCAACTGCGTAAATATCCATAGGCAAACTGAATTACACAGTTTATGAAAAATCAACTCGAAATTGGTCACATGCAATCAAATGGTGATACACAAAACGTGTGAATAATATTTTTGGATAGCATTATAAAGTTGGAAGAAATAAAAGACCAGGAGACATGGAACCAGCAGAAGACTAAAGTCCCATAGTGAAAACTTTCTTATGTTAATGACTATAAAGCCAAAGAACACAATACAAAAATGTCAAAAATTGTCAAGAGGTAGTTCTTAGGTTATCTAGGAAGCATGTGTGCCAGGGCATGCATGTGGCGGTCAAAAGACAACTTTTTAAAGTCCATTTGCTCCTTCCACTTTTACGTGGACTCCAGGGAAATCTCAGGTGAGCAGATTTGTAGCAAGCGCCTTTACCCACTGAGCCAGCTCATCAGCCTTAGAGACACGGTTTTATGAAAGAGCAAACAGCAAGAGCCACTAAAGTGAGAAAGAACCTCACTCACATTTGTGATTTGAAGAATAAACATGACACCACAACAAGCATTACACAATATTTGTTTCATTTGGAAAAAAAAAATTACCTTCTTTTAATAGGGAGTCTTGGGGAAAACATGAAGTGAAGGATATTCAATGCAGCACATTAGAGCTACATTGAAAAGAAAAGTAATCCGTACCCTTCTCAAAGGGAAAGGATAGATTTTGGAAAATGTACGCGGTGGAATATGATATAATGAAAATAAATACAGTTGTAAAAAATAACATGAAAAGACCTTGGCAATATGTTAAGTCAACAAAGAAAACAAAATGGTACGCAAACACTTTCTAAATATTGAAAAGGCAAGCCATGCCAAGCGATTTAAATGCATTTAGATTTGTAATGATGCTGCTTTTTAAAGCAAAAGGACACAAATGATGACAAGGAACCCACAGAAAGTGTCAGCAAGCTTAGAGCCATCTAGTTCCCACGTTCAAGATGGACTCTCGGCGCCTGCATTATCTTTCTTTATCCCCACATACGACACGCAGCTCTCCTATGTATATGTCATAGATTCCTAAAAATATTCAGAGCCAGTTTTTAAGAACTTGCAAAGCAGAGAGAAGCATTTGTTAAACAATAAGGTTAAGGACAAAATACAGACATGTAAGCTAAGTTCTCCAGTAACGACCAGGTAAAATAAGCTCCCACGGAACTCAAACAGATAAAACTCTAGTTTATAGTTCAGTGATTCTTCTAGTTCTGAATGTTGGTCCTGGGAAGTTTAATCATGGGCTCAGAAAGTTGAAAGGCGTTATATACATCTAGTCTCCTTGTCTGAAAATAGCAAGTAATGATGCCTTCTCATTGGCAAACTGTAAGACTGAATTATGAATTGTACATCCAAACAGCTTACTTAGAACTAATCAAGGAGAATGTTCTTTTTTTTTTTTTTTTTTGTGTCCATGGCAGCTAACATTTTATTGATGACTTTTACAAATTCACTGGTACTCTGAGGAACCACGCCCTAGCAAATTCCCAAGTTATAAGGAAGCACTATATTTTAACTACCAGGAAGCTCTGTGGGGAAGAACATGGAAGCTGCCATTTATTGCACATCTCAGGCACTACTTAGTATCGAGACATTTATAAGTATTATAACAACCATGAGGAAACATGATAAGGGAAGCACTGTCCAGTTCATTTTTGCAAATACAGAAACCAAGATTAATTGCTTTGATCAAAACAGTTCATCAGTAACTGAGCCAAAATTAGGATCCACCTGTAAGACTCTCCTGTTCATTTTCCTTTTTCTCCTCCAGATCCTTACAAAGAACAAGAATTCTCCCCGTTGTATTCCCCTTCCAGCTCCTATTTTCATTCTAGGAGCCTGGGAGTTTCCATTTTCAGAGAACTGGAAATTCACACCTTGAAGTTCCTTGGAATTCTTAATGACTTCCCAGAGCAAGTTCCACACTTCTTTCATTTTGTGACATTTGAATTCATTTCTGGGAGCTTTAGAAGGAGTGACAGAAATATTCCAGCAAACTTTGCTGATATAAGATCATTGGTAATTCTGAAGTCAACATAAGAATAATGTTCAAATAGGGACATTAGTATGGACTACACCTTCAGTCTTATCACTAAAACTTACAAAAATCATCCGATTTCAGTAGATACTGAGGAAGAGAATCCAGAGAGAAATGGAGTGTAACCGGTAGAGAAGACTGGAAGAAAAACTTCCAAGGATTCCAAATTGCAATGATATACATACTTAATAATGCAGCCAATAGGAAGGCACTCTAGCTGGTGGCTCACCATCTTGATCACACCACGACAGCTCTCCTCTACACACTCATCTCCTTATGTACTGGCATGACTTCCTAAATGTATTAATGATTGTAAGAACAACTATTTGCCCTTCATCTTGTATCTTCAAATAGTCCTCAGCAGAATGTTTGCCAGGAGTTCATACTAATTGTCCTGGTTTGGCTTTATATTGCTTTAATAAAACACTGACCAAGACAATCTGGCGAGGGAAACGTTTATTTGGCTTACGTGTCCTGACCACAATTCATCATCAAAAGAGTCAGACAAGAACTGAAACAGAGAACGTGGGAAAATGCTGCTTACTGGCTTGCTTCCCCAGGCTTGTTCAGCTACTTTTATTATACAGCTCAGACCTACCTACCTACCTAGGAATGGCACCACCCATGATGAGTTGGGACTTGCCGTGGCAATCAGCAATCAAGAAAATACTTTACAGATATGAGCACAGTCCAGTCTTATGGAGGCAATTCTTCAACTGAGGTTCTCTCTTCCTATAAGACTTCCTATAAGACTCTGTGTCAGGTTGAAAAAACTAATCGCAAACTGTTGAAAAGAATAGCTAGTGAACTTTCTATATATCCAAGGATGAACTTGAATTTCTGATACTCTTGCTTCCAAATTCCTGAGTTCTGAGATGACAGGTGTTTACTACCATGCCAGTTTTATACCTCACTGGGTATAGAGCATGCTAGCCAAGAATTCTGCCAACTGAACTACATTCCCATCCCACCCCACATTCTGGTTTTCAATAGTAAATCACTTTAGTCAAGTTATTGAACTTTGCCTTGTTCTGTTTCTGTCCTTGTTTCTGATGATGGTTTCTACCTTATTAGACAGTTATGAAAATTAAGTGAATTGACTATTTAAACGAATGGCAACTCATTTAATTAAACTAGGGCCTTGGTACAATGAAAGAAGCTAATATGACTCCCATCAGCATCAACATTAAACTCTGAGCCCAAAGACTCAATGATGCTAATATATTTAATACAACGAAGAATCTTGCAAAATGCTTTAAAATACTTATGGCATGAGATGATACAAAAGCTAATCAAATGGCAAAAATAACTCAAGAACACTCTTAAAAATATAATCTGGAGATACTTCATGGAAAGGTTAACCTTGCTTGCCAATTTGACTGGGTTGACAGATATATAAAACAATGAGAAAGTTACTTTAAAGGTGTCTGTGAGGGTACACCCAGAGACAACTGGCAAACACATCAACAAACCTAATAAACAAGACCCACCCTCAGTGTGGTAGCACCATCCAATAAGCTGGAAATCTAGATGGAACAACAGCAGAGGATGTTTACACACATGTCCATGCTCAACTCTATTTGAGTGCCCCACTCACCCCACCCCACCCGCGCACACAGTGGCCATCTCCTGTGGACTCCAGACTCTAGATCCCACAGCGCTTGGATGTGGACTTGCACTGTTAACTCTCCAGGGAGCTCCCAGGCCTTCAGCCTCAGACTGAGGCTATATCATTGACCTCTCTCTTGTTCTGAGGCTTCTTGGTTCTTGGACTGAAAAGCGATTAGTTTTCCTAGTTCTCTAGCCTAAGAAGGACCATATAATCTCTGATCAGGTAAGCTTATCTAAGAACGCCCTTTATAATTATCTGTATATTCCTGTGTTGTGGTTCCTCTGGAAAGGCCTGTCAGCTCCTCTACACACAGTGAGAGCTCAGACCTGGACTTCGTGGCTTCAGGAGTCATATACTTCCTATGCTACTACATCAGGGGTTCCAAATAAACTTATGGAATATACGGGAAACAGGGGAGAGATACGTGAAAAGACAATCACGCAATTGCACATCTTTGATATTTTATTTTTTGGATTGTACCAGGGCCCCAAACCTTAGTAGGCCCTGAGACCTCAGCACATCTGACTCCGTGCCATTCAGGCTTTGAGACTCAGCATGTAGATAGCACTACCTGCCAAGACTAGAACAAAGGCCTAATCCATCATAGTCCATACATGAATTCTGAGAAAGTCTCAAAATGTATTAACCTTGCTTTTTAGCTTCTGGAGTTCCACTTGTGGCTAATTGCTAACCGAAGTATGTCAGCCCAGAATATAGCTTTTGTGATTGAAAGTTCATCCTAAGAAAGGCTCAGGGCTACATTGGGATCCCAAACACCCAGTGTGGTCGCCAGCTGGCTAATACTTTCTATTGACTTAAACCCATGTCCAAGCAGTCTTCTCTAGCAAATACCCCACAACAGGAGAGCTCTTTCTCCTACATGTGATATAATTTTAATCTCTGAGAGGACAGATATTTTGGGTGAATTGGAGTTATACAGGAATGAGAAATTTTTTTTTAAAAATTAGCCCAACACATCTGAGAATTTACTGTTGTTTATTTTACATTCATACGGGAAAGTTCATTTGGCCTGAACTTCTTATTAGACACTGATGAGGCTATTATTGATTTAGCAAGCACTCTTTTTAGAATACAAACCTATAAAACCCATAACATACGAAAGCTAATTATGGTAATAAGAATCGAGCATGCATAATCCCATTAGAAGGACTTACTCACCACTCTTCCTAGAGCAGAACACTTTTTAACAACTGTTCTGTTCATTAGGAGAAAACTACCTTTTAGTGGTAAGTGACCTATAAATGTACTGCTTATGTTGAAAGTGGAAGAAAGTTAATGTCACATTTTATACTTAAATGATTATTGGTCTGGTGTCCCCTTACTGTACTATATGAAAACACTGCACTTCTGTCTGCACCTCCATTAGGGAACAGAATCCCTTTCACTGGATTTAGGGGTGAACACATTGGACTAGGCTCAAGTAGGCTACTAGAAGTTATTTTACTGGCTCTTATTTCCTACAAGAGATAGATGTTTTCAAACTATATTCAACTATTGGCACTTTTTTTTTTCTCTCCAGAGAACAAGTAAACTTTTGCACAATACTTTTTTGCACAAAAATCAAATTTTTACACAAAAGTCAAAAAAGATATCTGGCCACAGTGCTAAAATGGACAGTTGAAATCATCTCCTCCAACTGGCAAGCTCCAAAGATATAAGTTCCCAACACGAAATCTACTGCCTCAAGAATAGTGCTGATAATAATAACCCAATTACCAGTGGACAATCTTGCTAGAAATCTTATTATTGTCCTGACCATTTTTTTTGTTCTTCACTGCAGAAAAAGTTTAGAACCATAGAGTATGGATTTAATATTTTTTTAGAGAAATAGGAAAGTTAAACAAATAAAAAAATTCTTAACTTTCATATGGAGTAAGATCTATTTATGTTTTATGCATGGTAAGAATATAAATTATTTTCCACGTTTCTTTCATCAGAGACAATTAGTTAATTAGTACAATTACTAAGATTATTAAAAACAAAATATATATTTATCTTTAAAATGTATAAACGCTCGACTGAAGAGTAGGTGTAAGAAAAAGATCTCATAAATAAATCTTCAATTAATCGTAAATGGTTTCATGTTTTCTGTTTCTTCCTTTTGTGCATGTTTGTGTGTGTGTGTGCAGTTACACACGTATTTCCAAATGCTTGTGGGCATGTCTGCATGCACATGTGTGAGAGAGAAGTCAACATCAGGTGTCACTCCTAAAGAGTTAGCCACAGGTTCTCTCAAATCTATGGCTTGCCAAATGTACCCCCTAGTACATTTCAGGTTTACTAATGTGCATATTTGGGGAAAGTATCAAAAAGGAAAAAAGTCTACCTTTTGACCTCGAGGTGTCATTTCTATAAAGTTACCCTACAGAATAATTACGTATGAAAATGCTCGTTAAAATGCTAACTATAAAATTAGAAAGCATACAAATCACATTTGCTCTCACCTTGCTTAATTCAAGGGAGTTCAAGGGTTTCTCAGAAAAGAAGGTTGGCTTACACTCTCTGAATGCCCCAAACTCTCCTGTCAGCTGTTCTAGATGTTAGTTTCGTGGAATTAGTGAAAGAAGGTCAGAAATTCATAGAATAAATAAGATATCCCTAATGGCTATTAGAGACCATTTCTTTTCAAACTAGAACTGGTACAATTCTGTCTTCCAATAGCAACAGCTCTAAAATGAACGCTTCCTTTTCGTCGTTGAAGGCTGTCAAGGAAGAGCTCTAAAGTCACTTGTGATAGAACAAACATCTCAGGCATCCTACGTATCTTCATTGCCTTAGTGCTTGAAATGCCTTTAACATTTCAGTATGCCGCGCTCTGGTATTTATCAGGTGCATGCAACTGAAGATAATTCTGTTATTGCTTTAAAATGTGTTGCGTTCTTATTTGCTCATAGTAAGTGTTTTACTTTTACTTTATTCATACTTTAAACTTTGCACAAAAATGATTTACAAAAACTTTTTATGGTATGTGATTTCTTTCCAATCTGCAGGGCAAAAGGCCACGGCTATTGAATTGAATTTGGATCCAAGATACGTGGAAGCATAGTCGTAAGTTTATGATTGAATGTATGTTAATTGCTCATGATCTCTTTGTTTTGGTTTCACATGGTAAATGCTAGTAAATATGGTGGACGATGTGTAATAATCACCTCTCCTAATACATTTACAGGTAGCATTATAAAAATCTGAAATTATAGATGACTTAACTAAAATGGGAATTTCAAAAGAGAAAATTATGTTTGTTGAGTATTAGGAACACAGTGCTTTTTTTTTTTTTCTTCAAGTTACCTGTACGAATAAGAATGCCCACATGTGACTTTAAGAGCAATGTAAGTAAAATGGGGCTTAAAATCAATACTAGCAGCAGAACCAAAGGGACTGGAAAATTGTGACTCTGTAATAGTGACTAGATTTGTAATAACCTGGAGGGGAAAATAGGCATTTCTTCATAGGAGGCAGAAAAGAAATATGACATAAAAGCCAGAGGCTATGCTGAGCCAGTGAAATTGTCCATTATTTAAACTGCAGGTGGTGACACTCACATAAACTGGTATAGCAAGACGCAGCCCAAGCAAGGGACGTGGGTGGATTTAGTGTGGAGCCCACCGTGGGAGTCTGTGCTTCTGGGGAGGGCAGAGCTGGGCTGTGCAACAGGAACATATGGTATTGAAAATGGAAACTCTAACCTTGGAAGAAGGCATAGACATCATTGAATAGATCGGAGTCACATTTTGAACCTTATTTGCAACTTGGCCACAAGTCTGAGTAGTTAAGATTCCTACATAGGGAGAGAAGAAACAAATGGCAGAAGGAACAGACAAAATGAGATGTGGAAGAGTGCAAACACCGTGGAAAGAGAAGATGAAGTCAAAGTGGAGGAGCCGGGGAAGGAAATCTGAGAAAGGGCAATAAAAGACAACCGTACTGAAACATTATTTGGGCAGATGGGCCTGTGTCTGTCTAAGTAAAGTTTTATTGGGGAACAGACACACATTTTTGCCTATACATTGTCTCTGGCTGTTGTTCTTAAGATTTTGTTTTATGTTACATTGCATACATCTGCGGGTAACTATGTGCATGGTAGTGCAGGTGACCTCAGAGCCCAGAAGAGGGCATCGGATTCCACTGGAGCTGGAGTTATAGACAGCTGTGGGGTACCTAGCATGGTTACTGGGAACCTGGGTTTCCTGCAAGAGTAGTATATGTTCTTAACCACTGGAGTTATCTCTCCAGCCCCTCTCAGACTTTTTTATGCCCTAAAACTTTATTCATACAAACAAGTAGTACGCCCAAAGACTATGGACAGGAGAGTGATCTATACTGGGAGGATGGAAGAGGTGAGAGCCAATGATGACAAATGCTGGGATTACCAAAACAGAATCTTCCAAACAACTCCTCCTGCTTCCAGACAAATCTGGTCTTCCTCTTGCCTGCTCCAAGCCTGTACATCAGGGATTATAAATACTATCTGTCGACGGTCTGTTGGTATATGTCCTTAGCACTTGCAATGTCTAAACTCTGCTGTTATTGGATTTAAAACAGTCATAGATAATGTATAAGCAAAAAGACAAGGCTGTGTTCCAATAAAGCTTTATTAAAACAAACAGGCTCTAGGCCCAATCTGGCCAAATATTCATAGTTTCCCACTGTCTCTTTGTTGCTTTGCCCTCTTTAACACTTCCCACTGGCATCCCAGCACCCAGATCACTCATGTCTTCCATGCCAACCTCATAATTTTTACAACTATGCTCCTATTTTCAAAGTCTCTATCACTCTTTCTGGTGCCTGTTCCTGGTTGGCAACTTGACTACAGCTGTGATTAACTAATATCCAAGCAGCTGGGCACAGCTGGATTTTTCTTGACTGGATCATTATCAGAGAATACCTACACTAAATGTGCATTGCCTGAGGTGGGAATATCCACCCAAATACATTTGAAGTCAAAAGACCCATCATAAATCTAGATCATTTGAGGCCAGAAAACCCACTCTAAATCTGGGCCACACCTTCTGGTGACCCCCCAACATATAAGGCTTTGTAAGAAAGATGCTTGTGTTCTTTCTCTGACTTCCCTCTCTTTCCCTGGCAAGCTCATCCATACTGTTGCGGAGGCATTCCTTCTTTGGTAGGTAATAACATCTACTTCTTTGGGGTCCAACACAGACTAAAGACCATCTAAGACATCCAGCCTCATGGACAGAACAACTACCAGATTCTTGGTCTTTCGGTAAGAAGACAAATGATGGTGGACTAGCCAGATCACAGCCTGTAAGTCATTCTAATAAATACCATTTTGAACCCTCTGGTTCCCTTTTCCATCAGATCTTGACAATGGTTTTGGTGATTGTAAAGGAGAACGGATACATTGAAGCTAACCTCCTAGTAATGTAGTCCGGTATACAACACAGAGCTAGATTCAAACAGGACTGGGGAAAAAAATCCTGCTTTGATATATGTAGATGTATTCTATCAGTTCTGTTCTTCTAAAAAACACTGGCTAATATGTTATAGCTTCTCATTTTGAAGTTGAAGTCAATGTTCCTCCATGAAGCAACTACCTGGTCTTATCATGCTCACCACCACCCTGAAGCAGCCCGTCATGCCTTCCAAACCAGCACCCCCTGGGTAATTCTTATAATACCAAGTTCGACTGTCAGCACTGGAAGTTCTGGAAGACAGCTTCTGTGTGCTGTCCCTGAGAAAACACTTTCCAGATTTTAAGATAGAGTCTGGTTTGCTGGAAGAATAACTGGTCACTCTGTCTGTCATAAGGGTCCCCTCCTGGGTAGAGTTCTCATCACTATCTCCAGTATGTATACAGCTTGTCTTTCTCTTAGTCAGGTTTGCAGGGAAAAAAAAAAACAAAACAAAACTGGACAGTTTAACTAAGTTGCTTTGTGGCTCCAAACCGCAGCTTCACAACAGCAGGGGGTCCTAGGCAGGGGATGAGAATCTCAGGTTGAAAAATTCTGGCGATTTGGCATTCTTTCTCACCATCGCTATGGGGAGGCACGTACCCTTCTTCATAGATCTCAAACACAAGATCCACTTGGCCTTCGCCCACACACGAAGCCATCAACTAACTCAGTTTATATAACAATACATTCTGATTTCTGTTTCCCATGCCGTGATTGCTGCCAGGGCCAGCAGCGGGAAGGAACATTGACTCTATGATCAGGAAAAGTAGTTAGAACCTTGCTTTTTCCCTGCTCCCAGCTGAACTCTGTTTTCACCATGAAATTTTATCCAAAATATTTGTTGCAAACATGTCTCTCACCTAATATCTTCTTCCTCATTTACAACTGTCTCTTATAAAGCTTTCCATTTGTTAATACCATATTGAATGTCCTCTAGGAACTGCTCTGAGCATACTTGACTGGACTCTGCAAGGTCAAGAGTTTCTTTCTCTTCTTCCTTGTCTCCGCATTTGATGCAGCTAGCATGATGTCATGCACTTCTTATTCTCTGCCTACCAGGTTGGGAGCCATTTGTAGCAGTTCCATTGTGTGGGCTCACCAAGAGAGACAAGGAGGCTCTTTCATAGGTACAAATGCTTCCAGAACTCAATGGAGGGAACCACCATCATGGCAAGTGCCTTACTCAACAGTGGAACCCTGAGCGTCTGAGCTCAGGTGTGTTTTTTGATCCAGAACTCCTCAGATGTTCTGTTAATAGTACTTTCAGATCATTAGCAATCAAACATTCCCCACATAAATCTTACACCTACAAACAATACAAAATGCAAAGACCTAGGGAGCCCTTCACCCAACAGTGCCAAATCATTTTAAATATAACTAAAAATAAACTTCTACAATATTTTCCAATGCCAAAAGTTGTGGCACTTGCACAGAATTATAGCCATACTTCCCAATAGACTAAGAAATATTATTTAATCAAATATTTTGCTTTGCAATGTAACAGTTTATATAAATACAGAGAAATGGCTGTCTACCACCTGAGCTTGGAGAACATTTTGTCAAACAAAGTGGATACAGTTTTTTTTTTATTAGTTGAGAGGTTTTTCTTGAATAAAAGTGCATAATTTGAGTTTAGTAAGATTTCAGCATAAACTACACACACCAATGTGTATTTTCTTTTTCCCTTGTGTTTACCACACAAGATAAGCTATGGACCAATTTTATGTAGCTGTTTTATATGCAAATAAGAGGTTATTTTTGCCTCTTTTCAGTTTTTAGAAAGCAGGCAAGAAATTTTCCAGCAATGCTATTCTCTACATAGTTGAAGAACTGACTTTTCTATTCAGTTCTTTCTGTTTTCTGAAGGCATCTTTATCTCTTTGGCATCTGGTAGAAAAATATTTAAACATAAAGTTTTGAGAAGTCAGCACAATTTTATAAATCTATTATTTCAAAGTTAAAAGTATTCATCTTAGCTTTGGCTAATGGTCACTGGACTCTCTCGGCCTCCACATGGATAAATACTGTGGTTCTCCCAAGTACAATGATGGAACACTTCTATGACAGTGTGATGGAACCTGTATCTGTCCTCATAGGATAGGTTATGAGAAATTCCTACTGGCTGGAACCAGGATACTAACAGAGTTAAAGAATATTTTGACATGAACAGATCCTAATATGAGAGTTTTGCTTTTGGCAAGATGGGCAGATTTAAAAGGACCTGTAGGCTTGACAGAGCTAATATAGGGAGCATGCTGTTGAACCAGAGATACTCCAGCAGGGACAAAATCTGCCTTGGCCAGTGGCACATTAAAGGATCCAACAGCCATTAGGCAGAGTCTCAAGTTAAGCAGGTGGTTTTTGTTTTGAATGCCTAGAGTGGACAAAGCAGCGTTCGGTCATGGAGGGAATGGATCCATTATAGGTAGACATTTGGGCAGGAAGTCCATGTAGAATTGGAAACTAGAGTGTAAGAAACTAATTTAGTAAAACTTCTATTCTGCGATGAACAGAAGGTAGCACCCAAATCAAGATGAAATGAAGTTCCAAATGGGGCTATTTACCAAAATGGAACAAAACCTACTAAGAAGAACTTTGGTAAAAGGCTACAACATTACTCTCAGCTTGTCTCACCACAGGTGGTTTATTTGACATTCTTCCAATAGCCCTTATAGTGCAAACAGCGGAGTAAGGCAGACACGAGCATTGGTGGACACCTCAGCTGTGCATTCTGGAATGTGATTAACAACAAGTCATTTAAAGACAGGGTATATGTGGGCTGAAAAATACAGGTCTTGTTTGGCTCCAGTGTCTTCCTTTAGAAAATAGAAAATGCTATTGTCTCCTATGGCTGCTGTAAAGACAGACAGTATAGTGACTAGCACAGTTAGAGCACCAAGCATGTGATCCTCACTTTCTGCTACTTGAAGAAATATTACCATATCCAAAGATAATCTCAAACTTGGAAGTGTTGGGCAGGTTAGGAACACTGTGGCCACAACAATGATTAATATTCACTGATTACTTATTATGCGCCAATTACTATCTTAACATTTTTGTTTCATTTTGTTTTATTTTGTTTTTGTTTATTTGTTTTTATACAGTCTCATGTAGCCCAGGCTAGCCTTCAACTTGCTATGTAGCTGAAGATGACCACAAACTTTGATTTCTCCCTCCACAATTGGACATGCACCACGACACCTGATATATGAAGTGCTGGCGTTGAACACAGGACTTCCCCACACTAAGCAATCACTCTCCCAAATGAGCTACAGCCCCAGCCCATAGTCTTAACATCTTCCTTCATTATCCCAGTTAATCCTCTCCATCATTCAAGGTGAGTAGTAACATCTATCTATCTATCTTAGAGAAACAGAAACTGAAAAACAAAAGAGTTGCTTGACTTACCCAAGGTTACACATGACCTAGTGACAGTTCTAGGATTGGAGCCCAGGTTTGAGGTCCAAATTAATGATCCACTAAACATAGCACTGTATTCCTCTATGGGGTAAAAAATAGAGGAAGCAATGAAAAAGTAAGAATTTGTCCAATCAATTACTATTTAGATCAGTAATAATAGACTGCAATGGGGAGTGTAGAGAAAGCAGTCAAACCATTCCAGGGCATTTTTATGGAATTGTTTCCAGAACTCATTTTCAGATTGCTCGTACCATGGAACTCTGTCAAGCACAGGCAGGGCAGGGAGTTCAAGGCCAGAGACTTCATGTTACTCCGCATGAGCAATGGTGTCATATGGCCAGCCTCACTGCTAGGATATAGCCCTGGGTGGAGCTCAGATACAAGTAGTCCCTGTATCGTTTTCCCCTGATCTGTGAATTATGAGGGTCACCAAATTTCATGTATTCAACATCACTATAACCTATCTACAGAGAATTTCAGTATCACCGTATACCCCCAAGGAGCTGGAAAATGGAATGTGGCTTCCAAAGGCATCTGTTTGAAAATATTCTCCATTGCAAAACATCAAACACAAAACAAAAAGAGAAGGGGGAAAAAAAGGATCGTGCTGACATAGGTGGTGCGTTCATCGTGTACTTGTACAGTTCGATATGATTCTTGTCAGTTTTCCATAAGAAATTCATGCTTATTGTAGATAAATTAGAACAATATTTTAAAATATTATCATGCAGAGGTAATCATTATAAATGCTTTATTATTTGGCCTTCCAAAATGTTATCCTTGCTAGCCATTTAACTTTTAAGACAAATAGAAATCCATTCATCGTTTTTACAGTGTACCGGGTAGCTGCCTTTATCACTAACAATACTACTAACATCATTCACAGTTTCATATGGAACTGTATATTTCAGGGATTTATTTTAACTTTTTGTTTATGTGTGTGTGTTTATTTGTTCACAGATGCCCACAGACACCAGAAGAGGTTGCTAGGTTCGCTGGAACTAAAGTTACAGGATGTCGTGAGCCTCTAAATGTGAGTGGTGGGAACAGAACTCGGGTTTTCTGGGAGGCAGCAAGTGTACTTAACCACCGAGCCATCTCTCCATACCCACAGTGATATATTCTTAATGGTTATTTGGGTTTGCTTTATTTTATTAATTTACATAATGTATTCAATCAGCTCTCCATCTTTGGGTGTCTTGGTTAGTTCCTATTGTCCTTATTTACTTTTGAGTTTATATTACATTCAGGAAATTAATCTGCCATGATACATATAATTATTGACATTTTGTTTTGACTTTGCCTTGCAAGTTTACGTTCAGAAATTTGGTTTTAACATTTCTAAGATATGACCTCCTTTTTATCCCAGGTTTAGCAATAATACATGATCCTCTTGCATCAGCCTCCTGAAAGTTAGAATAACAGGTGAGCCCCACATTTGGCTTTGTTCATAATTGTCATGTAGTTACATTGCATGAGCGATTCAACTACAAATTCATCATTTATCATAGTTTAAAATAATTCATCATAGTTTAAAGGAGAAAAAAAAGACTCTAAAAACCAACCCTTCCTGAGAACTATAGAAATATTTGTGGAAACATTCCTCCAATATTTCTATGGAGTTTTTCTTTTCATTTAATATTTTTGAAAGTGTACACTCACATAATCGTGATAAATCAGATATTAAAAACGGACAAGTTTGTTTCCTAGAACAATACAGAGATGAATCTGATTTCTGAGGGGAACACCTCTATCCTAAAAAAGTTCAAGGTAGAATACATCTGAGCTTCTTCTACAAAATAGACGGTTAAGGTTACATTTCCTTCAAAGTTGATACAGTTATATTACATAGAAACACAGAAATGTGACCTGTGGTGTTGCCATCCAAGCTGAACTACCTGTCTTTAGCAAATGTACTCATTTCCTTCCTCAGCTGTTAGCGCTGGCTTCAGTCCCAGGTGAAGGAGAGGACACTCTGCCTTACATTCAACTCATTCTGACTTGGCATGAACCATCTCCCCAGCTGCATACGTTTCTTCATTGGTCAAAAATGAGAGAAATAAATGGTTTGTCTGGTATCAATTTCCAGAGCGTGTAATTTAACCACAGAGACCTAAGGGTTTTTTTTTTTTTAATAACAGCTAAAAATCTGACATGTTCTGCACAAATTACAACACCTTTACAAGACTCTGCGTGCCTTTACCGTTGCTGATTTTATTTCTAATGCAATTATTTTGAGGTCATACAATGCCTTCACGATGAAACATTAATAACTTTAACATTTATTCATTATTCCATGGCCATCTCTAAGCTTTCCATCAGCAATATCACCAGCCTCTGGTTTCAGATGTTTTTTCCCTTGAAGAGTCTGTTCATTACAGTAGTTAAGAACCACTCAGTTAGCAAAGAGTCCTAAGACGAGGTAGGGGACAAGCTAATGGTGTAACAAATCAGTTGTTAAGTTAAATGGTCAGTTTGCACAGTACGCTATTATTGCTTTATTGAACCCAACTTAAAGATTTACAGAAGTCGCATTTTATTCCAGGTACGAGATGCACAAATGAAATACAGAGGGGTGCAGGCTTGTTTTATGCGGCTTTCATTAAGAACCCAATTGCACGGCAAAGTCAGTTAGAATATATCTCGTTCCATGTGACAGCCAATTTTCCACCGAGATTGGAAACTCTTGGAGCTTTTTAATCCTTGATCTCAGTCTGAGAGAGCAAGAGATGGGAGTTAGAGCATTTTTTAAATTGTTTAAACCAAAGCTTCAGCAGTAACAAGCAATTGCCCCTGACTGCTGGACAATGGAACTTTCTGGAAAAAATGGAACATGAATGTGACACTGCATTTCCTTTCATGAGAAAACTGTCTGGGAAATACTCATTGCCAAAAATAGGACACTATTTTTTTTCTGGTGAATTTTTTTCAGCGAAAATATGTAGTGTTATAAATGTGTCTGTTACCAAAATAACTTGTGACACAAAAAAGTCTGACCATTTTAGCCCACACAGCTGACCATGTCATAACTCATTTAACAGGGGTTGTTTATTTGGATTTTGGTTTGGGGGTTGAGGTTTATTTTGTTTTGTTTTGTTTGCTATGTAGTAAGCCATTGCAAATCTTTCTCCGAGCAACAACAGGTACCAGTCCTTATGGGATTCATATTCTTGTAAAGAAGACAGATTTTAAAAAATAAGAACTATAAGAAGCAAGACTCTTGCCAATAATACAAAGAAATTTTTTTCAGTAAAATCGTTCAAGATGAGTGGTAATGTGGATTCAGCTACCATTGTAAATGATCAGAAGTTGGTTGTTTGGAGAATTGTCAAAATCAACCAGGGGTTTCATAAGTGGAAAGAAAGCTAAGTAGTTCACTGAACACATACAGAGTTACTTATTACTTCTTAGTTTCTCTTAGTAAACCTTTCTACTAGGAAGAGCTCCAACAGAATAAAGCTCAGAGTGTGCTTAGCATGATGGCCCGGTGCCCCCGACACTATGCGCAAAATAATTTTTAGAGTAGTAACAACAATGAGAAAGGTCAGAATAGCTGGGGGTTGGAAATAATTGCTTGGTTCAGATCTATAAAAAGCTATTAAATCAGTCCACGGAGGATACTGTGGTTTGCTGTGCTGCTCTGCATCTCAGGTCATATTGTTTAATGTATTTATGGCTACAGTTGCAGAACCGCAAAGTGACTTTTAATTTCTTTAGTGGCACTAAAATACCACAAGATAAACTGTTCAGCTACGTGTGTGTATGTGTGTGTGTGTGAGAGAGAGAGAGAGAGAGAGAGAGAGAGAGAGAGAGAAAGAGAGAGAGAGGTAACAGCATCTAACAACTAGACTGATGACTTGCAAGCCAGCAATTGAAAAAAAATACATACCACAGTATATGTGTTTTAGTACTTTTTTCTGTTAAAAAATAAACACAGATTTTAAAGCCAGAAGAAATATCCAGTTTTCATTGTTTCAATGAAAAAATATGTCCCTAAAGACCTTAGGCTCTTGGGAAGATTGTTCAACTGGCATGTAAAAGTAAGGAGGAAAAAAAGTGACATTTCCTACTCCTAGAAAAGGGCACACTGATGTGCCTTTGGGATGTTAGTTTTGAAACTGCCACCACCCACCCAAACAGAAACTTCCTTGGTATCTCTACACAGACTCTAAGATCTTTAGAGGGAGACACAGCTGTTTCCTTCCCTGTAGCTATAGTCATGAACTGTGGCCTCATGTTGGGAAAGTGTATAATGTGCGGTGTGAAAAAGAACACAGGGAGTGTCAGTAAGGAAGAGTCACTAGACACTGTATTTATATACTGAAGGAACACTTCGAGAAGGAAAGCAATGACTCTCATGAGATCAACTGCTTACACACACTGGAGTAAAAAACCTTGAGCAAACCCAAGGAAGGAAAAATGCTGTAATGAAAATGGGCATGCATAATAAACTGAGAAATTTGAAGAATAATAGCAGTTGTCCCTCAATATCCACAGGGGACCAGATCCATGAAGCTTTGGGCATACCAGCTTCTTCAGGCTCTGAAATCTTTTATGCAAAACGATACATATATTCCTCTACACATTCAAGTCATAGATGGATTATTCACAATACTTAACGCAAAGGTAAGTGCTACAGAAGCAGTTGTTGTACTGCTTTTTAGAGAATGGCAAAAAGAAAACCAGAGACAATGTGTTTCAAATATCTTTAATCTATAGTTGGCTGAATTTGTTAATGCATAATCTGTGATTACAAAGAGCAAACTTCAAGCATCGTACTTCATTACAGATAGGAAGTCCTGTGGTCTGAAGATGAACTGTCCCCTAGGGAACTGAACAACTGGTTCTAGCTGATAGTACTGTTTGGGGAAGCTGGGGAGCCACAGGGACAGGAGCCTAGTTCACCGAACTGGGTCGCTGTGGACAGGTCTTGAAGGTGGACACCACTCTGATTCTAGCCAGAATGTTCTGCTTCCTGGTGTGTTGATAGGTGAGAAGAAGCAGTCACATACTGCTGCTGATCTGGAAAGAATAACCCCAGCTGCCATGCCTTCCATAACACAATGAACTGGCGTGACCTGAAAACATGAGCCAAATTAAACCCCTCCACTCATGTGTTGCTTTTGTCAGATATTTGGCCATAACCGTGTGAAAGTCAATTGACAGTAGGAGATGCAGAAACTGTTTTCCCTCAACATTATTTCGAATATTAAGAAATGCATTTTAGCCAGGCCATAGTGGTATCTGCCTTTAATCCCAGCACTCAGGAGGCAGCGGCAGGCAGATCTCTGTGAGTTCGAGGTCAGCCTGGTTTACAGAGTGAGTTTCAAGACAGCCAGGGTTGCAACAGAGAAACCCTGTCTCAAAAAAAGAAGAGAGAGAGAGAGATAAGAAATGCATTTCAGTAGAAGAGTAGAAAATTATAATTTAAAGCTGTATCAAAGAAGATGCATATTAAACATTTTAATCAGTAGACTTCCACATGATCTTGATTTTATTTTTCCTAAATTGACGCTAGATTAATCTCTTATACAGAAGACTGGGACTACAGTCTGACTAGAGCCTGGAAGAAACTAGATAAAGAATAACATCTCTACCCTTGCACTGAGCCACAACAGAACCCACAGGAAACATTTGAACCACAGAGTTGACAGAGGAAAGACAAGCTATCTTGTGAGCCTGAAGTCTCACGAAGTATGGAAAACCTATCTGAACAGGAAGAAGAAGGAGTGGGGGGGGGTCAAGGATGAGTAAGACGAGGAAGAAGAGGAGGAGGAGGAGAAGAAGTGGAAGAAGAGGAAGAGGAGGTGAAGGAGGAGGAGTATGACGAGGAGAAGAGGAAAAGGAGGAAGAGGATGTGGAGGAGGATGAAGAGGAGGAGGAGAAAAAGAAGAGGAAGCGGGAGAAGAGGAGGTGGAGGAGGAGGAGGTGGGGAGAGGAAGAGAGGGGAAGAAAGAGGAAGAAGAATCAACAGTACCATGAACTTCCTGATAGACTTTAAAACACAAGATTTTAGAATGCTGATGTTACATGCCAAGGTGCTTCTTGCTTCATTCTTAATATTTCAGTTTTCCACACAGAATATCACAGCTTTCCTTTTGAACACTGGAGTGTCACTCTACTGACAGGCAGCCCTGTATTCCCCTTGATTCAACCTTGAGACCCATGTGTGGACCCCTTGATTTAAGTATGAACCTGTCGCAAGTATTTGAATGGCAATATGTTCCAAGATGGTGTCTTCAGTCAAATGTTTACAGTTGACGAAAGAAGATTGCATTTAATGAAGAAATGGTCTTTACATGTGTGTTTCTTGCTGGTCCTGAGATACTGGTTGTTTTTAGATAATATCTAGTCCTAGAATCTTAAAAGCAAAAGAGACTTCACAAGAAAGAGAAATGGCTACATCAGACAGTAAGAAGGTTGATGTGAAGTGGTTTCTCACAAAACTTTAATTCAGACTGACAAAGCTTTAGCAAGTTCCTGCAAATACTCGATGTAGAAGAGACGATAGGAATTTGATAACAAGATGTTTCTTTGAACAATTTGGTCTCTGTCTCCATGGTTTTTTGATTTACAGAGAATTGGTATGGAGCGGTCAGATAACAATGGGAAGCAACTCAGATGAGCGTGAGAACCGTACTCAGCAGCAATGGAAACAATACACTGAAATCATCAGCTCACTTCTCTCTATTCACAGGCCTGTATTCCAAACCACTGTGACCCATGTATGTGCGTGTCACACACATAAGCGGTCGGACTCATCAGAATCATTTCTGTAACACTTGAAGTCTGCTTAAGGGCACTAAAACCGTTTGTGTAGTGTTTCTTCCTTATTGGAAATCCCTGATATTTTCTCTACAATAACACAATATATAGTTGCCCAACATAATGACAGATTTCATGCCCGGAACTGTAAGAAAGGAAACAATTGCACTTGCCTTTGAGCAATTTCAAATTCACTGAGAGGACACAGACGAACCCTCTACTGTGCTAGAACGCTAGTGTCTTCATAACCAGGATTTGAAGAGCACACAAACAAGGCAGCTGCATTTTAACAGTAGAAGTTATCATTGTATAAATTACTTGATTTTTAATAGGCCCACGGTACAATGTTCCCAAGAATCCAAGGAATTTCTGGACTTTTCTAGTTATACAACTATGAGACTTAAAATTTCTTTCTGACTTTTCTATATACACACACCAGATCTTTAGTCTGCAATCACAAAAATGTTAATACCAGAGGAAACCACTAGGAACAAGCTTGAGATTTAGAGGAATACATTGAGTTGGGTAAGAATAATTTATAAAAGGTTCATATATAGCTAAATAGTAGTTTGTGGAATTTTTCAAGTTTCTGAATGTATCTGTTAGTTTTCACTAATTCTTGCATAGATAAATTGCATGTTAAGCATTTATTGCAAAGGATAATGAGATAATTTTTCAGGGAGGAAAATACCCCTGGAATGTGTACCTCAGTTAAAAGGTACCCTTTTCCTCATCTGTCTTATCTCCTCATCCTTACTTTCTCAAATAGGGACCCCAAAATGCTAACAGACAGGAGCAAGTGCTCAACATCCACAGGGGCATGCTGAAGTCTCAAGATGGCATTCTGAGTTCCTGTGTTCAACCACATTCCCACTACACATCACCATTCAATTAAAGAAACACAGTCATCAGCTGTTAGCCCCAGGAATTAGGTAATAGTTCCATTTACACGGCAGAAGTTCTAGGGAAATAGAGTACTGATTTCACAGACTGAAGCAAAGACCTATCAAGCTGCAACTACTAGAAAAGAGGCAAAGGTCTGGGGAGGAAATAGAAAGCAACTCTTGGGTCAGCAGTGTGGCTCAGCAGCTAAGTAGGCTTGCTGCCAAGGCTGGCAACCTGAATTCACATGGTGGAAGGAGAGAACCTACTCCAGCAAGTTGTACTCTGAACTAATATCACACACACACACACACACACACACACACACACACACATATATATCTCACATACGTTGGAGCCATGCATATGAAATATATAAATAAATATTTTTAATTGTTCCAAAGAGTCACCCAACCTGATGCAATCAATAGTCTGCTTCCTTAACCCTCAACTCAAAAAGAAAATGAAGAAAGTTACTGGCTTTTCAAAGACCGCAACCAAGTGTTCCACCAAGCCTCAGGAAGGAGAAGATCCCAGAATCCCTCAAGATTTAGCCAAGGTGTCCCTAGCATCCATGGTGTATAAATAACTGGTAATAAAGTGAGCAGGAAGCAAAATCTCTGTTTTGTGGGGAAGATAATTTTGGGGGAAGAAGATTATTTTGAAGAGAGTAAAGAAGTAAGTAAGTAAGAACTACGGAAACACTCTGCCAGGATAAGCATTCCATTGTCCTGCCTAAACATCAAAGATGGCATATTTACCCTTAAAGCCCCAAACAGCAGCAAGCTTTATCTAAAGCAGGCCATTTGTTTACCCTTGAGTCTTCAGCACAGCAGTTGTGTGAAAACTTCCTTGTCAATGACTTGTGCGTGCCCCTGTTCCATCCTGTGTCTTGTCAATGTCGGAGCCATGACTGTAGCAGAACAAGATCCTCATAATCTAACAAAGTATCATATATTTATATTTTTTGTTTGTTTTTCATTTTGATATATGATTCAGGTAACCCATGCTGGCCTTAACCTTTCTATGTAGCAATGGATGACCTTAAACTACTCACTCTCCTGCCAGCACTTCCCAAATACTAGAAGCACAGGTGTGTGCCATCACGCTCAGTTTTATTCTTATTAGTGTGTGTGTGTGTGTGTGTGTGTGTGTGTGAGCGCACGCGTGCCATGTGTGGACAGGTAAGCAAAGAGGCCAACAGAGGCATAGGATCATCTCGAGCATAATGTGAGTGGTCATGAGCCACCTGATGCAGTTGCTGGAAAACGACCCAGGTCCTCTGGAAGAACAAGAAGAGATTCATAACCACTGAACAATTTTTAAATTACAAATTATGTAGTAGTACATCTACTGTGTGGGCTCAACCAGGAAGACAAAGAGGCATATTTCATAACTGCAAACCCTGCCAGACCTCAGCAGAGGGAACCACCATTCTGGCCAATGCCACACTCGATTGACAGTGGAACCCTGAGAATCTCAGCTCAGGTGTTTTATTGATTCAGAACCCTTTAGGTGTTCTACTGATACCATATGCAGATCATTAGCAATCAACTTCCCTCACGTAAATCCAACACCTGCAGACAATACAATACAAAATGCCAAGGCCTATGCATCCTTTTTCCAACAGTGCATAGAACAATTTCAAACATAACTAAAAATTAACTTCCCCAACAACCCAGGTCCTCTGGAAGAACAGGAAGAGCTTCACAACCACTGAACCGTCGCCTAGCCCCTCAGTACAGTTTTTTTAAATTATGAATTACAACTTATCTAAGTTTTACCTCACAGACTCTGTGTTTTAAACAATAAAGTGTGCATTTTTGCCCATTGGTTTTCCTCTCTTTGAGTACATTACAAAAATGAAATTGAGGACTGAGATTTATTGGCTCATATTTCATAATGCAGAGGCGTTAATTTGCTCTTTTGCTATTAAATAAGAATAAAATCAAATACAATATTTACTTCAAACATTTAGAAATGATAACATAAACTTAAGAAAAATTCTAGCATGTTTTTAATATAGATTAAAAAAAAACTAAGCCAATTGAAAAGTAAGAATTCAGTACAATTGTTCCCTCAAATTGCTCTTACGATAAAACGAGAAAACAGAAAGGAAATGTAAATTTTCAGGGAGAGTGACTGATGGTGAACATAGGGAAATAAAAAACAAAAAACAGAATTATATGTGATTTTTTATTTGGGTATGGCACTGTGAATACAGAAAGACAATACTTCAAGATTTCCCTCAGATTGAAAACTAAAAGGCTGATCTCATAGACAAAGACAAAGTAGAATAGTAGTCACCAAAGTGGAGGAGACCAGGGAGGTGGCAGGGAGAGACTGGATGCAGTCTCAGCTAGCCAGGAAAATAATTTCAGGTGGTTTATTGCCCAGAAGGGTCATTATGGTAAACAACATTGTTCTGCATAAATCAGACTAACTAAAAGACGAGATTATAGGTGTTCTCATCACAAAGAAACGGAAAGGGTTTGAAATAATGGGTAGTATCTACAGTCTGAGATGGGCATGACATAAAATACAGGCATGACTCTGTTCCCCACAAACGTGGACAGGCATCATTGGACATTTTAATTAATCATAACAAAATAAATATTAATAAATATATCAAAATAAAAATAAATACCAAATAATCATAGTATTTGGTAATATAACATTAAATAATCAAAAATAAATATCAACAAATGTCAAAATAAATATGAAAAAATAATAGATTTCTCAGAATCTTGAAAATACTCTTTTAAAAATAAAAAGGTCCAAATCTAACAAATAAGTAGTAATTCACAATACCCTAAAATACATAGAAGACATTAACAATGTCGTCAAAGGAAAGCTGCCTCCCCCCTTGTATATGTCTGACTTGAGTATTTTAATAATTACTAAGTTAACAATGCTTGCAGTGTTTAAGTGCCTATAATACACTAACAAACTAAGACAAAAATATTCTTTCAGTTATTCTTTTATTTAACTGACTAAACTTACTACAAAATGAATAAATCAGCTCAACAAACCATAAAACAGAGATATTAAAAACCTTATATTTTTAGTACATGTTAAATATGTCCAAATAAAATATTAACATTTGAGATAACGGAGATATGCTGATCGACAGCTTTGTCGTTAGAGAAAGGGGCTTACCAGCTGCGTTTTGAAACCAAGCAACCCATAAAAAATAAAAACCACTTGAATTCTCATTATCACAACATAACCACTCTTGTTCGAGTAAATACCACTCCATTTTCTCTCTAGATAATTTACACATATGGTTAAAAGCAAGCAACTTTGTGTGAGAAGATATATCTACATATCATGTATCAGCTGAGGGCTTTATTCAAATATGTTCATACACATTCATCCATGTCAATAATTATAGATCTACACCATTTGCAATGTCACAGATTATTCAATTACACTTATGTGCTCTAATTCACTAATCCAGTTTAATGGGTGCTTGGGTGGCTTCCAATTTGGTGTTATTATGAATTGTTCTGTGATATACTCCTTGGGCATAAATCTCTTACCATTTTGTGATTACATTCCAAAAGAAGGATTGTAGGCTCATACAGCAAACATATTTCATATTTTCTATTACTAGATGCTCTGTCAGAAATTGTAAAGCTCTTTATAGCGCTACGAGCTGTGTGTGAGACTGCCATGGCCCACCCCACCCCCGTGGGCACAAAGTACTGTCGATTATGTGGTGTTAGATAATGATTTGACGGAATCCCAGCACCATACTAAGTTTATTTGTCACTTTTCTTGTTCATTTATTCAGCAAATAAATGTAGGTGCCAGTAGCTGACCTAGGCACTGAGGATGTGATGACTGGCAAAACAGATGTGGTCTGTAGTGTACACATGGATAGTAGATGATAGATAGATGATAGATAGATAGATAGATGATAGATAGATAGATAGATGATAGATAGATAGATGATACATAGATAGATAGATGATAGATAGATGAATAGATAGATAGATAGATAGATAGATAGATAGATAGATGATAGATAGATAGATGAATAGATGAATAGATAGATAGATAGATGATAGATAGATGAATAGATAGATAGATGATAGATAGATAGATAGATAGATGATAGATAGATAGATGAATAGATGATACAGAGAGATGACAGATTATATTAATTGATGATTGATTGATAGTTGATTGATAAGTTGTATAGATGATAGATAAATAGAAGATACACAGATTAGATAGATAAAGATAGATTAGATAGATAAATGATAGATGAGATAGATAACAGATAGACAGACAGACAGATAAAAACATTAAGACTATTATAGCTGGAGAGACAGCTCAACTGGTAAAGCGCTTGCTTTGCATGCGTAGGAACCTGAATTCAATCTCCAGAGCCCATGTAAAGAGCTAGGCCAAGTGACACTGGCATGCACTCCTTATCTCAATGTTGAAGAGATAGAAATGGGGAGATCCCTGGAGCTCACTGGTAAGAGCCTAGCCCAATTGGCAAGCCTTGTGTCTCAGAAGGATCTTATCTCAAAAACCAAAGTAGACAGCTCTTGAGGTACAACACCTAAGGTTGAACTCAGGCCTCTACTCGCTGCATTTACACTCACTTGAACACACACGCACACACACACACACACGCACATACACGCACACGTTATATATTTAAAGAGATAATGTTTCTACCTATGGTTAAAAGAAATATACAAAGCAAAAAGTGTTCCAGATAGAGGAAATGGTAAGAGACTGTAAAGCAGGAAAGACCTTGGAGTGTTCCGGGAAAGAGAGGTGAGTCTCACCAGAGTCTAGCAGGGTGGAAAGAGGCCTGGGCAGGCAGGGGAGTTGGCAGGAACCAGAACATGGTTGGCTTTGAAGACCACAAGACGGATTTTGAATTGTATTAATTCTGTGGGAAAACCCTGAGGGACTTAACCTGCTACGATTAGATGTTCCTTCCAGTTGTCTCCCTGTCAGCGCTGGAAGATTAGAGGGTGTGGTCCTTGGGTTGTAAAGGTGAGTTTCTAGTGAAGCTATTCACTGAAATAAGGAGCCTTGGATAAGAAAGTCTTTCAAGGAACCCATTTCTTGAGTGTTAGGGTAGACACCTTCACGCGCATCTGAGCTAGCCAAAGCCAGAACTCTCAAGTACCAAAAAAACAAACGATGCATACATTTGGGAGTCGTCAGCATAAGATGGGGAATACTGGAATCAGATAGGACCTCCTAGGGAATGACTACCATTGAGAAGAAATGATTTTTAAACTGAAAGCAAAGCAAACAGAGCAAGCAGAGAAGAATTTAAAGATAGAGGTGTGAAAGACAGTTCACTTGGTAAAATGTTTGCTTTGAAAGCATGAGAACCTGAATTCAGTGCCCCACCCAACACCACGAAAATGCCCAGGAAGGAATTACACACACTCCTGGGAGGCTCACTGACCAGCCAGTGCAGACTAATGGCCAAGCCTCAGTTCGCAGTGAGAGACCTCTTCTCAGGAATAAAGATGGGCACCCCTGAGTAAAGATGCTGAGGTTGACTTCCGACCTCCTCACTTACACACACACACGTTCACATGCGCATCTGAAAAATTTTTAATAAAAAAACAATTAAAGGGATGTAACACAAAACAACCATGAAAAGTGTCAGTCACCATAACAAATGTCCAGTGACAATTCCCATGCTAAAGAAATACAGCTGAGACTGTTCATCTTCTCGAACTTACTTCTTTAAGCTTTGGATGCATTGGAACTGTGGGGCCAAGGAGGCAGTGAGGGGCCTGCCTCAGTCATGTGATGTATGCTCAGCACCCAGAGGGAGGCCAGTGTGGAGCAGAAGGGAGTTCACCATGCCTGAAAGGTAGCCATGACAGTAAACTGTCTTCCTATGTTCTCTCCTGAGAGTAGCTCACAGACACTCTACCTCACAGCGGACAGAAGATCCCAGTGTGTGATAAGGGACCCATCTTTCCTGCTGTAGAAAGAGGTCAGCCCTCAAAGGCATGGCCTTTCCCTGTTAGGAAAGTTACCACTAATTGATATTATTCTGTTGACATAGATCTGAGAAAGCAAAGGAGAGTTGATAAGGAACATTCGTCTGTATTATAATATGATGAACCTAGAGTTGATGGTCCCCACACAAGCAACTCCAGACATTGTGACCCAACAAATTACAACATTCCAGCCAAAACAACATTTAGATAATGATCAATTCCTATTACACCAGGTCAAATACAAGCTCCAAAGAATGGAAGATAAATTTATCTTTCAGTGGCCTGTGTAAATCCCTTCATTGAGGGTGGGGAGAATGAAATATCACTGAAAAAAATCAATATCATTATCGATTAATCAAGCTGGTGTGATTTATTGGGCACTCACTCATTTGTTTGTTACAGTCATTTCATGCATTGCCTCTGGCGATGATAAATGCTCTGGCCTCCTCTTTGGGAAGGAGGGGGACTTCTGGCATATCTGCTCCCCTGTTAAGCGGAGGTCTGTAGACTGCCGAGAAGCATTGCATGGAGATTATCAGACTCATCCCATGTGAGAAGCCCCAGCAGTAGTATCCACAGACATCACCAGAGATTCTTTCAAAATGAACCCCTGGCTGTGTTCTCAAAGCAACGACAGGTATGAAATCCAGGTCACACACGATGCTGTCTAAGGAACAAGGATGATTCTCTTTCTCTCCCAAGTCAAGAATTCAAAGGTAAGCAAGAAATCTTGAGAGTCCTGGTAGAGCCACCATATGATGTTGGGAAGTAAGAATCCACTCTCGAGGTTCTCTGCCTGGTTAATAATAAAAATTATGAAGAGATGCAAACAGAAGTTTGAGAGCAATTTATGAGAGTTTAAAAGAAACTCTACAGCACAGGCAAATGGTAAATCTTACAGACCTGAAGGAGGAGGACAGAGAAGATAGACTGGAATGGCGGTCAGCCACATGGGGGAGGCAGGGGGGCTTTCGAAAAAGTGTAAGGAACCCCACAGTGTCAGGGAGTTTAAAAGCATACCTAGGCTCTGGCCAACATCCAGAAGGAGAGAAAAATTATGCCTTTCTGAGTAAAGACTCACAAAGGTAGATGGGCCCAGCCACCCGTCATGGTAGCTCGTAGACACTACATTAGAGGGTAGAAATTATGGGAAGGAAATGTACACTGTCTTAATGTGAACCAGGTCCTTGACCCGCCCAAATGAATCAACTCTTAAAGGAGGAGAGATGGGCACGTTTCCACCTAGAAGGAAATTCCATTCTTCACTATAATACAATGGAGCTTACTGGCGTGGATCAGACTTATGGTCTCAGAATGTGTCTGGAATTACCTGTTGTTCCTATTTACCCATTACCTATTGTTCATATTCTCATTAGAGTACCAGGAACCTGATTCCTATAGTGGCTTGAATTTTTAAAATATCACCTTTTTTTTCTAGCTCCCAGGTCTCTTCAAACTGCATTCACTGGCTATATGCCTTCTTTCTTCCCTAAGGAAAAGTCTTGCAAGATACAATTGTTGATTACTAAGTGTTCAGTAATCTCCGAGTGTGCTGAGTGAGTGCAGAAACAAATGCAGTAAAAAGAAAGTGCAACCCCAGAGATTCAAGAGTCAGAGGTGACCTGGTCAAACACATCAAGAGCAGCATGGCATTTCTCTACAATCTTACCTGGAACTTTGCCCCTATAAGACTTCAAGTCACTGCTTTATCCTTACAGGGTAAGGGTGGGGACAAATAAGGGCAGGTTGGTTCTTCCCTAGTTGCTTTCTTTCCCATATTTTGGCCTGCCAAAGTTGTATCCCTGGATGGTACCCAGTAGATTGATGAGAGTAATTCCTTTCTCTCTAGGGATGTGTGTTGCAAGGGACTCCCTGTAGATGCTTCTGGTCTACAGTTGTTCTGCCCTGGAGCTAAATAAATAGCTGTTCCAAGAGTCTATTTCTCAATGGGTATACTGCAAAATGCTTTCCTTTCTCAGTACCTGAACATACTTAGAAATATTTCCTGCTTGTCTTTGTTGGGGTTTCTATTCCCGCAATAAAACACCATAACTGAAAGCAACTTGTGGGGAAAGGGCTTATTTTACTTACACTTACACATCACAGTCCATCATCCAGATAAACTAGGGCAGAAACGCAAGGCAGGCACTGATGCAGAGGCCATGAAGGACTGTTGTTGGTACTGGCAGTGAAGGACTGGCTTGTTCCCCACAGCTTGCTAAGCCGGCTTTCTTATAGCATCCAGGATCCGCATTGCAGGTACAACACCCCCCTTAGTGAGTTGGGTCCTCCCATATTAACTATTAATCAAGAAAATGCTCCACAGGCCAATCGGATGGGGACGTTTTTCTCACTTGAGGTTCCCTCTTCCCAAATGACTCTAGTATCAAGGTGATATAAAACAGGGTAGCACAGATATTTTTCCTATCACCCCCAAGCTGGCCTTTCTGGACTTGACCCAAATGTTTCCATGCCCACCACAAGTTCTCCAACACCTGCCCCCCATCATTCATCACTCTGGCTGGGGGTACAAGCCAATCCAAACACTTCTGAGGTGACCAACCACCCGACTTTAATTAACTCTGCTCTTGTTCACATTCCTGGTTACTAACTCAGTCCTGAGACAATTGCCTGCTTGGCCACTCATCCAGCTCTACAGTCTCTTCCTACAGTCAGAGTGATCCAAAACGATAATCACCTGAGATTTCTTGGGCCTATTCCTAGCCTTGGGCTTCTTGTTTCTCAACTACAGATGTATTTTTCAAAGCACAAGAAAGATCTTCTCTAAGACACTCTCACTCAGCTTAAGAGTAGGAGCCTCTGCTGTTGTCACATAAGAGACACATTTCAAACATCTCCAAAGAGTAGCCACCATGGTTCAAGGGACATCTGGATTTATAAGACTGCCCTGGGCAATGCCATGCTGGTTTAAAGTATCTTCCTACAATTTATATACTTACAGTTAGGCTCAGTTAAGCAGGAACTTTTCATCTTATTTCTATTACTTAGATTCAGTCTTTTCTATTCTGGAAGGAACAGGCAGAGTATCTTTCTGTGCCCCACTCCCAATCTCTTTCTAAACAAGTCTCCTGTTGTCTGACATTGTTCATCCTAATTTCCAATCGTCTATTGGTAGAGGTAGAGAGATGTGAGGCCTAACTGCGGATCTCTATGGCTCACTCTGCTATGTCTCCACATGCAATGCAGATTCTCACAAAGTCATGAAGAAGCCACAATACCCAGAATGACTGGTGTTGGTCCAGGAGAAAGAAATCTGTCCCCAGGACACGTGGAGAGAGAGAACAGTTATATAAGACACAATTAAGTGTCTTCATCTAGATTTTCCTAGATAATTTATTCTCTCTAGATTAGGGATTCTCAGTCCTTCCCATTTTACACCATTACTTGTCTCAGTAGAAGATGTGAGGGGGAAAAAATGCCTTTGTCAGATATTCCTTTTCTTATGCAGCTGGAAAATTTTCTCCTTTATTACTGAAGTGACATGTGGGTTTCTGGAACTAGCTTACAAGTTGCTTTAAATTCTATCCTCGTTAAATTTCTTGGATCCATTTTCTTTCCAGAGGCATGAAGCCCTTAGTCACCCAGGCCTAGATTCACACCGGCTTCCATTTGAGACTTCCCCTGTAGCTGCTCAAATCCCCAAGCTGCAGCTTTCCAGACGCCCCTATGAAATTCTTCAACTTCTATTCTGGGCTCGTGGCCAAATCCCCGTATTTCATGACCTTGCCCCTTCAACCCTGAACATCTGCTGCTGCTTTAGAACTGTTTTTAATGGGCAGATTGCTCAAATCCTGCCAATTGGGAACAGCTCTTCCTGAGTCTTCCCAAGCTGTCTACTTGTGCAAAGGAAAGGTCCCTCGCTGCCCTGTAACTTCTTCCTTTGGCATCATTACCCAGAGCTATCACACTCACCCTGTCCAGTGCACTCATATCTTATTTGGACCTGTAGACCTTCCCAGACAGCACTAACAGAACAACAGAATGATCTGAAATTGAAATATACTACCATTCCTTAGGTCACCACCAGATGATGATCTCAGTTTTGCAGTGGAACATATGCAAAAGAGTTAGTGCCACTGCATATGCCTCGTGTGCAGCCTGGTGATTCATGTTCCTCCTACCAACATGAACGTAAGCCGGTGTCGTGGTGATCCCAACATCCTCCTCTGCGTGGCAGAGCAAGGAGGAGCAAGGACTGCAAGAGCTCTGCCTGTTACGATCCACACACTCCGATATATACACAAAAGGAAACTACCTCCTGGGAAAGGGCTTTGTAAAAGCTATAGCAAACTTGCATTTAAAGAACATAGGGGTACGGAGATTTGATTTTTATGTGGCAGTGTTCTTTGAGAGCCTCTGAGTGGAAATGCACCCCAAAACAAAAGGAGTGATTGTGAGCCACAGCCCGGTCTCTCCTGCTTATTTTCCCAGAGAAAGATTCTTTGACTATCACCTATGATCAGACTCTTCCTTGTATTTTCCTATATTGTTCTCCCTGGATGTACCTATCACAGCTCTACTTGCCACATCAAAGGATTCGACACACACACTTGTCGGTAATTATTCATTCAACACAGCCCACTTGACTCCATAATGGCCATTCAGCTCAGGAACCATGTTTGCACTGGCTGCTGCTGTGTTCCCAGTACTCAGCGTGCCTCCTGACAGATGCCACAAGTACAACAGTATTTGACGAATGAATGAAAGAACGAACTGACCAAACCAAATGAGCTGGGCACCATCGCAGACGTTCGAGGTGTTTGAAACACGTATTGACTACAGTCATTTGGGTTTGATACCACATAAGCCAATAATTTGCCATTTGAATGGTATACTCACATTCCTGTGCTAGATCTTTAAATTCACTTGAGCCAGCAAATAAAATGAAATAAATAAAACAAAATGTCCGTGTGGACAGCATGCTAAATGTGCCTATATCCAATCTAAAAATCTTCAGTTGCTCTCTAACAGGGCGGCTTAAATGCTTTCTGCTCACAACACCTTTCTGTTTAAACCTTACCTTGAAAACCCAGATCCATAAAGATAGGCCCAGAGATAACATCCACTGACAGTAAGCTATAAATCAATTTCTTTTAAAACAATTCAACATCATTTTACCAAATGCTCATGCTAATAGCAAAATGAAATATCAATCAACCCTGAAAAATGTTGAAGAAGCTTTGGTTGAATATTTGATGGTACAGGATACAAAGTTTCTTCAACATTTTTGCAGGCGGATTGATATTTGATTTTACTATTATTAGTGCAGAAATAAACAAAAAAGCATAAATACCTATACAAAACGGCAGAGGTGTGTTTAAGGTCATTTCAGAAACTGTTCAAGTATGTCAGATATGCCCTGATTTTAACTCAGAATTCATTACATAAATATTTTACGAAACTCAGGTCAGTAACTCATATAGAAAGTTTTTTTGTCATTCGAACGCAATCCATTCCAAAAATAATTTACTACTTTGCTACTTAAACACTGAGCAAAATATTGAAAGCATTTGTTCCCAACATTAAGCCACCATGCTTCCATACAAGCAAAATTTTTGAATGGTCATTAAAGCACCACAGTTCATAACATACAGAGCTGAGTTACGCAGGCAGCATTCATTAGTGGGTGTGCACAATACCAAATACTAACATATGTTCAGAACCACAGCTGAAGTTAAAAATCACATGACACAACAGGGGCAGGCACTGCCAAAACACCTGGAGTCCACTGAGAATTTGATTAGAATTGATTTTTGACCATTGTGAGTCTCCAGGTTTTTCATGCCCACCCCATCCCAATATCCAGAGTTATAACCTGAAAGCTCTCATCATTTGACATCACGTGAGCTCTTTACTGACAAAAATTCCAACCTACTTGTGTTTAAAATAGACTCCAGCAAGACCTGCTGCTGAGAACTGAGTTGAGAAGCCTCCGTGTTTCCCTGATGAGAGTTGCCTCCTGAATCCTTTATTAAACCTCTGGAAAAGTTCACCTGATCCTATTTTGCTTTTACACACTCAAAAACATAAAAATTAATATTGGCAACCCCATGCGGCATAAAAAAGGGAGAACTTACGCAAAAGTAAAGGACCTTTTTAGATTCTGAAACTCTTGCCATGTCTAGCCCATGTGCCATGGTCACATCACTTACGGACACGGCAAAAACGAAAATCAAAACAAACCAAAGCCACCTGAACGAAAGAGACGACGCGCACTTCACTGCTTCAATGGCTCTTCCCACTTCTGTGACTCCTGGTTACCTTTCAGGAAAGCTGGGGACAATTTACCTCGGCAGCATCTGTACGCTGCTCTAATTTGAGATCCTGTCAGACTAAAAAGTGACAGGCGCCACCAGCGTTAATTAGAATTAATCTTATGAAAACGTGTTTTCCCTCTTTGGGGCTTCAGAAAGGAATTACTTTGCTTTGGTGGATTATTTGCTGAGTGACCTAAGCAGGTGGCTTCATAACGTCAGGGTCACTTGATGAATCCTGCACTATTGTAGGGACGTCCCTTGTAAAGGGCATCCCACAAAGGCCTTCATTCTCCTGCTTCCAACAAGAGTTGACCATTTCTTCAGATCTCAAAGTCAGTGGCTACCGACATTCTTCGGCGAACCGAAAGGTCAGCCTTGGATGAAATGGAGAACTTAAAGATAAAACATGGTAACCCTTCTCTAAGGAAAAGATAGTTTTCTGCATTAGACTGCCCTGAGAATCTAAGAGCATCTCAAAAGGTTCCTTCTCTAGTATTACTCACTCCTCAAGGAAGTACTGCAAAGATCTAGCCAACATCCCTGTAAAGTTATGTCAATGGGTGTAAGCCATTTGTGCAAGAGAAATGTTGAATGAACCCATCAACCATCTCAATACATTGGGTTACCTGTTCTGAAAATCCCTCTTCCTTGGCTTCAAGATCCTTCCCTCTTTGCAAGTTCCTGTACAGACGGATCACATTGATAAGCAGATAAATAGGTCAGTGACTGCCACTGAAAACCTAATAAGTGTTTTCCTTTCCACTTGTTTTACTGAAATACAGAGCAAAGACCTGTGGAGCTCATGTATCAGTCTACGTGTTGGCAGACATTCTTCCTACTGCCATATGGGGTAGTCTTCAAAAAGGCAACTTTAATTTATTTGAACAGAAATGTGTCATTGTCCCTCTTAGGAAAATGAGCCAGAAAAAAAATACTACTTTTGTTCAAATATATTCCCCTCCCTTAGCCAGGCCTGTAATTGACTAAAATACTGAGCATTGGTCTTTAAGGATTAAAACATTGCTATCCAAGAAGGTGATCAGTAATGCAGCTAACGCCGTGACAGAGATTACTTGAGGTAATTAATAAGCCTTTGTCACCAATTAGTGGATTATCCGAGAGAAGGATCCAAAGAAAGGAACATTAGTCTGGGAGGTGGGAAGGACCAAAGGGGATGAGGCCCCAGGTTGGGAATGGACAAAAATCTCCACACAGAGAGAGTCTTTGTTAGGAACAACGTCTGGCAGCACCATGAAGAAATGCTAAAAACACGATAAAGACCCATGACCCTTAGCATCCTTCATATCTTTGCTCAATAACATTTTTTTATTTTAAAATATCTGGTCTTTTATACAGAGAAAAAGAGAGAGAGAGAGAGAGAGAGAGAGAGATTGCTAGAGAAAAACTCACAAAACATCCTTAAATAAGTCACAGCATCCCATGTGAACGTGCTACAAGGGAAAAATTCATGAAGACTTGGTGAATAAGCAATGCCTCTGTCATGCTTGTGTACTTGGCTGGTAACTCTGCTGCTGCCATCACAAGTGCCCCATATCCATGAAGCTGGGTACTAGCTCTGGAAGGTGGGATCCAAGTCCTGCCAATATCCACTTGTGCTGGAAGACACTAGACTACCAACTGCTAGTTGGTCCCAACTGGTTCCAACTGGTCCCAACTGGTCCCAACTGGTACCCAACTGGTCCAGCCCAATTTCATGTTCAGTCTACAGGAAATACCAGTTTTTAACTTCCAGCCCCTCTAAATATACAAATAAAATGCAGATTGAATGAACCTTTTCAATGTTATGCCATACATCAGATAAACAAGACTTTTTTATGAAAATAGGAATTTTATATTTTTATAGAACAAAACATGCAAGTTAACTTCTCATTAAAGAATCTTCAGTTAAAATCAGAAGAAATATAATATTCTGATATTTAAAGATACATTTTAAAGAGAGCCTGTAAGATGATGCTAGGCAGATAAAAGTATTTGCCACAAAAACCCAATGCCCTGAGTTCAAGTCCCAGGTTCCACGGTGGAAGGAGAGAAGCATTTGCGTAGAACGGTCCTCTGATCACCAGGTGCATCTGTGGCAACACACACCTGTGGTGGTCTGAATGAGGATGGCCCCCATAGCCTCATCTACTTGAATGCTTGGTCCCTAGATCGTAGATCTGTGTTGGAAAAGATTATGAGGCGTGGCCTTCTTGGAGGAGGTGTGTCACTAAGTGTGGGCTTTGAGCTTTCAAAGGCCAATCCAGGACCAGTTTCTCCCTCTCTTTCTACCTGTTGCTTATGGTAATGTGTAAAGTCTCAGCTACAGCTCCTGTGCCATGTCTGCCTTCCTGCTACCATGTCTGCCTTTCTGCTACCATGACTGCCTTCCTGCTACCATGGCTGCCTTCCTGCTACCATGGCTGCCTTTCTGCTACCATGGCTGCCTTCCTGCTACCATGTCTGCCTTCCTGCTACCATGGCTGCCTTCCTGCTACCATGGCTGCCTTCCTGCTACCATGGCTGCCTTCCCGATACCATGACTGCCTTCCTGCTACCATGGCTGCCTTCCTGCTACCATGGCTGCCTTCCTGCTACCATGGCTGACTTCCTGCTACCATGGCTGACTTCCTGCTACCATGGCTGCCTTCCTGCTACCATGGCTGCCTTCCTGCTACCATGACTGCCTTCCTGCTACCATGTCTGCCTTCCTGCTACCATGGCTGCCTTCCTGCTACCATGGCTGCCTTCCTGCTACCATGGCTGCCTTCCTGCTACCATGGCTGCCTTCCTGTTTTCCCAATTGTGATAATCATGAATTCACCCTCTGCAACTGTAAGCAAGTCTCCAATAAACTCTTTCTTCTACAAGTTGCCTTGGCCATGGTGTCTCTTCACAGCAATAATAAAGTAACCTATACACACCTGCCAGAACTCACGCCCCACGTCCTGTGCACACACATATGCAATGATATAATAAATAAAAACAAACTACTGCTTTCATTGGCAGCAAATATTATGAAATGAAAAGATACAGAGAAGACTAGCATGATAGGAAAATCTGTGAGGCATTCTGTACTTCTCAAAATAAAATGCAGTCACATAAAAAAATAAATCATTAAATTCTGAAAAAAACCTGCAGTGAGATAAAAATGTACATTGTAATGGAGTGAATAGAGTAACATGATCTGGAAAACAGTTCGGCGATAGTTTCTAACACTTCCTAAATTATTATTTCCTTTCACTCAGCGATCCAGCTCTAAGAGCCCATCCCAAGGGAAGAAACATGACCTCCAATTTAAGAGCAGGAATTGGCAATGGGAGAAAAGGCCAATAACTGTTAAGCATGACAATGCAGAGAACAAGTAGTTCCTGAGAGAGATGGTTAAAAGCCTGATATTCGTCTCTGCCGTAGGCTGTTACCTGCCTTTGCAGTGAATACTAGAAAACTTTATGTCAGACAAAAAGAAGAGGAACAGAAAATGCATATAAAGAATGAAGGTAATTTTTTTTTTTAATTTATAAACTTCATTCAACAAAAGAAAGTACCAGAAGAAAGCACTAATAGTCTGTATCTCTGTAGAGGGGAAATGCAAGGTAATTAAATTCAGTTTCCATCATTGTTTGGTTTTCCCTGTTCTTCCAAATATGCCCCATTCCTTTCAGAACCATTAAAGTGTAAGCCAAAAATTGTCATCTAAATCAACGAGGGTCATCTTTTACGCAATCAAATGTTTTCTGTCTTTATTGCTGAAAATGCTTAAATCTCAACATTAAATAAAACGTTCTTAGTGAATGAAGAGTTTAATTTCAATTTGCAGCTGAAACTTGACAGGCTCTTGCTTTCTAGTAGTATGGTCTTTAAGGTGGGATGAGATGAACTGAGACACGGCTATAACCCTGTGTCAAGTTCACAGCGCTGAGACATCAGTCCACAGGGCTCCGAACCCCCTCCCAGCTCCCCCAGTGTGTGGCTTTCCTCACACAGCAGAGTATGGGCAGCTAACTCAATGCATGTGTTAGGTCCTTGGGAGTCTTTGAGGTATGGGGGTGGGGGGATGATGCAGATTCTTCATTGGTAGGGACAAAATTTTTCTCTTATATCTAAACTATTGTGAAAATAGGAGTGCACCCGGCGTTGTATCTCTAAAGAATCTCTTTGTGATGGCTAATCTTGATGGTCAACTTGACTACGTCTGTAATCAACTAAAACCAAAGCAGCTGGGCACGCCTGTAGGTGGTTTTCTTGATTGGACCATTTGAGGTGGGAAGACCCATCCTAAATCTAGGTCACACTTTCCACTGGCAACCCACATAAAATAACATGGAAGAAAGGCGCTTTTACTTTCTGACTGTTTGACCTTGCTCTCCTTGGCAAGCTCATCTATCTGTCCTGGGGCTAAGGCATTCCTCCCTTGGCGTGAGAATCTACCTCTACCCATCCAAGTCCCTGCTGAAGTCTGCACTGCCCCTCACCCTAACCAATTACATTTTGCATTAGGCCACATCTTTTGTTTATATTCAAACTCTTCACTGAGCCCTTTGCAGACCTTATCTAGACTTTGGCCTCTTACGTCATTTTGATGCCAATTAGTTCACATATCTAAAAGCAACAGAGCTACAAATTAAATGGAAGCCAATTAGCTTCATTTCATCTCATTAAACTTCTTTTAAGATCTCCCCTCATTATGTATTCCAGAGATGCCTGACATTGGCTGAGGCTGTATTCCAATAGGCACACAGGCTCTGGTACAGCCTAGGGACAAGCTGGACAAGCTTACTCTCAACTTTAAGCTCTGCATCAGTTCTGCTTCGAATTCTGTTCACCCTGAGTCTGAGAAATTTGTGAACTTTGCCTGACGACTTCCCTTTCATCAAAAGCCAAGACTGTATTTTCCATGTGTGGTGTTATACATATAAGGCAAAAACAAAGCTTTCAAATTTTCATTTTTCTCATTTTCACTTACTCTTGAATTAAACCATCACAGTTTATTGATCAGCATTGCTCCAACCACTTATGTACAATCGTAACTAGATATTGGTACGCTAATGGAACATAAACCATGGGGTAGACGCATTGGAACAAAAGCAGCTTTCCTCATCGTGTGGATTTTACCTCAATAATAAGCCTCTGTGCATCAAATTGATTAGATTTCTTGTAAAAGAAATAGCTGCCGTTGCAAATCCAAAATAATAGATGGTTGACATGTGACACTAATAGTAGCCAATAAAACAGCTAGGGGAAAATTTTCCCAAATGCTTTGTAAATTGATTATCTATAATACCCTATGATAAACTGACCCATAATGCCATCTGATGGCTATTTATTTAGGCAGAAATTCAGCCAGGGAATATGAGAAACAAAATCCCAGCACCGTGAAGATGATGGGAATGCATTTCACCATCTTCCAGAATAGCGGGCATTAACAAGGTTTAAATAAGCTTTGTTTTTCCCATGGGCCTTAAAATATGACTTTTACTGACAATTTGGACAAGTGGTGAAACCATTGTGTGGAGATACTTGATGCGGTTTTTTAGTTGCATCTCAAACTGCAATTATCTGATTCTGGGAGGCTGGGTAGAAAAGAGGGGGGAAAAGGAAGGGAAGGGGGCAAAGGAGGAGTGTAATGGGAGGATGGGAGGAAGGAAGAAAGGGGGAAAAGAAGGAATGAGGGAGGGAAGGAGGGACAGAGAGAAGGAAAGAGGGACAGGGGAACCGACTTTCTAATTTACCTATTTTTTATTAGAATTACCAATATCCCAGAAAGCCAGAGGCAAAATGAGTTATCCGTAAGTTCTCATTTGTGGCTAACATGCACTTCCCCTATTACCAAAACCAGTTCATTCTTTCTTCTTCCCACTGAGGGGTCACAAGTTCTTTATACACCCTTAACCCAGAGACAATCTCAGTCATTGTCTTCATTCCCTGTACTTCAACTTGAATCACATGACCTCTGAACCTGGCATGAGTCTGCCGTACATTCTCATGCTAGTGGCCATTTCTATACCCATAATGCTTCAGTGAGTCTCTATTGCCAAGAACAGCAATTTTCTAGTTGTTTCTCTGCTGTCACATGTATGTACCATACAAACTAGACTGTAAGACTTAAAACCTGGCCGCAGCAGTCTGCTCTTTACAAATGGTCCCAATTCATCTCACAACTGAAAAGGCACAGATGAGATACATTCAAATCTATTGCATTTTGATTTCCCTTTGACTCTTTTTCATTGTCTCTAATTTCAACTTCACTTTTATGTGAATATTCTTTAGTGCTCTTTCATTTTTATGCTGCTTAGATGGGTTAGATTATTGTTCTATATGTTTCTGTAACAAATTCTATTGAGTATTCTCTGCTGCACTTTCTACAGACAGCACTGACATGCTACTTGTGGGAATGTAAACCAGTCTAGCCACTAAGAAATTCAGTTTGTAAGTTCCTCCAAAACCTAAAAGTAGATCTACCATAGATCAGCTATAACGCTTCTATATTTATGGGGAGGATGCTAAGTCAGTATAATGCAGAAGTACTTGAGTGTCAGTGTTTACTGCAGCTCTACAGAGGATAAGGCCTATGTGACAGATAGGAAAGAATCAAATCCAGGCGTCTATATAAAGGAATCACTTCCAGGAGCCTATATATAGAGATCGAATTCAGAGCCTGTGTGGTCTAGAGAGAAAGCAGAAGGAATGTTGGTACACACATTTAATTCCAGTATTAAGAAGACAGTGGTAGCACATGCTTTTAATTCCCAAAGAAAGAAGCAAGACAGGAAGCAGAACTCAAAAGGAGTCAGTGTCAGACAGGAAGATGAGTCAAAGTGAAGGCCCAGCAAAGTGATGAATCAGAGGAAGAGTTAGCAGAGTGAGTCAGAGTGAGGACATGCCCAACTCTCAAGATAGAAGGATTGGCTCTCAGCTCATACTGTAGAGACAAGACACAGAGGCAGTAAAATGGTCAAACAGAGAAACACAGAGACAGTATGAGACACGCAGTCTGAAGCAGTCTGAGGAGTCTCAGGCAGGGACACAGAGGCAGTTCAGAAGAAGTCAGTATCAGATGGGAAGAGTGACTCAGTTTGAAGTTGAGCAGAGCAGTTTCATCAGAATCAGCCCGAGTCTGCCAGCAGTCAGCTCAGAAAGATCAGTTTGAACCAGCAGCTTGGAGAAGAATTTGAGCCAGAAGAGCTCGTGAGATGAATCTGCCAACAAAAAGAGTCAGTTGAGTTCAGAAGCAGCTAGTCAGAGTGGCTCAGTCATCAATAAGTCTAGGAGGTTTAAACATTTTAGATTGTATGGATCCCGAAATCTCCAGAACTAGGATCGGGGATTGAATTAGCAAAGAATAACTGCCTTTTACCCTGAATCAATGGCTACAAAGCACCATTCACATTAGCTAACCTGTGGAATAAACCTAGGTTTCTGTCAAAAAAAAAGAAATATAAATATATGTATATATATTTATATTTCTTTATATTTATATATGTATATATATTTATATTAGAATATATATATATATATATATAGAGAGAGAGAGAGAGACAGACAGAGACAGAGGAAGTGGAGAGAGGGAGAATATGCATGAAGAACATTATATATCTGCATGAAGAAGCCCTTATGAAACTCAGTACCATATAGAATGAATTTATAGTAACTCAAATATCATTGATCATAATTAAGAAGATGATCTTCAGCGATCAGCATTTCCTAATAACAATGACGTTTCATAATCCCCTTCTATTGCATGTGCACTGTAACCAGTGAGTTGTCCCTCAAAAAGGACTTCTAGCAAACACAATGAGATGCCATTTCACGATTCCATTTTTAAAGACGACAACTTCCTCCTCCTAAGGTTCTCTCTGTTACCTTCTCAGTTTGAACATCTTGAGGAAGACACTTGCTGTGATAGAGCAGACACTGGATAGACCGCTAGCACTGAGGGCAGTCTCAGGCTAAACACCAGTAAAGGCAGAAGCCCTAACACAAACAGCCCTTGAGAGAGTATGAACACTGCCAATATCTGAGGAGTAAACATAGAAATGGGTCCTTTAGAAATCAAGCCTTAAGGTAAGACCACAGCCTGGCCTGACACCTTGACTTTTAGCCTCTTGAGAGGCTCTGAAGCACAAGACCCTTTAAACTCTGCCTAGGGTCCTAGCTCACAGAGGCTATGAGGTAAAAAATGTTTAACCTGTTAAACATACAGGGTAAGTTACAGCACATAAACACGTAATCACACCTTAGCCCACCTGGTTATCTGTATAGCCTCCTCAAGGCAGAGACTCCACGCGGTAAAACTAGGCCAATATAAATGTCAACACATAGTATGCTAATTGGCAGAATGATTAAATAAATGGCTGACTTTACTGGGACAATTTTCCAGTTGTTGCAGAAAGTAGATATCATTTACCTTTCTCCATATAACAGAACTATACATATAACTTCTACTAACCTTCCATACCAGAGGCAGTGTTTGGACTTTTGAGTGTGTCTCCTGTCACTTGCATTTTCTTTATCTTTCCTAGAAGAAGCACCTTCGTGTTAGCTTAATTTCTTTCACAAAGGGGTGCCTGCCTTACAGAGTGAGAAGGAAAAGGAAGAGTAGATTTGCTCTTGAATAATGATGCCAAACAAATGTTTCTTCCATAATTAAAATGTGCCTCGTGATAAAAGGATAGAGATGTCATTCGTGTCACTTGGAATGCTTTAAGCAGAAAATTACATAAAGATGAAACTTACTTGATTCATACCAACAATGTATTACAGATTAATAAGTCTGTTGACTTTCAAATTGGCTTTAAGTAGATAATCAAGCATCAACTCCTTCCCCGTCTTATACTCTCTTCATCTCAGGAGAGTTCCACAATGCCACAGGATGGCTGCTGGTATGCCAGCTATCACCTCTGGTCACAAGGGCATTCAGTGGAAGGAGAATATCTCTTCTTGTGTATCTCTTTCAGGGGTAAAAGATCCCAGAAATATATAACAGACTTCCGTTTGCATCTCGGTGACAAAAGCTAAATCGTGAAATATGTCATAAATTGAACCATGGTAAGCAGACTAGAACAACATGATTTCTAGGAGAAGGGCTGAACACCTGGACAAAATAATGAAGCAGCAAAATGTCCATTTACATCCACAAAAGATGACATACAAGAGCATGTAACTTATTGACTGCAGAAAGGTAGGTATGCGGCTTCAGCAGAAGGGGTAACTCTTGTCACACGAGTGATTTGAGATTGCAATAAAAGGCTAACAAAATAGGATGAGAATCATTATTCACCTACAACACCATCTGCTCCCCAGTGATTTCCTTAAACTTTGCATCTGTAGCAATCTAACCATAACCAGAGGGCCTTGTTTTTCAGTTGCCCCCATTCTGAGTTTTGGTACAATAACGTGGCCTTAAAATCAATTCTTGCAACGTGACATGAGTAGATTCATAAGAATTCATGAAGTAGTAGTCAAGTTAGAAACATAGTTTTCAATGAAAAGCCTGCATTACAGGAGAATGACTCCCCTGGGATCCTATGTACCTTTCATTGCCAGGGCTCTTACAGGTTAAAACAAAAGAACAGGGCAGCGCCCTGGAAACTGGTGTTGCAGCTGAAAGGCTCTGCAAGAGAAAGCACAGCCAGTGATCAGATAAGCAGCCAAGTTCATTAACTTGTCTCATTGCCACAATTGGATGAAATAGATCATGGTTGTTAAGAACATGAGACCTGGGGTCATGCCTGATTTAAGTCTTGGCCCCATATCTTATTTGGGATGCCTGATTTAACTTCTATATAGCAAAAGATCTCCATCTTTAAAATAGAGATCATCAAACTGACACCACAGGATTGTTGCAAAAGTTAAATGAAAGAATGTCCATGAACTGCTTGATCAATACAGCGGTTCACCACCATTGCTATTTAAAGTGTTCTGAGAAATGCTTCCCAGCCACATCTGATCAGCTCCTTTCCTCCATCTTCCTCATCCATGCTGTGAGGTGAGGTTGGCAGCTAAACTTCTCATGTATGGAGGGGTAGGATGGGTGAAGAAGGTTCTAAAGCATTTCCTCCACTCCAAAATGGGTTCCAGTGAGCTGCCTCCTCTCCTTCAGTCCAGATTCCCTGTTCAACACGGCCCCTTATGAAACATACTAATTATGTCTTTGCCTCTTCAGTCTTCTCCAGGGGCTTCAGAGGTTTTCCGACCTTACCGACTGGCATGTTGGTTTGCCCTAGCAGCTGAGGCCCTACGTACTTGCCCAGCCCTGTTCTCCTGGGTTCTGACAGAGCTGAAAATATCTTTAAATTCAGAATATATTTCATCCACTGATTTCTTGAGGAAGCGTGAATAACCTCATAGAAAACTGAATAAAGCATAGAGACAAAGACTTAAAGAGGCATTTATTTCCTTAGTTTTTATTCGGATTTACAATTGGCTTTTTATACTTGATGGATGTGCCCTAGTGAACCACCTTTTCTCTACTTGAAAGGAATCTAAATTCATTCTCAGCCCCCTCATGATTGCAAACTCAACCTGTTAAATTGTTTTCCCCATCACAATCACGGGGTTCTGATCTTAGAAACCTACTTAGTAAGCTGTGAAGAGTATGCAGCTGAGCTCAGGTTATTCGGGGGACATAATCTCCAGACAAGGTATAAGGTGACACTTTCTGGTGTATCTTTCGTACTTTTGTTCTACTGTTCTATTTTTGTTGTTCCAACAAAAAAAAAAATTGGAAACGATTATCTTTAATAAAAATGTATTTAGGTGTTTGGGTATCAGAGATTCATCACTGCCCATTTTCTAAAGTGGAAAGCAATTTTGCTTATGAATACAAAAGGTAAAGCAGCAGCTTGGCATTCTGTTAAAAAAAAATCCTCCTTGATGCTATATTGGATCAAAATGTTAAGTTTTCCTATACATCACATGCTAAATTAGCAGAGCAATGAAATTTAAGAAAATCATGATACAATTATTGATTAACGGGAAAATTCTTAGAAGACCTTTTGATGACGAACACGATGAAATGCAAGATGAGCGGAAAGGAAGGGAGATGAGGTTAACTTAAATACACACTGGTGCTTCAAACCATCTTAACTAGATACATGAGATTGTACAAGAAGAAGATTTAAGAAAAGCTAAACTATAGCCCTAAACCTTAGATAGTCATTCAAGTCTGAATAAAACCAGTTTTGCCACTCAGAATAATTGTTTTGCTAGAAGCCAAGCCTAAGAGTAAAGTATAAACTTCTCCATGGATGGGAGGGGGTGATATTCTCACTGCCATTTTTTTGTCTAGAATGGAAAATGCAAACCCCATGGAGCTGATACTGAAATAAGATATACTTCCCCTTTTCCAAGGTCAGTGAGTCCATAGGGTTGGGATTGCCAAGGCACTGGAAGCATTCCTGGTGGGAGACAAACGTAAATATGACTGCTAGCTTGCAGTTAGATTGTCTTCCTCGTGTCTTAACTTAGATTGGTTAAAGCTTATAACCAACACAAAAGATACAGAAGGATGGGATTAAACCTCTTATTTGAGATAGCTCTAAATAGAACATGTATCTTTTAATCTTAGTTCTGGGATCTCCTAGCCTAGAAAGACTAAATAAGAATGCATCAGCAAATTTGACTATAATATAATTAGGTGGTCGACTTTACTAGTTCTCTCCATGTATACTGCATGGCTTGGTCTTCAAAATATAATTTTCCATATATAATCAAGCTGCAAGATCAAATCAAGTCAGCCCTTAAAACGTTGATGATATGAGGAGAAGCAATCCAATTCCAAATATAAAAAAGCCAACCAGACCCATTGCCAGAAGTTTGGTACAAATGAGAGGAAAGTCAATGAATTAAGTCGTTTTCTTTCATTTACTTCTGTCTTTCAGGTCCTGGATTCTGACTCCTGTAGGAAGAGAGAGAGAGAAAGAGAGAGAGAGAGAGAGAGAGAGAGAGGGAGAGGGAGAGGGAGAGGCATGAAACAAAGACCACATCTTTATATTTTATGTAGGATAGATACATTTCTAGAACTCAAAACCACCACATAATGCCTGCCACCTGTAGGCTAGAACTCCTCACTGTGTTACTAAGCCTGGGGCAGAGCTCAATTCATCACGACTCTTAGAGCGGCAGAACTGTGTTCTAGTAATTTTTTCTTACATATTAACTTCATAAATTACTTCCTTCATGCTGTCCCAGACACAATCATGTAGACTAAAATAACATAGTATACTGATTGCATATAATCACTTAGAGATTTCAGAAAATGATAATTCCTTTACATAACGTTGGGTTTTTTTCCTTGGAAGCCGTATGTCTGTGGCTTGCCTAAATCTCGGAATTCTTTGCTCTGTGTCAAAGGCCATCTCAACATCTATTTGCTGTGAGGTTACCACTCTTCCATTTTGTATTTGGAGCAATTTGAAACCTTTGTAATGGCTTTCATTACTTAGCAGCACATTTTAAGAGACTAGATGTAAGAGGAACTGAAAAAAAAATATGCACCAGACCCAGCTCTGGCACTCACGGACTTCATATTGTACAGATGGGAAGACAGATAGTGAAGAAGTAAACAAAGAAACAAGCCAGTTTTCAGAAGACAGCAAGTGTGGCACAGAAATGAAAACAGAAACAGTGCATCCCGGGATAAATGCTTGAGGCTGAGTGGAAAAGCTAAGGCCTCAGCTTAGCTGATGTGGGAGCTGGGACTTTGCTCTTAAACATCCAGCTTCTAGAACAGTGATAATGTTTCTGCCCTGGCAGACAAATACAGTTACTATATCAAACACATATTTCACAAAATAAAGAAATCTATCTCCACATTAATTAATCCCAAATCACAATTGCTTCACTCAGGATTAAACTATACTAATAACAGCAAAAAGGCTGTCAGAATTGGGAGGTGAAGATGCTTGCTGCCAATGCTGATGACCCACATTTGATCCCCAAGATTCACGTGGAGGAAGGAGGAGACCTACTCACTCAAGGTGTCCTCTGACCTCTCCACACAATCCTACATGTATATGCATTCAACAGACAGATATACATACATGAAATTTGAAAAATTAAATAGAAAAAAATCTATACAGAGACCTCTACAATAAAGCAGTCAATCTGCTTAAAGCCAGCTAAAAAACAATTGCATTAGTGTAATTTGTTAGTTTCTCTTTTGAGCTATAGAAAATATAAATGAATAAGACAAAACAGTGGGATTCTAGCCACCAAAGAAGAGCAACATACTATAGATTCTTTAAGTAAAACAGAAAAAAATGTGTGGAGAAATAGCATTTCAGGTTGAATAAATGAAAACTAAAACATCAAGAAATGAGCTTCTGCTGAAAACAGCAACGATTCTAGAATAGCTGGTGTCAGCTTGGCAAACAAATTGCTCAGAGCCAAAATCAGTGGGATGACCTGAGTCGGTCTGTGGATAGCCAAATTCTAGCACAGAGAAGAAGCCATAAATATGTTTATATCAAATCTGTCAGATCGTTGTTCCTGAGAATTTCAATAGAGGCAAAATAATAAAAACATATTAAAGTCTATGCAGAACTATGTTAAATAAAAAACAGAACGCAGCTCATATCCTTAATAGTAAAGAAATAATATATGGAAGACAAGAAAATAATTACACATCAAAGCGAGAAACATCACTGAAATTTATATAAGAATTTTCAAAGGCTGAGCATGGAGTTCACATCTCTAATACCAGTACTTGATATGCTGAGATAGGAAGATTATAAATATAGGACCAGCCTGGGCTACATAGTGAGATCCCTTCTCAACAACAACAACAACAAAAAATTAGAAACCTGGGAAAATATAGAATAGTGGTTTAAAACACAACTACTGAAATCAAATGAACCAGGTCAAGAGCTGAATTCTGTCTCTGTCACATACAAATTAGGTGAACTAAATTCTCTCAACTGTAAGATGAAAATAATAGGATAACGGTGAATGTTACTTGCAAAAAAGCAAGTGCACAGCTGTGTTTGTAACCCTACTACAGATGGTGTTGGTTTGCGGATACCACAGTTGTCTTTCTTTTACTTGGTAACATTTATTTGTAACCCTGACATCAGTTCTCTTGATGCTTTCAAAGTTATTTGTGGACATATGCAAAGAAAAGATGATAGTTAGATAGATGATTGATAGATAGATAGATGATAGATAGATGATAGATCGATAGATGATAGATAGATAGATAGATAGATAGATAGATAGATAGATAGATAGATAGATAGATTTTTAAAGGCACAGGAGGGGGATGGCGATGCTACATATAGGCAGTCAGGGAAGAAAGTGCCTAGGCCAGGTGGATGGAATCTGTACTCCAACAGCAGCATCTGTTGGTAGGGCAGCCTCGGGTAAATAAAGGCAAACCACTAGGTTCTGAACTTTATTTTCTCATCCATAAAACAAATAGAATAGAACCCACAAAAAAAGAATTGATTTTAAGATTTAAGATTGTAATCTATGTGGTACATAAATATGTGCCTATATTTCCTCTAGTACTGATGCTTCAGTCCTCACTTCTTTAGCATTTGGAGCAACTCTATAGACCATACACATCATGTAAGAATCAGCTAGATAAGATTGACTCATTTGGTCTTTACAAAATGCCTCTGAACAATGCTGAGGTACAAATTGGGAGCAGTAGCCACCTCTCCAGTAGATGGGCATTCATGACAATGGCAATGCAGTCATTTCATCCCAATTCCTAGGAGTATAGAGACAAAATATACTTGGAGTTGGGGGTAAAAGGGGATACCTCCCTCCAACAGCTGGTTCTGAGGATACAAGGCTGGTTGGCCAATAGCAGAAGAGTCTGGATGTCCTTATCCATGACCGAAGTAACTCTGGCTATGCTGGGATGTTATGTCTCCAGAGTTGGGACATTTTTGCTAAGCCAACTTAACAGGGCTTTCACTGAGGGTACAACAAAAACAATCAATTAGGGACAACCCAGGGAGTATTTCAGTCTGTCCTAAAACTGGAATGGGGCAAATACAGACCCAGATGTCTTAGATAAAGGCCTAGTCAAGGAGAAAGCCCAGATGAGCCTAACTACAGTTTGGTCAAAGGGGAAATCCTTATCCTCAAGAAGATAATTCAAGATGGAGAAATGTTATTATTGGATATGAGGTGTCTCCCACTGGCTTACGTCTTGAATATTTAACCCCTAGCCACTGGAACTATTTGGGGAAGTAGTGGAAACTTTAGAAGGTGGGACCAACCTATAAGGAGTCAGTAGACTCACTCCACATGCCGATACTAGAAACCTAGCCAAGATCACATGACATGGGAAGGAAGCAAATAGTACTATTTAGCTAAATTCACTTAATGTAAAGCTGCCCTGTAAATAATTATGTAGATAAACAGGACTCTCAGCTTAGTTAGAGAAGCCTCTCTTTCCAGTAAGCAGTAGTGAATCAGAGACTTATGGCTAGAAAGGTGCTGAGAATAAGTAATGATAAGTGCTAAGCCCTGAACAAGCCATTTACAGCATCCTCACCAAGGTTCAAGGAACACTGAACAGGGGATGGAAAGTATCTAAGAGTCGGAATATAAAGAGCAGAGTCATGAAACAGCATCTTAACATCTAGGCAAGACACGGCCATCCCCATCACAAACTCGTAGCAGCTACAGATCCCGCACAGGGTCTGCACAGGAATGGCCCTGTCAACAATTAGACAGGAATGGAGGGGGGACTCGGGGGACCTTTCCCCCCTTACCACTGAGCTATTTGCTACTGCTAGACTCACAGTCAGAGGAAATAATCACTGCCTTTAGTGCTGTACCCACTAATGACCCCCATTAGCTCAAAGAGATAATTCCAATCCAGTTGGCACCCAGATGGTCCTGGTTAAACTAAATGGGTCACAAAACAAAACCAAAAGTCATGAATCTGGACAGGGATTGGTAGGGATTGGGGAGGGGCCAGTTGGCACAGATGGGAGGGAGATAAGGTAGGGGAGAGAGCAACAGAATATATTATATAGGTGCAGGACATTGTCAAGTAACAAAATCAATCATTTTTTAGATGTAGCTTTTAAAAAGAGAAGTAGGTCAAATCCTCTGGCACGTTCTGTGGTTCCCAGCTCTTCTGCATGGGAATTGGGCTGTTCTGCCATGTCTTGCCCATCATGAACCAAAAACATGAGCCAAAATAGACATGTCCTCTTAGTTGTCTATGGAGGAAGCTGGCTTACAGCAACAGAAGAGTAACTAACATAGAAACCTTCTCTCCCATAGACTGCAGGGCTAGGTCCTCATACCTGCTTTGGCTAAATAGGAAACAGTACTGTCTTTAATCCCTTCTGCCTCTTCTAATGTGTTCTTTTGCAGGCTGCACTTTGCCTCACACGTTTGCAGAGAAGAGACAAGTGGTTTGTATACGATTTCTGGGAAGTAAATTCCCTACCTTAAGGAAAAGAAGTGACTGTGCCAGGGTGCTAATGAAGTTTAGTGGGAAGCTTGTCACCCAGTATTCTGCCTGAGAAGTCCTCAGCTGGACAGCACGAGAGCCCAGATGCCAAGCTATGGGCCACTGTCTCCAGGCAGCGCCATCTGCTTCCCTGGAAATTTCCCCGGGCATTTGGTTGGCAGCTTCAGGGTGGCCTTGAGGTCGGAGCATGTAAGAAGATGCCGCTGGGAGGCTGCCTGGCTGTTCTTCACACTGGGAAACTCATTTTCTATCATTTACTAGAATTAGCATTTGATGAGATTGTCTTTCTTTAAGGACAATAGAAGGAGGTCTCCTTAGCAGGAACTTAGCAAAAAATAAAATTGGGCTCAATTATCTCTCACTGTTAGGAGAATTGTGTTTCTTCCTTTGGACAGCTAAACACAGGCTTTTCACAGAGTGTGTGGAAGACCTCAGGTTTGCACAAAGACTCTTGAGTGGAAAAAATAAAAAGAGTCAAGGAAAGGGTCCAGAAAGCCAGCAAGTATGGGGAACGCTATACACCACAGCTCTTTATAACTTTACCACACGCATTAAGCAGCAATACTGAGAAGCCACAATTAAAACCAATCAGGGGCTGTGAGGATAGCTCAGTTAACAATGCATCTGGATTGCTAGCACAAGCACATAAGGAACTGAGTTCAATCCCTGGAAAGAGTAAGAAATGGGGGAGGAGGTAGGACAGAGAGCAGGAGTGGCGGGTGTGACGACCAGCACTAGGGACAAGAGGAATGTTGCTTGTAACCATCCACGGGACCCTGGTGGGGAGGGGTAGAGTTGAGAAGCAGGACACATAGAGTCCGGGAGTCAGGTGAATGTCAAAAGGAGGACTCAGTTTATTGCAGGACAGGAAGTCCTTTATACCCTCCACCCGGCCCAGCATCCCATTGGCTGCCAGACTGCAGCTGCTGCTCCCTGGGCGTGTACGGGCCAGTCTGTCTCTGGGCATGCCTGGGCAGGTCCATCTCGTGGGTACATCCACATAGATCTCAGGCCTTGTTCTGTCCAGTGGCAAGTCCAGTTTTCTCCTACATATTCACTCTTTTTGTTTAATTTTATTTTTTCTGCAACTCCGTGGGAACTAAGGTGGGTGGGCTGTGAAGCCACATTGAAATTTTAACCTGTGCGGGCAAGCTCCTTTAGAAATTGTAAGGTCATTGCTAAAGCAACATGGCTGTGGTCTCGCTAAACCACTATCCACAGAGGATTCTGGGGCTTGGTGATCTGCCTACATAATCTGTCAAGTTCCAGGCCACTGAGAGACCCTGTCTCAAAAAAAGATAGAGACTATACCTGGGAAATGACAATCAAGATTAACTTCTGGCCTCCATATGTATATGCACCCACATACACATGGACACACACACTCACCAAAACCAAGCAATAATTTTTAACACAATCTAGCCCACTATTTCCAAAAGTTTGGGAAATGTAGTATTTCAGTTTAACACTGCAGCCTTACGAGAACACATCAAGGCACATCAGCCATCGACGTGGCTGGGTGGGCTAGGGGCAGTCCTCGTGGGGTGTACAGAAGGGAAAAAATGTCCTCCATTCTGTACACATTTCGTAGTTGCCAGAATACCACATATATGTCATGAGGTGGACAAAATTCATTTATTTTTATTTTTCTCAATTACACAAAAATTAACCTAGTAACAGTGCCTGTACTGATATCATTGGAGTGCCACATCCAAGATATGGTTAATCCAAGTGAGTTGACCCATCACACTCAAACTAAAATTAAAGTGATGCCTCTATTAAAAGCATTAGGTGTCACACTGGGGTCATTGTGCTTTTGTGGATTTCGTTTAAAAGGCTTGTTGATTACCTCTCTTATCTAGAAAACAAAGACATCTTCTTTCAAGAAACCACCTCCAGCTTAGCAGGACAAAGAATAATGAGAAGAGGATGGGCCAGAACCTAAGAGGTGCTAGTATGAAGAAAGTACAAGCACAAACACAAAACTCATGATAGCCCAAACACTGCAATCTAACACTCAGTGAAGTCCTCTATACCAGTAAACTCGGTTATCTTAAAGACAGGGACCGTCTCCAATAACTGGTGTCTCCATAATCATTCAGATATGCCAGGTACTTCATAGACACATTATGAATTTTAAACAAAGGAAAAACTCGCTGAGGGGCAGCAATAATGCCACATTCATCCAGTGGACACTCAGCAACAATCTTGTGACTTGAATAAAAGAATATTTCATTTCCCACATATCAAGAATCAGTCACAGCTTCACAAATCTACAAAGGTTTAAAAAAAAAACGTCCACCAGAGCCTAAAGATGAAGGAAATAAAAAGGCACAACACTGCTGAGCTCCGTGTATACATAGTGTGGTGATCTGAATAAAAATGGCTCCCATAGTCTCTTATATTTGAATGTTTAGTCACCAGGGAGCGGTACTATTTGAAAAGATTAGAAGGATAAGGAGGTGTGGCCTTGTTGGAGGAAGTGTGACACTGGGGGTGGGCTTTGAAATTTCAAAAGCCCACACTAAGCTCGGAGTCCCTCTCTCTGCCCGTGATCAGGATGTAGCTCTCAGCTACTGCTCCAGCCCTGCCTGCATGCTGACATGATGTTAACGGACTAGACCTGTAAAGCTGTAAGCAAGCTCTCAGTTAAATGCTGTATCTTATAACAGTTGTCTTGATCACAGTGTCTCTTCACAGCAGTGGAGCACTGACTAAAACACATAGCAACTGCTAGAATCTATGCCTCATCCAATCCCAGTGTTGAGGACCATCACAAAGGATGACTCAAATTGTTCCTAAACTCTAGTCACTGTTACCAACAAGGGCAGGATAAATACCAAATAAAGGAGGGGGAAAGAGAATAAATTCATTCTTCCCATCTACTAATTGAATTCTCAAGATAGCTGCTAGAGGAAGAAGCTAGACTCCCTAACATTTTCAGAAAAATGTTGCCTTGAACTCTTACAGGATCTCCCAGGCTTTAAAAGACTAGTGCTCTGTCACAAATTACCTGGCTGTGTTATGTCCTGTAACCCATCCCTCAGAAAACTGAATCTTTCCATTGCTATCTTTCATTAAGGAGAATTTATCAAGCATATCTCATAAGTTTGTCATTTCTAGTTTCAAATCTCTAAATAACTATTTGGATGATTGTCAAAGATAATATAATAAGTATAAGTTTAAGATAACACAATAATTCTAGATTTGATCATATAAATAGCCTCTCTTGAACCAGAACTTGGCTCATATCTGTCACTTTTCTGACTTACTCAAAAAATTTCCTTGAGGGCTAGAGAAATGGATTAGTGAATAATAGGGCTTGTTTTGTGAGCACGAAAACCTGAGTTCAAATTTCTAGCACCCATGGAAAAAGGCAGGCCTGAGAATGCCTATAACCCCAGGGCTGTGGGTTCAGAGACAAGAGGAATTCTGAGGTGGGCTAGCTGCCAGCCTAGATCCAAGTTCAGTGAGAGACCCTGTGTCATGGAAATAAAGCTGAGTGATAGAGCAAAATGCCCAACATACTCCTCTGGCTCTCTGCATGCCCAGGCACACACAGATGCACATATACCACGCATACACATATATGCACTCACTTACAAAAAAAAAAAAAGAAAAGTTGCTTTGAGATTCAAATATCTCAGGGCTTGTCTCTGTGTCTGTCCTTGCTTCTCCTTGTTACCCTGACTCTATCTACATGTGTAACTGCACATGGATCTGTTGAGGAATATTTAATCTTTTAATCCATCAGCATGACTGCTCTAGGGTAGAAAAGTGTCTAGGGTAGACACCTTTAATCCTAGTATTCAGAAAGCAGTGTTAGCACACGCCTTTAATCCTAGTATTCGGAAAGCGGAGGTATTCAGTATTCAAACAGTGGAAGTACACACCTTTAATTCCAGCACTTGGGAAACAGGTAGCAGAGCTCAGAAGTCAGACATGAATAAAATGAGTCATAGTGAATGGCAGGCAAAGTGACAAATCAGAGGAAGAGTTAGCAGAATGAGTCAGAGTGAAGACATGCCCAACTCTCAAAATAGAAAAGCAGGCTCTTAGCTCAGAGAGCTCAGAGGACAAGACACAGAGACACTGAAGCAGTCTGATAGAGGATAAGGCAGAAAAGCATAGAGGCTGACTGAGGCAGTATGGGGCAGCGAGAGCTCACAGAGTTACAGAAGCAGTCTGAGAAGTCTGAGACAGAGACACCGATGCAGCTTGGCAGAAGTCATGACCAGACAGTGTGAAGTCCAGCAGATCAGTTCAGTCTGAGGCAGTCAGAGAATCAGCCAGAGTCTGCCAGAGTCAGAAGAGTTCAGTCAGAAACTGTAAGCTGGCTAGGAAGATCAGTTTGAACCAGTCAGCTTGGAGAAGAGTTTGAGCCAGAACAGCGAGTGAGTTGAACCAGATGAGTTCAAAAGGAACTAGTCATAGGGGCTCAGTCAGCTGTAAGTATGGGAGGTTGATTAGATTGGATGGAGGCTGAAGCCTTCCAGTTCTAGGCTTAAGAGTAGATTGTATGGAGGCCAAAACACTCCAGGGATCCAGGACTAGGACTTGGGGTTGAATTAGCCAAAGAATAAACAGCCATTTACCCTGAATCAATGGCTACATCAGGTGCCCTAGGTGGAGCACAGCCCATGTGACCCTGAGATTAAGAGTCTCATGGGATCCATGTTATTTCCAAGTCACTTCATTTCAAACAGATCCGTTCAATACTTTCATTTAAAATCTTCAAATTGCCTAGGAAATGAGAGGAGAAAATATGACTAGCAGTGCCAAAGCACGAAGATAAAAGCCAGGTAGCAAATGAGTGAAGTGAATAGGTGGTCACATCTCTGATCTTACTTTAGAGGCCCCTGGATCTTACTATGTTGCAGTGTGTCTCCTGCATCATACTACATTTCTAACAGAGCTTTTTATTCTGCAAGGCCCATGAGATCTCCCCTTTAATAACATCTTCAGTCCTGAGAAGTGCCTAAGAAGACACTGACCACTTCAACTGTTCAAAGATTCACACCTTTAATTAAGACAGTATGCTTTCATTCCTGAGAGCTGAGTTTGTCTTTAAATTTCTTGACTGCAACAATTAGAGATGGATTGTGTAGTTGAAGCATTAGTGGTCCTGGAAAAAAAAAAAAAAGTTTACCAATTAACCATTTTGAGTAGAGAATCAAACAAATAGGGTTTACTTTTCTTAGCCACCTGTGTGGAAGCAATGATATATGGGAGACACTAACCAAATGAAGAGCTTGTGTTTGTACGCCAGCATCTCCAGAGAGTCAAAGTCTGGTTCAAATTCTCCGCCCCCTCTTTCCTATTTCATATAAAAGAAAATGTTAAGAATCACCAAGATGTCTCAAAGTCAAGCAGCAAAAAGGAGAAAACAAAGTTTCAAGAATGTTCTTGGAGCTAGAGATATGGTTAAGAACACATAGCAATCTTACGAGTTCAGTTCTCACTATTCATAATTCCCAGGACCCACACCAGGTGGCTCACACCACCTCTTAACTCCAGCTCCAGGGGACATACCATCCTCATCTGGCCTCCACGGGCACTGCACTTACATGTACTTCCCCCCCCCCCCGCCACCCTCCCCACACACAGACACAACTAAAAGTAAAAACTACATCTTTTTTAAAAGGTTGTTCTCATCAAGACAACTTTCTCACTGAAAAGCTGAGACCAGAAGATCCCTCTGAAGTGCTTTAAAAAGCCCAACTCCTTTGTATGTTTATATGACTCAGCAATGTGAAGAACAGGTCTCCTTGTTGGCTTTTATACAGAAAAACAACGGGCTGTACAAGTGTGAAACCAAAACAGAAACAATATACTTTAAAATCCTCTAAGCAGGCTCGATTAATCCAATGGCATCAGTTGTGCTTGATCATATGCAGGAGGAAGATACCTGGGAAGGAAGATGGTCAGGCTATATGCTTGTCCATGACTGGAAGTAGGCAGGAAATATTCTTGGCCTTGGTTGCACCTAATGGAAAGTACATAGTCTTATGGATTCTGCCTTTATAAGCCTCTGCAGAATGTGACTCACAGCCATTCTGTGGGAACCTCAAAATGGACCTGGCTAGAGTCTTTCCTTACTGGCCAGTATTAAAACTTGCTTCAAATTAGGCTTAAAAAAAAAGGGGGGTGGTGGTGGTGGTAATGGTCTCATTCTCAACCAGCATCAAATAACAGTAGGTGTCTCTGTAGTGCCCCGTTCAGGACAGACAGTCTACTACTCTCATCTCCATAAAGACTGCTCTGTAGAATCTGTATTTCCAGGAAGACAAAATAATCCTTGCAAACAGCAGAGCTCTGTGCCTTTGTTCAAGGAGGCTGATTGGATAGAGGCTCCAGTCATGTGTAGCCACCGCCTGTTGGGTGATTGATGTCACCACTGAGTGCTTGCCCTGGTGGGCAGGAAGCCAGGCAGGAGGCTGAAGAGGAGCCTGAAGCTCCCATTCCAACGAGGATGTGAAGCAGGATGGATGCTTGAGTAGAAAAAGTTGACAGCTGTGCAAGAAAAAAAGAAGAAGAAGAAGAAAAAGAAGAACAGACTGCTGGTTGAGATGAATCAGTGATGTTTTAAAGGAAATTAAACCCTGGCTGAAAAGAGGTGAAAAGCTTTTAAAGTACCCCCACTCAAAGAGGCTGCTGAAGGTTGTTTAACCTGTTAAGCACTCTTGGGTGTTCTCCCAGCCCAGCCCCAGCCGGGGATTCTCTCTGACTGTTCTCAGCCTCCTTATCAGTTCATTACCTCAGATGGCAGGTGCTGGCCCTCTGCTGTATAAACAATTGCTTGGAGAAAAGAAGCGGAGGGAGGTGGAGGCGGCTGGCTTTTATGTGTCTGTGGGCTCTGAAAGGATCACTAAATGAAAACCCCTGGGTTGTCAGGGTACACACAAAGCAGCCCGCAGACATTCTTACAGAAGAAGAAATGACAGAAATACTATGTAATAGTGGTTGAGGATACCGCCCCTTCATGTGGCCGTGACCACATCAGCCTCTACCATACCTCCTTTGGCCCCAAAAGGCTGATTATCAAGATGCACACTAGATAAGTACATTAAAAAAAAAGAAAGAAAGAAAGAAAAGGCAACAACTCTGAAGACCCAGCACTTAATTCCCTCCCCGGTGGACATATAAAAGCCACTTAATAACATTCTAACTTGATTAATATGCTACTTTAACCTGACCTCGTGATAGAGACCTTTGTTCTCATTAGAACATGGAAGATCACAGAGATAGAAACGATGGATGTTTGGCTGGAGGGAAAAAAAGACTCTCTCGTTGACAACGGATTTCACAGCGTTAGGAAATGATGTCAAGTGTATGGAATAAAACATGTCCCTTTGTGCTCCTACCTCTTCATAGGGAATCTCAGAATATTAAAATGTGTCCAGTCTTAGGCTCCCAGTTGCCTTAGCTCTATCTGCAGGGCTTGGGTGTGGAGGGCTCAGATACAGCAAAGAAGGTATGCGGATAGGAAGCAGAGTAAGGAGGGCTCTTGCTGTCCTGCCCCCCATTATGCGCTCCCATGTGTCCTGTGCCAGCGCAATCCCCTTAGAGAGCATGTACTGCTACCTAGGAGGTCATACATGTGTTTGGCTTTTTATATCTCACAAACCATGCTCCTAGCAAATATTCTGTTGACGATCACAGCAGTCTTACAAGTCAGTGAAGCAAGTATTTTTGGTCACCACGTGTAGACTTCTACTTACTTATTGTTGTACTAGAGGTTGAGTTTACGGAGTCCTGTGTATCAGGTAAGTGGTCTAACACTGAGCTACACCCTTAGCCTGTGTCTTTCAGAAAACTTTTTTATTTTGAGAGAGGTGTTCACTTAGTTGTCTATACTGCCTTGAACTTGTGATCACCCTGTCTGAGCTTCCCAAGTAGCTGAAAACACAGACTTGCTCCATCACCCCTGGTTTCTGTAAGAATGGTTAGAATGCTAAATGACTTGCTGAAGACATCACAGCTAAGCTGTAGCAGAGAGTACGCAAGGACTTCAGCTCTGCTGCTCGGTCCAGGGTGGTTTCTGACACAGGTTAGGCTTCCCACTTCTTTGTATGATGACTCACAGGAAATGCAGAGGATAAACTTCAAAATCGCCCCCAAGAGAATGAGGCAAGTATCCTTAATTTGTTATTTATTGCCCGATAAGAGCTCGTTATTCAGATAAAGTTTGATGTTAATAAATGATTTATCTCTTGGTTAGCTGAATAGGAGCTCCCCAAATACATCTGTCTCCAAATCCCGAGAACTTTGATTCAGACTTGTGAAGTATAATTAGGCTGAATTTTCCAGGTGCAGCCACAAACGTCTTTGTAATACAGGGGTGCAAAGGACAGAGAAGGCGATGCCACCACCAAAGCAAAAATACTAAAGGCAACAGAAACCAGGGTCGGGGAAGGCAAGAGAGCAAGACCTGTAGTAATGACTTTAGAGACAGAAGAAAGTGACCATGAACAAAAAGCAATTCAAGAAATCTCAAGAAGATGAAAGAAAGAAAGAAAGAAAGAGAGAGAGAGAGAGAGAGAATAAGAATTGTTTTCTACAGATTTCAAAATAAAGAGCCTAGACATATTTTTATCCACCAGGGTGTCTATCAACCTGGACCTTAGAGCAACAATACATTTATGTCATATTTAAGCTACTGATTTTGCAGTGTGTTACCTCAGCAATAGTAAAATGTATTTTCCTTCTAAGACCAATGAAATTTAAAAAATAGACTGCCAAAAACAATTACTTTGTCAGACAGAAGAAGAGTAAGAGCTGAATCTTATTCAGTGCGTGTTTGTCATAAACATGATTTCCTACATCTTGCGTTTCTTTGTGTGTGCACGCGCACATATTATCTAATTTAATCACAATCTGTAATTATTTCATTTTCATATGCTTCATTTCCCCTACCGTAATGGATATAATAAAAAGACATATTTCATATGTCCTGATATGGCAGCCAGCATCCTTAGGCTACCCTAATAGACATGATATCCTGGTATATATGTCCTTACGCCAGGTACCTCCCATACACGGACTAGACTAACATGTGGAACCAAAAAGATATTGAAAAAATGGAAGAATGTATTTTCCAAGGTTAGCCCATATACATTAGATCTTCCATCTTCTGTTGGTTCACTGACTCTGGAAGAAGTCAATCTTCAAGAGGACTAAGGAGGGGTCCACAACACTGACTTGTCCTGTATGAGGTGAGTGAATCATCTTGGAAAACTTCAGAGACTGCAGCCCCAACTAGTATCTTCACGATGACCTCGGGAAATGTAGAAGAACATTTAGTCTTTTAATCAGGCAGCATGACTGCTCTGGGTTAGAAAGAATGCTGGTACACACCTTTGATCTCAGTATTCAGAAAGCAATGGTAGCACACACCTTTAATCCCAGCACTCAGAAGGAAGTGGTGGCAAACACCTTTAATCCCAGCACTTGGGAGATGGGAAGCAGAGCTCAGAAGGAATCAGTATCAAACAGGAATAGACATCTGAGATGAAACTAAAAGGCAGACAAAGAGACAAATCAGAGGAAGAAATGTGAGAGTGAGTCAGAATGAAGATGCACCCAACTCTCATGAGAGAAAAGTAGGCTCTCAGCTCAGACAGTCAGAAGACAAGACACAGAAAATGAAGTAGTCTGACTGAGGATAAGGCAGAGAGGCTGACTGAGGCAGTATGAGGCAGGGAGAGCTGACAGAGTTCAGAAGCAGTCTGAGGCACACAGAGTAAGTTTGGCAGAAGTCACTATCAGAAGGAAAGACTGAGTCAGTTTGAAGTCTAGCAGAGCAGTTCAGTCTGAGGCAGTCAGAAAATCAGGCAGAGTCTGCCAGTCAGAAAAGTTTGGTCAGAAACTGTAAGTCAGCTCAGAAGATCAGTTTGAACTAGACAGCTTGCAGGGAGTTTGAGCCAGAACAATGAGTGTTCTGAAGAGTCAGAGTTCAGAGTGGTTCAGTCAGCAGTAAGTCTTGGAGGTTAAAGCATTCTAGATTGTATAGAGGCTGAAAAGCTCCAGGGCTCCAGGACTAAAACAGGAGAATAAATTAACAAAAGACTAAACAGCCCTTTGAACCTGAATCTACAATTACAAGGAGAGATCCTGAAACCACAAGCCCCTAGCACACTATATCCAGATTACTGACAACTCTGAGACTTATGAGGTGATACCTATTGCTACTTTAAGCCACTACACCACGGAGATATTTGTTACACAGAAATAGACAACTTGTATAGTTATTATGCAAATAAAATAGTATTTAGAATACAACAAGGTATATAATAACTATTATTTAAGTTGTCTGTGTATTAGTCAGCTTTCCGCTGCAAAGTGTCATTTCTGAAATAATTAACGCCTAAAATAGGAAGGTTAGTTTCACTCTCAGTTTTGCAGGTTTCAGCTCAAGATCAGGTTCATCCTCAGTTTGGAGCCTGTGGTGAGGCAGTGTATCTTGACTGGGGCATGTGGAAAACAAAACATTAACAACACCAAAAATCACAATAAACCCTGCTCACCTCATGATTAGAAAACAGTAGGAGAGGATGAGGGTTCACAATACCCTGTGAAGGCAGCATGTTACCAGTGACTTAAAGACCACCTACTGTGCGGTACCTTCTGTGCAGTATGCCTACTATGTGGGTTCCACCACCTCCCAACAGTGCTGCTCTGGACCAGGTCTATAATATTAGAACTATGAATAACGTACTCCGAGGTGGATGTTGATGAGCAACGGAATCACAAAAGCGACACACAAGTGACCCTGCCATCATCTAGCTTCAACCTGAGTGACAAAAGGGAGAACATTTATATACCTGACAATTTTATACGGCCCCGGTATAGACTTAATAAGCCACCATGATACTTACATTTTAGCATGTATGTCAACATAAAACGGCTCCGTAATTAGAGTAAATATACCGAGTGGTTTCATCTTCCTGTAATTGTTTCCTTTGTGTGTGTTTCTACTTGGTTGTTTCCTTAAACCATGCACCAACTAAACAAGAAAAGATGCTTTTCCTTATCATCATAACTTGCATCTCACATTTTCAAGGAACTTTAATATTAAAATTGCTCTTATTAATTTGTGCATTCTCTCTCTTAGCACATGTGTTACAGCCATTAAAGCAAACATTCTAAATCGATGAATAGGAACAAAAGAGATCTTTTTAAAGGAAGTCACATTGGTTCTTCATTTTCTTCTTATCGTAAGAACCATATGAAAGCAAATGTACCACACCCGCCTTTATTAAGGTAATGTGGAAAAGTAGGGACAATCATTTTCCTGTGGAACATAAATCAAAAGTCATCTGCCTGAGTCTCCATGAGACAAAAGTACTACGTCAGTACATCTCTGCGCTGCTCTGCTGAGACACCCAGTAATTTAGAACAATAATATGCACAGCCATGGTCTTAGGCATTATGATGTTTTTAGCCTGTGCTAGCGGGTTCTCATTACTTCATGAAAATTCTGTAACTGATAGACACGAAGCCAAAATATTGTTTAGCTACATACTGGACATTTATTTTAGAAATATTCCACAGAAAAGAAGGGAGAGAAAGGGCACCTGGGATTGCAAGGACAATCTCCAGTCTCATGGAACACCGAGGATAGAGGAGCTGTCGGCTCTTATCACACCTGCCTGCAGTTAATGTGGCTTCTCCGTTCAAGCTAAGATGAATTCATAAGCAAGCAGCCCGGTACTTTCCATCTTATTAAATCAGGGAGTAAGTTATTGGCTCTGTCCTTCCAGTCATTCTCACTAACTCCTCACTCACGGCCCAAAGGTTTTAATTGCATAACCAGCTGTTATTGTCACTCAAGGCCCTTCATGGAGTAATTAGGAGAAAGACTCCAAGTCAACCTAAGAGAACTTGTAGAATTACATTCTGTCCACAAACTTGCATAGAGACAGGTATATATACACACACGCACACACACACACACACACATATACATACATAGTGGAAGATTTAGACCGAGCCCATAAAGATACACACACACCCTCAGATACATTCAGAGATGCATATTTAGGAGCAGAAAGAATTCCCAGGTGGAACATATGGATCCATCACATAGGTGACTAAATGATAATGAAATTTGCATGCACTACTAAACACAAGAAGAACAGACTCATAAGGTCAGGGATGTTTGAGAATAACAGGAGAGTGAGTCTGCTTGGAGGGTTACAGGAGCTAAATCTGTAAAAATGAGTTCCCACAGGACTATGGCAGGCTTACATGCAAAACTAAGGAGACTAGATCCCAAACGGGATAGAACGTCAAGGTGTGTATGTGTGTGTGTGCACAAATACAAGTCATTTCTTGAAAAAACAACACCGACATTGGACACACTGTAAGAAGGAAACATACTGTGAGAAGTGTTGACAGTCTTGACCCAACTAAATAACTGGGGGTGTTGTTTCAGTAAATAGAAACAAACCTTATTAAATACATGTTGTGATAATAAAACTCAAATGGGTTTTATTGAACTAGATAAACTGTAGTTCACAAGGATGAAAAGAAGGGAGGGACAGAGGAAAAGATATTTATCCAGGAAGAAAAAATGACATTCAGGAACATTTCTGAAACTCAAAAAGAAGACTATGTGGGTGGTAATTTGATGTAGGAATGAGTGAGAAGACAGAAGACAAAAGAATGGTCTTTATTTTTTTTTCCTTTTGTTGTTGTTGTTTTGGGGTTTTTTTGTTGTTGTTGTTGTTGTTGTTGTTTGAGACAGGGTTACTTTATTGTAAATGGCTGTCCTAGAACTCACTCTGTAGACCAGGCTGGCCTTGAACTCACAGAGATCTGCCTGCCTCTGCCTCCAGAGTGCTGGGATTAAAGGCATGTGCAGCTACCACCACCACCCAGCCAAGAGTTGTCTTGCTGATTTATTTGAGACTCCATCTGAAAGATGGGTGACAGAGTATGAAGAGATGTCAATGGAAATGTCGGGCCAGGGCAGAAGGGAAAGTAATGGTTGGACAGAAAAGATCTAGTCTTTACCAGAGTCTAGAAAGGTAAAATTATTAAGCACTCATCTCCTTCCAGAATTGCTGACATTTAGATGTATAATTTTAATGTTTTTAATTTTTAAAAAGCTCATTAGTTAAAAACAGTGACTTTCACAACTGAAAGCTTAGCTTCAGGGAAATAGATAACTTGCTCAAAATCAGTTATCAAGTCAGCGGTGTTCAAAAATCAACAGACAGGCAGCTTAACTTATGTTTTAATCCACCTGAATGCTTTGGAAGACCTCTTATTCTTTCACCTTCAGAATGGCGGATGTTAATGAAAGCAGGGATTATTTAAAAATAGGTGTGTACTTCATTTTGTGCACACTCATGCATCCTCTTGTATACATTCACCTGCCTTTTCGGAGGTCAGACCAAGAGCTCTCCACTTAGTAGTTACCCACCATCAGAGATGTGTACCTCCAGGAATCACCCGCATAGAGCAAGTCCTTCCTTCAAAGTGTATGATTTCTAGCTTGTATTTCTTAAAGGGGAAACAGAACTTAAAGCTATCAGTTGTTCAAAACAGTATGACTATAGACAGAGCATTCCCAATATGTCTCTGTTTTCATTGATTTCAATTTGATGGCCATGTTTAAGAATTCAATTTTCTCTACTTAACTTTGAAGAGAAACACAACCTTCTCCATTTTCACTCAGTCCAATGACTCGTTCGTTTTGTTTTTGTTTTGTTTTGTTTTGTTATAAACGATGTCATTGCAGTAATTACTCTTGAGGAAAAAAATGGCTCAAAATAAACACAAGTCTCTAGGTAAGAAAACAAGTCGACTATTAGGAGCTAGATACACTGTCATTCGTAAAAACAGTTGCCAAGAGTGTCCGAGGAATGGCCAGTATCACCAGGGCACTAAAAGAGAAAGAGAGCATGGTTAACCTGGAAGTCCTTGAAACAGGGATGTGCTAAGTGATCACGTGCTCATGCCAAGAGAATTACCCTTCGGAGTGATAATCCTAAATTACGTTTTTAAGCAGGTGAACTGTTTTATGTTACAAAAGAGCAAAGCTTCATTCTTGTTCCTTCACTAGCTTAAAATCTAGTCTCTGAGCTAAAAGACCATTCCATAGACAAAGTATGCGAAATCTTATTCCTTTTGTGACTGCTCTCTCAATTTGTTCTAAATATTATACCTAGGCATATAATATTAATTATAAATGATAATAATCCCCACAATAGGTACTATCAAGATATTCACTAGAGGCACTAGGAAACTGTAACATGGGGTTAAATTAGTTGGGTGACTAGTAAGATGCTGTATTTGGTAAGAGGATGGTAAATTTCTAAATTTTCAGATTTTGCTTGTCTAATTCCATGGCCTCTCTAAGCCATAAACTACCACTGTGTGTTGATGACTGACATGTGCAAGAAACTGAACTGTGCCACACATCTATGTTTATCTCATTTTGATCCTCAGATTCCTCAGTATGTGTTCTTATAAGGAGAATGTTAGTTACATGTCATATATTGTATGTATCTTATACTATAAGTGTCTATAAGTGTATATAGCGTGTATGTATGTTTATAGATAGGTAGATAGATTTAGATATAGATATATTTGTGTCTGTATATATGTAAGTACATATGTATACACACACATATATGTATCAAAAGTCTTCAACACATGTAACTGATATAATTCAAGTGCAAAATAACTTGTCTTTACTTTTTATGCTCCTAAGTTTTTAGAAGCCATCAATCATTAGTACTCACAGATAACTGTATACTGGTCTGCAGGAAAAAGCCCTGAAGACAGGAATCAAACAACTTCCTGTGTATGTAAGTCACTGGGCCAGTTAAGGTGCATGACAGACTCATGGGGCGCCATAACTCTCAGATTGATAACTCATTTCTGAAATCATAAAACTTGAATTTTTTTCACCCTAAGATAATAAATATAATTGGGGAAAAAAATGGTTCCAAATAAACACAAATCTATTCAGACAGGTTTTCCAATATGGTTATTTTAGAAAAAGAAAGTGCAATGATGAAAGAATAAGCATCTGTAACTCTGTCATCAGACACAATCTGTTAATATTTTTCTTACATGATCGTCTTCCAGGGTTTTGTGTATATTTATGTGCATATGGAAATTCCTTCCCAGGCAGGCTATGTACCATGGATTGGCAGTCAAGTCCTTGACTAGCTAGGTAACTTCACTGCATCGTGTGGAGGAACTTTCTGTGGCTGTTGTGCTTTGTCTTTCTTCCTTACGGGTGACTAACAGGATGAGAATTTGAAAGAAATCATTTTCTTAGCTTTCTTCCGATCTCCTTCTGGTCCCTGCTACACAATTTCCATGACTCAATTCTCCTCCTTCTCACACGACTAAATTCCGTTGTCTCTGTGCTGATAACTCAGCACTCTGCTCACTCTACATTTTCTATTTAGTGTTCCCACACTCCCAGAGTTCCATGTTCCCTGAGTGTCCTCACACTCCCAGAGTTCCATGCTCCCTTAGTGTTCCCACACACTCCCAGAGTTCCATGCTCCCTTAGTGTCCTCACACTCCCAGAGTTCCATGTTCCCTGAGTGTCCTCACACTCCCAGAGTTCCATGCTCCCTTAGTGTTCCCACACACTCCCAGAGTTCCATGCTCCCTTAGTGTCCTTACACTCCCAGAGTTTCCCTCCACCCTGTTGAATATTTTATCCATAACACTATGGACAGGAAGTATTTCAGATTTCAGAGATTTTTGCATTTTCAAATGTTTTCATAGTTTTTATCAGTTGACTGTCTTTCACAAAGAAATCTGAAATCCTAAATGTTCCAGAAACTTTTGAACAGAATCGACTTCAGATTTTCTGATTGGTTCACTCAACCTGTACATATGCTATCATGCCTTCTACATTTGTATTTCTTGACTGTTCTTCTCTTCTGGGTGTGAGGTCTGATGTTCATAAACATATACTTGATATGTCTATGTAGACATACAAAACCCATTTCAAAATCAACTCCTAATATGCTCTGCTCATACCCGTTCCTCTTGTGTGGGATGTATACATGTGTACATGTTCATGAGTATGCACATGTTTGTGTGGCTTATGTGTGTTCTGTGCATGTAGAGACCAAAGGTCAATGTCAAGCGTCTTCCCCTGCCACTCTTCACCTTATTTTTTGAGTCAGAGTATCTCACTGGTCTTGAAGTTCAGTGGCTTGGCTTGACTAGCTGGCTAGTGAGCCTCAGGGATCTGTCTGACCCCCACCACTGGAACATAGACACTCGACATTCTGCTCAGCTTTAATAAGGGCGCTGGAGATCTGAACTTGTCATTGTGTTGCAACAGCAAGGACCTTGTCCATTGAACCATCTACAAGTCCCCCATTTCTCTTCTTTCCTATCCTTACCCCTGAGTACACTAAGCTGTAAGAAGCATGTGTGACTTGTCCCTTGTACTTTCTTACCACAGCCAATCTATCACCCAAACCTGTAGGAAGCACCGTCGAATCTCTCTCCAATTCTTCTCTCCTGCCTTAAACTTTGTTCCAGTAACTGTCACTTATCAGTCAACCCTTATGTCTTCCTACTTGCCAGCCCTAACATCTCCTCCCACACAGACACTGAAGTGAATGCTTGAAAGTTAGAAATGGATCTAGTGCCCTTTGCTTATAAGTTTGCAAGGCTCTTCATTGCACCTAGAGTAAAATCTGACTCTAACGTAGTCTGCAACTCCGTTTTACTCCAGGTGCCTTGGTTCATTCCTCTTGAGATCTCATTTTCCAGTTCATCAAGTACAGTTGACCCTCTTCTATTCTTGGCTTCTGTGTCTCAGATTCAAACAGTTTGGAACAAAAATGTTGAAGAAAAAAAAATGCGTCATTGCTCAACATGAATATACTTTTTTATTTTGTCACCTTTACAAATAATATATATAACTGCTCTCCTAGTTTGATGTCTTTTGCTGTGATAAAACACTGACCAAAACCAACATGAGGAAAGGGATTATTTGGTTAAATGTTCTAATGCGGTCCATCACTGAGGGAAATCAGGGCAGGAATTCAAGTAGGAGCAGATGGAGGAACCATAAACCAAAGCTGCTCACCGCTTCCTCCCCATGACTTGCTCAGCTTGCTTTCTTACACAGCCTAGGACCACTTGCCCAGGGATAGTATCACTCATGTGAGCTGGGTCCTCCCATGTCAACCATCAATAATGAACGTGCCCCTACAAATATGCCTACAGGCCAATTTGCTCAAAGCAGCTCCTCAATTGAGGTTCCCTCTTCCAAGGTGACTCCAGTTTATGTCAAGTTTACAGAGAAAGAAACCAACTGTCATTTACATAGGATTTACACTGTATTGTGTATAAGAAATATGGGTATTATTTAAAATCAAGCGTTTGAGAGAATAGTGTAACTTACATATAGACACCACACCGTTTTCTAAGGAACTTGAGTATCACTGGATGGTTATATCTGTGGGAGAATTCCTGGTACCGATTCCCAAAGTAGAATAAGGGACAACTGTATACTGGAGCCCCTCTCCCTCTCTCTCTTCCTCTTCACCGCCCCCCTCTCTCAGGGCGAGGGGAAATGGACAAGGGACTTTATCAAAAGCCAAAGAGTAACTTTCATCTAGACAATGGAACCCGTTCCTGCTAAGCACTGCAAACCTTAGAAGTAAATAGACAATGGATGGAGAATGCTTAAAGACAGAAGAAAGCAAACATGTGTGAAACCACCAGGCTCGAGGAACAGCATAGCAGCCTCCCTGTCTGCTCACCAGAACTTATACCTCCCTAAGAGCCATGTCTTCGGATTCCCTACCTCTCAGCCAAAGCCATGCTGCAGAAACCCCCTTCCTTGTGGCTGCATAGAGGGCAAGGAAGAGACATAAAAAGTTCTGGATAGGAAAGGACATCAGTGGTCCCCTCCCTCAGATCCATAATTAACGACATCCTGAAAGTCCCTTTTGCTGTGCTAGATCATATAGCCATGAGTTTTATGGGTTAGAACAAAGACACCTCGGAGCAAAGAGCATTCCATTCTGTGTATCAAAGCATTAGATGCTTCTATATTATTAAATGCTTCTAAATCATTAGATGCTTCTATATCATAAAACCGAAAGAAATCACTCTGAGAGCTATGCAAAATCAATTTCAGAAACTCCATGAATAAGCTAAGGTGGTACACTGAAAAATTGTTCAATTAACCCACAAGATGCCAAAAAGGAAAGTGAGAAACAAGAGGAAATAAAACAAAAAAAATTACAGACTTAAGCACTAATGAAAAGATATCTCCTTATTTGTAAATGTTCTAATTGCACTCATCAAAAAAATCATGACTGGTTGAGTTGATTTTTCTTGAATGACCAATATATACTGTTTACTTGCTTCAAACTCAGTGAAGTAGTTACAGCAAAAGTGAAAAGATGAAACAAGTTACACCATAAAAACACCCAATTAAGAAGACAAGAATGATTATAGAAATGTTTGATGAAGTAGATCTCAGAGCAAAGAAAATGGCTGAAGGTGAACCTAACACGAAGACAGAGGCGCTGAGTGATGACACGTAGCCAGTTGAAGCCGACGATCACCAACGGCCGCCGGAAGCTGAAGAGAGGGGTGAGGAAATTGCCCCTTGAAGACCCCAAGAGCGATCTCAGCCCTTCCTAAACCTTGGCTCCAGACTTCGGCCTCCCAAATTAATTCCTGTGGTTTCAAGATGCCAACCCTGTGTTGATTTGTTGCAGACACACTAGCAGATGAATATGCAATAGTCAGACTTGGTCTGTGGGCACGGAAGGACGGTAAGGAAGACTGACTGATGCTGACTGAAAGAGGATGGCGAAGATGGATGGAGCACAATAGAGAGCTGCTGTGGTATTGAGCACGCCCCCTGAACCTCCTGAATTGAAATGTAATCCTCAGTATGAGGCTTTAAGAGGCGGACACTTAATCCTATGATCTTTACAGGTGGGACCCTTGGGAGATTATTAGGATTATATAAGATTCTTAGAGTAGATCCCCCATGACTGAATCCTAGAGGCTTTCTAAGAGGAGAATAGGCAGAACGCATAGGTACACATACACACACTTATCTTTCTCTATTGCTTATATTTCTTCACACTTATATTTCTCTATTGTTCTGCCATGCCACGTACCACCTCAGGACTCTGCCAACAAGATTTCATCCTGTGGTGGGATCCTTCATCTTTGTACTGCCAGAACCATGAGTCTGTCCGTGATTCTTACAATTGGCAACGGTATGCATACTAATCCAAAAATAGATCCATATAAATATATTCAACTGATGTTTTGAAAAATTATAAAATAATATAACAATCTTTTCATTGAATAGTTTGGGAGCAATAACATTCCTGAGGAAAAGATAAACCTGAATCCAAAGCCTACATCATAGACAAAAATAAATTCAAAATAGTTCATGGACTTAAATACAGAACATAAATTCAAATTTTTAAGAAAAATAAGGAAGGAAGAATATTCAGGATTTAAGGTCAGGAAAAGCATTCTTACACTTGACATCAAAAACGCAACCTACAGAATGACAAATAAGTATATCAAGTCTCACGAAAACGGAAAGTTTTAAAACATAATGGATCATTGAAGAGGATGAGAACACAAATATAAATTCGGACTATACTTATAATTAGCATTGACTAATGAAGAACTAGTACTGAGAATATATAAAGAATCATTGAAGTCCAATGATTTCCAAGTATACATTCTGGAGGAGGTAAAAATCGTGAATGACATCCAACTGAAGAAGATGTTAGAAATGAATCATTCACGAAAGTTTAACATCGCTAACTATCAGGAAACTGCAGATTTAGACAATGGGGTATCCATACGCAACAATCAGACTGGCTGAAAGTCAAACAGTGACAGCATCAGAGGTTGCTTGCTGAGACTGAGAAGCTGCATCACTCATTGCTTCAGGGGGCATAAAAGGGTGCGTCCATCCTGGAACCCAGTTGGGCAACTTCTTGTCAAGCCAAGCATGGAACTGACATGGACTTCTATCCTCTCCAAATAAAGGTGTGAGCCCTATAGCTACCTGCATAAATATAAGCACAGAAACTTTATCCCCAAAAGCCCAACCTAGAAAGAGAACAGTTGCCCTGCAATGGTGAATGACATCCTTTCTACTGAGTTTTCTACTCACCAAGAGAAACAAGACATTGATAACTGGGTGGTCTTCCGGGGAAGTGTACTGAGGAAAAAAATGCAATTCCTGAAATTACATACTCTGTGATTCCACTTGGAAGCCTAATTTTTATTTATTTCTTTATTTTAGTGGAGAACAACTTTGGGATCAGTAAGGTGAGGGACAGGGGTAGGTAATGGAGAGTCCATGGGCAAGTAGGTAGGAATGGTTATGAAACTGGCGATGGGGGTTAGATCTGGGGGAGATGCGGGAGCTGGGGGTGGAGGGGGAAGAGGGGCTCAGAATATAATCTATATGTTGTATGAGAGAAGAAATTTTTAAAAATTAAATTAAAAAAAAACAGAAAAAAGAAAAGGTGAAAATTAGAAATGCTGAGAAGAGAAACATTTAAAAACAAGCAGAAACTGCTATTGTTAGGAACAAAACGTATGCTGGATTGTTTAACTCTTCAGTGAGTTTCCTGAGGTGATTTGTCAATCTATGTAGATAAGTGTTAGAAGACCGTGAGAGCCAGCCACCATTACTCTTTAGAGACGGAGTGAATTTATATTAGTAAAATGCCTTCTAATAGATGTGTATGCTCACAAATTCAGACAAATCTAAAATAAACAGCATGAAGTAGAGCACATCTATCAGAAGCTCACATCCATTTACAGAGTGGTTATTAATACTCTGCACATACTTCACTACATGAAACTTTTCATTTAAAATCAAATTCAATAAAACATCTTTGATTCTTGCTACTGCGATCCGCGCAACTGTTCCAACAGATCCGAGGATGCTTGTAACTGCTGGAAACCTGTTTATATTTTCATCAGCCTAGAGCAAAGCTAAGGCACATGTCCTCTCAGATATTTGTGACAATAGTAAGTGAGCATCAGTTGCTTTTATGTCTTGAATCAGTGAGCAAAAATGCACAGCCTTTATTGATACCATGACTCCTGATGTGTTAATTAGTCTGGCTCTCCTGTCACAATTCTACATAGAGGTATGCCCACATAGACGTTTGCTGTTTAAAAAGACAGTCTTCACAAATTATGAAATTTTGAGGCTTTTACAAAAGTGTCATTTTTTTTAATATAAAAGAAATAAATTCTCATTTCAAAATATCCAAACCAACACATTTTAATGAAAGTAAATGCATCATTTCCCCAGCCTTGGGAAGTCACTACGAACACACTGTTTTCTATTATCCCAACTTGTTCTTATGCCTCTATGTACATGCTATGATGATTACTTTCAGCAAAAAAAAAAAAATGTATAAAATTTTATGCACTGTTTGGTTATTTGGCTTCTGCTGTGGTTTGGACATGGATACACTAGAAAGCCAATGAGCCGAAAGCGTGAAGCCTAGGCTGTAGCACGCTTAGGAGGTGATGGACCTACAAGACCATGTTGGGAGAAGTTAGATGAATGGAGACACAAGCCTAGCCCCTTGTTTCCCAAAACCAAGACTGGACCGTCCCCATCGTCACTCACTCCAGCCATGGCCTGCTCTTCTACCACAGGCTCAAAGCGACGGGATAGCCATCAGCTTAAAGCTCTCAAATCACAAGCCAAAAAACCTTGACTCTTTAAGTCGTTTACCTTGGTTATTTTGCACATGTGATAAAGAGCTTGATTTCTTTTTTCCACTCAAAGAGAAATGTTTACGTGCCATCTTGTTAAACAAATGCACAAATTACAAATTGCTTGGCATTTGAGTTTTTCCCCAAGAAATAAATATTTTAAATGTCTTTTTTTTTAATTGATGTATACTACCGCTAATCAGTTATTTTTCAAACAGCCAGTGTAGAGGGAGTGCCTTTGTTAGGGTTACTATTGCTGTGAGGGAACACCAAGACCATAAACACCTTGGGAAGGAAAGAGCTAGTTTTACTCACAGTTCCATATAAGAGTTCATCATCAAAAGCAGTGACGGCAGGAACTCAAAACAGGACAGGAACCTGGAGGCGGGAGCTGATGCAGAGGCCATGGAGGGGTGCTGCTTACTGATTTGCTCCTTACAGCTTGCTCAGCCTGCTTTCTTATAGACCCTAGGACCACCATGGGATGGCTCCACCCAAAGTGGTCTAGGCCCTTCCCCCTCAGTCACAATTTAAGACAATGCCCTACAGGTTTGCCTCCTGGCAGCTCTCATGGGTGCATTTTCTGAATTCAGGTTTTCTCTCCTCAGATAACTTTTAAATTGTGTCCTGTTTTCATGGATCTAGATACCACAGGGAGTGGCCATCACTATATATGTTCTTCAATTTTGATGGTTTGGAGTATTCTCCTCGACTCCATAGCGGATAGCTCATCATCTTTGCGATTGTGTCACTGACCCATTTTTTAAATAACTGCGTATATTTAATAATTTAATAGTAATTTTGTATATCATGATATAATAATTGTGTATATTTGATAATTTAATAATTATTAAAATGTTTTTAATGATTCTTAATAATAAATAACTTGATAGTCTCAAGAATTAATAATTTTCAATAATTTGTAGGCAGGCGTGATGGATCATGCCTGTAATTCAGCATCCAAGTATTTGAGACAGGAGGATTGTTGAGTTCAAGCCAATCCAGGTACTAAGACCTTATCTCAAAGCATATGTTTTATGCAATAATGATATGAAACCTTCGACACATATAGCTAATGTTTAACTTTTTAGATCTTTTATTATTTAAAATTATATATGTATGTGTGTATATATACATTGGTGTGGGTGTCCAAGGAATACACAAAAGTCAGATCTCCTGGAGATGGCGTCACAGGTGGTTGTGAGTTGCCCAACATGGGTGTTCGGAACTGAATTCAAGTCTTCTGCAAGAGCAGTACACACTCTTACTGCTGAACCATCTTTCTAATCCCTTGACTTCCCATTTAATTGAGAGTATTTGCATACTGCAGATGCACCTATTTTCTAGTTTGTGTTATAAAGTCTCTACACTTATTTTTTTCATTTTCTCTTGGGATGAGAAACATTCTTCCTCGTCTTCAGGTTATATCCTCCCCTACATAAATCAGGAGTTGGAAGGTATACTGGACCATTATATAATTCGAACTCATTATTTTACAGGTAAAGAAAGTAGAATTCTTGAGACATATCACTGATTTCCTAGGACCACATCATTTCTATTATGTCCAGGCTTTGACTTTTACTCCAGATGTTAGAAATCCAACCAAACAAATAATCTCTTTTTCTTCTAAAAGAGTGCAAACGAATGATTTTGGCTAGAGACAACTTGGAGAGCCTCCTGGACTGATTGCTCATAGAGGCCACCTGAATTCTGCCCACTCCTTCCAGTCCTCTGGATGGTGCCTGATTCAGAGACACCCAAACATGCCACACAACATCACCTGTGTGAAGATGGGATCTTTTCACTGCCACTGTGTTGCCCCAGTGTGCTTGAAAACCTGGCTGTGGGGTGTAATGGGTGACCACCACAGACCCTGCTGAGGAAGGAGTAGGTTTTTTTATAGAGATAACCATGTGTTTACTTTAATGATGAAGGAATGATAGAGGCAGCAAGAAATGGGTTTATAGAGGTAAAGGAATTCATGGTAGAAGAGCAATACTTTGAAGAGACAGGCAGAAATGTGATGTCTTCTTCCCATTCTCATTTGAGTTTTGCAAGCTATTTCTCCAAGATTCCAAACCTCTAAATATCCTGAGGTTTGTCCTGTTGGGGACATATTTCCAAGTCTCAACTTTCCATGAGGCCACAATATTGAAGCTGACGTTTTATTCTTGTGCTTCAGAGATCAACTGAGGCCAACTTTTTTTCTCTGTTGTCCTTGCCAAGGAATTACACAGAGAATACTATCCAAAGACCACCTGAGGTTTAAAAAAAAACGAGGCACATATTTAACACACAAATCGTTCCTATTTTCTCCTGTCATAGAGCAATGATGGTTGCCTTTATCTGAGTTAGGGGGAATCCTTCGGTGAAGATCGGAGGAGCCTGAAGATAGAGCATTTCAGGTGACACCTGAATATTTTGTTCTCTGAAATCATCCAACTGGGAACCTCATAGTTATTTCAATACTCTTCTGAAAAGAAGGCTCCCAAGGTCAGAGCAGACATATTCCTGCTTGTCAGGATCAGCCATCACTAAGACCTCCACTTTGGAGTGCTTGATGATCTAGCCAGAGAGAGAGAAAAATTCTCCAAAAGATTCTACAGGGGAAAATGTTCTCACTCTGTATGACCTGGCTAAAAACTAGGACTGAGTATGAACAGTGCAAAAAAGACGGACAGCGTTATGCACTATTGGAGAAACAAGAGTCCGGGTACCAAATAATTGGTTCATCATATTTTCTATGTATATTTATTTTTAAATGGTCAAATCTCTGAACCAAACTAAATTATATTCCCTCCTCCAAAACTTACATCTAAAAACATACTTCTCAGAACCATCACTGCAGATATAATTACAGAGTGCACTAATCGGTCACAACCACTTTAAAGAGACTGAGATTCTCTGCACGGTAGGGGAGGGACAAAAAGGTCTGTTGTTTTGTTTTTTTTTTTTTCAGGAAAATATAGATTGTCAAATGAATGTGACTTGAAATACAATCTGCTTTAACTCTGCTGGAAGTGGACCCCTTGACCTCTGGCTTCCAGCTTCCACCACCACACCCACCAGCCCCCATTTCATCTTTCACCCTAGCGGTCCCCAGGATGCCAAGCTACTGAACTCCCTCCCATTAGCTGCAGGAATCCAGAATATCCATGGCAACCGGTCTCTAACCCCAGGGAGAAGGCAGCAGAATTGAAAGGCTCCATTCTGCTTCTACATCCACAGCTCAGTGAATTGACAGCTTGGTGGCTTCCTTCGTTCCATTAGCTTAGTGTGCGATTTTTTCTCTTTCTTTGTAGCATCTTTTCATCCATGGAGGTAGATCTCAGCCACAGTTAAGGATTTTTTTTTTTTTTTACAAAGGAGCATTATCCCTCCTGCTCACCACCTCTGCATCCATCAGGAAGCACAGCCTTTAAACAGCACTCACATTGCAAGATTTGTCCAAAGAAAATAAACTATAGTTCTCCTACTGGTCTTTCTACCTTCCTGTACAAACATCCTGCATTTAGTGTGCATGTTTTACAAATTACCGATGGGTATCTGAAGCAATGCTAATCATGTGTGTGACGTGATTTTATAAAAACTGGCAAGGAGGTAGCAGAACACATACAATTTTATCATGAGATTAAGTTGTAGCATCAAATAACTATAATCATGTTTAAGTCATTGTTTGTGCCACAGATATTTAGACAGGATAACAGATTGCACGGTGCTCTTGCTGTTTGCCAATGGAGCCTGAATAACTAATTTGCACTCCATGCCCTGTGGAATGGCAGCTGAGTCCCCAGTGAATATGAGGAGAATGAGACAGAAGCGGACCATTTGGTCTGCAGAGTCAAAACGAGGCAGAAATATTATGTACGGTACAGTCTCCAGTCATATGTTGCACCCAGAGTTGCCTGACTATTAGAACCGCTAAAGGAGGTCAAGCTGTCTGTCAGCACTTCTTAACCCTTTGGGGGTATAGAAGACATTTTTGAAAGATGATAAGAGCTATGGGATCTCCTCCTGGGAGAATGTAGGAACGTGTGAATTAGTAAGGCAGACATGGTACATTGCTGTAACCTCAGCATTCAGTAAGCTGAGGCAGAAAGAGAGAGGATAATGAGAGCCAGCCACAAGGTAAATTAGGACGGACCACAGTCTCTTTAAAACAGTAACTACAACCCTAGTAGGATTTCCATAAGGAAGTAAGGGGTGAGTATTCAAGAAAGTAACTTTCACATTCTCGACCCATTAGATTCTTCTTCTGTGTCTTCTATTCCAGAAGCTTTTCTCCTTTGTCCTTCAAGAAAAGCAAATATCTAACCCATCCCTCCTTCAACCCTAGCATTTTGTTTGGGTTGGAAGCAAACCATGTTTCCAAATAAAGAGGTGAGAGCTCTGTCATTGCAGTGCTGCTGTCCATCAATGCACAAGGTTTCATCCTTACTATTTCATATGATTTTAAGGAGGAAAAGGATAGAAAGTCCGAAGTCAACCGATATCATAACGTATAGCCCTAAATAAAGGGAATATGGGGAGAAGGTAAAATATCTTCTCAAACGTTTCTTTAGAGATTGTTGTTAAAGAAAATAAATTTTAATGATACTTCTTAAAGCACAGTAAGAAACACATTATCAGGGCTCATCATAACAGGTAAAAAAGGACCATCACAAAGGAGTCTCACAGTGAAGGAGATTGGGTTCAACTCTGTGTGCAGTGTGGGCAAATGAGAATTTGTAGCCTGGAGTCAGAATGGGAGTGGGTAGGTGAAAATCACTGAGAAGACACATGTTGGTGGTAGGAGAGACGCTGGCTAAGCCAGCCTAACAGAATTCTTTGCAGAAAACAAGCCACATGGCAAGGCATCATATGAGAGATGGAGGAAGAAGAGTAACCTGACGAGATCACTATGGTTGGGGGTTCTTACCACACTGAAAAAGTAAGGGTTCCTTGTCACAGCTGAATTTCACAGAGAGAAACACAGATGAGCCCAGGGGAAGTTTGGCCTGTAGAGTTTGGGCAAGCAGAGAATCTTTGTTACTATTAAGGGAATAGCTTTCACTTTTGCCCCCCAAAATTATTGAATGCTCTAAATACTTATTTGATGTCTATTTTTATTGTCACTCACGGTTTCTTCTTAGTGATACGTACTTATGCTATTTGGGCTTACGTAACGGAAAAGCGCTATAGATTTCACTGAGAATAATCAGATGTGTTTGTAGTAATTCTTTGTCAGCCCGTACTTATGCAAGGCCCAACATTTTCTTTTATGTCTGCTGTTGATTTCCACTAACCCTAACCCTCAAAACTGGAAGAAGTAAAAAGAGATGGGGGAAGAGGGAGGGAGGAAGAAAAAGAACTAGAGGAAAAGCTAAGAAGTAAAATTAGAGGAGAAAAAAGAAAAAGAAGAACCTAATTTCTCTTTTATTTACTTTTTTTTCTTTTTTCAAGACAAGGTTTCTCTGCTATAACTCTGGCTGCCCTGGAACTCACTCTGGAAACCTGGCTGACCTTGAATTTGCAGAGATCCACCTGACTCTGCCTCCTGAGTGCTGAGATTAAAGGTGTGCGACAGCACTGACAGGTGATTTCTCTCTTTTTTTAAAAAGAAAAAAAAAAGCGTATTTCTGGGGCTGAAGAGATGGCTTCGTGGTTCAGAACACTTGCTGCTTGTCCAGAAGACATTAGTTTGGCACCCAACACCCACTCCCAGTGGCTAACAACTAGCTTCTGGGATTCTAACATTGTCTGACCTCCCTGGCCACCCACACACATCTGCAGCATATACTCACACAGACATAAATAGAAATACATCTTTAAAAAACCATATTTCTGATCCTAGGAACACAAAATACACGTTCTTCAAAGGGAGTCATGAAGGAATGGCACTTATAATCAGGAAGCAGCATTCCCAAAATCATGAAATAAGGGCCCAGAGGATGACGGGCCCCATATGGCTACTAGAGAAAGAAAGCCCAACGTCTTAAGAGGTATAACTTACTTTTCCCAGCCATGAAGAAATCTCTAAAAATGCACAGAAGAATTCAGTGAGAGGAAATAAAAAAAAAAGTTTGATTCTGTGTCTCTTACAGTCAGAGTATCAACACAATATAAAAAGTGAAGTAAAATCTCTCTCTTTTTTTTTTTAGCAAAAAAAAACCATGGTTTTTAGCAAAGCCATTTTCCCTTTTAAGGGAAGGGGAGTGATGGTAATAGAAGGCAGCTAGCTAGTGATAAATAAAAGCCAAAGAAACTTCTTCCCTCTTCCTGGAAATTCTAAGTGGGTACCACTGGGCATGTGCCAGAGCAAACTGGATTGGAGTTGGTGAAATATGATCAATAAAGTGGATCATAGGGACTATAGGTTGTAACGCTTAACAAAAAAAAAAAAAAAATCCGAGTCATGCCAAAACTTCCTTTTAGTGGATAGAGATTATCCAGAATGTGTGTGTTAATTTCAATGGAATCATGTTGGGAAAAAATGCAGCTCGTTTCAGTGCTTACCCTACTGAGACAATATGCTCAATAGTACAGCTTTGTGTCCATGTTTCCATCAACTAAAAAAGACTTTCACATGTTCTACATCCAGGCTCCTTCTGGACCAGAGGATATGGTGAGAAAAGCAGCCTCTGTGGGAAGGAAGCAATTATATAAAAATAAAGTTGTGTTAGCTTAATAATTACCATAAAAATGACATTAGAAATTGTGATGGTAGTGTTAACTCGACAGAAGTTAGAACCACCTGGGAGAGTATAAGACCTATTCACTATGGGTGGTACTATTCCCTAGGCAGGAGGAATTCTGGACCGTGTAAGAGTAGAAAAAGCCATCTTGATTTCTCTGCAATGCAGTCAATGACTTAGATCTGTGAGCTAAAGCAAACTTTCCCTTCTTTAAATTGCTTTTGTAAGAGTATTTTATCACAGCAACAAAAAGAAAGACAGAAGGGAAGAAAATGAGTTACCTTAATGGATTATTTCACTTTTTTTCCCTCATCAATAGCAGAACTAGAAGGTAGGATACAATTGAGTCATTTAAAAAAAAAAAAAAACTTGCCTTTTCCACATTGAGGTTGTATTTTGAAATTTCTACGAAAATGAAAAGCATGATTGTTGATTGTTGAGCTGAAAGCAAATGAAGTCGTTAAGCATCACATTGAAAAGCGAACAGGTCTGCAGCCCTGCCCTCTGAATGCGTCAATCTCAGCTGAAAAGGGAACGGGCATGGAGTAAATCAGCATGAACACTTAAGGAGGCACACAAGGAAAGAGTCCACGGGGACTGTGGAAACAAACAGCAAGAGATGGAAGCACAACAAGAGGAAAGTTATAGACGCCAAAGAATTAATCACTATGAATATAGTCTGCATTTTCCTTTTCTTCTTTTAACTTAAACTTCATTTCCTTTTAGTGGAAAACTACAAACATAGAAGGTATCCATATCAATGGAATGAATATGATTTGATATCGGGATATATTGTGTAAAGTGTAAATCAAGTTGAACATCTTCTCAAATATTCATCATCGTTTTATGGTATAAATTTTAAAATCCCTTTCTTCTGGTTTGTCTGTTATATACCATATAATAATAATAATTATTATTATTATTACTACTACTACTACTACTACTACTACTACTATCTATCTATCTATCTATCTATCTATCTATAGGCTTCCTGCTTTGCAATAACTTAATAGAACTTGTGTCTGCCCAGCTGTCACTTCTCAACCTTTTCCCTTAACCCCACCCTCTCTTCAGGCTCCAGCAACCATCATTCCCCTCTCAACTATGAGATCAACATTTCTATTTTAGCCAAACAAGTGTGATATGATTGAAAACAACCCTGTGGGTAAAATGATGAGAAAGACTGCTTGTGACTGACAAGGGTAGTTTGATTAGAGGGTAGAGACAGAAACCAAGTGGAAGTATTGATTTTTTTCAAAGAATAATATAACATACAAGTTCCAGGGTTCAATTCCCAGCACCATAACAACGACAAAAAATAGTCTAGTAATAGAGATGTAAGTTCTAGGCAACTCTTTGAAAAACTCTGTCAGTGAGAGGAGGTGGTAGGCTGTGTTCTGACGATTCTCTGCTCTCTCCAGGATTCAGCACCTGGCTGATATTACCACATCACTGGCAGTAATGCCCACGGGACGCAGGTGCCTCTCTATCTCCTTGTTGCCGAGTCTTGTCTCGTGACTGGCTTTTTGTGAATGAATATGAGTAAAAAGAAAAGCAGTAGCTATGACCGAAAGTTCAGTGAAGGAGGATTTTTGTTTCTAGTGCAATGCAAGTTGAAGTGCTCAGATGAAAGAACCAGTAGGAAGGGAAAGTGTATAGTGATGGGATAATCAATGAAGCAAGGAAAAGGGGCCTGTCTGTAAGAGGAAGACTGCCCCTCAACTAACAAGAAGGGAACAGGATGGGTAGATGTCAAAAGGCTAAGCTTCCGGATCAAGAGACTTGAGATGATGCATCCCATTTCTCTGTGAAATGGGAAGTGAAGTCACTTGGGAAGGGTAAGGGGACCAGAAGAGCATCAGAAAGGGGAGAAAAGGGGGGTTTTAGCATATCAAAAACATGTTTTTAATGTTGATCCAAAGAGCAGAGAAGAAAGCAACAACGAATCAGCTAGCAGCACTTCAGAGCAAATACTTGGCAGTCATTATTGTGAAATGTGGCAGTGATATTCACGCTTGCGTAGATTTCCCCCAAGTTCGGCTCAGGACACAGATGTGCAAGTGCAAAAGGCAAGGCCTAAGGTCCACCAGGCACACGGGGTAGAAGCTAGCTAGGGAGGGACTGGTGATATTGGCCAAAAGTACTGAATTCTGGTTCTGACTAACGCTAGCCAGTTTCAAACTTAGGTTTCAAACTCAGGAGGCAAAGGGAAGAGACTGAGTTTGAGGCCAGTCTGGGTTACAAATGGACTCTGTCTCAAGAACATCAAACAGTGAGAAAGGAAGGACGAGTCCAATCAATTTTTCTACTTCGTGTTCTCTTTAAGCCTCTGTAAAACCACTCAGTTTAATCTTAAAATTGCCAGGAGAACAAGTCCAATTGCTAGTGAAAACTGAAGTTTTCAGAGAGGGTCCCCAATTTTTACCCTAAGCTGAATGAAGACTGCTAGTCGTGTAGAGTCTTAAAGAGAAGCTTGGTTGAGCCCCATTCCCATTCTTCCTCTCCTCACTCCTCTTTTCTTGTGAGTGACCTTGTCAAAAAAATAAAGAGGATACAAAGAACAAAACTCTAATATTACTCTACACTAGCTGCTCTGCTAAGATTCACGATGACATCAGTTTGCAGTACTAGGGTGTCCCTGGTGACAGCTGCAGCATTGGCTAGTGACAGCAGCCTGGTCCTAGAGCACCCCTCATTGACTCTTGAGGAGTGGAATCCCATGGAAGAATTCAGTGAGGCAGAAGGTCCTATCCCCACCTCACTCTTTCACGGTATAAACGTGTCCCATTGATAATGCTTCACTATAGACACAGTAGGCAAAAGACTTCTCAGATTGGACAATTTGCAAGTAATCTGGTGGCCCTCAATCTCCTCATCTCGTATGTCTTTTTTCCCCCTCCTACTCAACAATTTTTTCTGTCACAATATTTACCCAGTATAAAGTACCCTGGTCTATGTCCTGCATTGCTATCTGTATAGTTTTGGACATACTTCTTTAAGTTCCATCAATCTAAAATTGGACCCATGAGAGCAGGCTGCTCCAGCAGACAGTCCTTCATTCTTTCTCAATAACAGGGTTGGATGATGATTCTTTTAACTTAACTAATTACTTTCCAGAACAAAATATTAGATTTTCCACTCCTTTAAAGACAATTTTCTAATATGATTACATTATGACCCATGAGATAAAACTAGATGTGTTGGAAGATAAGAAAGAACACTAGGATGAGCAGTGGTGGTGTATTCCTTTAATCCCAGCACTCAGAGGGCAGAGGCAGGCAGATCTCTGTGAGTTTGAGGCCAGTCTGATCTACAAAGGGAGTGCCAGGAGAGCCAGGACTAGATAGAGAGATTCTGCGTCAAAAAAAAGAAAGAAAGAAAGAAAGAAAGAAAGAAAAAAAAAGAAGAAAGAACACTAGACTGCATGTATGGATGGATTCCTATAGATTCTTTCTTCCTGGAATCTGGAGGTGGAGCTAACATTGTCTGAGGCTACCTTACACGCCAAGGCAAATTCAGGACTGGAAATGCAGTACTGGATATTATGGACCAAGAGGAGCTTGGAGCTTCCAGTTACCTCACTTTTTCCCATTGTCAACATTCTAGTACTCAAACATTGACGTCTCCATGTTCTTTCATACCATCTTATTCCTAAAACACTATGCTCACTCTTCACGTGTATATGCCACGTGCTTCCTGATATCTTTAGTCTATGAGCAAAAGCAAGTGTCCTCGGATTGGCACCCACCTTCCCCTGTTCTCCTAAGTGAGCTAGCTCATATTGATTTCTTCACCTCCTAGTCATTTCTTCCTCTGTGACAGAAGTCCTCGTCTCCTGATTCCTGGAAAGTACATGGTGTTTCTGTTTAAATACCTACAATTTGAGGGATATTTTCTTCACCTGGAATCGTTGTACAAGCAAAAGGAAGGATTTGCTTCGTTTTGTTCGTGACGCATTATGGTGTTATAGGAAAAGCTTGGGACTCCCCAGCCTGTCATTTGGGCGGACAGGTGCTCTCTCTGTTGCTTATATACCTGCTTACAATCAAGGTTACAACTGTTATCCCTAAGTTACTATCTCCAGTCTATTTGAAGTAGGAATGGTGTCTGTTTATGCTTGAATTCCTACTGGCTGACAGGATGTTTGACACATTTGGTAAAGGAATAAATATTTAATGTCCATAACTGCCTAGGAAGTTGCAGAGGCAGACTTCAAACTAAATCTTTGACATAGTTTTCTGGAGTCTGTTTCTTTATCTATAAAATAGCAAACAGTTTCATACATCAAGCAGAACTTCTGCGTCCAACCTATACTCGCTCCCTGAGATATCCTCATAACACGTAAAGTATCTGTGTCCTCCAGATAAATGATGGCAATGCAGACTAAAATACTGAAGTCATAAAACATTTATTACAGCCCCTGGTGTACACTAGGCAGTAAATAATGTTTAGGGGAGGAATGAAAGAAAGGAGGGAAGAACAGTCACCAGGAAGACAAGATAAATAAAGGAAGAAAGATGTACGGAGACTAATGGTTGTGCTCATTGCCTATTCTTTCCCTGTTAGGTTATTATAGAGTTTTTAGCTGACTGCGTGGCTGTGCCTAGCAAAGGCTGAATTTCCAGTTTCCTCTAATCTAAGTATTGAGTAGTTTGGTTGTGGCTATGAAAAGACAGATTTGTGAGGCAGCTTCTTGGATTCTTCCCCAAGGAAGCATCTGGACCGCATCTTTAGCTAATCCTTCATTCTTCCCTTCATGTTGATACATGGAAAGAATGTCACCTTCTTGGACTTCATCCTTGTGTTGACAGAGAGGTGAACTGGGAAAAGACTGGCCCCCACTAGTGAAAGGCCTCTGTGAAGCAGAGAGACACCTTATCATCCATACATTACTCAGTGCCATCTTCTCATAGGGAGGGAACCAAACGGATGCCCAACGTGTTTGCTAGTCACAAGAAAACTAAGTCCTCAGCGATAAAGAACTCAAGAACAAAGACATCTGGACAGTTAAAGCTTCTGAAGGCACCAATCACTTTGTTCCCAGGACACAGTGAAATCAAGATGGAACCAAACTGGAAACTCCTACACGTGCGTGTTTATAGCAACAGAGGATATATACTGGGGGGGGGGGGATTCCATCAGTGGTTACATGTAGCTATAGATTACGCATGCTACAATACCACCCCACCAGGAAAGATATGACCACTGGTGATGTTGTGACACCACTATTTGGGAAGTAACTCACTATTGCATAATTGAATTTGGGCCTATTCTATGTGAGGAAATACACAATGCAATAATTTAATCAAAAGTCTATGGATAGGTAGGGCATGGGCCTAAAGGGAAACATGCTATCACTGCTCCCCTAGTTGAATATATTGTTAGATTGCCTCTAAATATTTATGTGTATACCCATAGATTAGTGTGGCTTTCAGTCTGGGGCAAAGGATTTCCTTTTTGGAGAGAGGGAGGGTTAATAAAGAAAATTCTATCTGGTCAAGTGCTGGGATCCTAAGATCCCAACCTTAAAAAGGAGAGCACCTCTCTCTCTCTCTCTCTCTCTCTCTCTCTCTCTCTCTCTCTCTCTCTCTCACACACACACACACACACACACACACAGAGACAGAGAATATAAGAGCCAGCAGCTGGGCAAAGCCAGTATCTGGTCCTCCAGATACAACACTGTTGTTGTGACCTTGAGCATAGGACAGCTGTGGTTGCTTGCACAAGACTGGACACTCCTCCGACTTGGACAGAAGAGGTACCCAAGAGGACACACTTCTTCATAACGAGCTAATGACTGCTTGTTGTTGCTGGAGAAGGGGTATTGTTTTCTCTAATCAGGTAGCCACTGGGGCACCATCAGAGAAGAAAGGTTTCAAGGGAAAGGGGATATCAAGGAGTAATGGGAAACAGGTATGACCACAATACATTGTATCTATATATGAACTGTTAAGGGAAAGGAGAATCTGCTGGAGAATTGCTGTTAATGTCACAGCATTGACAAAACCTGTTCGTTTACAAAAGGAAGACTCCTGGATTTCTACAAAAATCTAAAATATAACATTTAATAACTTGACTACTTGTGTATAATGGTGCATGCCTTTAATCTTAGCATATGCGAGGCAGAGGTAAATGGGTCTCTATGAGTTCAAGGCCAGCCTGTTCTACCTAGCAAGTCCAAGGCCAGCCAGGGCTACAGAGAAAAATCCTGTCTCAAAAAAAAAATTTGATTAAAATACCAACTGATAGTAACAAAATGAGAGAGAGAGAGAGAGAGAGAGAAAGAGGGGGCAGAAACACTTGAAGGAAAATAGAAAGCAAGTATGAACTCTGCCTTCTGGAGCAGGTAGTCTCCAGGCATAAGATCTCTAGAAACCAGAACTGTCTGCTTCATAGTGACATTATACAATCAGAAGGGAGCTGGGCTAGATGGTACTTGCTTCCTTTCCCAAATTAGTCATGGAGAAACTCTAGCAAAGAAAAGAAGGAATTATCACATTTCCATTTTAAAAGCCTAGTGCTGTATGGAGCTGCAGGGAAGCTGAAACTGACTTGGAAGAATACCTGGAAGGCAAGCCAAAGAGAAGCTCTTCGCTTCTGCTTTATCGCTCCCAAGCCTTGCCTGCGGACAGGCTCTGGCTGGTACTTCACGGCAGAAATTGGTCTAAGCACTGGCCTCTGGGTTGTACCAGCTTAGTGGAAATGAGTCCCGTGCCCAGAGTGCTAATGAGCATAAGTAAGGCTGATCTGGAGCCTTTCTTCCTCCACCTCCCTTCTTCGGGAACCCGCATCACCTCTTACCAAGATGGCTTCTCTCTGAGTGCATAAAAGATTTAGCCCAACAAACGTGTCACGGAGGTGAATTGTATGGAATCTATGGAATTTTCTACTGTGGTTTAAAGGTGTTCACTTAATCCCCAATGCAACAGAGACAAAGAGGTGACAGAGGTCCTGCCTCTGAGAATGGATTAATGCCATCCCTGGAGGAGTGAGTAAATCATCTCAAGAGTCAGCTTCTTCTGAAAGCTGGTCCAACCCGGAACTGTTCTCCTGCTCTTGGGCTCACTCTCCCTTGCTTTCCTGCCTTCTGTCAGGGGATGACACAGATGAGAGGCCTTGCCAAAGTCAGAGCCATGCTCCTTGGTTTTTCAGTCTCAAAATCACGAGCCAAAGGACTTTCTCTTTATAAATACCCCATAACAGTATTCTGGTATTGCAACACAAATCCCATTAAGACCATCTTTCTTCTCCTTAAACCCACTAGAAGGAAGACGGAGTACACACCCCGTGATCCTTTCTCAAACATAGAAGCTAACATAGAACACAGCACAAAGGATATAACTCACAATTATTAGCAAATAACAATTACTCACAAAAATTAGCAAGCTATCTGGACAGTGTGACTACTGTAAAAATAACAGCAGGAACCATTTATGAAATGGATGTCTCAGAACTAACAAAAAAAATATCTCAGGATATTAACCAGCTTTCAGAAGCTAAAACATTATATTAAAAACAAGAAAATAGAAAATCCTAAGAAAATAAGTCTACTAAAATATTAGTTGTAAAACTGTAGTCAATGAAATTTTAAGATAGTTATTGAATAAACGAGATGGAAAACATTGGACTATAAATGTGTGAGCTAGAAGTTTAAACTGAGACGGCAATGAGAAGGAGAAGGAGATTGTTTTTAATTCCAAAGATAAGAGATGTAGATGGTACAAGTTTCAACACTAAGAGAAAAAGAATTTCCAAAGGTAGTGCATGTGGCAACCAAGAATACAGGCATATATTTTAAGAAGGTGAATATTCCAGAATTAAAAAAGACAGACAACCTCAAATTGATAGTGTTCACAGAATGCCAGATATAAAACTAAGGGAAAGCTGTCCATAGACAAAGCATATCTAACACGAGGACAACAAAAAGATAATTCTAACTGTTCCTAGTAAGAAGTCAGCCTGGGTGGCACAAGGCTATAACACTAAGTCTTTAATGTGCTGAGGAAGTTCAAGTTTACAGTCAGCGTGGACCACTGAGTGAATCCCTGTCTCAAAATTCTAAAAAGAAACAAAAAGCTTTTTGTACGTTCCTTTGAATGCACCATTTTGTTTGTAGAGATTTTCACGTACAAACCAACAACCGTCCTAGAGATGCAACTACACAGAGTCTGCAATTTAGACACCCGCACTGAATGGTCATAGAGGAATAACTCAAATAGAAAAAATATTATTCAAGGAACTTCCAATATTGAAATTGAAATTTTCATATTGAAAAACAATATGAAAAGATAACTGCTACTTTAATTTTTTAAGTGAAACTAGAGCTGATGAACATAAAAATAGAAGTCCCATTAAAATTACTGAGGACTAAAGTTCTGGACAATATCAATCTTGTAAATGTAGAGATTCTCTAAAACTAAAGAGATATTAATGAATATAAATACAGATAACTTTATTTTCAAGGACAAAACATGGATTTGAATAAGTGTTTGAAACGCTAGTTTGGATAAATAAACATGACAATGAATCTTAAGACAGGGCAGCTGGGAAAGGAAACTTAAAACAGAATGCAGCCCTTCACAATTAGGAAAAGAAAATGTCTTTCAAGAGAAAAGCAAGGACAGAAAGAACGAAAAAGAGAAAGATGACAATAAAAAGTATAAAGTAATAAAACAATAGTAAATTCTAAAACCTTAATACTTAGGTCCAGTGACATGGCTCAAGCAGGTAAAGATACAAGTCCCCAAGCCTGATGGCCTGAGTTCAGGCCCCAGAAAACTGGCTCCTGCAAGCTGTTCCCCGACCTCCATACATGCTACACATGCCTGAGCGCTCACTCACACGTGCATGGAAAAACTTAAGAATAGAAAAAGAAAGTTAACAATGAAAAGCAGAAACTAAAATATTACAAACTAAAATTTTAGATATATGGTAAAATATGTCAAAAATGCTAACAAGATGCATTTACTAAACAGAAAGTCCCATCTTGAATTGAAAATAACTTATCACTGGATTGGGGATACAGCATACCTGGTAGAGTACACCTGGTAGAGTACTAGGCTGGCACGCACAAATCCATCACACAAAATGGGCATGACGTCTGAAATCCCAGCACTCTGAAGGTGGGAGACTGAGAGTTCAAAGCTACCATAGGAAGTTCAAGGCCAGCCAGAGCTATGTGAGACAATGTATCAAAAAGTAGCGTTGGGGATCTCGGGGTATAGCTGAGTGGTAGAGCCCTTCTCTAGTATGCGTACTAAAATGTATACAGCACTAAATTCAATTCTTAAGGGGGAAAAAATTCCTTTTACCAGTCTTGGTGGTGCATGCCTGTAGTCCCAGTACTCAGGAGGCAGAGACAAGAGGAAACCAGAAATTTAAGGCCAGCCTGGTCTACATAGTGAGTTCCAGGCCAGTCAGGGAAAACAACGAGACCCTGCTTCAAATCATTCTTCAAAAAAAAAAAAATGTAATAAAGACACTGTCATCTACAAGATTTAAACTAAAACACAACGTAAACATTGAAAATACAAGACACAAATGGACAGCAAAATAAAATGTAAGCAAAAGTAACAGCTGAATTCACCAACCGAATATCTTACAAAACGTTGATTTGCCATCATACAGAAAGTATAACCAGGCTGTGTCGGATCTATTGGACCACAACAACTATTGTTTGAATCTCTGCCTGTACTAGAGGATCCTGGCAAAAAACTTTCACAAGCCGAAGACGACCAAGAGACGATAACTTTCCCGTGTTAAAGCACATCAAGCTCCTACAGTCTGGCAATACATTAAGATAATAGAGTAAGATGGTGAGACTTTCTATAAAAACAGACTTTCAATAATTGTTTTTAGTTACATTGTCCAAAAACCCTTTTTGACAATTTTTTAAAAATGGCTGTGTGGCGGTGGACTCTTAGCTGTCTGTCTGATGAGAGTAGAGAAGGAGAAAGGAGTGTAATTTCCGATTTCTCCATTGCCCCTGTGCACACTGATTCACTCTTAGGGAGCAGACTACGTGTTTCAGTGCACAGAGCTCACCAGGGACAGACACAATGCTGGACTCACAAAAGGTGTTCAGTACCACTAGATATTGACCACTTCAGTGTTGAGCTACAGTATACAAAGAGAGGTCGATACATCACAGTACATTGTTGGGTCTAAAATACACACGTCTCAACAGAAAAGAAAAATTCTAAAGCTAAACTAAGCTTTAAAGTTTTAAAACACTGAAAAATAGAACAATGTTGCAGAAACACTATAGAGAGAAACAGGTGTGTTCTGTCACTAAAACCGAGAGTCCAACGAGTTCAAAGCAGAATTGTGCACTGCCATGTGACTGCCAGGACAAGGTACAGCATCTGTTCACTGAAACAAAGTTAATTGTAAAAAAAAAAAAAAAAAAAATCAGAAATACACTGCTAACACTACAAATTTTACATATACTGTAATTCTGAAACCTCGTAAGCATAAGAAAAATACCTTTGATCACTATTCAGACATTGCTTAAACAGCAAGTAATGAAAATTTTGACTCTAACTTCCACTTAATGTCTCCAATATCTACGCAAGTTTCAATGGATAACCTTTTTTCAAAAACACAGAAAGGTTTGTACAGTCCTTTTCAAAAAAAAAAGTCTGCTTTTGGCTACAGTGGGTAGAGATGTTTGCAGGATAGCTTAGCAGATATTTTTTCTGACATCGGCAAAATAGCCTGATTTTTTTCCCCTTGTCGCCAGAGCAAATTTTATCGGAAAGGCACTTGGGCAATTTTCCTTCTCCTCCCTCCTGGAATGAAGTCATCACCATCCTGTTTTATGATGCCACAGTCTGTTGCCATGAAGGTGATCATAACGCCATGAATTCATAATTTCAACTTTACAGCAGGATAGAGGTGGAGAAAATGATGAAGCTGTTCACAGTGAACCCTATAAGCGTTTCTGTTGATTATCTGGGGGGGGCAGTAAAGTGGACTAGGAGAATAAACAGGGTGCTCTGAGGCCAAGCCCCCCCTATGTGAGCCATCAATGTTTCAACACATGGACACTTCTTCAATTATTGTGCTCCCAGGGTGAAAGCAGGGGACATCCATGCCTTCCTGAGTCAAAACATCTGTTCTTTGAGATCAGTACCCAAACTCTGGACCAGAGCTTGGGCTGATGAAACAGCTGGTACTCATTTAAAGTCCTACCTTAAGAGTTTTCTACAATCTGAAAAAGTGTGTTAAATCTTGTGTTTATAAATCACTTTGAGGAGAGATCAGTGAAAGAGAACTCATTACTTAATTTACAAATAAAAATTTCAGAAGGAAATCTATAGAGGAACATTTAATCTTTTAATCTACCAGCATGGCTGTTCTAGCGTAGAATGAATGTTAGTACACACCTTTAATCCAAATATTCAGAAGGCAGTGGTAGCACACATCTTTAATCCCTAAGACAGGAAGCAGAGCTCAAGAGTCAAGTGTCGGACAGGAAGTGACACCTGAGATGAATCATAGTGAAGATTAGGCAAAGTGGCAAATCAGAGAAAAAGTTAGCAGAGTGATTCAGAGTGAGAACATGCCCAACTCATGATATAAAAGCAGGCTCTCAGTTCAGAGTCTGAGGCAGTCTGAGGGAGACACAGAAGCAGTTCTGCAGATGGATCGCGAGTTTGGGAGAAAGAGTAAGCTGACCTTGAGAGTCAGTTTGAAGCCTAGCAGAGCAGTTTAGTCAGAGAAGTTGTGTGAGTCAGTCAGAGTCAACCAGAGTCAGAGAAGTTCAGTCAGAATCAGCCAGCCAGCTCAGAAAGTCAATGTGAACCAGTCAGCGTGGAGAAGAGTTTGAGCCAGAACAGTGAGTGAGTGAGTTGAATCGGACAACCAGAAGAGTCTGAGTTCAGTACAGCTCTGAGTTCGGAAGGAGCTAGTCAGAATGAGTCAGTCAGCAGTAAGACTCCGATGTTGAAACATTGCAGGTATAGACTGAAGATTCGTTTGTGAGAATAATTAATAAATCCACATTTGCAGCTACAGAAATCATTTGGATCCTGAGAAGCCATCATTTTGCACTTAGCTGTTTTCCTCATTTGATGTCATCATTTTCATAATCGCCTCGTATTGTACAGACCTGAGCCCAGGTCACCTGCACAGACAAAATGTCACACACTGTATGCATGCATGTACCTCCAATTCAACTTTCCCATCTAAACTTGGCGTTCTTCCACAAACTCAGTCCTGTTCAAGCAGTGGCTTTCAGTATATGTCACTGCCTCATGAATCAGAAACCTTACCCACTGATGGATCCCTCCGTCTGATTCCATTACCTTACATACATCACATGACACTATCCTGACAGCACCAGGAAGAAGAGAAATGTTGACCTCACACACCCATCTACCACTCCTGGAGTCTTTTCTCAGCAGTGTAGCAAGTTCAGACCAGTTATACCATCTTCCTGGTTAAACTCCTTTAGTTCTTTTCAGGTTCTCTTAAAGCAAAGGTCCCATCATAACTAGGGTCTGATGGGTCTACATGACATAACCACTGCCTTTTCTTCATCTGTTCCAGCCACATTTTTGTCCTCAAATGTGCCTCCATGTTCTTACCTCTTACTTAGCACGTGATATTCCCTCTGTCTGAAATGTTCTCCCCATCATCTGTTACCACCCAACATCTAGTTAGCTTATCCATCCTTAATTCATCCTTAAATACTCTGGCAAGTCTTCCCTGACTCTGTGTTTGGAAATCCATTCAATATATATATATATGTGTGGGTATGTGTATATATATACACATACACACACACATATATATATATATATATATATATATATAATAATATAATATAATATAATTATAATGCATATATGTGTTGTGCTCTGATGTTTGAGATATATATATATATATATCACATCAGAGCACATATTTCAATGGAAAATTGTGTAATTATTGGAATAGTTGTTTAATTAACACCTCGCTCCTATCCACATTACAATCCACATGAAAACAAGCAAGGCTTCTATTTGTGTGTGTGTGTGAGTTTCCACTGTAGATCTTTCTTGGCATAGTAATTAGTAATATTATATGTTTAAGAAAATTTTGAATTTTTGTCTGATGATCTCTAATTCATTGAGGCTGTATCATAGGTGACCTTTTTAAAATTCAGGAAACAAAGAGTGAGCATAGAACTGCATCTGCCCCACTCCCCAGTCATTCTATTTCTTGATTATTTTTCACAGTAGTTTTGTTAACAATGGAAAAGAGAGATCCTGGACACAACTGATGGCACAACTGGTTGATCAAGAAAATGAGAACTATCCACATGATAAATTAATATTCAGTAGCTGTATAGATCAAAAACATATCTCAAAAAAAAAACAGGTACATGGCTCAAAAACAAAAGATGTTTTCAAAAGAATGAACTTTGAGACAAGCAATAATAATCAGTCTTCTGAAATGTTATTGTGAGTGGAAGGGTACAGAAATAGGAAAGACACCATTCTGATCTCATCTGTGTGGGTTGGAATGGCAGGAAACATGTCCGTAGTTGCCTGGTTAGACTGAAACTGGGTCTGAGCTGGCTCACACATGCTGCTCTGTAGAGAAAAGCATGCAGAGGGAAACAGATAGGAGAGTGAGGCCGATGCTTCTTTTGTTGTAAGTTGTAGTGGTGGGAAACGTGTGTAAAGATGGGAACGGATGGGATAATTGGCTGAGAGAGGGGAGAAACAGCAAAGGAGCATGATGAAACTTTTGGGGTAACAGAGATCATTATTATTCTGAGTGTGGTGGCCATTTCACACATGTATGCCTATGTAAAAAAAATACATATATATGCATATATGTATACATATATATGTTCTTGAAACACAATAATTTATTAATTGTCAATTCTACGCTGACAAAGAACATATATAAATTCAATAGAAATCATTGAGATCTGAATACAACTGCTACAGACTTAACAGTTTCTATAGAAATGTCAAAGTGGGAAAGCAAGATTTAAATTTCACAACACAGTCTTTTAGAAAATTGTATCATGTCCTCCCAAAGCCAGAGAAGTAAACCAATTTTTAGAACCTTAGAACCTTTTACAGAAAAGCAACTATAAGAACGATAATCTCTCTCAAAAAGTTACAGGTAAATTAATAACAAACAAACCCTTCTGTTTGGCTCCTGACTTGCCGACAACTACTGAAGAATGTGCTGGCTTAAAGCTCATCATCTTTGAGGACGTGGTATACATAGTACCCCTGGAAACAGCAGGATCACAGAAAGCTTCTTAAATCAAGAGAAGCATAATTTTTGAGACAGTATTTCTAAAACTAATTAGAATAAACAACTCTTCTCCATTTACCTTATCTCCTCTGTAATTTTCACTGGAATCTGGCATCTATGTTTAAGTAAATGATCTGAGCATTTTTTGTTTGTTTGTTTGTTTGTTTGTTTTTGCTACAGGCAAAATTTTATACCCTCTTGGTTCTGTGATATGAATGCATCAGCTATTTCAAATTTTTGCAGACTAAATAGAATATTAATGGCCCTAATGATTTTTAAATACTACTTGCAAGGCTGTTTAAAACGTCTCAGCAACAATCAATAAGATAATGAACGTGAAAATACTGTGTGCGTGGCAAAACGCTACCCAAGCGTAAGTGAAAAGATGAAAATATTCTTTTGAAATCACTTTCAGTGGAAGTCACTTGTAGGAATCAGATGGATGGTAAAATAACCACAGCTTATTCCATTAGAGGGTGCATTGAAAATAAATCCAGACGGGCACAGATTCCCTCGACAAAGTGGAGACTCACACAGTGTGTTGTTTTAAAACAAGAAGACATAATTCACCAATCCAAGGTGCGTTCCTTTTTGCTTAAGCATCCAGAGTGAAACGTGCTTTCATCTCTTCTACTCGGAGACGCTTAAATCCACAGTGAAAATATATTCACGAAAGTCTTGTAGGTGAACAGTTTCAGAAGTCTGGAACATGCCATTACAAAATGAGCATGTCCTAGGGTGGTAGCAATGAGAAAGAAGACCAAACCACTGACACTGCCCTATGCCAAATGGTCTTATCTGCTCAACTAGTTTTGCCAAAAAGCCCTCTGGAATCCAGTGTGCTTAGTCCTTTTTTTTTTTTTTTTTTTTTTGATAAGCATGAGTTCATCACTTCGGGAAATTTCAACATTTAGGAGCCCAAGTGAAGGCCAGAATAGATGGGATGTGTGTGTGTGGTGGTGGGGGTGGGGAGGGAGAGCTACCTTTGTTCATCTGGCACAAGTTGATGACAGGATGATCATTGAACATTGATGTAGCACATGAAATCAGAAAGAATTCAGTCACAGAAAAACCTGGAAGACATTTATTCTAAGTAAAAAGCAAATTGTGGAAGAAATAAAACCAGCTCATTGCACTGGCCAAAACTAACTCTCGTTTTGTAAAGCCTGGTTTGTGTGAAAAAAACAAATCTTTAATTAAAGCAAATTCTGAAACACGGACGAGGGTGAGGAAAAAGAGGGATGGCTACAGGTGAGAGCTTCTCAAACTCGCCCTCACGGAGCTCCAGCCGCCCGTGCACACCCTTGGAGAAATCCGTTCTGTGTGATCCCTGCACGGCAGTTAAGATGGCTTCACCACCCTATCTATCAGCCAGTTCCTGGTGCCCCTACCCTCACCCCAGGCCTCCTGCTGACCAAGAAAGTCTTGATTTCAGAACACCGCACAGGAAGATAGAAGCTCTGCAAACTGATTTTCAGGCTCAGGGCTTCTGTGTACGCTTGAACTTCTGTGTACGCTTGAGCTTCTGTGTATGCTTGAGCTTCTATGTACACTTGAGCTTCTGTGTATGCTTGCACAACAGCCTCTGGTCAAGGGAGAAAACGGGCCCTAAAAGCCAACTGCACGATATTCATCATATGTGTCCTGGGATTTGGTTGCCTCCTCAGAGAGGGGCTGGGGAAAGGAAGGGAGAAGGAGATAGAAATAAAGAGACAGAGATAGACAGAAACAGTCTTCTGCAAAGTCAGTACCAATCAGACTCCTCCATGCAGAGGGTGCTAACTCTCACAATGGTGATCTATTGCGTTCTATTGGCCGTCAGTTTCTTACTTGAACCAAACTTCCTTCAGCCCTTGTCAGAGAGTGCCTCTTGACTCTAGGGAATGGAAAGACGCAAACAGCTCAACCTCAACCTGCAACCAGAGAGGTGAGAAAGCCCTTCGTTCACTTTCTTCACCTGGATAAAGACATCTGGAGGACCTCAGAAAAAAAGACATAGGGCAGTGGATATACATGAAGGAAATTTTCAAAAATAAAACCTTTGTTGTAGATCTAAGGCAGGCTCTGTGTGGAGCAATCCTGGAGCCAGTGTCACCCACTCAGTCTCTGCCACATAGCCATGGGAGGGGTGGCTGACTCCTGGCAGTCGGAAAAGAAAGGAGAGTCTTTGATAGAAAGTGAAGAATGTCTTGACTGTGAAACGCCAACTACCATTTTCCTCCAGGCTTGAGGACAGTATTTTTATGAGTTAAATAGCCTTGCTCCTATAACTTTTCACATTGCATTTTATAATCACAACTTCTTGAACCACATAACTTTCATATACACCTTCTGCAAGTTTAAAGTCCTTTTTAGGTGTGAAATGGAGAATTTTATAAGCACTTTGCTTAAAGGTCTGAATCCTGAGATATATGAGGGAGTATGACTTATTTTTTCGTTGTGGTTTATGCCTGTTTGCAGTTCCTGAGAGCAGGTACACCCTTTAAAACATTTTCCCATTGATATTCTCTTGGGTTTCCCAAAGGACCGTATACGTGGGAAAATAAGCAAGACCTTTCGCCACAGAGAGGAAGGCTTTGTGAAGGGGTGACTCCCTCCAGCTCCTCCCCAAATCCCTTCCCACGGCAGACTGCTGACCGGACCCAAATGTAATCTGGCACTTCCCCAGCTCTTAGGGTGAATTTTAAGGGTGAGGAAAGCAAACAAGCAAGCAAAAGATTCAATTAGATATGACAAAGCAATCAGCTTTCTCAGGCCCGGGGAAATTAGAGCACTGTCATTCTGTGTGCTGGTCTATGACAGGGCACAGCAAGGGTCGATGAGGATGTGTCCAGAGCTCTTACTTCAAGATGGTGAGACATTGGTAGGGAACAAGGAATCACAGAAAAGGAAAGAAGAGAGGGAGGAAGAGAGAAAGAGAAGGAGGGAGGCGGGGAGGCAGGGAGGCAGGGAGGCAGGGAGGCAGGGAGGCAGGGAGGGAGAAAGAAAAGAATATAACTTGTCCACAAGAGCCCAGTCCTCCCAGACCAGCATAGAATTCCCCAGCCTAAAAATGTGGTTTGGAAATAGCCATCAGAGTAAATGGAGACATCAAAAGGATGACCACAGAGCTTCTGACAGCACAAATGATCTCAGAAAGACAGCCAAGCAGGTTACTTTGGATACTAGTTCCTGTCGCTTCAGAAAAGGGTGATGAGTATTTTTTTTTTGTCCAAGTTAAAATTAGCTGAACATTCTTTTCTAGTGATCTCTCTGCATGCCAGGACACTGCTCATTTGAGGACAGGTGGATGCAGGAGAAGGTTCTCCACAGGAGAAATAAAGCCCAGGCCAGCGCCACTTTGGACCACCTGAGCAGATTCTGCTGAAAGCCTCAGTAGATTTCTCCTCAGCAGCCTAACGCAGCTCAAAACTTTCCCTCATGGGAGACAACCCTGTCTCCCAACAGAGCAGGAGCCATCTGATGAGCGTTGGCAGAGGCGGTGGAAGCGGGCTTTGATTGCTTTGACTGCAAGAATCTGGGCATTTTGAATGAATGAGATGACTTAACTCTTCATCTGTCTGTACAATAATAAATGATACAACCAAAAAATTTTATATATTCACAACACAAAACAGAAGATGAAATCGGTGTTTCAGTGTATCTGAAGTAGAGCAATGAAATATACACTTACACTTTAAAAATAAAAAACTATCTTATTACATGAATAATACATTCATATATTTCAGCCAAAAAAAAAAGATTCAAGCACTATAGAGAATAAAATTAAATGAGTTCATATTTTTAGCCTTTACATATTCCAGTTATTCTTCCCAGAGGTACTCAAACTTAGGGTATGTGATTTCAGTCATTTTTCTGTATATTAAATGAACAGCAGATTTTTTTCTAAATACGAGTTTCTACCTGTCGCTTTTCTCTTTCTACCTAATCTCCTATCTCTGCAGTACCCCGTCCATGCCAGGACACAGAGTTCTGCTTTGCTTTTGCATCGCTACAGAGTCATTGTGGTTGATGTAGATGAACATTATAATTGTGCTTTCGTGGCTTAAGAAGTTTGAAAAGGTTATGCAATATTGGCCTGATTTCCCTGTAACTTTTTTTTAAAAATTAAGTGGTAGCTTGCAAGTGCATGCTTAAGTTGTTAGCCATTGAAAAAGCACTTCACAAAATAAATCTCACCGCTCACTGTTCAGAACCAGCCTTGCGTGCATTCAGTCTTGGAATCTAGCAAGTGGTAGAGAAAATTCTTGGCTCTCTCTTTGTGTACCTACTTGAGACTAGTCATAATCAGATATTTTTTCAAATCTGACTATGTTTGACATGAAAGCTATATAGTCCCATGACTTTCTAGGCTTTTTAATACAGCAGAGAGATGTTGGGAAGGGGACAAAAATAAGAAAAAGATCAGCTGAATTGTTGATGTGGTCTCTGTACTTACTTCTTTGCATCAGTCTTGAATGGCTAGGCAGTATCTTACTAAACTCCTTGTTGCTACGAGCTCTTCATTCTCCCCTGTAAATGTTAGTGTCTGACTTCTAGCCAGTGGAAGATTCTTTAACCCTTTTGATTACTAATGTTTGGCCATTGCGCCAATATACAGGCATCATTGGAAGTTTTCTACAGTCGTTTTCCATTTAAGAAGATGAAATGAGCCAGAAGTTTAGAGATGAGAAAACACTAACAGTACGCTGTTCTCAAGAGCTTAAATTTTTAAGACAAAGTGTTTTTAGCTACTCCCCAGGAGCTAAAATCATGATCATCTCATGTCAGCTTGTAATGAATTAGCACAACTCTTTGATCAGTGAAATCAAAGGCTATCAGTTGCATTGATAATACAGATGTTAGAAAATTTTGAATTGAAACTGCCTGAAATCAATCAACCTTTTTCCATTCTCTCCCCCATTTCCTTGATCCTACAGAACTGATGTGGTTCAGATGAATTTGAATCTGAATCCACAAAGCCTCCTGTGAAGGAAAAAGGGGAGACATGGGATTAGCTAGAGAATCTACTAAATATCAGCTGCTGGATCTGAACCAACCAAAAGCTAAAACAGTTCATTTATCCCAAGCGCGTTCCTTCCCCAAGGAAACACCAAAAGCCAAGTGGTCATCACCCTGAGATGCCCTTGTTTCAGTGATCATCACACTTTGAGATGCCCTTGTTTCTAGGACTCTCCAGCAGTGTTTCTGGCACTCCACTGTGGCCCCTCTCCGTTGCTGCAGCCAGCAGAAGCTAAGGCTGAATGCAGCCCAGGCCAGTGTCCTCCTTCCATTTGTGCAAGTAACTTTTCCAGGGCTCTGCAGTCAGGCAATTATCTCAGAAATAAGCAATTATAACCACATTCACAGCTCCCTAAAAGGGTGAGTGCATTCTAGTAACAATTTCTCATGAAAGAAAAACAGTAATTGAAGGATTGGCAGGGCTATTGTGACAGACCAAGACCTCTGGAAAGTTCTCTCTCTCTCTCCGCCCCCGCTTCCTCCCTTCCTCCCTCATACACACACACAGGAGAGAAAGAGAGAAAGAGAGAGAGAAAAAACAAAAGAAGAATACACTATGAACTGGCTTTCTCTTTGGAGAATACATCCAAGTCTACTAAATATATTCTACAGGGAAAGGATATACAACCATAACGAAAGTGAAGAGCTTGGCATTCTGGGTTCTGGCCATGCTGAAGTCTTCAATATCTGTGTGTTCATCTCTTGTTTACATATTATTGAACGTAAGCAGAGTGTTCCCACTGAGATGATACATGCAGAGGTGCTTCAGGAAGGCGGATTATTCTGCTTGCCGACCTAAGGTAAATTTAGTCCTTTGGGGAATTAATTCACATCTTTATCAGTAAAGTATAGTACAGCTCAAATCAAGCATGGCGATTCTTGGAGGCAACCAAACTACCTATGTTCATTGCTAGATAGTGTGCTCTGAACAGACCCTCAGATCTCAATCAACAATGAACAGAATACACCAGCACACAGCTGCAGCCCAGATATGCATATTCAAACACTCGTACACACTGCTTTAGCTCTACCTGTCCACAGCTATTTTTCTAAGACTGGGTGGTGAATTCTTTGATGATAAGGACTTCTCTTTGCATCCACCATAACACAGCCTAAAAGGCTTTCTCCATCGTCCTAGTCAGTAGCTAGTTGCTGAATTGATTAACCATCATTCCTGATAGTTTTTCGGGTATCGGACTGCCGAAATGGCAAATAAACACACACTTTGAGCAGACTAGTGAAAACCTTGTCAAACATTTTATCCAAAGGAAATAAAATTTTGCTTATTTATTTTTATTTAAACGTTTCCTTTGGATGAAAGTAAATGTGGAATATATATATGACATTCTTCATATCTGTTTGTACACAAACAAATATGCCTGCCCAGGTACTGACTTATTCCATTTGGTCCTGAAAACAGGAAAAACAAGCCATTGTTGGAGAGAGAGCAAATGTCTAACCTTGCTTTGTTTTTCATGCATCCTACCAGAATATTAGAACAGAGTGGGGACAAAAGGTAATTGAGCTGGGATCCTGGGGAAGCATTTTGTGAGTGAATAAAAGGCCACCGTGATGAGTTCAGTGGAGAAGGGAAGAAGGGAGTTCCCAAGCACATCTCCAGAGACTCTGGAGGAAACCTAAAACGAAAGGCTTTCTTTCTCAAAAATGCATGGAATGCTAGGTTTAATATTTGCCTCTTGCCTGCACTGGTGACAGCGAATTGGACCTCAGAACCCCACCGAGCGGAGTGGCAGGGCTCCGACGGATGGATGGCTGAGCAGAGACGGAGCGCCATCTACTGGCGACAGTAACAAGGGGCGTCCTTAAGTCTCCCTCGCTGCTCCCTGGGAGCAGTCCTATTAAAAAACAAAAACAAAAATCATACACTTTTTACCCTCCCCCGCAACCACCACCACCACCAAGTTAACCGTAAGAAGAAAACACAAAGGAAAGAAATTGTAAACATTCTTAGAAAACAGTAAAGTAGCAAGGATCGTGTTCCTTTGAGAGAGAGGATGCCTGAGAACCTACTCTTTACCTATGTAAACCTGACTTTAGCCTAGGCTTTGGTAAAGCTCACAATGGGATCTTCTTCTCTACGTCCTCAGCTCCTGGAGGCTCAGAGGGTCACCTGAAACAAAGGCCGAATGACCTGGAGACCTCTGTCTCCCAGGACTGCCTGCCACACTGCCATTCCATTACAGACACTGCATGAAGAGGTGGTTTTCCACCGTGGCTCTCCCCACCCAGCAGCACAGAATCATTTGATGTTCACTCACCTGCTGTTCTCTTCGTTTCTGAGGAGGACTAGGGGGTGGGGCGGGACTTCTACCACTCAATGGTTCCTGGGATGTCTCCAAAGAAATTAAAGAAGCATGGAACACCTGTTTCAATGGAGTAGCATAGCAAAGCCAGAACACTCCAAAACCCTAATTAAGAACAACTTACTCACTATCAAATTGGAGCAACAATGTTAGTGCTCCAAACTTCCTGCCTAGAATCTGGCCCATTCCAGTGTGCAAGCACGGAGCTAAGCTTGAGTCTCTGTGAGGTACCATCAAGTCATAAGAGGAAAGCCAGAGTTCTAGGGAGTTTTTGACTTGTGATGGCTACCACACAGATGGATGGGTTCAGACTGAGTACCCCCCCACACTCTCACCCACGATCGTCATTTAATCCTTACAATAACCATATTGTGAAACATCATCTCACTTCATCTATGAATAAAGTAAAACATAGCAATGTTTATTTGCTTATCGGAAGCCACAAGGTGATGTGGCTGTATACTGAACTTGAGAAAGTCAGATCCAGAGCCCAGATTCTTTCCCTTCTGACTCCACTGACTCTCCATAATGAGGAGACCTTTGTGGCTATACTGCTTGTTCTGTTTGTTTCTTATTGCTGTGATAAAACATTTTGACTAAAAAAAATATATATTAGGGGAGGAAAGGGTTTATATCATTTTTCAGATTACAGTCCAACATTGAGGGAAGTCAAGACAGGAACTCAAGGTGGGAATTTGAAGGCAGTCTCATTTGCTATTTTAAGCAACAAGGCCTCTGCCCATGGAACTTGCTTTATAACCAAGCATGGAAAATGCTACTTGCTAGCTGGCTCACTTGCAGGCACATGCTTTTCTAGCTTTTTAATATAGTCTGGAACCACCTGCACAGGGAATGGTACCACCCACAGTGGTCTTGCCACTCCTATATTAATCAACCATCAAGATAATTAATCCCCCAGGAACATGCTCATAGTCCAATCTGATTTAGGCAATCCCTCTCTGAAGACTGTAGGCTATGTCAAGTTGACAGTAAAAGCTACCCAGGACACTAGCCAAGAAAGAAAGCAAAGATACTTTGGCAAAGGCTCAAACTTACACCAAATATTGAAGTACAAAAGCAGTGCCACCTAATTCATTTGTCTATTCTGTGCCCATCAAGGGCAGGTCCTTTGGATCTGGGAAGATATCATGGAGATCTTTCTTGAGAGGTAAGACTGAGGCAATAAAGACCCAAAGAAAGGGCAAATTGGTGAGTAGTTAAAGAGCTAAAGCACAAGGTGAATACAATGGCGTTCCCATGGGGGTGGGACTGAAGTGATGGCTCGGTTGGTGAAGCACCTGCTCACAAGCATTGGGACAGATCTCGGAGAACTGAGGGTAAAAAGCAGTGTTGCTTGACTGGGTGAGGGATAAAGCCTTTAGCAAAAATCAGGAAAATCAACACAGGAGGCAAGCTGAAGCGGAAGAGAGACGGAGGTGATAACTTACTTCTCCTTGGCTGAAAACACAAAGTGACTAGGTATGCCACGCCGCAAGAGCACCCACAGTGTACAGGACAGAGCCTCTGCAAAACTGCAAAACGCTCTGAAAACATTTCAGACCTTCCGACTGCCGCTTAGATGAGTTCACATTCCAACTCACACGTGGACACAATTAGCCTTCCAATGGCTGGGGCTGTCCTTCCTGCCAGCAGAGTCCAGGAGGCAGAGGCCCATCTGTACTCCAGATTCCCGTTTGTCTCCCAGGAGGCTTCCAGGAGACCCGGCTATGACAAGATGGTCTTGCCAGGCAAGTCCCAGGTGTGGGAAATATGCACAAATGTGATCTGTACCTAGATCACCCAGAGGGAGAGGGCCAGCTGGGCCTTGTTCAGAGGGATTCGGGGCTGAGTCCGTGAGTAGGATTTAAAGCAGGCCATTTCTGGAGTGCAAGCATCGCAGGATGTAACAATAGAACCATGCGTGGAATGCTTCCCTAACATTGGAAACATGCACGGGATGCTTCCCTACAACCTCAGTTGGCTGCCAGTGAAAACAGCATCAGATACGACCTGAGAGGGAGAATTCAGAAAAGCTCGTTCTAAACGTGATGGGAAATTTGAGAGCAGTGACGACAAACTTCAGACTGAATTATAAGGATAGAGCAGCTGTACGCATGGGTGGATAGCTTAGAAACTCACACTCAACTTTCTGCGTTGTCTTTCTTCCTTTTCCTGTTCCAAGCCGAGTGAGAGCCACACCTGTGGAAACACTCTTCCTGACACAGCACGCCCGTGGCCATTGAGTAACGAGAGCATCCTGGTGTTCAATACAATTTAAATGCAGCTAGGGACCGGGTTTCCCTAGCAAGGAAAGAACAACTCTTCCAGGAAATTTAGAATTTTCAGTGAACAGTGATTTTTTTCAATCAAATACGGCCCAAGCAATACACGGGCAGGGGTAGACTGTACACATCACCTTTTATAAATACAAACTTCAAGTGTAGGTAGCCGCTAGGTGTTTTAATACACAGTTCTAACATTTTAGATCCTAAAGTTTTTTCAATTTTGATATATTTGATACTTGGAAAAATCCACTACTCTATCATGTTCTCACAAGCGTGTCAATAAATAAATAAGTAAGTAAATAAGTATAACCTGATGCTCAATGTATTTTTATGAAGTACTCAGAATTCACCTTCACTCAAATCCTACTAGAAACTAATTTTATTCGTCACTAATTTACCAATTCACACAAACAAGTGTCCTAATGTAATGTCCTAGACTCTACGTCCCCATGCTCACAGAGTCACAAATCTATCTCTTACCTGCTATAGACCGACTGGGCCCCACGTTCTTCAGTGGCGATTCACTATAGGCACACCCATTAGCAGCTCTGCATCAAGTGGCATGATGTTGGTAGCTCAAAGTAGCTAAGGTAGAGGCATTTGCATCACAGTAATCAGGAAAACTAAAAATCTAAACAGCTTTTCCTGTATCTTTGTGTGTATATGTGTGTGTGAGAGAGAGAGAGACTGTGTGTATGTGTATGTGTGTGACTATGTGTGTGTGTGTATGTAACTCTGTGTGTGTGTGTGTGTGTGTGTGTGAATGTGTGTGTGTGTATGTGTGTGACTATGTGTGTGTGTGTATGTAACTCTGTGTGTGTGTGTGTGTGAGAGAGAGAGAGAGACTGTGTGTGTGTGTGACTATGTGTGTGTGTGTGTGTGTGTATGTATGTGACTGTGTGTGTCTGTGTCTGTGTCTGTTTCTGTGTATGCACACATAGAGGCTATAAATTAACATTGGATGTCTTTCTCTATCACTTTCCACTTTGCTTTCTGAGGCAGCATCTCTCACTGAACCAGAATATTTAAACTGACCAATGACAATCTGTTTGTCTGGAACCTCCTCTCAGTTCTGGAATAACAGAGTAAGGCGTGCTGGGGATTCAAACCCTGGTTCTCATGTTTCCATAGCCAGCACTTTACCCACTGAGCCGTCTCCCCAGTTCTGAGTTCTTTTCCTGTTTAAGTGGAGAGTTTGAAGAAAATAATACCAATTCACCACTGCTTTGTTAGTTACCAAATATGTAGTAAAAGAACGAGGGGGGGGGGAAGAGAGAGGAGGGAGGAAGGGAGGGAGAGAAAAGAAAGAGAAAGAAAGAAAGGAGCCAATGATAAGCCAATCAGCCATTCATTCACAAAATGTGGTTCCAGGTCAGCAGCAGCGTAAGACTTTTTGAAAACACAAGTTATTAGGATCTACCCCTAGACACACTGAGTCATAAGCTCAGGGGTTGCACCAAACAGTCTGTTATGAAACAAGCAATGCAGCCGAGTCTGTGCTCACTAAAGTTTAAGAGCCATTGACATCAACCCCATTCTCAAACTGTGGTCTTTCACGTTAACTAGGGGTCACACTAAAACAAGGGTCTGACTTAGTAGTTGGGGAGTGGGGCAGAGCTCTTGTATTTCTAACAAGCTCCATGGTGGTGCCAACTCTGCTGATTCCCCAACCACATTTTTTAGTAGCAAAGGTTTAAGCCACAAGGAAATGCTGTTTTAAAAGTAGACCAGAAAGAAGCAGTTCAGAACTTGTTCCGTGGCTTGGTGACATCATCATAGACTTATTTCTAAGCTCCATTTCCTTCCCAGAGTCACTGGCAGGAGAGTTCTCCTTCAGAGAACTCCCAAAACTGGTTCCACTCTGTCTGTTTCTCTGGGGGCTTGTGCAGTTCTCTCTAATGATGGGTAATCTAACAAGAAATCAAAGCAGGGCAGTTGTTCTAAGAAAAAGAAAGTATACAAAGAAAGTAAGTAAATGACAACAAAAAAGGCTATTCACAGAGTGAAGAGAACTCAGGCACACAATTGTGGACATGGGAGACTACGGATGGCACTCAATAGTCAGGTTGTAAATGATCTTAAAGGTCATTCCAAATAATTTAGGGTTTGCACCACAGATCAATACTTCCCAAACTGACAACCCATAGAACTAAGTCCACAGATTGACTGTGTGGAATAAAAACAGAGGCAGTGACGGTTTCCCATGGTCAACGAGAATAGCTACCCGCATACCCAGTGGACATCTCCTGTGGATACTCTCAGAAACATAGTGAAGATCACCGTATCTACAACTTGTTTATTTTATTTGGGTTTTTTTAATGTTTTTAATTAAAGTATAATTATATCACTTACCGTTTTCTCCTTCCTCCCTCCAACCCCTCCTATGCCCCCCTAACTCCATCTCAAATGATGACCTCTCTTTTCTTTAATTATATATATATATATATATATACACACACACACACACACACATATGTGTATATATAATATATACATATTGTATGCATATATAATATATACATATACAATATATGTGATATATACATGTATAGTATATTTGTATATAATATATGCATGTGTATGCATAATATGTGTAATATATAACCTGATGAGTCTGTTTAGTGTAGCACGTGTGTGTGTTTTCCAAGAATGTCCAAGTATAATATCCAAATAAGTAATACTTGGAAAGTATTTTCCAAGTATTTTCCACTTTGTATTGGATAACCATTAGGGGACTTATTCCTAGGACTGGCTAATTCTCCTTCTCTCCATAATCATTAGTGGCATGTAGTTTTTTTGTCTGCAGGCAAGGACACATGAGATTTTTCCCTTCCCATGGGAGCATGTCTATTAATATTATCCTTGTTCAGGTCTTCTGTAGGCAACAACTATATTGTTAAGGTATCATGGGTTCATCTTCCCTGTCATTTCTAGGCAACACAATGTCACAGAAGCTTTCCTGGTCCTCTGACTCGTCCTACAGTGCCTTCCACAGTGCTTTCTGAGCCTTGGGTGCTGGAATTCTACTGTTGATGTGTCCACTGGGGCTGGACTCCCCAAGGTCTCATATCTACATCAGGACTGGTTGTGATTTTGCATAGCTCTCCATTACTTGCAAAGAGAATCGTCTTTGGTTGTTTTCATTTTTACTCCAGTTATCTTCAAATCTTTGACAAAGTTGTGGTGACATACAAAATTACCGTATTTTGTGGTCTTTTTACGGTATATTTGAGGACATGCATTTAGGAAAATAAGTTAGGTATTTAGTGAGTAAAGAAGCCAAAAGGAAAAAAAATTGTAAAGCCAAATTAATACAGCTGGAAAATTAATTTGATGCTCAGAGTGCATTGAAGAGAAGGGCGAGAGAGGCCACAGAGAACGGAGCTTCAGCATGGGGAGAGATGAACATGGAAGAGTGAGAACAGAGACGGCCCTTGAAAATTAACAGTCGGAGTGTATCCCTGCCTGCAGAAATAACCTGCTGACAGAAATTAGGACAGGAAGGAGATTGGCTTTAATTGGTAGCAAGTTTCTGATTGAAAGAAACATTTCAGGTTGGGGAAACTGTTGGAGAGAGAGTAGGCATAGATTTGATTTCAGATGTGGGCATCTCGTGTTCATGAGCTCAGGTAGCTTGTCTCTCGTTCCTCGGTGTATTCCCAGTCTTCTGCCCGCAGTGGCATTTCAGTGAAAGTGTCTTACAAACAAAAAGAACTCTAACATTAAACTTCAGTAAAATGTGTAAGAAAAATGTGGGGGACTCTTGTAACCACAATGGTGTTGGCCTTGTGGGAAAGGCTCAGAAGAGCCAAAAGTGAATCATCTTGGCTTTTCTATACCATCTCACTCTAAATTTACATGAAGAATGGCTAATTAAAGGTCTTGATATCCAGGAAAAGAAACGATCGAGAGGGAAGACATCCCTTTTCAAACACTGAGTCGCATTTTAGACAAGATAAACGGAGAAGTCAAATAGCCAAAGGCGATCAGACTAGTGAACGGCAGGGCATGAGGTGGCATATACAAAGCTAAAATGGTGATTGAAACTATGTCAAGAGGGAAAACATAGAGAAAAAAAATACAAAGTGCTAGACGTAGACAGGAATTTTAAATATATTTTACATATGCAATCTTCATAAACCTTATCATTTTTCTACTTGGGGAAAAAAAAAACTACTCCTCCTCTTTCTTGAGGGGGAGGAGAAGAGAGCTTGAAAAATTGCATTAGGCTTGTGGAAATCTATTGTCTGCCAGCATCAGGCATGGTATTTACTTGAGTCCATATTCAGCCACGTACGGTATTTCAGCACTGCCACCTAGTAATTTAAAATGACAAGAAAAAGAACATAATGGGTGCATGCCTGATTTCTCCTTCCCCCGTCCCACAGTAAGGGCGAGGCACCCAAAGAATCCTGATTATTCTCTCGGCAGAAGTTGAAAAAGACTTCCACTCGTGACAAGGGGGTTCGAGTTCCACTTGGATGTTTCCTTCCAGGACAGGAAACACAGAGATTCACCCCAAAATGAAAGGCCAACTCTGAAGTCTCTGCCTCCGGAAGGGTGGACATGGTGGTGTGGACTGGATAACTGGGTTAACATTAGGAGGCCGGATATTTGACAGTTTATTAGGTCCTGAGGCAATGAGAACGGTGTCCTTATAAAGGAGCCGGGGCGGGGAGGGTGTTCCTCCCTTCTTAAGGAAGGACATGTCACCATTTAGAAACTAGGAAATGGACCCTCACAGGACATTTCATCCTGGCATCTTGATCTTCGACCTTGTGGCCTCAAGCAAAGTGAGCGGTAGGTCAAGTCATTCATAAGCCACCAGTTTGTTTTATTTTGTTACAGCAGCAAGAACACACTGAGACCAATCTATCTGGTGCTCTTGGTTTCCCCTCTTTGGAGTCCTTTCCCTACAGGGAAGTGTTCAGAGTGTTGGAACCGAACATGCCCTGGTCGGTAACGGGATGCTTTTAGAGAAGCCCTAACCCTGTCGCACTGGAGTCCTCATTTTCCCCAGGCTCACAGCCTATCTGTTCTTGTCTGGAGTTTTCTACCCAAGCATGAACATAGTTTCTCTATGGAAAGAAATAAGGCTCGGGCTCATTCTGTCTCCTTGTCTGGGAACTCTCCTCACTACCTGGAACTCTCCTCTCTGCCCAATTCTGATTTCTCTTGGAGACATCTATACATCCTCTCATAAACGTTATTATTTCACTGTAGCCATGAGACATGCAAAGGAGAGGGGATTAGAACTTAGAGGAAAATGAGGTTGATAACACCAATGTAAATCACAGCTCTTTGCCTTAAAAAGAAAGTGTATTACATAAATACATATACACACACTTGAAGATATATGTTTATGAAATACATACACACACACACACACAACATACACAGATATCACACTCCAGGCAGTGATAATGACTGCTAATATCAAAAAGGGAACATTCAGTCTGACTGTATTAATGACAGTAAACACCACCACACCACCACCTACGAAATATTCTTGCCACAACACATCAAATCTAAATCTTATCAAGCTTCACCTTCTGAAGCCCATGTATCCAAAACACTGACCACAAAAGCAGGAGGACATGATCAACAAAATCCAGATTTCGAAAAGCTATACAAGACAAATGGTCATATTTTGTCAATGATGTAATTATCAAGAAAACAGAAAGAAATGTTGAAGGAAGGTTTTATTTAGACTAGATATATCCATGGATTGCAACACAGTGACCTTTAAATCTAATTCTAACAGACTACTTAAAAATCACATGAAACATTAGAAACCTGTCTTGTTCAGGAATTATTCAAGAGGTCTGAGGACCTCATTTGATGTCACAAACCCCTAAATTCATCCTGGTTCTGACAATAAGATCCATAGTTTAGGGATATCTGTGTATGCCTCATGAAGAAATTGAAAAGCAGCAAAGAGGCTATGAGGGAGAAGCAAGAGAGCAAAGGTAGAGAACATTGGAAAGTAAGGACAGTTGGAGCTAGGAACAAGATTACAGGGGATTTGTGGCTGTGGGGAGGACTTTGGGGCCTACTGCTGATGAGATGCAAACCCCTTGTAGACATGGTGAAGAGCAGAATGGGATGATGTGACTTACTGTGCCTTTAAATTAAAGGCTGAACACGTTTAATGGATAGGGAACCTAGCATTTTTATGAATCCTGTAAATCTTAATGGACCAGGGCACGATGGAGTTGGTGAGAAGCTGTCAAAATGCAGCAGAGTCAATAGAGCTGCTGATGAGTTAAATAAACAGCATGAATGAAAAAGTCAAAGATCGTTGGATTTTGGCCTAGACTAACCATTTATTGAGAATTTTTTTAAGCATCTTGTCAAGAGAATGAGGAGTTTAAAAATACTAAGTACATTTGGGGAAATATGTTATGCGTAAGAGTAAATGAAAGGAAGTCACCATTGTGTGGATGGTATTTAAAACCATGTCCTTTATGGGTTATGAGGTCCCCAAGAGGAATTGTATCCTGAAGGCCTTCAAAATTCATGAAGAAATGTCAATGTATTACCTGAAAAAAAAACACAAACTTGTAGCACAGATATGTTTAAATCTTTTACAACTGCCTAAAGTATTTTGGTGAGACAAGAAAAATAAACATTTCTCTCATGACAGATGGTAGTCCAGCTAGATGAGGTCAAAGCCTCCAGATTCATTGCAAATTTAGAACAAAAGATTGACATCTCCCTTCTTACGGGCCTCCTCCAAGACATGATACCCATTTTTAAAGTGTGTGCTTATTTTTCGGAAGCAGACTACACACGTCAAAGATACAGTTGTTAAATTCATCAAGTAAATAATGTGTAGAGCGTTGGTTGTCACCAGTCCACAAAGCCGTTAGAACAAATACCAGGCAACAGATTAGAAAATTCATGACCGTGGTCGTGCAGTTTGTGTCATGTGAGCACTTTTCAAAGTCTGAATTTACTTTTGATATTTGGGAAAAAAAAAAAAAAATCACTCGCTTTGGGGCCACTAATTAGAATGAAAAAATATCCGGCGCTTGGAGTTTCGCTATCTGCAAAGCTAGCGCAATTCAGCATAAAGAGTCACACTCAAGAGAAAATGAAACTTAGCATCAGAGACTGCTAGCTAGTCTGTCACTAGAGACTTCCTGCTGCAACAAGTCAAACGAGGTTTTTATGCCACTGTAGCCAGTCAAGTATCTTCTGTGCTCTGTTCTGATCACTCTATAACAACACCAAAGCATGTATAGGAACCTACGAGGTGTGGGTATCTACATTCAAACAATCACAGTAACAGGAAAAAATAAATAAATAAAAGAACAGGCATGAGCAATCAAAACAGAGTTTTACAAACATAAGAAATAGTTAGCTCAAAACCTACGGGTACAAGCGTTTGACCAGTTTGGACTGACTGGCCTCCTCCATTTCTCAGATAGACTCGCCAGTATTTTAATATGCCTCAATGTGCCTTTTAACATTCCCGCTCTAGGTTTTCTTGAAGCAAAAGGAAGTGTTCGCTAGCTAAACATAAACTGGGCAGCGTGATTTATGGTTTCTTATAGGTAACACACTGAAACTGAGTGAGATCGGCTTGAACGATAGAGAAAAAGGCAAGTGCATTTGTGTCTAAACTAGTCAATCATACAAATTTATATTGAGATTGGTCTTTTGTAATTTGTATAATAATGCTATCCTGTATTTTTCTGAAATGAATCGACATGTCGATTAAAATCCTAATTGATGGTGTTACGTAACTTATAAGAAGAATTTGAAAAATATTTTATTGGTGATAGTAAATTTGAAGTTGATTTTCAATTTATATAATATTCCTTTGAATTTGATGTTAAAAATAGAACATTGACACAAGTCAGTAAATTCATTTTTCTGGGGCATTGTTTAGAAGCTCATATTTGGCTCCAATGTCAAAATGATGCTTCTCAACAGTACAAATCACTTTAATCAGTGTCAATCTGAATATAAGATAAGGAATATTCTTGATTCTCAATTTTGTTTTTAGAAAATTTTTGAAAATCTTAAGCATGTGAAATTTCAACCAGAAATTTCATAAAATACTAATATAGAACAAGTATTACCAGTGAAAATTCTACATTTAGAATATAACTAACATGAGCTGTAAATATGAATGACAGAAGATCTCCAAGACTTAGGAGAAAACAGACTAATGATCTTTGTTGATTACAAGTTAAATGATAACATATTGATAATATATTGTTAAAATTAACTTTTCACCTTTCTACTTTTTTAGTGTGGCTACAAGAAATCTTAAAATACTATATGCGGGTTGAGAATGTGGCTCGGCAGTAGAGTGGGTATTCAGCGTGGAGAGAGCACTGGGTTTCATTCCCAGCACAAGGAGGGAGCATGGCTTTAGTGTGAGTATCTTAGTTGGGGTTTCTGTTGCTGTGACGCAACACCATGACCAAAAAGCAAGTTGGAAAGAAAAGGATTTATTTCCACTTACACTTCAGTATTGCTGTTCATTATCAAAGGGAGTCAGGACAGGAACTCAAACAGGGCAGGAACCTGGAGACAAAAGCTGATGCAGAAGCCATAGAGGGATGCTGCTTACTGGCTTGTGTAAGCCTTGTCTTGCGTAAGGCTTGTCTCAGCTTGCTCTCTAATAAAGCCCAGGACCACTATCCCAAGGATGGCACTACCCGTCATGGGCTGGGCCCTTCCGCATCAATCACTAAGAAAATGCCTTACAGCTGGATCTTACGGAGGCCTGTTCTCAACTGAGGTCACCTCCTTTCAGATTGTGTCAGGTTGACATAAGACCAGCCAGCTTAGTGAGCAACAGTGAGTACATTTGTCACTAGACCTGAAGGGCAACTAGAATGTTTAGGTGGGAGCTTTGGTGAACTGTTGCTTGTTGTTTTGTTTTTATCCACAAAACATTCATTTTCTACTGAGAGTTTAAGTAAGAAGTGGTTTTTTCTCGCCTGAAATGATTGTGTTCATTCCCCAACATTAAATGTGACAGTTTGGCAGAGAGAATGGAAAGCTAAAGTACATAGATATTATTAAACTCTTAGAGTTAAAAAAAAAATTCAAAAAGCATATCCCCAACAGTATACAGTGATCCAGGGGCTCCGTCTTTTACAGGAATTCACGAAGACATCAACATATGTGAATAAGACTTTATAGGCAGATATTATATCTTCAACAAGTACACCAGCAAATATCAGCTTTCTCCAATTTCCTGTGAGTCCTGAAGCAGCCAGCCAGAGAGAAAAGCTAGCCCAGAGCAGAAGCTGGGAACTCAGTCAGGCTCACTAGGAAAGTATAGCCAGCACTGACTTAGTAAAACTGAAGTTAATATTAAAGCTCACTATAAACCATTCAGACTTGATACATATTTTATGCAGTTATTACTTATAAAACAAAGCCAACAGAGAGATATTGCTCAATAATATGATTTCATATATTCATGACTTAAATTTTTAACATTTTCATGAAAATCTAAACAGTTTATCTCGGGACATTTATGGAAGGAAACGGAAACTCGGTGGTCCCTCCTTGTTGAGGATTTACACTGGAGCCTGGACCGTGCAAAAGACAGGAGTACCGCTGAGTATGCCTCTCTGTCTCCCCCCGCCCCCAATGCTCAGTCAGGGTGTTATCAGTTTCCTAACCTATGTAACTTCTGTAAACACACATTTTTACCAGGTTTGGGGGGGGGGGGGACGTGATTACCTGCCATGATTCCAGGAGGATGTGTGTCATCTGAAAGAGGAAAGTTGTCACAGTGCCTTTGAGAAAGTCCCGAGCAGAGTTCCGCAGGCTTTTCTCCTTGTCCACCCCTCCGTCCACCTCGGTTCCTGGTTAATTTAGAACCACTGGACTAGATAAATCACTTTGCTTTCCAACCAAAACCAGTCCTATTCTATGACTCATTAAATCATGAAATAATATAAAGGATATGGTACCATACAAAGGATCCCCTGCCCACTGAGCTCAGTGACATTTGACCCCAAATAGCGTGTGGAGGGTAATGAAGTTCCCCTGACTGAGCAATCTCACTTCTACCCCCTACAAAAAAACAAAAACAAACAAACAACAACAAAAAAAAAACAGTCTCAACCGTTTCCCGTTAACTTATGCAAATCAACTTCACCCACAAACCAGAACCGAATTAGAACATTAAACCTAACACACAAAAATGCATCACACATTTGCAGAACAAGCACACGGAAAGTACAAAAATCAGTTTTTATTATGAAATTTGAAAGGGCCGCTCACTTCCAATTTGGAATCGGCTTCCTCGTGAATCATTTCCTGCACTCTCCCAGCTCCCGGGAGGGTGAGTTATCCCAGCCGCCCCGCCGCAACTCCAGTTGCACGGAAATGAGAAGAACAAATGGTCTGCTCTCTCATCGAATATTGCACTCACTGTATTGACTTCAGATTTCCTTCACTTTACCCAAGAGTGCACCCTGCGTGTGTCGGCTTTCGTAAGTGACTGGAGGTCAGCTTGCAAGTATAACAAGGTAGTCAAGGAAGGGCAATTCAGTCACTGAGTGTCTGCAAGTTTTCCTCTGGTCCTCCTTGGAGTCGGGTGTTGCTTTCCTTAAAGTGCTGAATAATTTTGTTTTCATGATGTTTTGAGGATAAAGCAGCACTGAAAGTTGCACTTTAAATAATGGTATCACACGCCCGACAGTGGCCACGCACACCTTTAATCCCAGCAGCTTGGAAGACAGAGGCAGGTGGATCTCTGTGAGTTCAAGGCCAGCCTGGTTTATAGAATAAGTTCCAGGGTGGCCAGAGTTACAACAGAGAAACCTTGTCTCAAAAAACAAAACAAAAAAAGTTGTCTTAGATAAGAGAGATTATCTGCAATGTTTTGCCAAGGTTTGTAAAAATGTGCTGTGGTGGCATGTATACTTTTGTTTGTTTGTTTCTATTTGTAATGTCTATCTAGCCTGTTAACTTCCTTCCCAAAGAATGCCATGGGAACAGAATTCCTTTTCTGCAAGACAGATCTTAAGAACTTCAATCTCTCTCTGTATTGGAGGTTGACCAAAAGGAAATTATCTGACTACCTTGTCTGATGGTAGATGTTAATACTATACTTGAGAGAGTATCTTGCCCTGAATGTAGAAGAAAACATAAATACTAGGCCGACAGGCCAACAGGAGTGTAAACAAAAGGACCTTGCTAAGTCTCCCTACCCAGTCTAACCCCATTATATAGGCAATGAACCCTCCATAAATCATGAAGTTCTGAGACAGCTAAGTAAGTGGGGGATTTGGAAGATCTGGGAGGACAGCAAGGAAGTCCTATGCACCTTCACACACACAGCCCTGCACATTTCTTCATCTGGAGCCTTTCCAATAAAAAACAAGTGCATATGTTGCTCTGAGTCATATGACCAGCTCAAGAAAGATTAGTGTGGAAACAGCCTCCTAGTCAGAAGCACAAATAAAAAGATCCTGGGCTTTGTGATGAGCATTGGAAGTGAAGAATGCAATCTTGGCAACTGCACCCCCAACTCTAAATTGCCTCCAGGTAACATAACTGTTGAACTGGTAGACACCTAAGCAAGTGTTCACTGTAAAACTGATTGCTTTCTTGCTTGCTCGCTTGCTTGCTTCTGGGGAGAAACGACCGTATCTTTTGTAGTCACAAAAGTGATTGGTGCTATGAGTGTATAATATAGTAGGTATTTGATCTTGGTTGAGTTTTATTTTTCTACCGTACTTTCAGATGCCAATAGCTGAGCTGTCTATTTTAGTAAATTTTAGACTGACAACAGAGTAGTCTATAAACACAAATGAAAGCAACACTTCCAGTCTCTCTTTGCCACAACAGTTTTTAAATTACTACATTATTCATATGCATTATGGATAATAATAACAAAAGTTCCAAAGTAGAAAGTAAAATATAAGTCTGTGTGTATCCAAAGTAACATAACAAAAAAAAAAAAAAAAAAGCAGAGCAGATATCTTTAGCTGTGTGCATGGATTCACCAGCATCTGAATTTCAGACTACAAGCAAATCATGCCCACAGCTATTATAGAAATTATTATAAACTTTCCTATGAGTGGAATAGAAACAATAGAAATTAAAACGTATGGACAGTATCATGCTCTGTTGTCAAAGATAAATCCTAGGCATGCATGCGTGGTTTATACCTTCTACTCAAGAAATGTTTGTTTTCTTTTTACTAACATTTAATAATTTATCATCCAAATAGGATATACTTTTTGGAAAAAAAAAAAACCAGAAAGAAGAACACTTTCTATATGATCCAGAAAGGACTTCTGTCAGCACTCTCTGTGGACCTTAGGAAAAGGAAGTTAAGAAACCAGGACCAGCATTAAACTGATCTGAATGGTCCTTTCAATAATGGATAATATACCTCTGGGTTCTTGAACAAACGTGGTCACAAAAGACTTCAAGAATTGTGTAAAATTCCCCTAAAACAGAGCTCTGGGATCCCAGAAGATTGGAGGAAAACAGTGAAATTATGTTTGCAAGCTAGTAAGGTAATACAGACAGAGGAATCTATGTATTCTAAAGCTAAACATCCATATGAAATACAAATTCTTATAAATGGCAGGCTCTCTGCTTAGGCTTTTATATGTCCATTAAGATATTGATCCAATTATTTTAATAAGCATTTATCAAACATCTATAATGTACCAACCTGTAGTTATCAAGTGGAGTGATAACTGCCTAGCTTTCAAAGGTTTCATAGCATAGAGACGACAGTAATTTACAACACAACTCTCTAAACACCGTTATTGAGAAATGAGCAATGCATTAGGGGAACCAGATCAATGTTACAGAGAAAACCTTCTTTTTCCCATTTCTCTAACCATAGTTCGACCTCCTTTATATCTCCTTTCCACATTGACCATAGGCCAGGAAAGCGCCAAAGGAGAAGAGGATGTAGGCTGCTCACCGATGTCAAATGGTCAAGCCAGAGATGAACACTAATGATGTCACTTATTTGGGACTTAAAAGACCATTGGTGAATCACTCAAAAAAATTGTTTTTAACATTTCAGCAAATAGGGGCTCAACATGAAGGTACCTTCTGGTACAGTTTAATGGAGAAAATTTGCCAGTCTTTTATAGTAATTACAGAGCAAGTTTTGCTCTCAAGACCTCATTTTTCACACAAAGTGACGGCTGGATAAAATGTGCCCCACCTAGGTTCCCCTTACTGGTTTACAGAGTTTTTTTTTAAGGGAAATAGCTCTGTTTATGTGAGCACAGCGCCACACACCAGGACTCTCAACCTTCAGGAGGCTGAGGCAAAAACATCACAGGTTTACGATAGGTCTAAACTACAAATGAGAGCCTGTCTTAAAACAGCAAAAGGTCCTATGTGATCTATAGGAGCAAAGGTCTGGGAAGAACTACCTTTGAAAAATCAAAGAAAAGCAATTGCTTCTTAATATAATTCCGTGACTTTCCGTGTCTGTGTCATCCAGCCCCTCAAAGGGCCTCTGGTGTTACCAGAGCACTTAAGGATGGAGAAAATGGTTTTCAGCTCTCCCATTTCTGTCCTCCAGGTGAGATAATCCATCAGCTCCTCCCTGTTTTCTTCTACGTGTTCTCCAGGGAGACACATAAAGTGAAGGTGGGAAATAGGATTCGTGGATCTACAAGCGTGACAAGGTCACTTGATGGATTTATTCACTCATTAGATTTAACCTGAGTATAATGGCAGCTGCCACCCAATTTACCATTTAAAAAAAATAAAAAAGACTCAGATGAGTGGGGCAATCATTGTAGGTCCAGCAGCGGGCTGATCTGTTTTTACAAAGTGCAGGCATCGCTATCTAAAACCTATAACCTGTCACAGTCTGTCATCCTTGCAGGGATGTGGCCATTATTTAAATTAGACTGTGAGTGATTTTTTTTTCCCTCTGCAATGGCCTTTTAGGTGGTGATATGTCATTCCAGACCACCATAAGCTGGCAGTAAACATTCTCAACACATTGGTTCTGCTCATAATTTGCTGCTTTCAGAAAAGCATGCTGGTGGTGTAAAAAAGATTTTGTCTCTGGTTATGCCTTCCAAAAAAAGAAGAAGAAGAATCCAAAGAAATATATTGGACGTCATTACCTGAATATGATCTGGGCATTATGGGATGTAGGAAAATGTAATGTGCCTTTGCTTATTGCTACCTAGAATTGATCCTTGATGAGATGCCTCTTTTGAATAGAGGAAGAAAATAATCCTTCACATTTGATTAGTATTGAAGAATTCATGATGCCTTAAAGGGACATGACCTTATTTAATTTTCACAGCAATGCTTTGCATTGGTCCAGGAAGTCATCTCATCGTTGTTCTCCTCTTACACGCAGAGGAACAGGCCCAGAACACTTTTGGAGACTCACTCAAGGTTGCAAAGAGTTCATAAATGATGGAATCAAATAAACCCAAACTTGTACCTTCAGGACCACTTCTAAGAAAAGTTTACTGTTTCCTGGGGTGAAGTTCCCACCTGCAATCCCAGCACTCTGGAGGCTCACAACTTCCAGACCAGCCTGATCTACATCGTGACCTCCAGTCCAGCCTGATCTACATAGTGACCTCCAGTCCAGCCTGATCTACATCGTGACCTCCAGTCCAGCCTGATCTACATAGTGACCTCCAGTCCAGTCTGATCTACATCGTGACCTCCAGTCCAGCCTGATCTACATCGTGACCTCCAGTCCAGCCTGATCTACATAGTGACCTCCAGTCCAGTCTGATCTACATCGTGACCTCCAGTCCAGTCTGATCTACATCGTGACCTCCAGTCCAGCCTGATCTACATCATGACCTCCAGTCCAGCCTGATCTACATAGTGACCTCCAGTCCAATCTGATCTACATCGTGACTTCCAGGCTCTCAAGGGCTTTACATATCAAGACTCAGTCTCAAAAACAACAAAACTAGGCTGCACATACTGGCAAGCACCTATAATCCCAGCACTTGTGGAGACAGGAGGATAAGGAGTTCAGCGTTACTCTTGATTATGTAAAAGGTTTAAGGTCAACCTGGGCTACATGAGACCCTGTCTTAAAAAGCAAGGCAAGAAGCAAAAATCTTCCTGGCTTCAACCTATTTTCTGTAATAGATATATTTTCAAATATTTGAAGATGTGAGAAGTCACATTGGAGAGATGATATGTAAGCCTGGTGAGATAACTTAACTTGTGAAGAGTTGGTCTGCAAACCTAAGGTCCTGAATGCAATCCCTAGAACCCACATAAATATGGAATGAAAGAACTTACCTGACCTCAAAATTGTCCTCTGACCACCACACACACTCCCACATACATATATCACACACATACACAATAATAATTTTAAAGATTCCGAAGAAGAGACAATAGCTAAGTGCATTGTGATTCTCACAATTCTCAAGCTGTGTGTTAGATTCACCTTGGAAGAGCTTAAATATCCTGGTTCCCAAGCTCCCTCAGCTCAACCAAGTCAGATTTCCTCCAGTAAGTCAGATTTTTCCAAGCAAGATGAAGCAGAAGCCAGCATTTTTGTAATTCCCAAGAGATTAAAGAACGTGTATCCAAACTCTCAAAACCATTATAATCCGCTGAGGAAGCGTGTCAGATAATAGCCCTTTCTTCTCTCAAAGTTTGATTTATTACATGGGGTGGATCTCAGACACCTGAATTTTAAAAGGTTCCCCCATTGATTCTGAATACAGGTTAAGAAAAGCCTTCAAGTTAAATAAACTTTGATCTGATCGCCATTTACCACCTGTATGACTTAACAAGTTGTTTAACCTCTTCAAGCTGCTAAGCTGTGGGCTTTAAAGAGCTTTAAAGAGTTGATGACAGCACTACTGTTCCTTTACAAGTATCTTGACATTGAGGCTACTCTACTCAAAACATAGTAGTTCTCAAAATGTGTTTCCAGTACCACCATCATCATTGTCACTCAGTATATCCTCAGATACACAAAAATGGGCAGGTGTCCCATGACACTTTCTGAAGAAGACACTCAAAGAATGAGTCTAGCTGTATTTAATAAGAAACCCTTTAAGGTAAGTGTTGTGCTTGCTAAAAATCTGATCAATGATACAAGGCTTAGGAGGCCCAATGCCCTGACAGCAAGTATGCACTCAACAAATATCACATACCATGCTGTGATGATCCCAACGCTGCCATTATCCTCACTGGTATATACTCTAATTTCATTTCTGTTACTATAGAGACTGAAGTGGCAAGCATGGAGCCTGTATGGGTCTATACCAGGTCCTCTGTGTATATGTTATAGCTGTTAGCTTGGTGTTTCTGTGGGACTCCTAACAGTGAGAGTAGGTGTGTCTCTGACTCTTTTGCTTACTCTTGGGACTCTTTTCCTGCTATTGGGTTCCCTTTCCAGCCTTGATATGAGGTTTTATGCCTTGTCTTATTGTTTCTTGTGTCATGTTTGAGTGGTCTCTTGGAGATCTACCCTTTTCTAAAAGGAAATGGAGGGGGAGTGGATCTGGGGGGAGAGGGAAGGGATGGGGAGAACCTGGAGGAGTGGAGGGAGGGAATCTGTGGTCAGGATATAGTATATGAAAGAAAAATCTATTTTCAATTTACAAAGGAAAAAATTATCATAATAAAAAATAATTGATGAGGAAAACATTTTATTTGGCTTACAATTACAGTTTACAATCTGTTACTGGGGGGATATCAAGGCAGGAACTTAAAGCATCACATCCACAGTCAAGAGAGGACAGAGATGAATCTTGCCTGCCTGCCTGCCTGCCTGCTTTCTGTCTGGTAGCTTTTTTCTTCTTAGTACCCTTGCCTTGGGAATGGTGCCGCCCACAGTGGGCAGCATCCTCCTATATCAATTAATGATCAACACAGTCTCATACACAGATACCCACAAGCCAACCTCATCTAGATAATTCCTCACTAAGAATCTTTTTCCACATGATTCTAGGTGTGTCAAGTCAACAGGTAAAATGAATCAGCACAATAAGAAAGATTTTTAAAGGCTGGAAAAAAATAAATAAGTAAATAAATAACCTCAAAAATCACAGCTGGAAATAAAATCACCAAGGACCTCAAAATTCACAGCTGGAAATAAAAACTAAGGAAGACAATATTCAGTGTCAAAGTTACTACTATAATTATCAACATAAACAGTTTTGTCTCCATGCCCCATTCAGCATTCCTGGTAAATTTTAACCATCTGACTGTATCATTTCCCTCTTGGGACATCTACCCGTGATATTTATTACCCTTGTACCTGGCCTTATACCCTATCCTTGATTTCTATACCAGATATGTATGTTTAACTGGACCATTTGTTTGTTTTTGTTTTTGTTTTTTTAACAGATCTCCACATGACTAATGTGTCTGTCTAGCTCCTGGCCCTTGAGTATTTGTTTATTAAGAATAATTGCTTCTTCAGAAAAGAGTGCAAAGAAAATTGAGTAGTTATCTGAAATAGAACTTCTGAGGTCTTGCATTGTGCTGGAGTTTTGTAAATGAATAAAATTTACCTCAGTTGTGACTTAATTTATTCTAAATCTAAGCAGAGAACAGAAATTAAAAATATTTACAAATAAGTTAAGTGTCTGTATTTGTGCAAAAATCTTCAAAGGATAAGACAAGTGCCTTTGCAGATTGTCGTGGGGCTTGTGACCTGGTTTGCACAACAGCAAACAGTGGGCACCTTAGGGAAGTGACTCCTGAGAAAATTATGCGCATTCTGAGGCTGGGCATATAGAACATACACAGGGTGAGGACATACAGGGCACAGAGTTTATGAGGATTCCAGTTGGAATGATAAGTGCGAAGAGGCAGTGCTCTGAAAGCACATGGAGCATTCAGAGATGGTTTGTATAGCACAAGCCAGAGCTGATGAACAGCTGTGCACTGAAACTGTTATCAACATCAGGATGAGGTGTGATGACTTACGCCAACAGGCGCTTCATTTTCTGCATTTCAGAACTCAAAGTAGCTGAGCGGTGGTGGTGATGATGGTGCATACCTTTAATCCCAGCACTCAGAGGGCAGAGGCAGGGAGGATCTCTGTGAGTTCCTGGTCAGCCTAGTCTACAGAGTGAGTTCCAGGAAAGCCAGAGTTACAACAGAGAAACCCTGTCTCAAAAAAAAAAAAAAAGAACTCAAGAAACCCTTGTAGGCCTCACTACTGAAACTTGATGATGCTGTCACCTGAACTGGACGTGAATAAAATGTAAAAACCTCACAATATTTAGAACCCACATCGGACTGGAAAATTATTAAAAATTAGGCAGAACATCTGGTAAAGAACTATATGAAGAGTTTAAGTATGTTGGGTTTGCCTTTTATAAAAAAGGTTGAGGCATGGGGGTGCCCATAATTCCACTACCCAGTGGGGATGAGCTCTGAATATAAAGGCCTTGGCAGGGAAGAAGGAGAGCAGAAAGCAGGTATTAAAGGAGAGTGGAGTAGTGGGGTATGGGGAGGGGGTGTATGGATGAGAGGAGGAGGGAGGAGGGCTGAGGGAGAGAGAGAGCAAAAGAAGAGGGGGGAGGGAAAAGGAAGGAGACAGAAGGACAGAAAAGAAGAACGAATGCTCAAGGAGAGGATAAGAAGAAGCACCTTGACCCCAGCTTGATGTCTCTGTTCTGCAGCCAAGGTGTCTGCAGCCACAGCACCTGATCAGCTGTGTCCCAGCGAGCATCAGAGGGATGTAAGCGCCTCTGCTGTTGGGAGCAGCTGAGTTCCCTGACAACAGCTTGTAAGTAGGCATCCCACACCCTGCCCCACACCTGGCATTGGGTTTTGACTAATACACAATGGTTTCTAAGAACAGCACTCTCTAGCCATGCTGGGTACTGCCTTCTGTCTCTTGTTTTTGCAGCTTATATTTTTGACATATGGCTTTTTACTGCACCTTTCTTTGGGTAATGTTCCCTCCTCATCTTCTTGTCCCTCATGGGCCATTACCCTCATCCCTGCTTGAACCTTTCCACCCCACATGTTCTCTCTCTCTCTCTCTCTCTCTCTCTCAGCACCAACTTCAATGGTCCCTTTCTAGTTTCCCAGCTTCCACACCTACTCTAAATCAAACACCAACATCTGAAGAGTCAAAGCTAGGATCCACAAATGACACCGAGCACCTGAATGTGTCTTTCTGGACCTGGGCTGCCTCACCAAGTATCATTTTTTTCCCAAGCTCTGTCCATCCAAGCTCTGTCCATCTACCTGCAAATTTCACAATTTCATTTTTCTTTACAGCTGAATAGAATTCCACTGTATGTGTCCCACACTTTCATCATACATCGATCAACCTCTGTGCATCTAGGCTGTTTCCATGACCTACCTACTTTGAATGAAGCCATGATGACATGAACGCACTTGTGTGTCTGTAACAGGATATAAAACCCTTTGGGCATGTGATCAGGAGAGGAATCGCCGGGTTGTATGGTCGTTCTGTTTCTAATTTTTTGAGGAACCTTCACATTGATTTCCACATTGGCTGCCAGTCTATACTCGCACCAAGAGGGAAGATGGTGCTCTCCTTTCACCATAATCTTGCCAGTTCCTGCTAGCATTTGATTTTTTTTTGGATATCAGCCATTCTCACCGGAATGAGATGGAATCTCATAGTCACTTTAATTTCCATCTCTCTGGTGGCTAATGATCTTGAACATTTTCAACGTGTTTAAGATATTTTAATATTGTTCTGAGAACACAACTCAGATCCCAAACCCATTTTTCAATTGTGTCGTTTAGTTTATGGATGTGCAAGTTTTTAGTTCTTTGTGTACTCTAGATTGCAATCTTCTGTCAGATGTACAGCTGGCAAAGATGTTTTCCCATTCTGTAGGCTGCTGTCCCGTTCCATTGACAGTTTCCTTTGTATTCAGGAACCTTCTACCTTCGTGAAGTCCTACTATTTGTCAGTTGTTTATTTCTTGAATTTCACAGTCCTATTTAGGAAGTCCTTGCCCATGCCTGTATCTTGTATACATGCCTATATTCCCTATTTTTTTTCTTCTAGTAGTTTCAGAGTTCAAAATTCCTCCCAGATAGCTAGCTAGCTTTCTTAGTGGCAGAAGATGCTATGCAGGCTTCTGAGGCACATACAACATCACCGTCTAATGCAGATGTGAACCCTAGGAACTACAAACTACCAACCTGTTAAGGCAAGATATGCCAACTGGTATATATGGCTTTTATATAGTGACCAATTACTCTCAGTTTGGATGTGAGGCCCAATCTAGAGGAGGAGAAAATGCCTAGTACTGTAAACCCCATCAAAACCCATAGCTAAGGAGATCGTAAGTCTTGAGGACAAACGTACTGCTTTGTTTAGCTACACTGGCATTGCACCAATCTCCCTTCTAAGCACCTATACTTATACTCATGGACAAATGCTACTCTTAGCTTCAATCAGAGAAGTTTGACTTTGGTGTCCATGACAGAGAATTCAGAAATGCATAGATGCTCAAGGTGCCAAGGGTAAGTATCTGCTGGATGCTGAGCCCTAAACAGGATGTTTATACAACTCCCTCTAAGGCTCAGAGAGCATCATGGAAGAAGAAGATAGAATGAATGAACTGGAAGATAGGGAGAAAGGCTGGGAAATTCTGAGTTCGGGGCATGACACAGCCACTGAAAACATGATCTCAAAGTAACGAGGGTTGCCTGCACTAGTCCTGCACAACACTGGGCCTGTCAACATGGAACCACGGATTGAAGAGGGGATCATAGGTGCCGATGCCTCCCTGCTGAACTGCTGGCCACTGATGGATTCTTGAGACAAGAACAGTCATTGTCTTCAGTTGTATTTAAAATAGTATGTCTACCAGCTCCGAATGATAGTTCCAAACACACAGACCGGTCTAGTTAAAATCAGTGGGTTAAAAAAAAAAAAAAAAAAAAAAAAAGACATAAATATTTGAAAGGGACTTGGGGGATAGAGTGGGAGGTACATAAGTGGGGGTGAGGGTATATATGTATGTATCTGTATATATATATTTCTGTTGGTCTTGTGTTTTGGAAAAGCTTTTAAATAGAAGATGGTCGGTTCTGCTTCAGCTCCATTGAGAACAGACGGAATAAAGATTTTAAACAGTAGTGAAAACAGATTCAGTGTCGAATATTTTCTCGACATCAACAGATAGAATCATTTTAGAGCTGTTACAAAGGAAGGGTAAGGTGGTTCCTGAAGATGTTGCTAAATCGGTACATTTTCTTATTTCAGAGCTATTTTCCCTGGAAAAAGGTCAACTCTGTAATGAGGTGGTGCTGTGCTAGCCAAGGAAATCACTGAAATTGAAACAACAGTGTCATCTAGTGGACATCTCAAGAATAGCACTCAATATGCCTACCTATGATTAAATTAGCTAAATCCCTATATACTTAAAAAATTAATTTTTACAGAGTGATGCAACTTGTTTAAAACTTGTGTCTTCACATTCATCCCTTCTCCAAACACACTTATAATGGAAAGGACAAGACCAAAACCATCAGGTTGGTAGATGGCTAAATCCTCAAGGGAAATGAGAGATCATACCATAGTCTGACGGCCACAGTTTAAAGGCTAAACCCAACAGAATTAGAATTATCTTACTAAATTCTTAACACAGTTAGAATGTTTTTATTACATTCCTAACATCCACACTCTTAATGTATATCTCCTGTTTTCCAGGCTTGATGCCAAGAAATCTCTACTGCTAAGATAAATGGTGATTACTGATTAGTTACTAGAAAGTGAAAGTATTAAGACATTGGGCAGTCTTCTAGTCCTTTGGAGACTAGGTTACCTTCTCAGACAGCCACAGAGAAAGCATCATATGGGGCTTTCTCACAATAAATTCAAATACCAGCTCTACCCGAACATTGAGAAATTCCTAAATGTATCAGCAGTGTCTCCTGCTGATGGCAATTACTTGGGAAAGAAAGGGTTCTTGTGAGATGTGAATGTGATAACATATGACTTACATGTAGAAACTACATGTGCCAGTTATCAGTGGGTTGCCTTTCAGCTATTTATTTTTTTGCCATTGTGAAGCTGAGTCGTATATTTCTTGTCTGCAACTTGGATGGTGATGTAATCTAAACTTTATGGGCAGAGGATGCAGGAAGAACCCAGCAGGAGGAAGCTGGGCCTCCTGTTTCCATGGTACTCCTCTGGACAGACACCTGCATCATCTGCTTCCTCCGCAGCATCTACCTGCCACATCGCAGGCAACTTCCCACGAGCTTGGCTCCTGAGGAGCTAGCTGGCTGATTCAGAATGATGCTGTCCATGTATGGCTTCCCTCCATGCTCCACAGACATCTCTCCAGAATGTTCCACTGGCTTGGCATCTGCTCATCTGCAGCTTCCAAGGTGACCCTCTGGGGAGGTTTCACACTTTGTAAGACATCTCCACTCTGTAAAAAGCTGCAGCCTTCCCTGTCCAGTGAAGTGTGGTTCTCTGCCCTGTGGGGAGAAAGGGTAGGAATGAGAGGATGCATTTTCCAGGTTTGTCCTTCATTGTTTTTTACCCCTTAGTGCCTGTTTCTGCACCAGCCATTTTGTAGCCTTTAGTTTTAGTTGTAGACTTTAAAGTTTCTTTTCACTTCTCACTCTCCAATTCCTGTTGCTTCTCATTAGAGTTAAGAAATCACTGCGCTAACAATTCCCTGTACAAATTACTCTAGGCTTCCTGATACACTCTACCTCATAGATACGCCACAAGACTGGAGCCTTTGGGACTCCGAATTTCACAGAATTTGATGCCCACCTTCAAAAGGAATGCTATGACATGTTGACAAAGAATCTTGAAGGATCTCATGCAAAGGAGGGACCCTGAAACAAGGACACCACAGAAAACCCTCCCCCGAAAGTGTATTGTTATCGTAAAAAGTGGAGGGGGGACTCATGGCTCATCCTGGGACTCTTGGGATTTGAGAAGTGACACCAGTCACGACAGAGGGGGAGTGTTTTGAAGAGTTGCTGAGGAGATGTCAAAGCTTGGCTAATGGTCTCTGTTCTATGTCTTTCGTGCGTCTTCTCTATCCACATCCCCACTCACACTTTGACTCCCCATGGGTCCTTTTCCGCCCTTCACGGATCAGCTAAAGAGGTCTGTGCTTTCCTCATGCCTGCTTGCCACAACCAGCCTGGATGCAACTATTATTTTCTTACTTATGTACAAACAGACCTCCAGTACATGTGAGTCTGCAAACAACAACGTGAGCATCTAGCCATGTCTCCCTTGCCGAGTAAATGTACAAATCACTCAGTAAAAGCAGAGCTAATAGAATTAAACGATACAAATTCCTGAGATTATCCAGCGCTCTTCGATTCACACTTCATGCGTAATTATTCCTACTATTCAAAGCAGTGATGGTGAAATTATTAATAGGAAGCATCTCCCAAGCTGAGTTCTATAGGCACCAGTCTAGACTGGAAACTGCAAGTTACTCTAACAAAGCATTCCACATCAAAAAAGATGATGTAGCTTTGTGTTGAAGGCAAAACATGGAACCAAACATCCACGGAGTTTTGAAATGGATGTCATCTAAATTATATTATCACTGGAGTTATAGCCACAGTGAGTGCTTTTCCATCTTTTAATCTTCCAATAAAAGGGAAACTCATTTACTGGAAGATCTATTCTACATTGCTTTGTGAAAGGAAGAAAGGCCACGGTTTTCTAATATTATTTCATCTTTCTACTTTCTACTTTCATTTTTTTTTTTGTTACTGTGATTAAATATCTTAACAAAAGCAACTAAAAGGAAAAGGGGTTTATCTAGTTCACGATTGCAGGTTATCATCATGGTGAAGTTAAAGCAGTGGGAACTTGAAGCAGCTGATCACATTTAATCCGAAGTTACAAGTAAAGATCCAGGTCTGCTGGTGATCAGCTGGCTTTCTCTACTCTATACAGTCCAGGACCCCAAACCAGGGGAATGGTGCCACCCACACTGGATAAGTTCTCCCGCATCAATGAACATAATCTACATAATCCCTCACATACATTCTCATAGGCCCTCCTCTTGGGTGATAGATTGTATCAGGTTGTCAATCACAACTCCTTAGCTAGTTAATCAAATGCTCCAGGCCACTGAGGCTTCCTCCATGCACTCACCAGGTCGCCCAGACAACCAGACAATAGAGAACAATGGTAAACGCAATTCTAATCTCAAGAGTCCCTCATTCTAATCTGTTGGTCCTTTCTGCACACTTTTCTTCAAAGTAAAACAAATCTTACCTTCTAAGATACATCCCTAAAAGCCTTTTACTAGACTTTTGTTTCATTACATAGGTTTCTTTCAGTATGCATCATGGCAGACAGACTTGATTTATGGTCCCCTTGGATGAGTTGATGGGCAGACGGATGGACGGATGGACAGATGGCTGAATTTAGATGGATTTAGAGCGTGTCCACAATTCTCATTACACTTAAATACTGTGGCTCTGCTTCCTTTCCTGTAAGCATCATCTTCCTAGTCAGAACCATCGTGTAAGACCAGAGAAAGGAACGAGGCATTGAGCTGAAGGGCATGAGGCCCTTTTTCTCCATTACATCCCATCATCGCCAGAGGAGGCTGCCATGGAGGCTTGGGGGGTACAACGGTACTCAGGAGATTACATTCGGGGGTCCATCCAGGGATTCCCTTAGCCTTTAATACAACTCTATTGAGGCCGAAATTGCCATTTCCCTAATTTTTTTATGCTGAGAGTACAAGGAAAAGATATATCAAACGCCATAAATTTTTTAAAAAAGAATCTTTTATTGTGGGGCCGTCCAAGGGTTAAGTAAGGCTTTGTCGAGGCTGGCTTTGAACCCTGCATCATTCAAGGAGATGAGAACGGCAGGTGTTCGTCGCTCCACACCTTAGTCCTGGCCTAAACTCAGCTAAAGTATTAGATATTAACACTGCCTGTTTCACCAAAGCAAAGACGCTTTGTCTGCCTGCAGGCTGGACACTCAGGCTCAAACTCCATATGCAGATGAGGCTACTCTCGGCATCCTTGTCTTAACCAATGGGATTTCTCAGGGTCACTGGCTCCTCCCCTGCCTGTACCCCTATAAATGTGCTTTCACACTGCATTAAAGAGAGACTGCCCTCTGATGCCTGTTTTCCAAGTTCCTATGTACTGGTCCGGCTCACTGAGGTCCACCAAAGATGGGACAGGCTCACTGAGGTCCACCAAAGACGGGACAAGGATGCCGACCTCAAAGACAGGACAAGGATGCCGTCGAACCTCGCCCCCTCCCCCCCAACGCCATGTTCCCTCAGGGGTCCTCTGTGTGGACACAACAAACCTCGGGCAGGCCGCTGTGCTCCAGGCAGAGGACCTGGCTGGGAACACGCGCGAGGGAGAATTTCTTAAAACAACAGTTTATCGCTATAGCTTTAGAAAACACAATGAGACAAATGCTCTTTTGATTCTCTGAATATGTGGGGTAGCCAATCCAGGAGTAAACACGGGTGACTCTGAGTCTAGCGTTAGAAAATCAAATGTATCAACGCACCTACTTCAGCAGCACTGCTCTCTCCATTTTGCCCTGTGATTTTTAAACGTAAGTACTGGTAAAGTCCCAGTGACTGTTCTAATTACATAAGCTTAATAGACTTAAACAGTGAATGGTGGTCTCCCCCGCCGGCGAGGACCCAATTAACTATAGAAAAGCTAAATGAGGGTTCAGGGAAGACTGAGGCTGAGGAATTACTTGCTAGACCAAATAAACCACAGACATAAAAAGAAAATTGAGTACACCTTGGCTGTTGAAAGTCAGCATAGAAACGCTCCCATTTCCTGCAGAAGGGCCCTGTTTCAGACCCATCCTTCAGCGTAAGAGCAAAAGATGCATGTTAATGGCAATAATTATTTCTGAATAACATCATGTTCAGTTGAGATTAACCACTGTGTGTTTGCAAATTAACTCAATTTGGGAAAGGAAACAATGTCAGGCCACAGAAGGATTCTACTTTGCAGGAGAAATGCATGAATCTCAACAGCATTTGAACAGCTCTTAGAAAGAGAAAATCCTTCTCTTGTGTCTGCAAAGCGCCATTATCACCGTGAAAACTAATTTGCCAACACCAGACTTATACATCCTAAGGTCCTTTCATGTAATGATCATAACAATAACTCACCCTAAAGCTTCACTTACCGTGATGCATTTGCTCCAGTTTCGGACCTTGGAGGCTCAACAATTTGATTTCATAGAGCACATACCACAGACTCGTTATTCATGGGGAGACTCACAAAACTGAAGTTCCTAAGACAGATGAATCTGTCTGCTCACTGTCATAGCAGCGTTCATCACAATAACCAAAATAACTTAAGAAAAACAAGTATCCAAATACAGAGAAATTAAAGAAACGAAATGTGGTAGATGTGTATACCATGAGATAATTGTTTTTAAAAAGAAAGCAAATTCTGGGACCAAGAAGATAGCTCATCGAGTAAAGTTGGGTGTATATGCCTGAGGAAATACATTCAGATTCAAGAACTTATGTAAAGCTAAACACAGCAGTGAGCATCTATAAGTTTAGTGCTCCTGGAGCAAGATAGGAGGCAGAGACAGAGACAGTAGAATGCCCCTAAAAACTCAGGGGCCAACTAGGATGATGTACACAGCAATGAACAAGAGATCCTGTCTCAAGCAAGGTAGAAGGTAAGGACCAACAGCCAGGGTTGTCCTTAGACCTCCACACTCAGGCCATGGCTCGTACACACCACCATTTACACACATAGCCACACCCTACACACACACACACACACACACACACAAAGTAAAGAGGAAATTCTGACACGTGCCACAGCATTGATGGCAGTTAACAAGGGCTGGAGCAGAGTGGGAGCATTTGTAATGGAAGTGGTTTATGTTTTGCAAGAGGAAAAGAATGAATGGATATGGAGAATGGGTGTGCCACAGTGTGGATGGAGTTAATGCCATTCATGCCTGTGCTGAAAAAGTTAAGTCACTAAGTTTTACATTGCATGTATTTAACCAGAATTTTGAAGAGTAGGAAGTCCTGTTTTCATTGCATTTAGAAGAACGCATTCGTCACAGGGGTTTGGATATTTGCATAGTATATGTAGCTTCATATTTCTCTGTGATGGACAGCAAAGCTGACTCACAAATGAATAGATAGCTGTAAGGCACAGATTTTAAATAAAGAGAGATCAGTGAGTTGGGTTTCTATGGCACCAGTCCAACACAGATGGCACAGTGGTCTTACAATGGGGACAGACTTGCCAGAAGGGCCAGTCCACATGGATTGTGGCGGACAGAACTCCCTGTATTCACACTCACAATACGGACATTGCCAGGGGTCTTGGCAAAGGTTCCCTCTAGTTGTATCTGCCAAATCCTGCCTTGTTTTCTTTCTTCTAAGACTAACCAATTCTTTTTGGATTAAACTAATCTTTTTCTAGATATGCAAATATATTCAATTATATCATAGTAAAGCGTTCAGGTCCAGAGGCTGTGCTGCCTAGAGAAACCTCACAGATGAAATCCAACCATGTTGATGTCACTTCAAAAATCCTCACACTGCTCATACTTTCAAAGTTTCGGAAATACTTCCTGGTAGTCCATCTGTCAACCTTTATAGCCCTTCCTTGTGTGATATTAAGTAACATTTGGTTCATTTTTATGCATTATATCATTTGTAACTAAGAAGGTTAACACTGCTCTGTACCAAGGAGTCACTAATTATGGATTGCTAAGAATGATCGGTCAGAAACAGATGGCAAGGAGAAAAGAAGACTAGAGAAAGAAAATAACAAAGCTGATGTGTAAGAAGAAAAAGAGGCAATCACAGCACGTGTGTGGTCAGGTATTTATGTGCACAGTAGGCACTTTTATCAAATGCCGGCTGCCACATAAGTTTTCCCAATGTGTCTCATTGACAGGAAAGAGCTGAGCGTATTGCCTGTTGTGGGAGGGGAAAACACAAACTCTACAGAGTTTTGACTGTGTCCATGCGAGGGTAATCGGTCTAAGTCTGCTATTTCTATGCGGTTCTTGGTTAAGTTTGGATAACGATCAGGATTCCTTAGTTCAAGGGTGATGGAAGGAACAACATGAGGATTTGAAGATGATAAGTTTTAAAAAGTCTAGGGATATGAATTATCTATGGAAGAGGATCCTGTTGGGAAGTTCCTGTGATGGACAATCACTTAGCTTTCCAGGATCAGTCTCCTGGAATTATTAACTTGGGTCAGTGAAGAACATTGAATAATAAAGTTATGTCAATATAGGACATAAGCAGTGTGGGATATGTAGTCTCATGCTCAGTATATTACATTCATGTGACTTCATAATATGTAATTTATTTTACATTCACATATACTTCATAATGAGTAATTTATTTTATCAACTGCTATATTACTTAAATCCATGTAGAATGATGGCTGAGTGATTTCCCCCCTTGGGGAGGTGTGAATAGGCACCTCGTCATCCTACAGAAAGAGCCAGTGGCAGACCAAGCTACAGCGCAACCGAAGTCAAACTCGGCAAACGAGTGAGTTGACTGGTTTACTTACTGAACAGGAGTTGGTGTTACTTACAGGAATGTGGATGACCCCACCAGAAAGGCTTACCCCAGCATGGAAGGCTTCTGCATAGCTGTAAGCACGGGTCAGTTAATCTTCTCCACTCTGTATCTTCTATTACCTCCTGAGATCACAAGATTCCAGGTGCTGGTGGAAGGGGCAACAAAGTATTGCTCAGATCTCAGGTGTGGGTTTGATGACCTGCCTCACCTTCTTCTCTAAGGGAATGTCAACTGGCCCAATCGTGATGTTCTCTAGTATGTCATCCTTCTGATGATGATAACAGGCGTTGTGCCTGAGGACACCATTCTACAATCACCCATACTGTAGTCTGTGTAAACAATGCTCCTGGATTATTCAGTGCAACTCACCTATTGGATTCTTACCATGCACTGTGATATACTTGATACAGGGAATGAGGTACTGTACGTGATACAACCTGTACACAGTATGGAGCAGAAACTCCCGACTTAACGTGCTTCCCCCGATGCCTGTAGTTTATTTTCTCAATCCTAGATCTGCCTTCTCTCCTCAACTGAATCACCCAGCCCGACTCTGCTTTCATTTCTCATTCCACAGAACAAGAGTCAAGTTGCTTAATCTTTTTGGATTTGCAAATTTGCTCCTAGAAGTAGGGAACAGTGGCATCTTTATCCTTTAACAGCAAGGACATTGACTTGGGTAGTTGCTGTGGGAATGGCAAGTGGGCCAATCTGTGCAGACAAAGCTAGCAAGACTTGGTGACGATCTACATAAAAGATGCATTTGCAAATCTGACTTTCCCAGAAGCTGCTGTCCTAGATCCAGCCTGCACTAATTTTTTTTTTTTTTAAGTTGGGTTTTTATTGAGCTTTCTGACTCCCTAGTTCAAATGTCTCCAGGGGTTGGAGCGATTCTGTCTCTTCTTCCCAGGTTAGTGGCCATTCCTGTTTCTAGCCGCCTTAGAGGTAAAACTAAGCATTTCAAATGGTCCTCAGAAGCCTTCAGGAGAGTCTTCTTCTTGCCTGTGGAGGCTCATCTCTGACACATCCCTGCAGGGACTGCATTCATCTGGTGAAGTCCATTTAGTATTAACAAACGAGGTATGATTTGCACGCTGCCCTTGCTGCCTGTTGCCTTACACTCCCTAGGACACCTCAGCCAGAGCTCTCAACTCCCACCGAGCTGCTCTTCCTCAGAACCCTTGTTAAACCCACTCCTGGAGTTGCCAGACCTCTTCTGTCCCAGCCGAATTCAATGACTCTTACTGTTTATTTCATCTCCTGCTAAGTATGGTCTCTCGTTTTCCAGTTATCCCTCCTCCTATCTGGACCAGAGCTCTCTGAGGACAAGGACTGTGAGTCCTCCCCATTGAAGTCAGCTGGGGACTGGTTGGTAAAACCCACTTGCCGAGTAAATAAACACGAGCACAGAAATCGAAATCCATACCTACAAGACTATACCATTAAAAACCACCCCGGGTGCTGAGGAGAGTAGTTAAGAGCACTTGCTGCTTTTGTAGAGGGCCATAGTTTGGTTCCCAGCACCCTTGTCAGACAGTTCACGACTGCCTATCACGTCAGCTGCAGGAGACCGATGCCCTCTTCCGGCACTGCATACATAGGGTGCACATGCAGACGACTGGGCACGCACACGTATACATAAAAGTAAATACAATTTACAAGAGACCGTGCTGCATAACTGCACGACGTCTAACTATATATACTGCAGAGAGAGCTAGATACTGATTGGTAAAGTTAGCAATGAGATTTAGTATCCTTTTCCTAGGTTGCAAGCACACTTAGGGATAATTTAGAAGAGGTATTTTATAGAAGAGTACTTGTATCCATCAGTTAGTACCTTCTTATTTGGAAGCAAACCTAATAGAAACAATCCTGCGATTTTATATCCTCTTTCTATCTACAAGGGGACCTAAAAAGTAAAAGGGTAGGGCTGAACATAGAGTTCGGTGATAGAGCGCTTGCCTAGCAGGCATAAAGTCTTAGCTCCCATCTTCAGCACGAGGGGGAAAAGAGTGGGAAGAATGGGGGATGGGAAGGAGGGAGGGAGAGGAGGGCGAGGGAGGGAGGGCAGCATCGAGGGAGGAAAGAGAACACAACGGCAATGAAAGCCCAACAGCTCCGTCTTCCTTTTCTCTCGACAGGTACCAGGAAAAGCTTCATTATGAAAGAAGATGAAAATTGGTAACGATATATGTTCGTAACTGCCTTAAATCATCTTTGTTGTCCTAGGCTCCTTCCATGAGAATGTTCAGCATTTTCGGGTTTAGGTAGCATCAGTCCAACCCATGCAGGTTTTGTTCTCAAGTCTCTAAGCAAGAGCTTGCACCCCACCTCACCACCCCCCCTAAAGGTAGCAACAGCAAAATTCAAGAAATGGCAGCAATATGTTTATTTGAAATGAACTAGACATTCATTACATGAACCCAATGAAGATGTAAAATGACAAGGCTGAGCCCGTATAACATTTTTTAAATCACAAATGAGAAAGAAAAATCATTTTCACGAGAAAATACTATATCCACAGTGTTAATCGCTGAACACCATAACACGACCCATACTGCTGATTCTGAACATCCAGAATATAGTTTACTTTTAACTAGAAATAGGAAGGAAACAAAAAAAAAAAAACCTTACTTCCCCAACATGAAGATCCCTCAGCCGCTACCCATGTATCACACCCATAAGACAATTTCCATCATCAGACAGGAAGACGGTACTCCTCTTCATCCCGGTAGGAGAACAGAAGATGCTACAAATGAAGTTTCCAGAAGATCCAAGCAGCAGATCAACTAAATAGCCCTCAGTTGAATGAAGAATCCAGAATGAGCACTCCCTAGAATCTAGAAGTTACATCAACTCTCCTAACTAATAAGACGTCATTATTTTTGGAAGCAACTCCTTGGATCCAAGAACACTCTGATCCCCTGAGGCTTGAGACATTCAAGTGGGGAACAGCCTAGAAGGGTTTACAGATGCTTGGCATCCACTCGTCAGCATCTTCTGGAATCTTAACATCATGACTCGCGAGCTCTCTAATAAAATCTCAGTTTGTGTATAATAAACTCTCTTTTAGGAAAATTACCCCCAACTAACCCATCTGTAAGAACATAAGGACAGCAAAAAGCAGCGACGATAAACACTGTTCAGAAAGGCAAAAAATGCTGCGCTAATGTTCAGAGGCACTGTCGTCAAATCATCTGCCGTAGGGACTGGACGCCTGCTGGAGAATACCTTCCCAGCCACGCCCCAGCACGCACGAACACTCTCTAATAACTACCTGTATGCGGCAGAAGCTGGGAATCCAAGTACAGAACTGTAAGGTTTTGCTGGGCTGGAGACATTTCCCTGTCTCCTCCAATGTGCTTTACACAGTTTGTTCCGACCATTTCACAGTTCGAAATTTTCACACGACAGAGGGAAATGATTAAGAATGTTGTCCCGTGACTGAGCAAAAAAATAAAAAAGCATCTCAACGTGGCATACCATCTTTGGATAAATCAATCGTCATTTTATTTCCCTGTTCTAAACTGAAGTTCACAAGAACCACGTGGAAGGCTCTCATAATTTTGTGAGAAAATAATAAACCCCGTCACTTGGTAAATACAACACCAAGCGACTGTTTTCCACTTAAATAAAAAGGCAAAAAGCTACTCTAAACAATTTAGGAGCTTAATTGTTTTTTGGTTTTTTGGTTTTTTTTAGGCCTGATATTTTCAGTTTGAATATCAATGCTGGTCTAATCTGCTATAAAATTAGCAACATTCCTCTTCACCTTGAGGTGGGTAGACTCAGTCTGCTTTCTCCTTATGTGCACCTAAAGCGAAGCCTAACCAGACTCAAGATATGTGAAGATCCGACACGCTGGTCATCACAAAACAGGCAGGGCAGAAAGGCCCTTTCCTAACACACTCACAGGGGTGAGGCTGGCAGCCAGACATGTCACCCACCAGACACAGACACATAAAGCCGCAGAACGTGTCTGCCTACCACACTGAGGAAAACATGCTAGTCTTGGGGGCAGGAGGGGGATACATTCATTTTTTTTTCAAGTATATTTCAATATACAAAGATGTTCTGGATTCGTTTCACAAAAAGAAAAAGATTTCATGTGTGTCCAAGGGAAATCTCACTCGAACTTCCCTTTGGGGTGGATTTCATGAAGTTCTGACTGAAAAAGGAAAATGTCTCTGAATATACATCTACCGTTTGATCTGAAAGCAGGAATCTTTATGTCGACTTATATATACTGATATACATAGTTGGCGACAACCAGAAGAAGACGCCGTCTGGATGTCTGTGATGGCTTAGGAGTGGAGCGCTCTGAGGAGAGCTGCTCGCCTACTGATGATCTCAGCACCGGTACTAGGTGTCCACCAGCTTCCTGGTTGACCTCAGACCCGCAGAGCACAGTTGCCTCCTTCTGGGTATTCTTCGGAAGCTCTCTCGGCTGAGGCCACATCTGAAACTATGGCTTATGTCCTGCCTTGGCTTTGTCGTTAGTGGGGTGAGTTAGGTCTCTCAGCAGCACTTCACAGTCGGCCAGCGCATCGGCTGGCAGCAGCTTCCGGATTTGCTCCACTGTCTTTTGATAAGCCATTTTATCTTGTTCCAGGGTCCGGATTAAAGCCTTCATTTTGGTCTCTCTGGTCAAAAGAGTTTCTAGGTTGGATTCCAGGGTCTGGATTTTAGCATGGGCCACCTGTTGTCAAGAAAAAAAAAAAACATCCTCCATATTAAAAATTTGAGGAGTCTGGTTCTTTCGTATAGTAACAGCCATGCCTCACATTTGTTACTAATTATATCATATTAGATGTAGCTCAGTGATGTAGTATTTGTCTACCTTTCAAAAGATCCTGGACTCAAACCCCAGCAACATATTAAATGTATGTGTGTAAATAAATGTTTAATAGACATACATGTACAGGCATGCATATTGCACCCATTATACTTGAATGATTTATCTCCTCTCATTAATGACGACAGGAGTGAAATTCTGTATCATCACCCCATGATGGTGGGGTCATCACTAGCACTCACTGGGGTTCTCCTGTCCGGCCTGGAGGCCAAACAAGGACACGTGACCATTTTCTGCTGTGTGACTCAATTTTTCTCATAGTTTTGGGAGACGTGAGTCTAAGCAACATGGAGCTGACTTTGGCAAGTGCCCCTGCTGCATCGTCCATCACCCCATCAGCATGCTGGTGAGGACAAGCTCATAGACAAAAAGAAAATCTGCTGTACGCCCTTGTCCACCTGCTGCTCTCCCAGCTCCTCTCCTGACGTTGCTGTCAGGCCTGACCTGACACCAGGCTGACTCTGCTCTGCCACGCCCTTCTGACTGATGGAGCCTTCTGCCCTGAGCACCATGGAGATGCTCCTCACTCATTGCTCGGCCTGCAGGGTCCAGCCCAAGCTCACCCAACCACATTTCTGACTCCCAGATTCCATTCTTCCTCTCCTGAACTTATCAGAATTATATAACCTCCAATAAGATGAACCCAAATTCCGCTTTGAATTGCTGTTCTACTATTGTGGGTGTGCCTTTCCCCCCCCCCAACTGACACTTAAGCTCCTCGGTACATTTGTAGCACCCCAAACACATAACCTAATGAGATACCTAGCCCTTCGTCTTCATGGTTCAATCCACATACGTATCTCGATCACTCTGAGTGGTTCCATGCATACAGGGTTGTACATACACCACTGCTCCAATCTGTATTTCTGTACCTGCAGTTTTTCTAGGAGGTCCATGTTCTGTCTTTTCAATTGGTTGTTGGCTCTCTCCAGCTTCTCCAGAGATTCGCTATCCTCACAAGCATAGGGAGATTCCAGGAGCTCATCCTGCAGCACGTGATATTCAACCTCATAGGCATGTAACTGTTTGGAAATATCCATCTCAAAGACCTGTTGAAGCACCGTGGATGGTTAGCATGGCGTCAGTATCTGCACCAAGATACATGTGGTGCATACTGGAGGACTTCATGCTCATTTCCCAACACTAATGGGAACATTACAAACACATCAGTAGAGGAAAATGGGCCTTGCTATCCACACAAGAACAAATGAGAAACAGATCTAACTTTCAGTAAAGTAGCACATAGACCATTTCTATTCAATTGAAACATCCTAAGAATGAGACCAAGTCACAAGAATAAACTAAGGGTTTACTCTAAGGGTATTTTGCAACCAGTATGACTGTAATCTAGCAACTATCTCCCAGAATGTAGAGTACCAGAGCAACAGTTGTTGTTGAGCAATGATTATCTGTGTCAGAGGTAAACACTGCTGATTAGTAAACAAAGTTTCATAGGGGTATTTTGAATATATGTGTTAATGGAGCAGAAAGGTCTTAATAAATGGTTTTATTCATCCGATGTTCCTAATGTGAGTCTCTTTCGAGATCAGCAATCGATGGCACAGTTAATCAATTCTAATCCTGGTAGTAAACTGTAAGTCAGGAAATTTCCCCGTTAATTTCATTATTTGGATTTTTTTTTAAAGAGGATATATCCAATTTCAAGTCTCCAAAAGCATAATCTATAACTGCTTGATACTCATACAAGTTACTTCAGTAGTGCCTGGTCATACATAACAGCAAGCCCAGCACCTGGGAGACAAAGGCGGGAGAAAGGCAAGTTTCTGGGACAGCCTGGGCTCCACAGTGAGACCATGCTTCCAAACAAATCAGAGAAGATATCTCCAAAGAACTGACAAATAATAAAACATAAACAACAGCAATACTGGTTAGCTTAAAGATTTTAATAATTAGAAACTACTGATGACTATTCACACAATAATCTGCTTATGAGCTACATTTTGCCATGCTAAGGATCAAATTCAGGGCTTTGTACATGCTGGACAAATAATCAGTCATTGAGCTACATCATCCAAGTGGCCTTAAACTTGGAATCCCACACATTTTGCCTTCCAAGTAGCTGGGGTCACAGGCCTGGCCCTTCTTATAAATTATGAAAGAATTAGTGGTATTGCAAAAACTAGTAACTTCATTTTATTTTCTGGTCATCTTGACTCTTCAAGACGTAGGTTTCAGCATTGGTTTAAACTGAAGGAAATCTTGGAAAACACACTATGCATGACTCTGCCATATCCTGCGCAGAGACAGATAGACAACGCTACAACGCTAAAATTTCACAGCCGTCTCATTTCTAAATAAAATGTGTCTGATTGCACAAAAGATGACCTTGAAGCACACAGATGTTAGGCAAAGCACATTTTTACGTGAAAGCATTTAGTACACACTGGATCGTTTATATCCTACCTGGGTGATAATTTTTTCCATTTCAGTGGTATTCATATCAGGCAATGTGTTTTTAAGAAATTCAACAATGTTTTCAAAGTTTTCACACTCCATTATTAGTGCCTCCTGGCTGCTCAGTAAGCTAAGAGCAACCTTAAATATGACTTCAGTTCCCTGAAGAAAAATAATATCTGGAACAAGAGGTAAAATTTTCACAAAGTTATATATCTATTATTGCAAAGAGCGTATTGTTTGTTCTAAAAGCACTTGCATATGACATAGAACCAGAAACCATGTTTTTAAAGAAACTGGCCAAAAGCAGTTTCTTTAAAACCTAGTTTAATATGATTGAAACAAACAGAATGATGTCAATTCTTCTTAAGGATCTCAGATATAGTTAAGAGAACAAAGGAGACATTATATATCTGCCTGTCTATATATTGTTTGCAGTTTTAATGGTAGTTTGATGGATTCTAGATTAAATTCAAACATTCAAATAACATTTAGGTTTTCCACAACAGAACATAACAACAAATCAATATAACCAACTATTCAAAGTCACATAATCCAAAAGTAAATGAGCCTGTAAATATGTAATTGAATCTATAGTCAAGCAGGAAATTAAAGAGAAAACTTCAGTATACACAAAACCTGAACAAAATCCCAACATGAAGGATGTTTATTGTTATATTATATATTATATATTAATACATTAATATGTACCCATAGCCTAAACCAGATGAGAGGAAAGAAAGCTGTCCTAATTCTAAGGTCAGCTGGATTATAACACAAGCACGTGATCATTCTGAAACACACGAGGATAGTTTTGTTTGAAAAATTCTCTCAATACTATTGATTGTCTCATCAATAATACAAACCAAAAGATTGAAGAGCTGTGGGACAGGGCAGCTGTCAGTTTTAGCCACACTCTCTAACAGAGAACAAGCTGGTAGGAAAGGGTCATCAGTGTTATGAAGTCTGACAACAAGAGCCCAAAGAAAGTCAAAGAAACATCACTTCTATTGGATACAAACACACCTAAAAGGATTTTTAGGAGACCCACTACAAGAATTCAAAGCGCCAGAGAAAAGTCCACTGGAAAGAAAGTTGTGCATATCCAACAAGCAAGAGCCACCCGGCGGTTGCTGGATCATGCAGTGTAACTATGTCGCACTTCAGCTCTGTCAGAAGGCTGTGTGCAAAACCACAATGCGGTGTAATATATAAAACACACAAACACATGCTCAAAATTCATTTCTCCTAACATTTTTTTCTGGCTATTCGTTATAATATCTGATTATTTCACCTTAAAAAAAAAAAAACTTTAATGACTTAAAACTAGAGAACACTTAAAAATTTAACCAAAAAAAAAAAAATACAAAGCTCCAATTTAGCAAAGTGGTATATAAATACTGAGTTCTTTGCCACAGCCTCTAGCCCGGTGGGTTGTATCACCTTTGGGAGAAGAACAACCCTTTCACAGGAGTCACCTAAGACCAACTGCGTATCAGGTATTTACATTACAATTCATAACAGCAGCAAAATTGCAGTTATGAAGTAGCAATGAAAATAATTTTATAATTGGGAGCCACCACACATGAGGAAGTGTATGAAAGGGTTGGAGCATTAGGAAGTTTGGGAACCATGGCTCTAGACAGACGTGCAGAAAGCAGCAGTTGTGGGAGCCCTCTCCAGGCTACGGAGATCCCAGACAACATCACTGGAACAAATTTCTAGTGAACGGTAGCTGCTGATGTCTTGCTTTCCTTTTCTGTTTTTAGATGCCGTGCTGGTCAGTTTTATGTCAACTTGACACAAACTAGAGTGACTGGGGAAAGGGAACCTGGATTGAGAAAATGCCTCCCTGGGACTGCCTGTAGGCAATTCTGAAAGACATTTTCCTATGATTAATGATTTATATGGGAGGAGTCCACAGTGGATGGTGATCCTGGGTGTTGGAAGAAAGCAGGCTAAGCAAGCCATGGGGAGCAAGCCAGCAATCAGCACTTCTCTGTGACCTCTGCACCTACTCATGCCTTGAGTTCCGCCTTGACTTCTCTCAGTGACAGATTGTGGTGCGGAACCGTAAGCTAAAATGGACCCTTCCCTCCCCAAGTTGCTTTGGGTCATGATGTTTTTATCACAGCAACAGAGAGTGTAACTAAGATAGACGGGGATTTATTACGTGGCTCACACAAGCTCAAACTCATAAATCTCCTGACTTGGCTTCCCAGAGTGCTGAGATTACAGGTGTGCACAACCACGCTCAGCCTTAGGTTTTGTTTTTCTTTTTTGTTTTTTTGTTTTAATGATACTTTGATGAACCCAATTAAGACTTGTAAATAGACCCATGGGCCCCCAGAGGGCGCACACACCATGCCCTAGTCTCCTTCCCAGTGCCAGCAGTGTGGTGGGAGCAAGGTAGCCACTGAATAATGTGCCTGTCTATATTCAGCAAATTTCCTCTTAGCCGCGGTCTTAGGGATTGCTTGCTCCTTCAACGGCAGGAAACGAAATGGCAGGAGATGTAAGCAGTGAGACAGGAACAAAAGTTACACGGTAGCAACAGAAAGACTCAGAAACGCCATTAGAAATAGCACCCATAATAGCACAGCAGCTGCATTCCTTCATCTGCATTTTGAATCCGTGTTGAAGAAGACAAGGAGCAAAAGAGGGAAAAACCAGAAAGATAAATATTTAGAAAACTCTACAGAGTCTGTCTCTAACCCAGACTCGAAACTGTGTTTCCTAGATTTTTCACACAAATAAACATAACAGCTCATTGGTGCCCAAATCTTTTCTACCGCTTTTGAATTTGACTTAGGACTCTCCTAGCCCCATGGGTGCTTCGTTGCAAGTAAACTCCGGGGAACCGTTAACAACAGTGTCTTGGAACACGGGCATCTCTTACCAAAAACTCTGGCTACAAATCCTAGGGGAAACTGAGAGGCAAAGAGAGTGAGGAACCAGGGGGCAGCATACAGGCTAGGGCTGATGTCATTTTCCTCAAGGTGATTATAGAGCTCTCGGTGGTAGTCATGAAGGAGTCTGGACAGCTGGTACATCTGGATCTGCAGTTCATATAGAGAAGAAAGATAAAACGTGTTGTCATCTGCATGTATATGAAATACAGTAACTTCCAATAACTCACACACGTTTAGTGAAACAGCGTGTCTTCATTTTTATGGGTAACTTTAAAGATGGTGTTCGAATACACATTCACCGTATTTAGCTCATAATTCATGTCCCTGTGAGTTCAACTAAGTCTCATGAGCAAGAGTTTCTACCATGTGTTTGGTATGGTGTACATACTTGGAAAGAGCATCATTCTTCCTAGAGAAAGGAATTGTTTTTGAGTCTCCTAACAGATTCCTAACAACTCCTGAATGTAAATTTTTCTTGTAAAAAAAAAAAATAACATAAATTAACAAAAATGTATCAGTCATGTTTGTAAAGTCAAGAATGGTTTTCAAAGCAAAAAACTAAAAAACAGGACAACTCCTGGGAGAAAACGAATCACAAAGTTCTGGAAATAAACACTGCTAATTCTGTTTAAGCCTTATCTGCAACACTTATCTTGGAAAATAAGTTTCCACGCAAACTGTAAAAGGAAGGAATCAGGGCCACAGGAAGTCATGGTAATAAACTGAGCAGCTTGGCAGGAGGTAAGCATAAAAAGCGGTTTTGTAATGAGAGTATTATCTCAGTAAGACGTGTCAAAAAAAATCATACATTTCCCTTAGGCCGGCTCTGGTTTAGAAACTAGACCAGGTGGGCTTTCATCAACAGAAGAACGAGTATTTTGGTAAGCTCAAAAAGAAGCCTAATAAAGGCAGAGTAAAAAGGAAGCATGTTGATAAAGACGTTCTGTTCATGGTCAGTTGTGATCATAATGAAGAAACAAATATTTGCCACTTCATTATTTTCAAGGTTCTTATTTGCTGCACCCCATGTTCTAAATTTAGGGTTAGGAATACTTCCTCCGTTAAAGTATATCTGGGAAGATACGAAAATTCAATGTTCCTACGAAGGAAGTCTCAATAATAAAACCCTGCTGGCTAAAAAACCAAACCGTTCTTCCATCCTGCTGTGCATTTACTGTGGCAAAATGCCAGGCGAAAGAGACTAAACAAGAGGAAGACAAATGAGAGAATGCAACACAGAAGTCAGCCGAGACCCAGTGTGATGAGACAGAGACGCTGAAGCAGAGGAGACTTCAGCCCCTCGCTCGCAGTTAAGGTCACTGACGCAGAGCCTATAGGGCCCACACTTGAGAGTGCAGCAAGAAATCAGACATCCTCCCAAGGAAGCCGTGTCCGCTGGTGGAGGTACCGACAGGAACCGGTTCCATCTTTGAAAACCCTGGGGATCGAACCTTACTGGCCTCTTGCTTTACACAATGAGAACGTGTTACGTCTCCCGTTCTGAAGCACAGAGCTCAGCACTCCTACGGTAACATCCCAGTGTCACAGCTGGTAGGAAGGCCGCCAGGCAAGATGCTTCAACATTTGCATTTCCAAAATTAGAAAGAGTATTTTTAGTAATTATAATGATCATTTTTTTATAATTTCCTTTGAGAATTTCAGACAGTACATTACATCATTTCAACCACCCCTTCGCTTGCTTCCATGTCTCCCTTAACTTACATTCATGACCTCTTCTATAATTGATACATGCGTAAACACACTTAAACAAGCCACTGAGGCCATTTAATGCTGCTCATGTGCACATGTGCTTCGGGATTACCACTTGGGACTCTTCTATGCTGTTTGCTGAATCCGAATGATTATTATATACGAATCCAACTTACCTATACTTGAGTCAAATTTTTATTTGGAATTTTTTAATGGGAAAAACATTGTATTTTTAAATTTATAAATAAATCTTTCTGCCTGTGGGACAAAGGCAAACACTGTTCACATATACTTTCTAATCTCCGAAACTCTAGTAACAAAGGAATTGTCTTCTGAAAATCAAAGTTATTGAATTCCTTACAACGATACCAATGTTTCCTCTCTGGATATAAAGTATCAGTAAACTGTTTAGAATAAAACACCATATAACCTGTTAAATAGATCTGTATACAGTTGCCAAGTAGGAATCGCATTGCTATAGTTAAATACCTTGGTGAGCACTCCCTGTATGCCTTCCTAAGTACATGGGTGTTTAGCAAAATAGCAAATCCTTCCCTAAAACAATGACTAACACGCACCTATGTATTTGCCTGCTTTCTAAGACAGTGAACATACATTTCATGGACTCTGAACTGAGACACAGAAATGGCTGGTACTGACATTTCTGACGAGAGCCTCCTGCAGGCCTAACTAATCAAGAGCCACTGCCTCACCTGAAGTGACATCATATCCGGTCGGTACTGTTTGCGGAAACCCAGGTCATACATAAGGAACTTCAGCATTTCAAAGGCTTGCTCTTCACTCATGTGAAGAAGTAGGACACCAGCCACAAAGCTGATGCCCTGACAGTAGCCCACCTCTTTGTCCAGCAAAGAGTAGGCTTTCAGCAGGTTGAAGAGGGACAGTTGCCCAGCCCCAAGCTGTACTGAAAAGTAAGGGTGAGTGGGAAACGTCCTCCCTGTCGAGAGAAAGATGAATTGTTAGAAATCAGAGGGGTAACCCAGTGCAATGACCTCTGGGATAAACCAGCACTCGGCTAAACCAGGGAGTTGCTGGGAATGTCATCTAAGAGGCTCTTGTCCTCTCTCTCCTGCTTCCTCCCTCTTCCTCCCCCTATTTCTCTCCTTTCCTCCCCCTCCCCCATTTCCCTCCCCCTTCGCCAGCACATAATTCCTATATACCAGAGTATCACCCCTTTTCTACATACATAATATAGAGGCAACTCTTTATGCTAACCAGCAGTTCTTTCTACCTAAGCAATAACATTCAACCAAAATCTGTTATCAGATGACATATCCAGAAGATACTATAGAGAAGAACTTCAGATTTATTTTCAGTTTAAATCAAGGTAAAGTTTAAATTCATGTAAAGGCCACCCTCTAACCAAAATCAAATTCTGTAAGGTGTCACTATTTAGGGCAAAATCTTGGTAATCTACAACCAGATTTACTTTTTATTTTGTTTGTTTGTAATATGACATGGGGGGTGGGGGGTAGATTTTGGTTTTGTTGTTTTGCTTTCCACAGAGTCTATCACTTTATGAATTCTGTTTTTTTTTTTTTTAGATAAACTTTGTTTCCACGCACCATGTGGACTCCTTTTAAAAAATATATACAACATACATATATAATATATGCATATATATGCACACACATATATAATATATGCATATATATGCACACACATATATACACATACATGTCCAAGGAAGATAAAAACAGCAAAAGTTCAACACGATTTCAAGTAAATTTCTGCTTAAAATTTACCTCTGGAGAGAAAATTACCATGGAGACACCAACACGCAAACAGCTCAATCACGCATCTCTAAAGAGCTGGTGCTCGGTATTAACACAGACCCATCGAGCTCACCAAAGCTCTTGATGGTGGTTTGGGATTTTCCTTGAGCCCCCAGAAAGTGAAGGGGATGTGAGTTTCTTTGTGAAATGACTACTTGGGTCAACTAGAATTTGCAAGAGTGTAAGATTTTAGTATGTCTTCCACGACACGTGCTTAAAAGTGTTTTTTGTTTTGCTTTTTTCCAGGAACTGGTAAGATGATTTCTGCAGTGTAAGGAGGAGAAATGAGAGGAAGCACAAGGAAGGGCTGGAGGAACACAGATGGCCACGAGCAGAGGCAAATAAGCAATTTTTTCAAACCAGCGTTCTAGTTTCTCCCTTGGAACTTTTGCTAAGAAAAAAGTATGAAATACGCTGTTTGTCCACAGACTTGATTCTAGCTCCATCTTTGTCTGACAGTCTTTCCCTGAAACCTGACCTCACCATTTCCCTGTTATCAGTAGGACCCAGGCTGCAGAACCTCGATCCTAGGTCTCATTGCCCGTTCAACAACACAGTTCCACAGCTCCACCAGGGGCCACAGGGAAGGCAAAGTCTAGTCCTCAATCTACAGAGAGGAATGTACTCGGGAGCAAAGCGGCCTGTTGACAACCACAGTCAGAAGGAAAATCAAGACAAGGACTCAAGCGTCCAGTTTCTCTATCCTATTTCTATTTTAATTCTATTGGGATCAAAATGTAGTAATTGAGTTAAGCCCTTCCCCAAGAAAAGTTGTTTATCAGTGAAAGGAATGAAGTAAACACTAGTTTTTAGCCAGTGATTTTTTTTTTAATATGTCTAATATAAGGTACTCCTGTTTGCCTTCATGAACTCAAATAACTATCTGGCCACCTGATATCTGTCAGTATAGATGAAATAGCTAAACACTTTAAAATAGTAAAATATACATGATAATGTGCTTTAGAGGAAAAAAAACTATTTTTAAAATCATATTATTTGGGAACTGGGTATGTATCTCAGTTAGTAGAGTTCTTGCCTAGCTCACACAAAGCCTAGCTTCCTTCTCCAGCACCATGTAAACCAGACACAGTGATGGAAGTCCTTAATTCCAGGATCGGGGAGATGGAAAGGACCAATTCAAGTTAGTTCTGGCTACATAATGAATTTGAGGTTGACTGATACCTTATCTCAAAAAAGTAAAATAAAATATAAAAATAAAATAAAACTAATTTTCCGTTTTTTATTAAATTCAGTATTTAAAAGACTGCTTTATGATGCTGTCACTGGAAATTCCTCTGACAATTGGAAGTACCCATCCATCCACACAGCATTAACACAGCCAACCTGTTGCCCATCCTACAGGGATGCATTGACTATTTCTAGGGCTTAAGCACCTGCTGGAGTCTTTCCCTTCCTTGGGGGTGGAGGGGATGAGGGGGATTGTCCTGGAAAATGGCCTCTTCCCTCCTTCTCATAGAGAGCATGATCAGCCCACCTGTCTACCCATGGGGCTACTTGCTTTCTGATTTGTTGATCCTACTTCGATGACTACTGTCTTGCTAAAGTTGTATTCAGCAATGTCTGAAAGTCTCCAAGCACCCCTGTTAAATATTTCTAAACCCTTTTCACCTACTTCAAAATCAGCACTAATTATGACAAAATCATCACTGCCTGGCTCAGTAGAGGAGTGGCTGCTTAGCATACACAAGGCAAACAAAAGTCGGTTGTTCAAAATTCAGTAACCAAGAGTGCCCTAGAACATAAATCTCCATAGTGACTCCAATTTCAGAGGGATGGTGTGGGGGTAATTATTCCACTCATGGTTCTTCAATCAGAATATAAGGCCAACTTAGCCAGACAAAGCAGTCAGCAGCTCAGCAGACGTCAACAGACCCTCTCATCAACGCCAACCAAACAACAAACACTAAGACACCTTTTAACTTTTGTAAAAGAGAAGCCAGTGAACAGACATACCCAGATCCACAAGGATGGCGTGCTGCTGAGCGGTGAGCTGCTTCAGAAGTTCCTTATAGCAGGTGTCCGGAGGCTGGTGCTTGTTGGGCAGTCGGTGTCTCAGGCGGTATTGTAACGCTAGAAACTGCCAAATTTCCCCTCGCCGGCTTTTAGGGACCCCTACAATCGGAGATGCAAAAGTCAGCTCTTGAGTTTGGAAGCAAAGCCATTGAGCCTCAGTGGATGAGGCACGTCACAGTGAAAATCAACAGCTCTCCTTGACGTGTGCCACCCTCAACTCATGTTCGCCAGTGTCCTAGCGGGGAGCTTGTTTTGACACGATTCTCCTCTAGTCCCTGCACCATTATTATACAGAGATAAATATTTCTGATTGAATTGATGGCAAGGAGTCCAGTTTGTGAGTCTGCACTATTTTATAGCAACAATTAAAGATTTATACTGAGGCATGCATCTCTGCCTCAGTGAGCAAGAATGCCAAGCACCAGAGAAGTTGAAGTATGAGGGAGTACCAGAATGAAGTCAGCAACCTTCATGGGCACAGCATCACCCAGGCCTTATCGACCCTGTTAGCAAGTGATAGATGGAAACAACCATCTGTGAACACAGCACTGCACTCTCCCTGTCTTCAAAACAAGTTACAAAACAACACTATGCTTCAGCTTCAGAAGTCAAAATCACCTCCACAGCTTTCCATAAACAGACGGTTATGAAAACTGTGAATACCTTCTTTAAGGGACGTGTGAATGTCTTCCATGTCACATCTGATTTTAGTTCTGCAATTTAACAACTTCTTGTCCCATGTTATCAAGACTTCCTTCTGACACGTACCAACTTCTTCATAATCTAACTTAATTTTTCTAGACTGGAGTTCATCTCTTCTTGCTTGAAAAAAAAAAGAGAGAGAAAGAAAAGCAATGAATCAAAACCAACCTGCTGTTAAAACATAGCACTGTAAATATTGTATGCGTTATTAAACTATACCCAATTACTTTTAGAATCAGCCACTCGCATTTACTCTAGTTGGTGGGGGGATACTTAAAATGTTGAGGAAATAGGGCTAGAGAGATGGATTAGTGGTTAAGAGGACCCAAGTTCAATTCCCAGCACCTATATGCCAGTCAAAAGCCAACTACAATTCCAGTTTGAAGACCCCTGCCTTATAACAGCCTATATGGACACTGCATGTAGGTGATGTACAGACACACATGCAGGCAAACACACACATACATAAAAATAAGGAAAATCTCATTAAAGTTTTTGAGAAAAATGTAGGTTTTCAAATGTCGAGTCATTCGTATGAGAAAACACGTGATAACTAAGAACACTTTACTGACTTCATAATTTTACTAAGCAGAAAATACAAACTGGGGCTGAAGAGATGGCTCTGTGTTTCAAGACGCTTGCCACCAAGCCTGAACTTGACCCCTGGGACCCACGTGGTAGAAGGAGAGAAGCAGCTTTCAAAAGTTGTCCACCGACTACCACAGTCACACTGTGACACGCAAGCAAGCGCTCACACACACACAGACACGCACACGTGCACAAACAAACAAACGTTAGCTATATATTTACTATAAATAGTACATTTCAACTTCTGAACAAATATGGAAGTCTCAGAAGCAACACCTTATATTTCCGAAGAACCCAGATTTGATCTCTAGAACGTACATGATAGCTCACAACCATCTGTAACTCCAGTTCCAGGAGATCTAACACTCTCTCCTAGCCTTCAAGAGCACTGGCGTGCATATGGTCCACAGACATACACAAAGGCAAAACACTTGCATACATAAGAATGAAATAAAATTTAAAGTACCACTAAAGCATTAATATTTTACGTATGATATGCATGCATATATGCATATATGTATGTGGTGGCAATCCCTCACGCATCAACCTTAATCTGAAAACCATCTCGCCATGAGAGTCTCATGTAACCCTGTAACTATTTGCAGAGTTCTTAACACTCCCCTTAACATGAAGCTCTACATTCCTATCTTCATTTTTAATAATCTTTTGTTTATTTGAGGTGCTGGGAATTGAACACGGGGTCTCATGCAGGCTAAGTACATGCTCTGCCAATGAGCTACATGCCCGAGCCTCTATTCCTTATAACCTTAAAAAGGAAAATTCATTTTATTAAGGTCAACACTAAATCCCTTTTTAAACAATACAGAACTCTCTCTTATTCAGTTATCTAAAACACAAACCCTGGCTCATTAAAGGAAATGTCCACAGAAGCATCCACTATCTTGGCCTGTCTGTATATTAAATAACTGACTCCAAAAGAGAAGAGGCACAGACAACAAAGTGTTCATCCCTCCTTCCGTATGGTCCCTCCAAGGGAATCTGAGTGGCCTCCATTCCCTCATGCTCCAGGTTCTCCACTGACCAGCTTACCTTCTGCAACACAAATCTTTGTCAAGCATCCAAAGTCCTCGACAGCACAGAAACAGTAGCAGGATGAATGTTACTCATTACTTAGTGCAGTTGAAACCATCCAAAGAGAAGTAAATTATCTTAAAACAGACTTTTTCAAGCAGGGCAGTAAAGATTCCTATTTAAAAGTCAACTACAAAAATATCCCTCCTGGATTCCACTAGGTGGCTTTCTAGTGCAATTCAGCTTTCCTTCTTGCCATTTGCTGGATGTGTGTCTGAAATAATCCAATTCTTTCAAAGAAGTAGGTTTGTTTGTCAAACCTAATAACAAATGCAGGGTGCTTCGCAGGGAGCTAAGCCTATTTCTTTAGCTATGTTTCCTACAGTCTTCTCTGTCACTGTGGGTTCCAAATAATCTTAAGAACGTGCTATATGCTGGCCAAAGGCCTTGCAGGCAAAATGATCCCCCCTCAACTGCTTTACTACAAGGAATTCTTGCCATCGGACTAGAATTGTATCCTTTTTTTGCTTAAACTCCAAAGTAAACATGGAATTCACAAAGCCTTCTGATGAAAAGCTCTTATCACCTTCTCTGTCCTTACCCTGTGAAAGTGTAGCTGACCTCAGAATAGACATGTATCATTCATATCAAAATACTCCATCTTCTCAAACTAACACACACAGCTGAGAAATACCGTAGCATATTCAAAAAAAAGTCTGAGAGTTACAATAGGTAGCCAGCCCCGTGCTCTGGGATGTGTTCCACACGTGTGCTACCATGTGAACTCAGGGGAGTTCTTTGGGGTCCCCATAGCGGTCACTAACTGTAGAATGGAGACTGAGCTAAACCACCTGCAAGGCCGCTGTCCATTCAAATAGCCTACGACTCTACAGCTGCCCTCTGAGATTTAATATAAGATTTTATTCGTACAGACTTTCAACTGAAGTACGGCTCACGCTTTCAACTGTTGAAAGGAGTAATAATCATCTTTTAGCCAACCTCTTTTTACGTTCAGGATACTCAAGATTAAATCAATTGCTGAAAAATATGAATTCCAGTCCTACCAACACCTTTGAAAACTCCAGAAGGTATAGCAGGTGTCATACAACTTCTTAAAGCTAATGTAATGGCTAATTGAGTTTTTAGTTTTTCAGAAAGAAAAAAACTTATTTCCTAAGGATAGTTAGCACTTTATACACTTTTCATTCTGATAAGAAAATCACAGTGAAAATAAAGTATGTCTTTACAAACTAAATAAATGGTGTTAATTAAAAGAAAAACTGAATTGCACTGAGGTAGAGTAATGAATGCTGTGGTAGAAAATGAACTCAGAAACGTGAACACCTACATTTTAAAAATGTCTTTTGGAAGACAACACAATAAAAGCAAGTGGGAAGAAAAAGCTGTATTTGTACATCTGCCAGAAACCTGAAAAGTTAAGGGACCACTTAGGCTAAGTTAATTTCACAGGTGGAAAAACAAGCTCTTTAAGTGAAGCAATTTGCCCAAAATAATGGTATTTGTGTATGTTTCAGTGTCTGAGATCTCTTTGTGTGTGGGCCTATTGGAACCGAGATGACGTCACTCTCTGAAGGGGCTGAGAAACATTCTAAATCAGTTAGTATACATAGACTTAGCTGTTAAGTGTCAAGAACAGCACATCAGCTCTTACCAATATTGGCTTATAAGTTCAGTGACGTGAAAGTGATTTGAGACAGAAAAGGTATAAAGCCTTAATAAAACCTAGGAACTTTGATTTGGTTCTGCTTAACTGATAGTAGTTAAATTGAATGCAATAGAAACAAATTTGCTTGAAATAGGCCTATTTCTCACAGAGTGAGTGTATCTACCTGGAAGTTTGATAGATCCCATTCAAGAAGAAAAGACTGCTTTTTTTCATGTTCCAAAGTTTTTCTTAAGTAATGCACAATGATATTATGCTTCGATCCTAGTACATACAAGGACCGTGTGTATCAGCACTCTTCATCACTCTAAAAGGTTACTAACATTTCAACTCTACTAAATAAGAAGGGAAATACGCCAAACCCAACTTCCTCAAGTCACATTTAAGGCAAAAATAGAAATACTGATAACCGACCAATATCTAAACAGAGTATATATATACATATATATATATATATATATATATATATATACACATATATATATATATGTGTGTGTGTGTATATATATATATATATATATATATATATATATATATATATATATATATATCCACCCAAGAACGAGCATGCACAGAGCCCTTAGCCCCCCTTGAATAGCGAACCTTCCAGTTTCTGGTTTTCTTTCTCCATTCGAAGCAAGAGAATTTGCTGATGTATCGCTTTCTTCCACAGACTCTTTAGCTCCTTTGATTTCTTCTTTTCTTCAGCTTTTTCTGCGTCCTCATCACCAGACAAGAAGATAACCAGAGGCTCCTCCTCCATGGTGGGAGTGAGAGGGGAGAGCGGGAGCAGCTCGGTCCTGTCCAGCCCATCTGCAGAGAAGAAGACGGTGAGAGGCATGCCTCGGCGGTCCGACCCTGGAGGCCTTCGCTGGAGAACACACGTTAAAGGTGTTCACAAACTGCTTTCCCAGTGGCTCAGAATTACTGAAATTAGTGACTTAAGTTAACTCAGACTGAATTCCCCTTCCAGATTTCCCTCTTGCAGTGAAACAAAAACCTAAGTCACATCGCCACTTCTTCTTTCTACGCAGAAAGACACACTAGCCAGCGGCTGCAAAGCAAACCGGCCTTTCCCCGATGGCTGACACTTCTGCAATTCGCTGGTGTTGTTCTCAGCCTGTGCGGCACCGGGTTGTATGCTTGTATGTGTAGGTCTGGGTGATCTCCTGAGGTCCTCACCAGCTGAGTCCCACGGGATGCCTCGGCTGAGAGAGGCTGGGCCTTTCCAGGCTGAGCAACCCACAAAGGCGCTCCCTTCCCAGCACGGTCTCCTTAACTGGCTTGCCCGAGCTGCTTCTCTCCCTCTACTCCAGCTGTTCTCTGCACATGCCAATTATTTTCCTATTAACAGCATGGTCCTATCTCCTAGGACGTTTCAGTGATAGCTGACATCCCAAAAGTAAGGTGTAGATCTCTGGGAACAGCACGTAAAAATCCTCTGGGATCACCTCAAGCTGATTTTCCAACCTCTGGTCTCCATCTCCCATCCATAATTCCCTTCTTGCTTAGTCCCTCACAATTCTCTGACCTGAACAGTCTCTGAACACAAATCTAGAACTTTCCTGGAACGTGCTTCCCTGAGAGATGAGTGTAAATATTTGATTCTCTTTTTCCCTTTAAGCCCTCAAGCCATCTTAGGCGGAGTTAATGTCATCTTTAGCAATGCCAGCTGATTCTGTTTGTAATTTGCCGGCCTCTGCCCTTACGCTACTACCCCTGCTGCATCTGTATGTTGGTGGCTGTTTCTAGCTTTCTGACAGTTCACTACAAGGCCGTGAAGCCCTCGAAATACTGCATGATTGTGAAATACGGAGCATGGTTCATCTCCCTTCTAGCTTCTAGCAATACATTTTTTTTAATGCACAAAATGTTTCAATTTCATTTTTTCAAAGGATGGAACTTGGGATCTCACAGGTGGCTGGGAAGTACTGTACCGCTGAGCTATACCCCGGCCCGAGTTCTACCACCGACCCTCACCAGCCCTCTCTCTGCTCACTCACTCTCTCTCTCTGCTCACTCTCTCTTTCTCTCTCTCTCTCTGCTCTCTCTCTCTCTCTCTGTCTCTCTTTCTTTTCTTTCCCACTGTTACCAGAAAATGAAGTGCGTATTATTACAACTGTGTGAGATTTATAGTATATAATTACTTTGTTCGAGTGTTACCTGTGTGCTCAAATGGATTAATTTTCTCAACAGTGGCAAATTCTTTTATTGGTGTCATGTGATGTTTGTTCAATTGCATTATTCAAATACTACTCCTGCTTCACTCTCCTATACTGAATTTTCGGAGAAGAATTTGTTAAAATTCCCGATAAATGCTACTGATTCACTTGCTTTCTTTCTTCTCTCACGTATACTTTTACGGCCCTCGGGTATACATAACGGAGCATGCTGTCTTCAATGTTACACCTTTTTGTCTGCTGCTGTTCTGTGAAGGTTTTCGTTCTTATTTTCAATAGGTCTAATGTATCACAAAAAGCTCCCCATGCTCCCTTTCGGCTGCTGTGTGACCAACGTGATCTGTTCATTCCTTTATTGCTCGGCTTTTTTGTCACTTGTGTATGACTCTTACCCAAAGCTTCTCCTTCCCTTCCTTCCAATCTATAGCGGCTTCGTGGCCAGCATCACCATAGCTTCCTACACCGCAGAGTAACACCCGTGCCAGGAGTCTCACCCACTCACGCGTCTATTCGAGCACCTGCCACGTATTGGTCTAACGCCTTATAATGATCACTTAACATAAGCTGCCACAGGGCTCACAGGAAGCTATTTCTCCTCGTATTCTCCTAAATCTCTATCTAGGAAACATTCCCATTCTGTTAGCTAGCCTAGGACACTCATGAGGGAGCATTCTTGAGTACTTCACACAGACCTTTTTGCTGCATTGCTGAAGGGGACTTGTTCACGGGAGACGCGACCCGGAGGAAAATACGCTGCCTCCAAGAGATTCTGCGGGGAGTGACGGGGGTTCCTCCAGCATTTAAGGACTCGTTGCTGCAGGTGGATGAGGTCCTTTTTCTCCCTTCTCCATCACTGTAGAATGCCAGCAAATACGTAACTGGTAAAGAAGACACACACTTCACAGAGAAATGGGAGCGCAAGCCATTCAGAAATTCTGCCACAGGCAAGCACAAGGCACAGGCAACACAGGGTAAGGAGACACCAGCCCTCTGGCCACTCAGCCACCACATCTCGGGGAAAACTGCAATCCAGGCCACGGGCCAGTCACAGAAAGTCAGCTGTTTCTACTCCTTCGTTAGAAGGTAAGCAGCCCTGGTTCTAATCCGAGGAACATCAGTCCTTATGAAGGGGAGGGACAACCGCTTAAGTAATGCACTTGTGCACTGCCCAGGAAACAGTACTGATCTTTTATTCCAAACAATGTAAGCAGTCTGTACAAGGCTCAGAAAGAGTTGTGGTTACAACCCATTCTAGGTATTATAAGATCACTTCAACCTCTGTGATTGCTCAGGTGGATAGCTATGAACATCCAGATTGTAGTGGGAAATAATCCGAATACAGACAGAATGGTCAACCTGAGGGTTATTGTTAACTCATATATAAATAATTTTAAACAGTTAACCAGCCAGTTATTGTAGCGCATGCCTTTCATACCAGCACAGGGAGGCAGATTCAAGTGCATCTGTGAGTTCCAAGCCAGCTAGAGCTACACGGTGAGACTCTAACTCCAAAAAATAAAATAAAATAATATAAAACAAAATACAGTTAACCAGGTTTGCATGCAGACTTGATGCATACTTGTAACCCAGACCTGAAGATGATTTAATATGCTAGTGTGCACTGAGGTTCCCCATCAGGGAATTAGGGGAAAGATATTATCCAACTTAGTTCAGCAAGGTGACCTAAGATTCCTAACCTTTGGGAGGGAGCAGGGGGAAGCGTCCCATCGCTGTACCTTGGTACTCTTGTGAAACACGCATTTAGAAATTCTGTTCTGTTCTAAGAGCTTCCTTTTTAAAGAAAAGACCTCTTCTGTGTTCACTAGGTTATGTGCAACAAAAGGTCAGTGTGACTCAAAGTTGCTTTTGAGACCAACTCTGCTTGTCTCATGAGGGGGCCCTGCGGCACTGGCAGCTCCGTTGGTGGTAAGAATAGTTTACTTTATTTTTTTTTTGAAGCTTCATAATCTTGGATCTGTCCCGGGAGATGATGAAGACAGCAATATTTACAGGTGGTGATACTCACAAAAGTCAGTCTTAGCTCAGAAACAATGCTCAGCTGGAAAAGCCACTGGTTCTCAGAGCTCAATAGTGCTGAGGCAATCAATATGGGGTGAAAACTTCAGTACTGCCCATTACATTTCCCCTTATATTTATTCTGTATATTTGCACTCATGGTTATCATGAGTTGCTTCTTTCTTTCTCTCTTCCTTCTTTTTCTTCTCCTCCTTCTCTCTTCCTTGCTTTTCTTCTCCCCCCTCCTCTTCCTTCTCCGTCTCTTAATTTTGCTTTTTTGTTTGAGATAGCCTCTCCTGTAGTTCAGACTGGCCTCAAACGCTTTACGCAGCTAAGGATGACCTTGAACTTCCAGTCCTCCTGTCTCTACCTCCGGAATGCCGAGGTCACAAGCGTGTACCACTATGTGCAGTTCACATGGTGCCGCAGATCAAACTCCAGGCTTTCATGAATCCTGTGTAAGCACTCAACCAAATGGGTATCATCTCTAGCCTCAGAAACAGTTATGTCTAATCTGGACTTATCTTCTTAGAAATACTACTGGATTCACTAAGTTAAGAGTGAACAAAACGACGTAGCTATGAGCTAACTCGCATATTGCAAGTGCCAGGCTGTTTTATCTTAGGAAGTAGCCGATTTAGACATCGCATATACTCACATCCCCTTTGGTATGTATCCTGGATAAGGTGACAACCCTAGTGGGAACCAATGTTCAACACTCCCTGCAACATTGAAATGCTTCACCTTTATAGCTGCTTGGGGAAGCCATGGTTCCAAGTATTTCCCCTTCAGCAACTTTTATCCAAAATGTTCTCTACCCCTCCTGATGAATACTCATGGACTATTCTCTGTCTTCGTGTCTGCAATGCTACCTTGCTGGAGTTACTTGCTAAACACTCGGTTCACAGGCCTATTGTTAGCTTCTATTGGGCAAACAGAACTCGACTAACAACCACTGACTACATGAGTATTTTTCAAAACCATATGAATTTATGTAGAAGGTTAAGTAAAACATGCAAAGAAAATACCGAATGAACTAACATTACAGGAATAGATCTACCTCCTTCGAATCGTTCACGGGCGATCTACCTTATGTCTTTCCGGCAGAAAGTTCGAGTAGCTATTTCTAGAAAGAATAGACTGCATGGTCAACAGCAGTGGCAAGCACTGACAATGGCAATATTGTGAATGAAAAAACATCTCTTTCCTACTGGATGTTGTCCCTTCCCTGTAGGAGGGGATCTGATTTGTAATTTATGTTCTGAACACTCTACGGAATACAGAGTACCGACAGAGCGCCTGTGACAATACCTTGCAAGCAAATGCTCAACAAATGCTGTTTCACTTTTTGATTTCTTGAAGTAGTTCTACCAAAACTAGACTGAAACAACACAAAGGATTCTGAAATATTTATATTTAAAAGAAGGGATTAAAATAATAAAACCACCCTAAAATCCTTACTTAGAGACATACTGAGTGTGTAGGGAGTATTGAAAACAAAGTTGAACAGGACCAATGACAGTTGCATTGCTGTCTGTCAAATGCAAACTTCACTGTGCCTGTTACGAAGGCACCCTGGTGGTAGCCCACCAACACACATCTGAAAACTTCACAGCATCTGTTTTCAAGCCCCGTGATATGAACTAACTGCCAAATGACATTTTTTTTTTCCTTCCATAGCTGGAATTTAATCTCCAAAATTAAGTGGTTAAAATGTATGCTAATAATACAGGAAGGAAAAGTGTACATAGTAGAATCTGGATCCTTTACTCATAGATAAATCCTCTACGTTGCAAAAACAGTCTGCTGCTGAGATGAGGTGAAAGCTGCCCTGCTTCTCTTGATAGGAGAAGAAATGCACCTAACTGCAAATGCAACTGGAAGGCAACTTCTCTGCAGGAGCTGAACCAGGCAGGGTGCGCGCGCAACTTACGGCAGGCAGCTCGCTGTCTGGCCAGCCTGTGGCCAGAAGTCTGCACATGAGAGTGGTCATTTAAGGAACTGAAACTGCATGAAACACTGAACACTGACATTCCTATATCCTGACCTGGGGTTTGGGATAAAATGTAATATGGAGATAAGGGACCTCCTCCCCCCTCTCTCTCCCTCCCTCCCTCCCCCCCTCATTTGTCTTTTTTGCTTTAACTACATTAATTTTCACTTTAACGTCTTTAAACTTGAGCATAATGTCAAGACTAAACCACCTGTGGTGTCCACTGCAACAGAGACGATACTAAGGAAAGCAGAAGACACACCCCACATGGTGTGCACTGTTCTGAGCGCTTCCCAGGATGCTTGGTTTCATCCTTACAGTAGCCACACTGGGTGGGTGTTGTAATTTCCATTGCTAGTGAGAAACCCTAACTAGAAGAAGGCTAAATAACCTCGTTTCCTGTGATGAGGGCTGGACTAGAACTCAGAGTCAGGTAGTACCAAGTCCAGGCCCGCAAGGCACTGTGGTTGACTAAAGAAAAACCGACCTTTGCATCAGTTCTTACAAAGCTCTAGGGGCCTTCAAAAACAGAGCTACCTGAGATCCTGCTATTCTTTGCTCTTCCAGTAGGAAAAAAAAAAAAATCCATCTTTAATCAGCATGAAATCTTTTGATAGGTCCTTTGCATTTTTTGAGACATTTATTCCAACAGAGAAGTAACTTCAAAGCCGTAAGTGATTATTTATGTAAATTTCTCACTACCTTGCTTTGCAATAAATTCTATTCAAAAGGTATATGTGTATTTAAATAGAAGGATGATGTAAAGATACCTTAACATGGTAGAGTGTACATAACGTGTATACAAGTATTTTTAAAGTAATTGGACACATTATTTCCATATTTTCCATATAACCCAAGGCCACCTTCTTTTGTGATTTATAATGTAAACTTGTGCAGCGTAAAGTGCTGCTTAGGGTATAGTCAGGAACAGCTTTGCGTGCCAAGGCTTCCTCTACCAGAGACTTGTGAAATTAAAAATAAATAACTAGGAAGGAAGTACAGCTTGGAGAGATTACAATGATTGGGAGGCTGGTTTATTCTTTACATACTTCCTACTATTAGGAACCACGGAATCAAGAACCGCAATTTGTGAGCAATGTGAGGAATTTGGGGGGCGGGGGTGAATATATACCTTTCTGGGGGTATCATCAGCTAGGCTGGGAAGCTAGCTCCAGATGCTCTGCATAGAGTGCTTATTAAACTGCGGACAGACTGTGAAAACTAACACTTGAAGATGATGCTTTGATACCCTCGAGCACGCAGGTGTAGTACTGATAACATCGATATTGTTAACATTGGGCTTCTGTGGACATAGAATTTTTATCACATACTTGCTTGCTTTAATAAGAATTAATCCCCTGGGTACCGTGTGGAATGAAGGTATGCTGATGACAATCTTCCTACTAAGGCAGGAGAGCTTCACTTTGCAATAAGATAGATTCTCTCGTCAGATTTACAGCATGTTCCGCTGAGCACACTGTCTCCTGGCCCTCCCCCACCTCCTAGCACCGAACAAAACCATAGAGTGCAAACCCATGACTATCTGCTGGCAAAATCTTTATCTAAATCACAGTGCATTACAAGTTGAGACAAATAATGCAACTTCACTAATCCAAAAGCAGCTAGTCATCAAAAAACTGAAAGGCTTTCCCTCCACAAATGTCTTAAGAATCTTCCATGGGATGAAACCTCAGTTCTTTCCTACATGACCCACAGTACTAGCTAATTTATAATGGCATCAGCGGCACTCACAGCCTGTGAAAGTTCTAACCCAGAACTGAGCAAACATCTGTCATCCGATGGAAAATCTGTGCTAACTAAACAGAACTAAGATTCCACCATTCTAGCGGAAATCACTACAGTATCTGAGCGTGAACCAAATATGAGATTAGTCAATGGAACAATGCACAGGAAAAAAAAAAAGATACCTGAACTTTATACCCTGAACTCTACAAGCTGAATACAGACAGTTTTGTATATATTGGGGTTTTTATTTTATTTTTTGTGATTTATATATTGTAAATATTTCTGGGTAGGTTATGTTTATCCATACCTCTACAACATAAGATAAATGAAACTATGCTTAGTAAAATATACAACTTCTCCCAGAATCAGTCTAATGCCATGTAAAACAAAGCACGGGCTAGACAATGTTCAAACTGAAACATGAGGCAAAACAGTTACATTAAACTTATAACTGCCTTTTTTCTTTTTCTTTTCAGTGTCAGAACTCAACTCAAAGCCTTGAACATGCTAGGCAACTGCTCTACCACTGAACTATGCTTTTGTTTCTCCATTAGACTTATGAAATGGGAGAAATATTCTTTAAATGATCATATGTACAACTTACTAAAAAAAAAGTGCCAGTCAATTATAACTCTCAGAAGAGTTACTTTTAATCTTAGCATTGTGACCCAAATGATTCTCTGAAGCTATTTCTCTCCGTGCATAGCTCACTGTAGTGCAATCTTTAATACTTTTATTGCAACTACAAAGAAATCAAGTGTTTGATTTCGACAGTGAGCTGGGCATATGTTCTTCCCATGAGACTGGTGACATAGGCAACATGTGGAAAGTAGAACAGGCAGGGAACAGATGCTTAGTGCTGGGCTGCATCATCCTGGATATTTTCCAGGGAAACTCAGTGATCCTCCAGGAAGAGGTGTCACTACCATCATTCCTATTCATACTCAGGAACTTGGTGTTTTTCTGACTATGGCCAATAGGACTTCTGCAAGGTATTGGCAATGTCCCGCAGAAACCATTATGACAACAGTTATGATGAATAAAAACAGACTGAATCCCTCAGCAGTCCCATTGCACTGGTGAACTTCTTCTCGATGCTCATTTTTCTATCTTCCTGGGTGTAGATACAGATTCAGGTCAAATGGCAGTTTATTCTTCGGCTAATTCAATCCCCAGTCCTGGAGGGTTTCGGTCTCTGTACAATCTAATTCTCTAGATGTTAGCTCGGACTTATAACATTTCAACATCAGAGACTTACTGCTGACTGACTCACTCTGAATAGCTCATCTGAGCTATTCAGTACTAAACTCAACTGACTCTTCTGGTTGGCTGATTCAACTCACTTGCTATTCTGGCTCAAACTCTTCTCAAAGTTGACTGGTTCAAACTGACCTCCTGAGCCAGCTGACTGTTTCTGAACTCTTCTGACTCTGGCTGACTCTGGCTAACTCCTGTAACTTCTCTCCAACTGTTCTGCTCAGCTTCAAACTGATTCTCGCTGTTAGCTGACTCTTTCTCCCAAACTCACTCTTCCTATCTGACACTGACTCCTTCTGCTGAACTGCCTCTGTGTCTCATCTGACTGATTCTCTAACTAATTGTCTTAAACTATCCAACTCTCTGAGCTGAGAGCCTGCTTTTATATTGTGAGAGTTGGGTGTACCCTCGCTCTGCTAACTCTTCCTCTGATTAGTCACTCTGCCTGTTCTTCACTCCGATTCAGTTCAGGTGTCACTTCCTGTCTGACACTGACTTCTTCTGAGTGCTGCTTCCTGTTTCTGCTTTCTCCTTTACTTCTACTTACTTCTGTCTTGGGATAAAGGTGTGTGCTATGACGAACTTCTGTATACAGGGATTAAAGGTATTTACTAGCAGTCTTTCTACCATAGAGCAGCTGCCAGATTAAAGGATTAAATGTTCCTCTACACCTGGGATTAGAAAAAAAAACAAAAAACTTGTATGAAAATAAATAGCTCTCAACTAGTTACTGTGCTGTTGTAACTTCAATAAGAATTTTTTTGGAGAACTCAGTTTTAAAGGCATTTCAATTTGGAATAGAGTAGAAGCAGGACTTTAGCTGGCAATAATATTTTCATGGCTCTCCATGATCTCTGATATACCACAGTGCCCGTTTCTGTGTACATGGCCCTCAGAGCATGGAGAATAACAACATGCATTCAGGAGGCAACCAAAACAGTGTCTTTAGCTGATGCAGCTATCCACTGGGAAAATCTGAAAAATTACTAAATGAAAATGTTTATTAGATTCTTAATCACCTTGATTCTGAAGCAGTGTCCTGTCTAGTAATGGGAAGACAAGAATGGCATTAGCACAAAGAGAGATAATTGCCCCAAATCAAGATTTTAAAAAAAGCATTACCATAAGACAGCACTATATCACAGGCAAACTAATTCAATAGGGTGCCATAGTAAATAATTATATTTATCAATAAATACAAGAGAACTACAAAATCATAACTATACCGCAAATAATTTATTAGCAATACTTTATTCTTTCTTACTAAACATTTTATGAGAAAATAGAAGTAATGAGTAATATAAATAATCACTTTTTAAAATAGCCATTTACTTTAATCAATAAACTTCAACATAAATAATTTTTAAATATAAGCATAAAACTCGAGAAGCAACTCCTCACCAACAATGATGTCTGTTGCTAGGAAGGAAATATATTTGGTGAATATACATAATAAAAACTTGAATCATCAGGCACAATTATACTCAGCAACCAAGAAAAATATTAAACTTTCAAAATTTTAATTTTGTCTTAATTCATTAAGACATTAATAATAGAAATACATTTATTCCTTTTCCTTTGTAATTTCAAATCTATGCAAATAAATCTATCATCCAACAATCTGTCACATTCAAAAGACCTTGGCTCCTTTTCCTCAATACCCTGATTTAATAATTCAGGGCAGTAGTCTTGTTTTTAAAAGTAACACTAGTGTTAACCTGTATCCTGCTCTGTCCTATGCCTTACATGACTGTGATTATTTAGAGGTTCATTTATGCAACTAGTAAGATAATAGGTATCTAAGTGACAGGAAAATTATCAATGGTAATGGTATATACCTCCTTCTCTCATCATTATGGATAGTTGAAGATATCATAGTGATTGTATGCACATGATGTCCTATCTACAAAAAGTGATAATCAGAGGTATAGAGTTCAGAAGCCACTGAATTAAAACCATGCTCTTGAATGTCATCATTCTTGGGAAAGACATCCTAATGTACCAAGAACAAAGGCTGTGATACAGGCAATCTCACATGTAATCTAGATTGAAGAACATATATATATGTATATATATATATATATATATATATATATATATATATATATACACACACATGCATAGAGAGAGCTTTGTAAATGTATATGTATAGCAAATGCAGCAGAATGTTTAAAATTGATTAAGCAAGATAAAATAGTCAAGGGAATCTCTAACATTTTGTAATTTTCTATAAACTTGATATTATTTCAAAATAGAAAAAATATATTCTCTTCAAGATTGTGAGTAGTATATTTATATCTAAGTGACTTATTAGTTGAAAAAAAAAAAAACCTAAGACTATATATTTTGTCCAATACTTCTACCGTGCAGATATCCATTAATGATGCACATGCATGTACAACTGATAATATCTACAATAATTTATCACAACAGCACTCTAAGAAAATGAAATCCTAGAAATAACCACCTGTCCATTCATAAGAGCACAGATGGGCTGCGATGCGTTAGGTAGAAGACTGTAAAACAGGAAAAGCAAATACACTGAAGCACTCCCAAAATCAGTAATGAATCTCACAAAGCAATGTCAAAGGAAGGCAGGTATAAAAATAAAGAATTCTCTATTATCTCATTTATAGAGCATTCAAAAGCAGCAAAACTCAGCTCATCTCTGTGAGGTCGGGAGGTAATAATGATCCAGGAAATGAGTGTTGCCACCGGGCTTTGGGTACCCTTCCACTTACGGCCTGGGGAGTGGTGACCTGATGGCTTTCTCTCCTGGAGGATCCCCTGAGCTGTGTGCGTAGGGTTGGTGTGATTCCCAATGGAAGCGATTTTGAGTTGTTTTACCTGAACTGTACTTCAGGCCTACCGTCTCTACACTACTAAGTTAAAAGAGTTGGGGGATGAGGGACAAACTATTCTCAAAAATAAAACACAAATAAGCATGAATTCCTAAGGACAGATTAGCAACCTCACATTAAACGACAGGAGCAACCTCTATGTATGTATGATAACCTCTAAAATGGTCTGTGATCCACATGCAGTCACTACTAGCCCTTCAACTTCTTAATGGCTATTTCTAACTGCCACTTGGGGGACATGGCTGTTCCCTACTGCAGGAAGAAAGCTATATGCATTACTTCAAGTAATGCAACAGCTAAGCCCTGTAAATGGACTTACTGGGTGCTGTGCTCCTCCAAGCAGACAGGGTTGGAGACACAGTGAGGGTGGAAATACGGTTCTCTAAACTCATGGCTTAGTTCATCTACATTATCCTATTTGGGGGCAAGCTTCCTTAGGAACTCCTCCCATAACTTTCCCTCCTGAAAACTCTTTATTGCATCGGCCTTACGTCACCAGAAACGGAATTCTGCTTGAACACATTGCACTAATTCAAAATGAAAGTTCACATTTCCTAATCACGTTAATCCAACGTGACATATGGACAATACTCCTAAATAACTCTAGAATGTGTCTAAGTTAATGAGCTAGTGAGGCTCATCTACTTATATGCTAACTTTTAGGCATTCTTACATCTAAAATAAAATAAAACAAAAGAGTATTCAAGACAGTATCAGTGGACTTGACTACCAGGATCGCCAACCATCGAACAGCTAGAAACAGCCCATATGTGTTGTAAAAGTTTATTCTTAGTCATGTATAAAATAATTGTGTTGTGCGCTGTTGGATGAGGGGCTGCCTAGGTCTTGCATTTTGTATTGTCTGAAGGTGTTGGATCAATGTGGGAGATGTTTGATTGCTCAGATCTACTCATGCTATCCGTAGAACATCTGAGGAGCTCTAAATCAATAAAAACACCTGAGCTCAGACGCATGGGATTCCACCGGCTGGTATGGGGCTGGTCAGTACAGTGGTTCCCTCTGCTGGGATCTGGAAGCATGTGCACCTATCATTGCGCCTCCTTGTCTTCTTAGTGAGCCCACACAGTAGGTGTACTACCATACATGAACATCAACGGGGAAGTGGATAAACTATGCTATATTAAGCAGAATACCGGACAATAGTAAAAATGAGTGAGTCAAGCTAGGCACAAAAACAGGAAGGAAATTCTGATAGTTAAGCCAACAGCAATCCCTATAGAGGAGTCCTACCATGTCTCAGAGACTGACAACATTCTCTTAGCATTTGCATGACTAATACAATCTCAACTTACATAGAGACAGATTTCTCTAAAGCTGACTATATCTGATCTTGTGCAAAGGGTGCACCATGAAAGTTATGAAAATCTTCTATACCAAAAGCAAAAACTGAAAGGAAAGCTACGAGGTTCAAGTTTCTCCCACATTCTGTGAGTACCTGCTGACATTATCTTGAACCCACCACGTAACACACAATGAGACTCAAAAACATAAACCTGTCATTGAAAAAAAAAAAATCAAAGAAGTACTTTGAAAATACCCCCATGTACTTACAGATAAAGAGATATTGTACCTGGCCTGTTAGCAAACTGCTGAAGTCGGTGGCTCTGGGGTGCCAAGAAATATACTCAGAGACTAAAAATCAGAGCAAGACTAGGGGAGGTTTTCTTACGACATGATGACACCAGGTCTTTTCCCCAACAACACAAAGTTTAGATTCAGGGATGGTAGCAAAGAAAGGCTTTTGTTAGATCAAAAACTCCATTCAAAAGGATACAGTTACATCATCAGAAAGCTTTGCAACTACGCGTTCTAGTTTTCTTTTCTTAATAAGATTAATTGGAACTGAAGTCAATACATTAGAAGCAGACTAGAACAAGCACACGGATGCACGAGTGTCATTCTACAATTAAGCAGCCACTTTTTAGTAACATTATCAATGTACGACTGGAGAAAAAAATGGCGCTTTGCAAACAGCACACCCGTCTCACCTGATTTCATTTTCATACTGTGGGGACAGTCTACCTGAATTCTGGTAAAAGCTTTTCAGGAAAGAGGGGGCAGTGAAGGAAGGGGCAGAGAAGGAAGTGTGAAGGCTTGGAAGGCTGGAGGAAGAATTACTCTCCTTGTGCATGCGTCGGGCAGACGGGAGAATGCTGAGTACAGAAAATACAGCAAATTTGTCTTAAAATTTATGTTTCAGCAAAATCTTCATTTACTAAGAAAAAAGCATATAAATAGTTTCTTGCTATTAGTCTACTCTCTCCTTGAGAGGCTGTGAGCTGGAGCGTATATAGAATTTAAGGAGAGGAACATGCAGTCCTCTACTTAGTGGCTATGCTGAACCTTTCACAAGTTGTATTTCTTAACACTTTGGGAACAAAAAGTATGCTTACATACAAAAGAAGCTTCAAGGGCTGGGGGAGAAAAACGCAAACAGTTACAGGAAAACAGTCTCCAGAGGGTAAACTAACCATAGTACAAAGAGAAACTATTCTAAAGATACAAACCCTTTCTAAATACTTAGGAGCAACATGTTTGGTTGATGGCAATTATCATACACAATATCTCTGACTTATCAAACATATGTTATTCCCTATATATTCCCCATGTGGACCTGCCTGTGATACCGCTAATCCAAAGAACTAAATCTTCCATGTGGCTCTTCTTATACACAAAGGGGTTTTTAGTGTAGCATAATTTAAAATAGTATAAACAGCACCTCTTTTTATACTGATGATGATAGAAATTCTTTGAATATGTGAGACAACATACGGGAAATTCAAAGAAGAATCAAAAGAGCCATCATTTATAGTTCAAAATGATTGGCACCTCTCATTCTTGACAATAGTTTACTCTCGGAGGGGAAGACCTTTATTGTCTTGGGTAAAAATAAATGAAGTGATTATCTGTACAATTTTGGTTTGGTTAGGGACACTTACTGTCCGCACACACACAAGACCTGAAGACAATTGATTGCTTTGGTGTTCTTTATTTTTGGAACCTATGTGTTTTGTAATCTACTTGATTTTTGGAATTCAAGTCAATCAGAAAGCTACAATGAAAACTGTATCATGAGAGTAAAATGTCTTTAAAAAATTGAAAGTAAATCTGATAACATATTAAAATTGGCCTCTTTATAAGATGTTTTACTTTCAGTTGGTTTTAGTTATGTCTCTAACAAGGATAGTCAACCCCGCTGTCTACATGGAACTCACAGGGAAAGAAGAGAAATAAGGTCAACTGCAAGACATGAGTCTGAGCTAAATGATACGAAGCTCCATATTTTACCTCTACTCCTTCATGCCTGACAACAAATAATTTTGTTAAATTGGTTTTTTTTTTAATACTATGGAAGGTCATAATGGACAATGCCTGCAACTATAGAGTCTCCTTCATAGGTACAGTTTTAAATAAAATGAGTAGTAACTTAGCTTTAATACTTAGCTTTAATTTACTATGTAGTAAAATACAGCCAAATGTTGTCTCCTGCAGGAAGAGAACTTAAAAGACCTAAATATTCAACCTAGTATTTTATTATAGGCTGACAAGAAACCCTAGGCCTGACCCTTTATGCTGACTTGACTTCTTCAGAACCAGCATTAAAAAGACAGGATGTAATATGTACCAGTACATTTTCAGGCAAAACAACTGTATGTCCTGTTTTTTCTATTTTCCCCCTCTTGGGTTAAAAAAAAAAAAAAATTAAAAGCTTCCATTTAATATGTCTTCAAACTTTTTCAGGGTGTATCTTAACCTCCCCCATCTTCCCTTAGCTCACAGAGGAAAACACACCCCTTATTTTTCTGCCCCTTCTAGCCCCTACAATCTGGCTAAAGCATGAAACACAATCCACACTGACTCCCTCAGACTCTGCTGTCCCACGGTGGGGTACAGTCCAGGACGTACCTGCAGTGCTCGCTGGAGCTCTGCCTCAGTAGAGGGGACCTGAGGCCGTGAGCCTTCCCCTCTTGCAAGTTCAGCTTCCTCCTTGAACTTGAAGGCGGGTGGCTGAACGTGTGTGCCCGTCTTCGGAACTGTGGAGAGTCAGAATCCTCCTCGGGGAAGGCGTGCCAGGCGGAGGACAGCGGGGAGGCTGGTGGTGTCCCCGGAGGAGAGTCCCCTGGGGAGAAGTCCTACAACACAAATGGGGAAGTGTCTGCCCCTACCAGGCTCTCTACAGACACACTGATACCCAGGGCTGAGCAGGGACAGGGGACCTGTCCTCTTCCTGACTCATGACAAAACTGTTTTGTTTTTCTTTGTACTCAACCCCCAGTGAAGACTAATCTGTTTCACCACAACCCACAGCTGCTGATAAGCAGGTGTCAGGGAGCATCCGACAAGATGGGCAGGAAGGGAAAGGCCGATAAGTCAGGGTACTTTTCCCCTGAAATGCTAGGGCTAATGTACTCTTCCCATTGTTGCCAGAGACATGAAAGGAGCCCATAAGCCAAAGGGGGCGGAGCCTTCGGTCAGGGATCTCCTAACTTCTGTGACCTATGGCTCCACATGTCTCCAGTAATGTCAAAACGGTATCACAGTGCCTCAGTGCCGGGGCTCAACCCCGAGCCTTTGGAAAAATAAGTTGAAGCCTGTGAATTCTCTTGCTCCACTCTGGATGTTTCTGTCCAGCAGCATGATCACCCTGGTAAATTTCTTTTAAAAGACGAGAAAAACAGGAAATGAACAAAAGAGAGCCCTCTGGAATGCCTCTCCCACCCGGTGAAGAGACAACATAAATCTTTCAATCCAGTCAGGTATGCCACTTAAACAGACACTGTGGTAAACCATCTGGCTTGCTGAGCCAGGCAATGGATAACAGACACATTGCTGGGCTAGGTCTCTGGGGCCAAAAAAGTTTAATAAAAACTACTTTAGTGTTTTCCTATGAGGATGATAAAGGCTGATTGTGCCCCAAGTTGCAATGTGCAGAAAACAGGAAACAGGAAACCCTAGTTAGGGCTGTCTGTGAGACAGAGGGGCTGATCTTCCAGCTGAAATAAAGGAAAAAACAGAGAAAAAGAAGAAACATAGGGAAAGAATAACAGGTAATATGGGGGAGAGAGGAACATGTGTGCTTGTCTGTATGTGTGCATGTGTGAGTTGTGTATACTTGTGCATGAACGTGTGCGCATGTGTGTGGACGGTAATTGTGTGGTTCATTGCTCAAATACTATACTCAAATTATCTGCAGTGCAAAGTTTAAGAGAAGAGTTAACCAGCGAAGAGTCCACCCTGTCCTAACAGGAGAAAACTTAGCTGGATGAAAGCTGCTAATACCCAGAATCCTATATAAAACAACAGAGCATCAGATATTTACTTCTTAGAGGCCATTAAAAAAAAAAAAAACTCATCACAAAATACATAGGCATGTATATTTTACCATGGCTTGTGCTAAGCAGCAATTTTTGGTAAAGCAAGGAGCTATGACCAGATACCTTCTCTGAAGCGAGACTGTTGGCCCGTTCAAAGCTGTCCACACTTCCAAGCCGACCTCGCATTCTGTTCGCTCCCTGAGTGAAGAGGGTTAAAAGAACCATTACTACTATGGTTTGCAGTTTTACAGGAAAAGTATAGAAAAGGCGATTTGAAGTTCTCACTCCCTGTGCTTTGCTCAAACCCGTCAGCTGTACTAACAGCCATCAGAGCATGATATCTACAACTCCTCCAAACTTTCAAAATCAACATCTGTTCATAACTCAGATGTTAGATAAGAGATAGGCAGACTGAGCCCTTTGAAGTTATTTTGGTTACAGCCTTAAAGGTTACTCACCCACAAGATCAGCGAGAATGCCAGTCACTCTTATCTCACACAGAGGAATACAAATGCAATGTGGACAGATACAATGTGGATAGACCATTAAAAGACACCAAGCAAACTGTGCATAGTTTCCATGTAACATATTATAGATACCATAATTCATATAACAGGGTTATAATAAATGTTAAAGCAAAATATATTTTAATCCTAGTAATTGGAAGGTTGAGGCAGGAGGATTACAAGGCCCAAGTTTGACGCCATCATGATCTACATAGCAAATTCAGGATCAGTCTGGGCGAGCCTTGCATCAAAGTCAGAAATGAATTCTGGCCAAGCCTGCACAGAAAGCAGAGTTCTGTCCTTCATACCAAAAAAAAAAAAAAAAAAAAAAAGCCTTCTAAAAGTCATTAATTTTGCTTTATTCATTATTATATAATACTCCACTAGAAAACAATGCCAATAAATCATCTCACTTTACAAGATCAAGTGTCAGCCAACATCACTTAATGACTGATTCTTGGTAGACATCTCAACACAATCTCAAAAGGACGTAACAGATGACACTCTATCCCTCTCGCGTTACAGATGAAGAAACTGAGGCCAAATGAAGGAAAGAAAACAACCAGCTGGGAAGCACATCAGGCACACGGTCTTAAGAGGTGAAGCCTTAGAAACGTGGAAAAGCTCTAATAGGAGCGGCCAGAAGCATGAGTCAGAGATGGAATGGCATGCCTCCTCAAAACGAAGAGATACACAACATTTCATAGTATTTACTGTTTTAAAGCTGTCCCCACATATACTAACAAATATTATATACATATACACGGGTTTAATTTGAGGGTAGAAAGGATTAAATTTCATTTTAATTTTTAATCAAAGCAATACTAGTATACAGCTTTAAAAAGTCAAAAGTTGTAGCCAATCTTATAAAGAACAGTTTTGGCGAGTTCTATCTTTTGCCACACGTTGAAGCCCACCCCCAAAAACAAATCTGGAAATGATTTGCAATTCATGCTTCCAGTATTCCGCTCATAGTATCATCCCTTAGTCTTTCTGGTTCAAACATGATCTGGAAGATGAAATGAATGCTCTTGCTTTAACACCACACACACACACATGCACACACAAGCACACACACATACACACGCACACACGCACCCATGCGCACACACACATGCACACACACACACTCACACATACACACACTCACACATACACACACTCACACATGCACACACATGCACACACACACACACACACACACACACACACACACGTCCCTTTCCCTCTTTCTCCCATGTAGTTTTCTCACAAGTTTCAGTTGCATTGATATTTTCTGATTTGATTTTCCTGCCTTTGTAAATACTGTTTACAGCTGAATGACATCATTACCATAAGTACTTCTGACTGTAGCTTGGATCTTGTCCTTTCCTTCCTAAAGGCGTCAATCAGCAATCACAAAATTCTCCAGCAGGTCATAGTATGGGCAAACAACACATGGCTCACCAATTACAGTTTTCATCTTTGAACTCAGTACCGAGACCTTTGTCTTCCTGCTCCAATCTGGACTTGATCTACAGATCTCCTTGGTACCTTCTTCACCATCAACTTAAAAATTTCCTTTGACCCCCGCTGGCATTAGAATGGTGTCTACCTCATTTTCAGTTCAGTTCCTCATTTTGGTGACACACATTGACCAGGTGCTTTCTGAGAAAGGGAGATTGGAATGTATTTTATTGTAATTTACGCATCTGCAAAGGTCACCATTCTACACTTACGCTTCATTAATAGTCCACTGCAATGTCTGGACACTTGCCTTCATCACTCCTTAGCCTTGTTCCGTGTCCTTTGTTCAGTAGTCCGAAGGCTGTGTGACTCTAAAGTTTCTGTGTATATGGTACTGCTCCCCTTTCAAGCAGCCTTTAGACACTTCATGACAATATGCCTTGGCATGAATTTTACTCAGTTGCTCCAATGTGTACTTTCTAAGTCCATTGGATCTAGAAAGCCATGCTCGTTAGCTCTAACATACTTTCTCTAATTATTTCTTTGAACACCTGTGTTTTCTCTTTCAGGAGTTCCATCGCTTGGCATTTGGATTTCCAGACACACCCTTTAAATGTTTACATTGTTCAAATTTTTCCTTTTGTTCTGTTTTCCAGAAGATTTTTTGTTGTAGCTTTCTATTGAATTTCTACTTCACTACATAGTGGTAAGCATTTCAGATGACACAGCAATGAGGTAGTGTTGGTCACTGGGCTCAAGTTCAGAACCTATAATTGTCATAGATTCTTTTGGACAAGTCAAATTATAGCTAGTAAAGAACAGTATCGTGAACACAGGAAGCACAATTAAAAGTGAGCCTTGAGCCCCTTCTCCATGCTGCCTTCCTTTGGACCGGCTTTACAGCTTTCTCAGTTTTACTGCATGACAATTAGGTGACATCTGTGCCAGCCATTTTCCTTGGGCCCACTTTTTTCTTGTTAATGACCTGAACTTCTAAGGAACGCTACCAGGAATCCGACTTCATAAACAACCGTATCTCACTCAGGAAGGCAATGAGCTAAACTCGGGCTGGAGTGAACGTCCTGCTACACAACCCAAATGGGAGAAACAGTAAGTCGTGGAACACAAATTCTTTCAGTTCTGTCACATTTTTATCAGACTGACGGAGCCGCCAGCCTTCTGTTACCCAAGGTGCACCCAAGCCAGCCTTCTGTTACCCAAGGCGCACCCAAGACCTTGTTAGACCACATTTATAGCAGTTGGCATCACTCCCGGACACGAAGGCTACAGTAGTCACTGAGACCAAGATAGACTGTGTGCTTGCTCAGAGCCATCGCAGTGATTCACGGCATGCAGAAGGGAGACACTTCAAAGTCAGCCTGGCAAGGGCTGTGAAGAGCATGAAGGTCTAAACGGGGATTAAAAGCAGCCCTTCACCTCTTTGGTAAGCAACAGGTTTCCAGCCTACAGTGAACACTCACCTGCGATCTGCAGTGTGGCGCCTCCACAATGCTAACTTGTAATGTAACTCAGCATGGCTATGCACGTTTTTTAAATGGAGAAACGACAGCTTTGAATTGGGAATGGAACTACGAAGCTGTCCAAGTTCATAGCTGTAAAATCTGCCAGGATCTGCCTCACTTTCAGGTCCCTGACCACGCACTCGGTCACCCTAATGAAATTGTTACTAAATGCTGTGGTCCATTCTGGCAGCTGACAGTATCGAATACCAATCCCCTACCCGGAATGTCAGAGCTTTAAACATCCCACTTGTCTGGAGCAGTAGCTCTCAAAATTGAGGTTGTGTCAGTGCCCCTACAGCCCACACTACTGGACTCCACTGCACAATTGCTGATGATGCAGATCTGAAGACAGGCCAAGATTCTGTGTGACTGACAAGGTCCTAGATGACAGGAAAGCTGCTCTCATGTGGCCATGAATGAGAATGAGAAAGAATGAGAATGAATGACAGTCCAGAGCGTGAAAAAATTCCAATTGTGAGTTAAGTTGCAAAATTCAGATCGTCCAACAGAATCACCTGTAGAGCTTCTACGCCAGAGGGGCCTCAGATCTACTACCTATACATTCCTACAGGACCTCAGACCTATACCTATATATACCTCAGATCTACTACCTATATTCCAACAGGACCTCAGACCTATACCTATATATATCTCAGATCTACTACCTATATATTCTGACAGGACGACCTCACGGTTCTTTTTCTGGAAAGTTCCATAAAGGATGCTAGCATATGACCATGACCAAGGAGACTGGCAGAAAGGTTCGATCCATTTCACTACTTATTTCTATAAGTTCTTTTTAAAAATGAAAGGAAAAGATTTCTCGTGCTTTAGTGGATAGCCCTGCGTCAATACACACAGGGGCAGCATTAACTGGACACAGTGGGGTGTAAATGTACATCCACCCTAATGAAAAGTCCCGCTAACTTCTAAACCCCAGCCTGCCTACAGCACTGCCTTTAAACTGAGTTCTTACAATGATTTTTCTCAAGAGGCCCTAACTGTGAACATTTGCATGTATTTAACATGGCAAAATAATGGCTAGGCAAATTGGCTGAATCTATAGAAGTCTGTTTTGTTTCTGCTAAGCTACTAAGCCCATTCACTCTGGAGAACTCCGGTCAGTATCATATGAGCACGTACTCCCTTAAAGGCAATGGCACCGAGTTTTGTCTTATTTAGGTCATGCTTCCACGGTGGGACGTGACCTGAGAGACGACGCACAACGCTGACTTCGAGTGTGTTACCTTCCATCGTTATTGGAATAATTCAGAAAAATGGTTACAATGGAGGTCTGGAAATGCTGGACTCCTCATACTAGCGAACCCCGCCCTCCACCAAAAAAATGCTACTTTGATTGGTCTAGGATGGATGGAAGGATGGGTGGACAGATAGACAGATAAATAGATAGATATAGACAGACAGACAGACACATAGAGTCATATAACAGTGCAGAGCTAATTGCTAAACAACACACATAACATTTTTTACAATAACGACAGTGACTGAGCAATATTCTAAGCACCGCCTATGTATCAGCTCATTTCCTCCTCATCAAATCCCTAGGCAGCAGGATGCCACCACCCTCGCTCCCAGAGCGCACCGAAGTAGAACAAAAGGCAAGAACTTTATCCCGTGTGGAACGCCATACCATGGGGTGGGTAAATAGGAGAAGTTTACCTTCGGCTCACAATTCTACTTCAGGGTCACGAGGTCACATCTGGTGTGGACCTAACTGCTAGCAAAGTGAAGTGCGTCAGAGCATCACGTGCATCAGAGCATCACGTGGTGGGAGAGGAAGCATAACAGACCTGGCCAAGCCGACTGCGTCAGCAGCCCCGTCTTACAGCTAACCTATTAACCCCTCGGTCAACTAGCCATGTGAATAGGTTGACCACCTCACTAAGACTCCCCATCCTGTGCTCTCCTAATGGAGGTTACATTCCACCATAAGTTTTGGATGACATAAACCATAGGCCCCATCCTAGTATCAGGGGATCTAGGCTCTGAGCAGAATGAGCAAAGTGATAGGCCAGCTGCAGACGCATGCCTGCGTCTAATGAGGGAACGTGTCAGCAAATACGCCCTGAGGGACAGATTACAAAACAAGCCCCCTGGATTCAGAAGCGTCGAGGAGGATCAAAGCATAAAGGACATCTGAGGAGCTGTTTGGACTAGTGGGTATGGCCAACCTGTAGGCCACGGGCAACAGGCATCCCACGATAGCCATGCACATGGCCCAACGCCATTTGCCGTGTAGAAACCAAACCCTGGAAATCAGCCAAATAAGCTTGTTGTCAGGTGTGGACAGGAAAGCTGTCCCCGGGTTCTCTCTATGGACAGTGCCAGGGGCTCCGTGGAGCATGAACATGTGTGTGCACATGTGCACATGCAGTCACAATTTCATGCAGATAAGTCTAAGTGAAAGCCAACAAAGGAGAGTTCCCCTGGATTCCTTTTCCTCTCTGGATTCCCTTCTCCCCTGGCCGCCATGAACATTAGTGTATTTATACGTACGGCTGTCCTCTGCCTGGGTCTATTCCCATCTTTACTCGCTGAGGCTATTATTTCCCCGACCAGAATCAGCACCCTCCAGCTGCTCAGATGGTTAAGAGCACTGACTGCTCTTCCAGAAGTCCTGAGTTCAATTCCCACCAACCACATGGTGGCTCACCGACTCTACCTCCCTACTCAAGACATCTTTCTCTGGGAATGTTTGCCCCTCCCCTCTGCCTCTCATACCCAGCTAGACTTCTCTTTGCAGGATACACCCCCTTCACTGTTTCAGGTTCCCCAGAGTAGGCACCCTCCTCTGCTGGCAGCTACCCCCTGTAAGCTGGCTCTCCCACCACACAGGCAACACTCACACCCCGAACATGGCAGACCAGCCTTAAGACCTCCTGATTCAGTAAGAGGAAAATGAAGTGCGAGGGGAAACATTTTGCTAACCTGTAAATGAAATATTTACATTTACTAAATTGGATACACGATTTTCTATTACTCTCATACAGTTTTTAACATTTTATATCAGCCTCTTATGACGAATAAAAGAAAGACATTTAAAAAAAATTATGAGATAGAAAAATATCGAAAGTTCTTACAGAATTGTAAATCAGAATTTGATTTCCCCCTTTCTATAATACATACCTCTACTTAGAAATCTCTGTGGCCTGACTCCAGATATCAGAGGCTAGAGAATAAACCTAGACCTTTAGAAGGAAACTTGTTTTATGAGATTTTTAAGACACAATACTGCTATGGAGCCCAGCCACCAAGTCCAGTCTTGCCTCTGCCTCTCAAGAGCAGGGATTATACGATTATCTTATTGCAGGGTAATAATATAACTTTAGTTTCTCCCCACCCCCGGGAAATCTTCAGTGATCTGATCACAATAAAGCAGAAAACAGATCTGTTCACCTAAGGGGGCCCAGTTCAGTCTTACCCTAGAGAAGATATTTTCCAAAGAGGAAGTCAAAGATCTCTTCGCTTTGTTTTTCAGAATGTCAAGCTTGAACCTCCCACCACTTGTTGAATTTTCTGGGATTGTACTATTTGAAGTAACCTACAAGAAGAAAAACAGCAAAGTTATAGCGTAGACACACCTGGAGTTAAAAGAGACTTTAGATGCAGGCTCAGGAGAAAGCTGTTAAAAAACTAGCGCTGTCTTCTATAGCTCAGTGAAGAAGTAATAATTGAGGTTCCACGCTGTGATCCCAAGACTACACAGAAAGAAGTTTCATGCTGTAGATAATGAAAAAGTCAGAAACAAAAACTTTCCTCCGTGCCTTCCGTTTCCTTCACCTAACTCCGCTTCATTTACCAAAAATCAAACTCAATGTGTCAACTGGGTGTCAATTTCTCTGCTGCTTATCGGTTAACGACCAGCATCCCCTTCCAAGGTGTCTGCTTTCTGTACCAACTATAGCAGAAAATAAGCTCCAAAACACAGAACATTCAGTAAACCAAGCTGCGGCCTAATGACGCCTCTGTTAAACTCAATCTCTGAGGCTGGAGAGACGGCCCGGTGCTAAGAGGACCAGCTGCCCTTGTAGAAGACCCGAGTTCAGGTCCAAGCACACACGTGGTCTCTCACAGTCTTCTCTAATTCCAGTTCTAGGGAGGAATCTGATGCCCTTTCTGACCTCTGTGGTCACCCTGTACACACACATGGACGGACAGACATACAAGCAGGCAAAATATTCATACACACAAAATAAACAAACAAATAAATAAATAAATAATAACTTCGTTTGTGGGCGGTCAGTACTTTTCAGATTAATGAAGCTTCACCAATAACATGAATCAGTGAGGTGCCCACTGTTAGGTGCTGTGTCTACTTAATTCCTTTGCCGTCCTTCAGTAACATGAGAGAGTAACTCTGGGGAAATCCTCAGTGGGCCCTCAAGCACTACATAAAAGTGAAACATGCTGGTGTAAGTGCTAAGAAGAGCGGCATCAGTGAGATTAGGGGAATTTATCTCCTAGGCAAGTTTAAAAATGCCCAAAGGTCAGGGAAATCAGAGACTGAAAGAGCTGACTAGGCTGGTGGTTTCAGGCCCACACAGGAGGTCCAGAAAGGCCACGCCTGATCATCCCAGCAGCTTTGGAGGGGAGGGTGAGACACCTCAGCTGCTGCTGTCCCTGATCACCTGAGTCTGATTCGTGGGAGATTCGTGAGAGGAGAGAACTGACTCCTGCAAAGTGTCCTCTGACCTTCACACCCATGTACACTCAAAACAAACAAAACATACTAAAGGCAGAGGAAGCGGCTTTGACTGCAAAGCCAGGCATGCTGGTGGAGCCCCGGATTCCCCCACTGATGCAGGATGATTCTGATGATTGGGGCCAGCCTGGGCTACATCTCGAGTGTTTTGATGTCAAAGTAAGTTACTGATGCAAAAAGTGCAGTTAAATAATAAATAAATAAATAAATAAATAAATAAATAAATAAATGAATGAATGAATGAATGAATCCAGGATTAATGTCCTTATGAGGTACAGGAATAAGGATCCTCTTTGAGGCTGTTGTAGTGTTTCTTTGTTGTTGTTTTGTTCTGTTCTGTTTTTTAATTACTGCATAGCTGAGACTTCTAACCTATGAGCACAGACAGGTTTACATCCTCCAGTTTACAGTGGAAGCCACCGCGCACATGGAAGACTATTGTCCTAGCCACCATGCAGCTAAAACAGGCATAGGAATATGTAAGAATGAAATCATAGATGAATATAATTTTTAAAACAGATACATTCTACATCATGAGCATAAATGACTGTCTTATTGCTACCCAAAATGCCAAATTACTTTACATCTTGAAACGATAGTGGTTCGACCTCGATGCACCGGCATGTGCTGACGTTTCCCATAAACTTCATAAATGCTGAATTTTCTTAAAGTAAATTTGTAAAATTGAATTTGTAAATTCATACACAGACAGACGTAAGCAAAGGAGGAGTCTGAGCTCACCGAGGGCCCTTCTCCGATGTGCGCGTGAGTCTTCTGCTTGGCTTCACAGAGCTGCCTTAGGTGCAGGATCACAAGTTCATTCTCCTCCTGGTCACTGATGGGCTTCATTTTCTATTGAACAGATGAAGCAAAAACATAGTAGGGTAACACGGCTCTCTCCTCTCGCTGTGGCCTCCCTTAGAGTTATATTCCAGAGGATGAACATCAATCTAGCTCTCCCATCCTGCCAACCCTGGAGATGCACATCTCCCAGGCAATGGAATGCAAGTAAGAATTCAACGATAGGACCCAGTGCTGGTCCTTACACGCGTGAGAACAGCGATAGCGTCACCTGAACTCGTTCAAAGATGTCGGCTTGCTCATTATCGGTCAGTGAAGAGAGATGCCTCTGGATTACCAGCTTGGCTCGTGGTGGGTAGAGACCTAGAAGAGTGAGGGAAGCGTGAGATGCAGGCTAGCTGCAGAGGCCTAAGTAGATATTAGCCATTACACTTACACTTACACACACACACACACACACACACACACACACACACACATACACACACACGCGCTTGTTCCTAAGTTCAATCAAGAGGAGGACCCGGAGCATGACAGCAGAAAAGACTGTACCTGATGGCAAACCTCTCCACCTAAGCCAACAGGTCCCGCAGTGGACCTGGGCAGAGAATGTCTCTGAAGAGTCTCTAATGCTATCAAGCACATAGCTTCCACTCACTAAACTCCCAAACCGACCACCGAGAGAACTCACAGGGGAACTAACACACCAGCCCGGAGCCTGTGTTAGGCAGAAAGGTAGAAAACAAAGTCAAGGAATAGCCTTAGCCAACACTGCTAAGCTTCTCGCTTCACACCATAAACATACATTAACAACGCTAACACTGAAATAGGGGACTGCCGGAGTGGTCCGTGGGAGCTCCCGTTCTAAAAGAATAAAGATTCCTTTAGGGCAATCATTTCGTTGTTTGCCCCTCTGTATTGTGATGTTTGTAAATCTTTCTAGCTTTTTTTTTTTTTGGTTATTTTTGCTGTTGTTGCCAATCTCATTTTGTTGCCTAAGATACCCTCAAGATCTCACTGCAGCATCCCCAGTGCTGTGGAGCACACCTTCCCAGATGTGCTAGACCGTCAGTTCCAAGAAATATTCCACATGTTTTCACATAATTTATATTAAGTCTTTGGAGAAGCCTTTTTCATAAGGATGCTTCTATTTAAATCTTTTTTAAAAAAAAAAGAAAAGCTTAATTCACAGTTTCAAGGATCAAGTGACCATCCGCTCTATGGAACAGATTCCCACCATGAGGCGAGGTGTCATTTACAGTATTGCTAGTATATTTGGATTATAAAAAAGATATCTAACTATATATAATAAGCTTTTAGATAGACTAGCATTCTTTTTAAATAATTTGGTATTGGGGAAGATGGGTCAGAGGGTAAAGGTACTTGCTGACAAGTTTGAAGCCCAGAAACCACATGGCAGAAAGTGAGAGTTGTAACAATTCTTACAAGTTATCCCGAGTTCTACATGTGTGCTATGGCACAGGTGGACCCACAGACATACCCACATATAATAAATAAATAAATAAACAAACAAACAAATAAAACTTAAAAACTAAAAAATGGTATTTCAGGACTACAGTTCTCAGGTGGTGGTAAATATATTCTATAACATTAAACCATAATTTTAGTGTTTCCCATGCATTTGTTATTTTTATTTACAGTGTATAAGACAAAGCAATTGACTGGAAATACCTCCTTATGACTTAATTTGGTATAATAAAGTTTAAATACAAGCAATATCATGGTCCATGAGCATTCTGCTAAGGTTTCTCATTGGTCTCCTTAAAAACATACAAGGTGACAGCTAAGTGAAGCAAAACGTTCTGTTCATGTTTTAGCTATGCGTGCGTCGGGGGCAGGGGGCTCCTGTGCACGCCCTGTGGGACCAGAGATTGATGTGAGATGCCTTTGCTCTCTCCAGTCCATCTTGTCTTGAAATGCCATTTCAGCTTCGGCTTGACTGTCTTGCCATCCAGCACCCAGGACACATCTGTCTCTGCCCCGTCCACCCTAGCAATGGGCTTGCAGGCTCAAGTCACCAGGCCTACCCTTTATGAGGGAGCTGGGCATGCACACATAGGTCCTCATGTTTGCACAGTAGGCACTTTACCTGAGTGCTACCTCCCCAGACTCCACATTTCAGTTACTTTATGAAAACTACTCAGGTCTCTGTAGATAGCATAGCAATGAAAACTACCCAGATCTCGGCAGATAGCAGGGCAAAAAAAAAAAAACCCTTTGCTGCAAAACAAAAAAGAAGAACGTGGTTCATGACTGCCAGGATTCATGCCCAGCTGGCTTTCACAGGCCTGCCTACAGCTGCATCTGTTGTGATTCATTATGTGGAGTGAATGAAAAGACAGTAACTTTCTGGCTCCATCTTTCTCTGTGAAGCATACGGAAGGTTCTGCAGAGAGTCACAGAGAGAACACTGAAATCTATTACGATGATAGGAAGCACTCACAATCCTGACTCCTTAGGTACTAGCAAAGGCTCCTTAAGAGGCTCTCAGATGTTGTATTGTGGTATTAATTCATATCCCTAGGTGAACAAAGGAGGAACTCATTAAAGGCTGCGCACACAGACTGTGGGATACCAAAGCAAAAATAATTACGTGTGTGTGTGTGTGTGTGTGTGTGTGTGTGTGTGTGTGTGTGTATGTGTGCATGCACTGGGACTAGATTATGGATGAAAGAACAAACCAAAAAATGATGAGGATGAATGAAAGATTTCATTTGGAAAATAATTAATACTGATGTTAATTTTGTGTTCAGGTCAATTTGCTGTCCTAGTGAAGACCTAAATAATAGGGATAAAGATTCAGAAAACTCTACACCCATTCTGTAAAACCAAAAGTTCAAAGATTTTTTTCAAACTTAATACGTGTACTGTCCTATGTCCTATTTGTTTTTCATTTACTGGTAAATCTCAGGACGTAGGCAGGCAGGTAATATATGCATGCTTTTGATCTCAGAAGTCAGAAGGCAGAGACAGGAGGATTTCTGTGAGTCAGAGGCTAGCCTGGTTTACATAGTGAGTTTCGGAACAGCCAGAGCTACATAAAGAGAAAGACCCTTTCTCGAAAAAAAAAAGAAAGGAAGGAAGGAAGGAAGGAAGGAAGGAAGGAAGGAAGGAAGGAAGGAAAAGAAGAAAGAAAGAAAGAAAGAAAGAAAGAAAGAAAGAAAGAAAGAAAGAAAGAAAAAAGAAAGAAAGAAAGAAAGAAAGAAAGAAAGAAAGAAAGAAAGAAAAAAGAGGAAGGGAAGGGAAGGAAAGAGGGGCCCAGTATCTCTCTCTGTGTCCAGTATCTCTCTCTGCCTGGTATCTCTCTCTCTGTCCAGTATCTCTCTCTGCCTGGTATCTCTCTCTGCCTGGTATCTCTCTCTCTGTCCAGTATCTCTCTCTGCCTGGTATCTCTCTCTCTGTCCAGTATCTCTCTCTCTGTCCAGTATCTCTCTCTGCCTGGTATCTCTCTCTCTGTCCAGTATCTCTCTCTGCCTGGTATCTCTCTCTCTGTCCAGTATCTCTCTCTGCCTGGTATCTCTCTCTCTGTCCAGTATCTCTCTCTGCCTGGTATCTCTCTCTCTGTCCAGTATCTCTCTCTGCCTGGTATCTCTCTCTGTCCAGTATCTCTCTCTGCCTGGTATCTCTCTCTCTGTCCAGTATCTCTCTCAGCCTGGTATCTCTCTGTCTGCTCAGTATCTCTCTCTGCCTGGTATCTCTCTGTCTGCTCAATATCTCTCTCTGTCCAGTCTTAAGTGAGACGGTCTTAAGAGTCTTACACAATTAGAGAGCTCTTGGTTACTATCAAGATACGTGAGCCACCTCACATATCTGAGAAGGGTTTTGAAAATGACTTCCACATGGGTGATGTCCAGGTGCCTGCTGGAGGCCCAGGCGCCTGCGGGCTTGGGCAGGGAGGCCCAACATCGGGTGAAACTTTGTCATGCTTGGCCTCAGGCTAGTATGGGCTAGGTGAATGAATGTCCATCATCAGAGCACCCTGCTGCCTCTGGGAACCGAGGTGATGCCCACGATCCACGTACCTGCCCCACTAGCTGGACTTACTTTTATTTGTTTTATGTTTGTTCTGTTTGTTTGTTTTTTAAGGTCACGGGGGTGGGAGGGTGCAACAGGGAGGAATGGGAAGAGAGTGTTATCAAGATACATTGTATGACATTCAAATTATTAATAAAAGTATTATAAAAAAAAGAAAAGAAAATGACTTCCACAACTTCCCCAGTCATTTTATTTTTTCTTATGTGTAGAGTTTTGGCAAGTTCGAATACCAATCTGCATGGCGTGACTTCCAAATAAGCAGTTACCGTTAAGCAACACTTGGAATCAGTAAGTTCAAGTTGTTAGTGAATGGTTTTAATGTTTTGTTTTGCTTTTATTTTTTTTATATATCTGAATAGTTCCCCCCCCCCTTTCAGGAATAAAACTGCTTTTCTCTTTGATTGCTTTTATTATTTGGTTTGTGTACACTGAGGACTTTCTTTGTTCTAGCTGGAATATCATGTGAATAGAGAAGCGGAAGAGGTTCATCTCCCTCTGCAAAAGAGACTAATCTGACACCATCAAATCTCACATAGATTTACAATGCTCCCTTCCTCAGACACACACGCACACGCACACACACACACACACACACACACACACACACACGCACGTTCCATTTGGTAAATGTTTCAAGTATGTTAAATAATGACCATTCTGTAAAATGACCCTTATAAGCCTTAAAAACCGGAAATATTACCTTGAAATACTTTTGGACCATGTATTTGTGTGGATGCCCAATAAATCTACAGTTCAGCACATGCTTGTTTGGGCCTCTGGGATAGAAATCACAACTAGAATCCACAGTGAGAAGATCTGCTTTACTGTGGAGTCTGCCGTTTCCACCCATTATGACACTGGCATACTGAGCTGCATGTCTGTGCTCACACACCTGTCTTCTCCTCCAAACTAAAACCTTTCTGGAGGCACGGTATGCGTCAAACATTTCTGCATTCCCGGCTCATCCTGCCTGGTCTACGGCAGACACCTGACAAGTGTTACTAGATTGCATCTCAGCACAGATTAAAAAAAAGAAAGAAAGATACCATCTCCGTTATCTTTACTTTTCCAAAGGCTCTGAAAAGCCAAGCGAGTTTCACTACAGATTTCAACTTTCAGAATAAAGGAATACATCACCAAGTGAGAGAGGGAACAAAAGGAAGAAATGAACAGTCTGTGGTGAATTTGTCTCTCTCTGCTCGATCAACAGATGTTTGCTCAGTTCCCACTGTGCACATAGATAGCTGGTCTTAAGAACTGTGGGAAAGCCAAGCCCTTTGCTTGGATTTGTCTTCAGAAGAGAAGGGAGAGAGATAGAACGTCAAGCATGCAGAAGCAGCTGGTAGCACACTGGGTTTGACTGGCCATGAGAAATGCTCTGGGGGGTCCCTGTTCACAGGGCAACAAAGAACTATTCAATGACAGTGGGGACTTCACTGTGTCAAAATGCCGAAGTCAACCCCTCTGGTGCCAAGGCTCTGTCTCCGGTACCTTCGATCCTCTCACAGAGCTTGTGCAAAGAGTGCATGGGGCAGGCTTCGCACAGCTTGATCTGTGTCTTGGCGCTCTGCAGTGCGGCGGCCGTACTGAACGCTTGCTTCAGAGTCAGCATGACCTCATCCACCTACAGGAAGAAACAAAACTCGGGTCTATAAAAGTTGGCTTTCACAGAAACATTTAAAAAAAAAAAAAAAAAGCAATGTGAGCTTTTATAGATAGCTGACTAAGTAATAAATAATAGAATTCTGATGACTAACAGAACTGGCATAAAGCAAACAGCAAGTCGGGAAGGCAGATCATTCATCCATATAATTAAAAGCTGGATGAAATAAGACCACTGCAGTCTGAGGCATGTAATACGGATCTGTTATAAATGCTATTTTTAAGTCTCGCAGGCGGCTACGCTATCACAGACAGTTTAATTAGTAGATCAAGTCTCTGCTTGATTAAATGACTTATCAGACAAACATCTCTTCGGAAGTCCCCTTGGATGTATTTCGGGAACGCCAAATTAGAGGCAACGCTCAATTGTGTTACTAGACATCCTATTCTTCTCGGTCGTCGTTAGTGTAAAAGTAAACAAAGCTTGTGTCTGAGTACAGCTCTGAGGGGAAATGATCTCAGGTTAAATACCAGTGGGCAAATCTACGAATACTGCTGGCCTTGTTTCTACGCTGTCTGATTTATTACCGTTTTACCTGTAACTTGTGATTCTAAGTTGAGATATCTAAACGCTCAATAGCTGGCTCTCAACACGGGGTCAGCAGCCCGGAGCAGCCGGCCCGCTCTCTGCTCCTGCACTGGCCCAGCATTTCACTCTATTATCTGGCACCCCGGTTGCTTCTTTGAAAACAAATAGCTCCTCATCCTCCTCAGGTTGCAACGCCTTGTGACACACTCACGGAAGCGAAGATGTCCCCCAACCTTGTAGGATTCTGGCGGCGTTCTGAAACCTTCATGGAAGAGATATTAGATCCTAGCCTCGACCCAACCAGGTCGGAGAAGCAAAACCAACTAGCAAGCTCAGGAGACTATGTTTTCAGGCCACTTTTCCCTTTCTTCTACAGTCTGGTTTAAGAAGAAATTGTTTTGAAAGAATATTAATCTCCTCCAGCATTTGAAGGGAAGAGACACCTGGGATACAAAGAAACTGCACTCGCCTAGTAACACTGAAAGGAGACTTCAGAAGCCTAAGCAATCGGCCATCGTCGCTGCATTTCATCGCATGTAGAATCTTAGAAAAGCACAGGAGTCATTCCACAGCGCCCCATAAACAAAACTGAAGTTTTCATAAAATGGCACTTTACACTACGATTGAAAACAGAGAGTCTTCGTTTTTAGAACTGAAAGTATCCAGTGCCTTTGCACTTTTATTCCGTTTACTAGGTTTTCTACTCAAAGGTGATTTAATTATTTATGCATATAGTCCTTTATTCTATTGCTTGTTCTCACTTACGTCAGACGCTGACGCGGATAGCTATGGGCTTTGTGGTATACATAGCATATGTGTAATATTTTCACATTAAATATATATAGAATATATAAGTACCTCACATATAAACAGTGTCTGTGTTTGTGTTGTTACTTAAAATGGTTGCCTTGGGAAAGGTTTTCTGTGGAACTGTTGGATGTTTTTGTTTTCTTCTCTGTTTCTAGAAGCGATAAGAAGTCACTTCAATGGTATGTGAAATATGACTACTAACGTCTCCTTAGCACAAATATTACTTAAAATTCCACCTGACCTAAAAATTAGTATGTGTTTCCTCTTTTAAAACCCACTTGTTCACATGTCCTATAAATTCTATCACAAGGTTAGCGCACTTAGAAGTTCAAATTGGAGCATTCGGAATACAAGGAAAATAACATCCCAGGTCATGTCAAAAGGGCAAAGGGAAAGGACAGGCAGAAATGTCAGTCACATGCGAACAAAAAACAAGTATTCTTGGCAGTCGCCACCTGGCAAAGTTCCCATCTCACCAAACAGCATGAGCTCAGACAAAGAAAGTTCATTCGTATTAATCGGACAATCCATAGAGAAGATAATGTCTATAGAAAACATAAAACAAGCTTAATATTATATTACATTTTAGATTAAAAAAAATAACTGGAGATCATTTAGTCTTCTTTTGCCAGAAAAAATCTTCAGTTTTTCAAGGTAGCCAATGAATACTGGCGTTTTAACAACTGCTGACAAAAAGCAATGCTAACCAGTCGTATAACAGCGTTTCCCATATGTGTTAGATTTAAGCCTGTGAGTCCCATCCATCCTGTGTTCACATGATCATGCCATTGTCCATATGCCCAGTCATGTCCCATCTCCCCTACTGAAGTCAGACGATATCAATACTTGTATTTTTTCAAATAAGAAACTTTTATAAATTAGTCCTGTTTTGTGAAACATCTGTCTCTCTTCCTCACCATTTGCAACACAACCTGCAAACTGGAATCTGTCCCTTTACCCATTCTCCACACATTGCCTGTTCCTTGTGTATTAGAGATTTATATTTACAAGTACCGTTCACATCAGGAATAAAAGAAAGATAATGTCTGGAATACGAATTATAGAAAGAAAATGAAGAAATGTCTAGAATAGAATGGTAACATCTAGAATATGACCCTCATTCTTCTATCAGTATGTCAATATTTCATTTAGAATAGTATTTTTATTATCTCACTAAATCTTAAGTTCATATAACTCTAGATCGGGGATAGCATAGATCCTGGTTTTTTTTACTTTTAATTATAATGTAATTAAATACTTTTCTAGTGTGCATGGAGTTTAGGAGGGCTGTTCATTAGTGGCTGTAGACTTTCTTGACATTCTTTAAATCAGTCTGGAGAAACTGCTTTGAAAACATGGTATTTCCTATGAAGTTTAGGCATTTGTGAAAACAAGGTCAGCCTCCTCCCTAGGGGTAAAGAAGGGAGAAGGCGGAGGGTAGCATCTAAGCCTGTGCATAGCCCAGCAGGACCCGCCCGCACGGTTTATGAACTCATTACGACTGAAACAGAGAAGCAAAAGAGAGTGGGAACTGTGTCCTGGTGGTGCTCAGCATGTGTGGCTGGGGAATGCTTTGTCTTTTACAACTGCCAAGCCACATCAGTCATCAAACTGTTGGACAGGTATTTCTGCCTTGACTGCTCTGACTGTTCTATCTGTCGGGACTTGAGGCACCGTCTGTTACACAGGAAGTGCACGCTGGACTTTTCTTCTAGCGCTTCTGATGCCACTCGATGCAGCTGAGAAGCTGACTAATAAAATTCGAATAGAAGGCACTTCAAAGATCTTGGTCTGGGCTGATCTTGAAAGTAAGGAGCCCCAAACTCAGCCTGACAGTGCCTCATGGAGCAGGGCACACACGGCCAGCGTGTTCCGTGCCAATGGCCAGAGTATTGATGCGGAAAGGCTGCCTGTCTCACGCCTGCCATTACCATTAGCAGTTTTCAAAACAAACAAAAACCAACTAAGCCCTAAAAACGAAAGAAAGCCTGTAAACAAGACCCAAAATAGGGGGTTTTTACCAAGTTCTCTCTCCTGTGAAAGCGATACAAGAGGCACATCTGGTTGTCCCTGAAACATGGCAGCCTCTGCCCTTATGAGCAACGTGATCGTTCTGTCATCTAAAGTTCCAAAACATGAAGCACAGCATGAATAAGAGCTGGCCCAACTGTGAAGACTATGGTAGTGTGTGCAAGGGCCGGTCACCAGGCTATCCACTATGATCATCTGAGGACAGCTCTCTCAAAGTTCTGTCCTTGTTCCTAAACGGAATCTATTTAACTAAGAGGGGACACCTGCATAGGTTCATGTGGATATTTAATATATAACATTTAAATTATCTGGAGGGAGAATGAAGCTCAACTGGAAGGTTCGAGAAGAAGAAATCGTATTTCATATTCCCTAAAGAAAAGGCTGGAGACCCAAAGGACAAAGATCAGAAAGCACCTTTGTGTCAGTTCACCCCCAGGCCTTCAGTATCGCAGTGTGCTCACCTGGCATGTGAAGGACAGAGTTAAATGTAATAAAGACCAGGAAGTATGGCCTGGAATAATTGATATGTGCATCCTTCAAGGGTAAAATCATCTCTCTAGATGCCTTTTTCTTTCCTCACTGAGGACTGAGTTCCCAACAGATGACACTTCCGTAAGACAGACCTGGCAGAAGCAGCAAGCACCAGGCAGTGGCAGCCCCACTTACCAGAGATTCGTTGGCACACTGGAACACATAACAGATGTACTGGCTCAGCCCTGGCTCCGGGGACTCCCGACAGATAAAGCCAAAGTGATCAACATGCTTTATTCCCTAGATGGAGGGAAAGAAATACAAGCAGTGCTCATGCAGATGTGTCCTGACAGAGATCAGCATCGTTTCTACACTTCCCTAACTCCACAAATGTCTCCTTCAGGGCGATGTGACAGAAGACACAATGTCATAGCAAGCTCACAGGATGACCTATTGATCCAGCAGATAAAGGGAGATATCATGCAGACCCTTTGATTTCTGATTAAAAACAACAACAATTGCTAGTGTGATCCATTATTTCTTACAATGAAAACATGATGTTTACCTATAATGAGCTTTCAGTTTCTTGTCCTAGAAGGGCAATCAATGATCCACCGTAAACCCTTTTCTGGTTTATGTGAAGCTGCAAATCTCAGAAAAAAGTACAAGTGACTATCCTCAGATCAAATTCCATAAAGTTAGTATGGAAATGGCTGGAATATTTGTCAATTTATGATATTCGAGGAACCACATAATAAAAGATTGATATTCATGTTCACTTGTTGGTTAGTTATTGCAAGTGCCGATTACCCACATTCAGAAATCATTGCACTTGCTGGATTGAAGTTAAAAGACTTGGGCTATATTTAATTAAAAATTAAATCGGGGTGAAGAGTAGCGGTGAGATGGTTCAGCAGGTAAATGCACTTGCTGTACAAGCCTGGGAACCTGAGTTCAATCTCTGGAATCCATATAAACGTGGAACGAGAGAACTGACTCCACAAAGTTATCCTCTGGCCGCTATACACGTGCTGTAGCGTGCATACATGCACACACACAATTATAATAAATAAACATGTTTTCAAAACGCATTTTAAATGTAAAAAATTGGATCTGAACATGTACATATCAGTAAGTAATCAGTATCTTAACAGCAAGCACAGCGATTTGAAAAACTAGGTTGACAGAAAATAGTGAGCGTACCTGACAGCACCTAAATTCAAAGGAAAAGACAAAAGTCTGTGGAGTCAGATTTGCATTTAAATTTTGGTTCAGCTAATGACATGGGTATGAAATACTGTGCTGAGTTGTTGACAACTGTCTCTGAGGTTCTTTTTTTTTTTTTCATTAAAAAAGAGCATAAGGACGCCTACTGTGAAGAATGTATAGAAGACAGAATTTAGAAATGGCGAGGATGGTTCCAAGAGTGTTCTATCAATAGTGACCACCGTTCTTTCTTGCTATAATACGCTCAGTCTATCCGATGGACATGGCAAAAAGAAATCAACTCTCTTTTTTCGCTTTTTAAGTGGGTGGGGGGAACAAAGCAGAGTGAGGCTGTAAGCCATGTAAAATAACCTGTATCTGGTCCAACTCCGGTGAAAGAACTTTTATTACTAGCTTAGTACTAAGTGGGGACCCACTTCAGATATTGACAGTGCTTCCAGGAAAGAAAGCACTCTCTGGATCCCAGATGACCAGGAAAGCAGTCACAACACTTTCCTCTCAAAGAAGGAAGCATTTGTAGGTGTGGACTGAACACAGCCATCTTGTACCCATTCATCTCCTGCAAGGAAGTTGTAAGAGTAGGTGGGGAGACGGGGCTGACCAGCCACTACTGTGACAGGGAGCCTTCCCCCATTCCCTCTTGCTGTTGTCTGATTCCTTCCTAAACCAGAATATCATGATGAAGAGCTTGTCTTCAATAAGGGTAAAAAGGAGACGATCATAGTCGAAGGTCCACGTCCACACATTTGGTTTGGATCTATTCTTTGTCTTTGTGTGCCTACTTTAATTTGGTTAATCAATGCACATTGGTATATGCTTTCCTAGGGAAAGTGGGGACAGGAGATACTGCCTTGGTGCCCAATAGGGCATAAGCTCAACTTGGGGTACACATCACTTTCTCTGCAGCATTTGGCACAAGGCCAACTATAGATGGGCTCATTCACAGTGGCCATGTGCACTGAACCCCTAAGGGCTACACTCCATCTCAGTACATGAGATTCTGATGTCTGATTGATTAAGATATGCTCAACCATAAGTCACCAGCCCTGGGCAACTTGTGATCTTGAAGGGACCTCCCAGAAACAGACAACTATGAGAATACTTAATAAATATTTTGGGGGGTAAAATCATATTCCCACAAAATCTCTGTGTTTCTTGAATAAGAATTTCAAAGCTTGCTATATAACATTCATAGACTCAAATGCTACTGCTCTCTAAGTTGCTGGAGTAGAAAATGTCGATCACTCAACAAAATTTTTTATGACAGAAACAATATTAAAACAAAGTACTAAAAGTAAAAGTGTATTAGCAGACCCAAACAATGAATAAAACAACAAAAAAATCCTTGTCCTCAAAAGAAAGTCTGAATGGCACACCAAGAATGATGTTGACTCCAAAATTCAAAGAGAAGATCCTACACAGACATGATTTTCCTATGTTTAGAAGGGTGACCCTTTGTCTTTAATGGCCGCATTATCCAGATTTTTCAACACCAAGATGTAGGAACCCTAGAAAGAACGCATTCTTGAGTGTATTTTAAGTCTCCAGCCAGAACCAGAATTGGGTAATTCTCAATCCCACAGAGGTGTCTTTGAAGATGTAACCTTTCCATATGTTGACTTAAATACAACTTTTTTTCTGACAAGTACATGTTTACAATATATTCAGGTAGCTCAAATGTAGATGTTCTAAGACATTACTAGAGCCTATGACTAATACTATAAGATTATGAACATTCGTCTCTACGGATTTTTTTTAAAACTGTACATCCATACTTTTGTGGAGTAAAAAATAAAACAATAAAAGGGCCAAATGATTCTTTTCAAAATGCACCACTCATGTAACAGACAGTGAAAAGGCCACTTCTCCTTTTATTACCTGTTGTGGGATAAAGAACAAACGTATCTTGGTGATGCCCACGAGAACCACAGCCCGAGAGTCTGGGGAACAGTCCCTGTGAGGTATTTTTAAAAGAATCCACCACTACAAAACTCCCACCAACAGGAGGGATTTGATGAAACATCAGAAAGACCAAGAGCTGAGGACATTGAGGAGCAAGTAACACAGACACTGTAGGTCCTGGGAAGGATTCTGTTGCCATAGAGCCAAACACCCGAACACATTTTAATTGTAAGGGACAAGTGCTCTTTAAAACATAACTTCTCTTAAATTTGGCCTCAGTGACAGAGCAACTGGCCAACTGGCCCAGCACATGTTAAAAAAAAAAAAAAAAAAAGTCCTAGGTTTGTTCCCCAGAGAAGGAAAGGGAGGGGGGATGAAGGGGAAGGAGAGGGAAAAAAAAATATTAAATTTAAAAACAATAAAATGTGATATGCGTAAGCCCCGTTGTTGCGTGGCTGATTTTGGAGCGTGATGATTGGTTTCTTCAAAGACTGTGCTGCACGTGATACACACCTGAGAACAGGAGGAGATATCCTTGAAATTCTTCTCGAGCACAACTGATTTAGTGTCTGGACTGATGAGGTTAATCTCAAAGCGGCCGACCTTCGAAAGCAAAGAAAAGTGCTCCAATTACTTCAGCTCAGGAGGAGCTCAATCTCACTTGGCAATTAAATATGCAGCCACGGCGATTCAGATGGTGTGGCCGGGACAAACCTACTTCACATGTCTTCCCTCATCTAACTCAACCCAAAGTCAGCTGTCTCAAACCATCACTTTCCTTTGTCAGAAAATTGAGTGACCCTCAAACTGTAGAAGGCCAAGAATATAAATCTCTTTTGCAGTTTAGAAATTATCGGCAGCTAAGAGTATTTGTTGCTCTTTCAGAGGACTCAGGTTCAATTCCCAGGACCCCATGGTGGCTTACAACTATCTATAACTCCACTTCCAGGGGATCTGATGCTCTCCTCTAACCTCAGCAGGTACCCCATAGGAACATGGTGCACATACATATGTGCAGGCAAACCACTCACACACGTAAGTAAATACAAAAAATTTTAATATGCTTCCTTTCTTCAAGGCGTGAATCTTAAAGTCATCAGATGACCTCCAAAACAGTCAACAAAATGCTATACGCAGAACTGAGCTCAGTTAAAATTTTGGAAAATAGATATTCCAAAAAGCTAACAAGAAGAACTGTGACTGGCAGAGAACAAATCTGGCAGCCCAGAGAAGAGGGGAAACTGACTTCACACATCACCACAAGGAAGGACAGAGCCCTTCTGACCACAAGCCCAGACGCGGACGGGACAAAACAAGAAGCAGAAAATGACGCAAGCTGAAGATCAGCTAAAGAGTTTTAACTAAAGACCTTCTCCAAGACAATATCATTTATTCAGTTACTTCAGTGAAATGACATTTTCCATAACCCTGTACGACATTTAAAACTATTTTTAAAATTTAAAAAAAAAAAAAAAAGCATCTTGGAGATGGACTGAGAGGATTGCTCACTGGTTAAGCACCAGTTGTGCGAGCTTGAGTTGTTCAGGTCTCATAAGCCACTTAACAAGCTGGTCTTGGTCTTGCAGGCACTGTAATGTCAGCACTAGAGGGGCAAACACAGCAGATGGCAGAAGCTCGCTGCCGGTCCACCTACTTAATAAGAGTTCTAGGCTCAGGGAGAGGTCCTGCCTCAAAGGAATAGAGCAGAGCATGAGAGTGGATGAAACCTAACTTCTTCATGTAGCATCAGTTCCAGACATGTGCACATACCATCAAGCCCTCCCCCCCATACACAGAATTATCTTTTACATTTAATGTAGTTGTATCCAGACATTTAATAATTGACCTAGTGAGTTATCAGGCCAGTGGTGTTTCTTTAAGACTCCATTTCTTATAGCAGAGTAAACTCATGTGTGTGGTGGTTTGAATTAAAATGACTCCCATAGGCCCATAGAGAATGATATTAGGAGGTGTGGTCTTGTTAGAGTATGTATGGCCCTGATGAATGAAGTATGTCACTGAGGGGTGGACTTGGCGGTTTCAAATGCTCAAGCCAGGCCCAGTGTCACTCTCTCTTCCTGATCACTGCTGGGATGCAGAACTCTCAGCTACCTCTCCAGCAACATGTCTGCCTTCATGCTGCCATGCTTCCCCTCCCCACCCCCACCCCTCACCCACACCCGGTGAAAATGGACTAAAGTTCTGAACTGTAAGCCAGCCCTGACTAAATGTTTTCCTTTGTAAGAGTTGTGGTGGTCATGGTGTCTCTTCATAGCAAAAGAAGCCCTAACTCAGACAGTGCGTTATATGAATGCCATCTGTAAGTCTCTGCAACCTTACTCTTTCTGGAAGAATTCATTTTGCTCTGTTCCATTCTGGGTCCTGTTTTCCAAGAGTCACACCTTCAAATCATTGATAAGACTGTAGTTTTATCAAAGAACGCACTTAGGAATGAACCCAAGTCAGGTGCTGGTGATGGGCACCCAGTATCCATCACATGATTTATCACAGGTGTGAAGAGAAGTCTTGCCTTCCCTCTGCCTCCCTGGGGTCCGTAACTCCTCTGTGATCAGTCTCCACCTGACTCTTCTGCTTTGGGAGGAAGAAAAGGAAGGCAGAAGTGTTTACTGTGGCTATTGGGGTGAGCAGAAGAGAAGAGAGACAGATGGGAAGAGGACCATTGGGAAGATAGCTTAGTCTCTCGAGTGCAAGCAAGAGGACCTCAATTTCCAGACCCAGTTTAAAAAAAAAAAAAAATAGTAGGTCATAGTAAAATGCTTATGCGCCCAGTGCTGGGAAAGAAGAGATGGGGGAATCCCTGGGACTCTGCTAGCCAAGCAGCCTTGCATATTTGCAGAGTTCCAGACCATTAAGACACCCTGTCTCAAAACAAAACAAGGCGGATGATGCCTAAGGGACAGCACCCAAAGGTTGTGCTCTGGCATCCACAGCACCCAGGTGCAGATGGTCACCCCCCCCCCCCGCCCCTCACACACACACACACTGAGTGAGGGAAACACGGTGCCAGCCTACCTGGAAGAGCATGGTCCTGTTCCTCTCCGAGTCTGAGGGCTGCACGTGACTGGGCGCGCTTGCGTGCCTCCGTCTTGGCTGCGGTTTCTGACTGTTCTCATGAACCTTCTTTTGCAGGACGCCCGTAACACTGCTGCACCGAGATCGGAACTCCTGCTGCTCGTCAAAGCCACAGTCTTCCAAAATCCTCTCCGGGAAGCAAACCCGAGAGCTGGCCAGTGGGGAAGGCAGGGCACGGTTGTTGACTGTACCATCTGCCTTCTCAGGGAGGCTGTCATCTGGGGACACGGGAGACTCAGCCTCGAAGACACCCAGCTCGTCCCCGGGGTCACCCCCTCTCTCGCCCTGCAGCTTCAGACGCCGCTGCTCATGCAGGCTGAACATCTCCTTGCAGTCATCAATGAGGCTGGAGGGCGCCTTCTTGTGGGTCACGATCACCCTCCCGCAGTAGAGCACTTCGAACTTCTGTGAGTTGTAGAAGGCATCCTCGTTATCTTTGCTGGGTTTCGAGTCCTCCTTCATGGCAGCCTTGGATAATTGCCTGATGCTACTGATCACATCTGGAACCTGGGGAAACAAGTGAAATCCTCCTTTGAGTGGCATGTCCTCAGAACATTTATGCTTACCCGGACCGGGTGCACGAGGAATAGATTTTCATCCTGAATGACAGAACGCAGGATGTACAGCGTCATTAGTTAGGACACAGAACCTTCAAAAAGAATAATTTTTAATCATTGGTAAAAGTTTTGAATGCCCTTCTGCTGGAAGGAATGGAAGTTCCAAAAGTGAGATCAAATCCAGACGCCCTCATCAGCATTAGCAAACTAAAGCCACCAGAGCCAAATGTCCACCACTTCAGTGCACACACAGACACAACCGGCATAACCAGCATGCCTCAGGAGTACTTTCTTTTTTTTTTTCTTTTTCTTTTCTTTTTTTTTTTGGTTTTTCAAGACTGAGCTTCTCTATTGTAGCTCTGACTGTCCTGGATCTCATTCTGTGACTCTGTAGACCAGGCTGGCCTCGAACTCACAGAGATCTATCTTCCTCTGCCTCCCAAGTTTTGGGATCAAAAGCGTGGGCCACCACTGTCTGGCTCCCAGATATTTTCTTGCTTTACCACTCCCTACTGCTTAAAACCTTCAATGTTCTGTAGAATTGATTATGTAAGGCAGAATTTACGTTCTCAGAGGATGGAGACTTCGAACTCTATTTTTCTTGCATTTTTCTTCCTAAGCGCCTAGAATAATTCCTGGATCAGAAACATTATATGTAGAAAGTCTTTTTGATTTCAGATGTATACGTAAGATTTACCTGTATAATATATACATTATCTATTATATATTATCGAATATATTATATACAATATATAATATATATTATACATGCAGGCCTTGTATATACACCTGAAATACATACATACATACATAATACATACAAACACAAACAAAATATGTATGTGCGTGTGTGTGTTTGTGTGTGTGTGTAGATATATTTGATGCTGACAAAGACCAGAAGGAGGCATCAGATCCCCTGAAACTGGAGTTAGAGATAGTTGTGAGCCACCAAGTAGGTGTTGGGAATCAAACCTGGGTCCCGCAAGAGCAGCAAGTGCTTGTAACTGCTGAGCCATCTGTCCAGCCCTTGTAGAAAGTTTTTTAGTTGTGCTTTTTAAATTTTATTTCATTACTACCATTTAAATGGTTTTGGTACAGCCTCAGAGTTAGATTCTGCAAGTGAGATTGCATACAGCTAGCTCATCGCTACTTTTTGTCAAGTTCTCTGTACTACTCATTGGACCTTTCTTTACTGTTACGTGGAGAATGGAGACCTCTTCAGTGAAGGCCTGAGCAGCAGCTGAACTGCCACAGCTGCCGGGACTCTCCTCTGTGACCATGGAAAAGGCCCAACACCTCAGTGAAATTCAGTAAATAGCTCTGTTTACATAAGCAGAGCCTGTTATCCTGAAGTCTAAGCTGTGTGGGTAATTTCACCTTCCAGTAATTTAAAGTGTTTACACCATAAAATGGATTTCAATTGCCTTCAATATCTTCTCCCAGACTGTGACTCACCACAGCTTCAGTGACCTGGGCCACACACGCTAGCCACAAAACCCAGCTGAGGAGACCCAGCTCTGCTTTCGCTTCTGATGTGAGAGACACAGAAGCAAATCACGTATCCTTGATTTGCCCTGCCTTTGTACCCTTTGTAGCCCCTGCCTACACACCCACCCCACAGGAGAAAAGACATACTGTTCATTATCATTACTGTAGGAACAGTAAGGTATCCATAGTAGAGAAGTGAATTATCAGAAACACACACACATTCTTTTCCAGAATTTGCTTATGGGATCCAAATAGAAATGGAGTCTCTCTCCAGGACTGGCACATATCTGGTTTGGTAGCATTAATATTGTTCTTCTATAGCATGGTGCTAAATGGCATATATTTATTGGTGCGGTTATGAATACTGCTGAGTAATTTGAATATTCTGTGTATGTGTTACATCTCTCCAACATCTCTTTCCTGTACTGTGACACCTAAGTTTTTATGTGAGAAAAAACTAAGCTGTTGAAATTTGTATAAGCGTGGGCTCAGAACCTGAATGAATACTGGTGCGTGTGTGTGTGTGTGTGTGTGTGTGTGTGTGTGCGCGCGCGCGTGCATGCTTAGATTCGGGAGACAAAGCTTCCTCAAAAATGAGGAACCATAGCTTCTCTCTTTGCTCATTGCTTACTCACACTAGGGATTGCCTGTGTGTTTCCAGAACACCTCCAAATGCTGCAGAGCAACCCGCCATATACACTCTAGCTGTGCATTCCAGTTACTTGTGTTCTGGCAACAAATATCCCAAACTGCTCAGATGCTGCCAGCAGCCCACACAGCCTGATTCAGACGTACAGTTAATTCAAGGAGCTGTTTTATTCTGGGCAACATTTACTCTCCAACAGAAACTAAACCGGAAAAGATGCCAGCCAGCTAGACACTAGGAAGTGTATAGTCGAGGCTAGCTCTGCTGATGTCTTGCTCAGTTGCCTCTGGGGAATGGTGTTTCACCTCTGCAAGCTAGAGTTGTCAAGAATGAAAGGCAATAGATGGTCAAAAGAGCTCACTTAGCCAGTCAAAATCTGTGAATCTGTTTCTAGATCAGTGTCAATATGATATAAGAAAAGGAAAACTTTCATCACTTTAACATTAATCCAGAAAAGGCCTACATTGTTGGAACTGTTCATTTCCAGCACTGCAGATAATTTAACAGACAACACAACGAAGGGAGCTTGTCCAAGTGTCTTGTTCCATTTTGAAAAAAAACACAGTACCACCTTTAACTGGAAGTTTGTTGTTACACCTCCAGGGACTCAATAACATAAGATTCAAGCACTGAGACTCAGACATTAAAGCTACCCACATGCTAGAGCCCTCCAGCTCCCCCAGAAGGTACTACTAGCTCCTTTGACACACGCTGCTATTTCTCATCAGTTAAACATGGTTATCTAACATCTTCAAAAATATTGATACTTTTAAACTACAATTTGCCCAACTGAAGAGAACAGCAATTCTACCACTACCACACACTCATCTAAAGAAACGATCCTCAACCTGTGGATCATGACTCCTTCTGAGGTCCTAGGACGTTTTCACAAGGGTCACCTAAGACCATCTGCATATCAGATACTCACATTACGAGTCATAACAGCAGCAACACTACAGTTACGAAGTAACATTGAAAATAATTTTAAAGTTGGGGGCCGTTACAACATGAGGAACTGCATTAAGGGTTGCAGCATTAGGAAGCTGTAAACAGCTGGTCTAAAGGCTCCTGAAAACACGGGATAAAACCATGGAGTGCAGAAAGCACCAAGGAGAGATACCTTCAATCAGAAAGCCAGCTGACACCGGTGTCTCCATAGACAGCATGAAGAGTGGCAGACGGAGGGCGTCCCTGGCCTGCCCCTCTGTCCCTCTTTCTGAACAAGCCAGCCACAGTTTTAGGGTTGCTGTTCCACATTATCACTGTGTGGCCAATGAGGAGACTCCCCAACCTATTGCTTCAATAGTTAAGAATTCCTGAGTCTGCAGTCAGGAAATAAGCAGATTGCTCGGATGAAGGCGCCAAAGCTTCAGCTAAAAAAAAAAAAAAGAGGAGGAGGAGAGGAGGTGGAAAGGAGGAGGAGGGGAGGAGGAGGAGGGGAGGAGGAGGAGGAGGAGGAGGAGGAGGAGGAGGAGGGGAGGAGGAGGAGGAAGAAGACAAAGACGAAGATGAAGAAGAAGAAAAGAAGGAGGAGAAGAAGAAGAAATGCTTTATTTTTGATGACTATTCCCTTTCCTCTGCTCTTTAAGCACGGGTCTAACATTTACTAATTGTACAGATAAGAGAATTTAATCTATAGTTGGAGCTCATTTTCCTAAATGAAATAAACTTTCATCTCCTGAAGAGAGACTTCAGGAAATATTTTTAAATGGATGCAAACAGGAATGCAAGAGCATGCTTCCTGAAATGAAGCTTTCGAAAGATGAACTGGGTCTACTGTTTACAGTTGATGGGAGCCTAGCTGTTTGGTTCGTTATCAACCTTTTTATAATAGTTAGAAGTGGGCACACCAGTAATGAAATAAAAAAGCTGAGGGAAAATATTACAGAACATGTCAGATAAACTGAAGGAGCTGGCTACTAGGAATAGCAGTTTGCAGTAGCCTCACCCACATCCAAGGGATATGGAGTCTGTCTTGTAAATATCACATGCCCTTAGAGGAAGGGTAGGTCTTTGTAATTCTGCGCTGCTTAAAACACAAGCTGGTAAGGGTGGGAGAGATGGCTGAGTGGTGGTTCCCAGCACCCACACATAGTCACTCACAACGACCTGCGATTCCAGGAGACCTCATGCCCTCTTCCGACCTCTACAGGAACTTGCACTAATGTACACAAACGCCAGACAAACATACTTTGTTTTTCTTAAGGCAAAGAAAAAACTATAGATTGTCTAAGCAGTGAGAGATATTGGAAGAAGTGCATAACCCGAAATTGAGCATTTTTAAAAAGAGTAGTTTGGTCACTCGGTTCTATAGTCTCTACCTGGCTTAACACTCTCATCATCAGACAATGGAGGATGTCGGGAGGTACGCACACACCATGAAGCAGTCTGTAACAGTGGAGGATGATGGGAAGTACGCACACACACCATGAAGCAGCTAGTTTCTATTAGAGAAGCATTACGGGTCTTAGCCACTTCTCCAGACACTGCTGCCTTGGCAGCACACCCATTTCACACTTTAGTTCGAGGTGAAGCTGTCTGGAAACTTCTTCTTCGTATTTTTAGATGATGTTCCTTGTGAATCCCAAGCTGATCTTGAGCTCCGTGGCTCATGCAGCCCGCTACTCTCGGCCTCTGGTAGATGCGACTACAGACGTATACTGTCACATTCAGCCTCGCTTCTAATGTTTTTCCCCCCAAGTCCTTCAGATTCTTGCATTTGTTTTAAAACCCTAGTTATTAATGTCAGAGTAAAAGGTATGATTTAAATTTTAATTACTCTGCTTAAGTAATTCTATGGAACAAGGATGTAGCTTCCTGGGAGTGCTAGGTGGAGCTGTTCAGGAGAGATAATCTTGAATCGCCCTTGCTCAAGGACAACCTCTTGGATTATTGGGTAGGGAGTGTTTAGATCCCGAGTTGATCCTACTGCACCGGATGTGCTCCAAAAGCACCGGATGTACTTGTAAGTCACTTGTAGGCGGGATATAACCAGACAGGAAGCACATCAGGATAGATGCTTGCCACTGATTGGACCTGGTGGGAAGTACATAGCCTTACGGGTTCTGCCTTTTTAAGCACCTGTGCTACGGGATTCAAGGCCATTCTTTGGGAGCTCTGGAAGTGACATGTTCACTCCATGGGTACCTCAGAATGGACCTGGTCAGAGTCCATCTTGCTGGACAGTATTTAATTAATTTAATTAAAGTTTGCTTGCTTCAGATTTGGCTCAATTGTCACGGTCTTATTCTAGACTGAATTTGGGATTCACATTATTTCAAAATAAATGTTCCACAGTAAGATAACGTTTAATTTGGAGTGGGTGCAGATTCAAAATAGACTAGAGTAATAGAGTGACTTTGAAAGTGTTGTTTAAGTCTACATCATCACTGTTTGCCCAATGAGAAAACTTCCCAACCGTAATTGCTTCAAAAGTTAAGTATTTCCTGAATAACCGTAAAGCTCTCGGAGCCCTTGAGGATGGAGAAACAAACTTCTTACATCAAAAGTTAAAGCAATAAAGAAGATAATGAGATTAAAAGAGACTCTTCAGAGCCAAAGAAAGCAGACCACAGCAGCTCCATGACTTGAACCAGACTTCTGCGAGCAGCTTTGGTTTTGATGTCTGGGCTATGAGCCAAGGTGGTTTCCTCCTCACCCAGGCTTCAGTTCTTAGGAACCCTCAGCTACTTTGCTCCAAACTCTAGCAACCTCTCAGCTTTTCTCTCACCGTTTCCCTGATACCGAGTTAGCATGGAGGTGGATTTGTTTAACCTTTCTGCCAAGTTCTCTCCCCAATTCTGTCTTACTGTTCGTAGCATGGAATTCCTTCCATGGGAAACATGTTTTGGTTTATTTTTACTTATGTGTTTGTGTGTGTTTGTGCATGTACACATGCATGTAAGTGCCCACAGAGGCCAGAAAGGAGCATCAGAGCCCTCAGATCTGGAGTTACAGGTGTTTGTAAGCTTCCTGGTTTATGCACTGAGCCTCTGGCCCCTTGCAAGAGCTCTTAACTTGTGAGCCTCCAGACCCCGTGTGTATCTTTTTAGCCCATGACCATTACAAACTGCATGAGTATATACCATACACAGGAGTAACCCACAGGAAATCTTGGGGAATCATGTGATTTGATTAAGAATAGAATCCCCTTAGAAGTGCTGGCGCTCAATGATGGAGGGAAAGATAACAGGACTCAAGGTGAGGTGAGTGATAAGAAGTTAGAAGAAAAAAAGCCATTTGCCATATTTGCTGTCACAAACCACTGTTTTGAAACAGGTGCGACTCCTTGCGTGGCACAGTAGAAAAGCACAGAGCATGAACTTCACCCTTGGCGGCAGCCTCACGCTAACACCTACTGCTGCTTATAGAAGGGTCTACGTCTGTCTTGAGTTTTTCATCTGGAAAGTGAACATCACAACCCTTATCTCAGAGGTAAGCTGGAAAAAACCTGAATAAAATGTGCAAATTTGCCTGGAAATGTTGGGGCAGTAAAATAGTCACCAATGTTTAATTAAAGCTGAAGTATGATTCTGTCTTGTGCTGTATAAGGAAATGAAAAGAGTCTGAAGCCATGGCAACACAAAAAATCCTGGCCTTCATGAACCAGGGAGAGGTGAGAGACAGGGAGGTAAGAATACGATGCAAGACAGGTAAAATATTGGGGATTTTAGAGAGTGGAATTTTTCAAGAAGAGATTAATTCGAGGAATGAGGAAAAGTTGGAAGGAAAGGACACCTGTATAAGACTCTACAATTTTAGAGAAAGGGCTCTCCGTAAAGCACTAGCATAAAAGCCAAGGCCAGTAAAGACCTTGGTCCTACAGATACCTGCAGGAGGCACATTACGGGCGGCAAGGACATCGAGTCCAGGCTCTGGCCACACACTAGCCTGGTGTGTCCAGGGCTGAAAGCACTTCAGCTTTTATTCTTAGTGTGGCTGACTGAGTGGACATGATTGTGTTATACTTCCAAAGGCTACCTCATGAAGACAGACATCTGTGATGATCCAGGGAAAGTTACCAAGGGCTCACGTAGAAGCACCCATGTCGGGGAGGCAAGCAGCAGCCCGCGTCTCCATATAATTTCAAAGACAGTGTGGGTTTTGATGACAGAGAGAGCAGAATAACTTCATATTTGAGAGGCAGAAGAATTAGGGAAACAGAGCTTCAGGGCAACAGAATGGAAGGAGCATCTGAAGGCATTAGGAGCTTGGTTTGGGCTATAAATTTTGAGATGTGCCTAGACACCCAAGGGCAGTGTCAACAGGCGGCTGTGTCTACCTCTGTAGCTCCAAGGGCAGGGTAGAGCTGACATGGGAAACTCGAAGCAATTGTCATGCAGATAGCCTTTAAAGCTGTAAGATTACATGGTTTCATAGGGAGATTTTGTATAGGAGCTGGGGAGATGGCTCAGTGGGTACAGGGCTTGCTGTGCAAGCATGAGAACCTGAGGTTAGATTCCTCAGAAACCATGCAACGTCAGCCAGCGGGACACACATTCAAAATCCCAACATCTCACCAGATGGGAGGTCTCCCAGAACCCTCTGAGGCCAGCAAGCCTGATATATTCAGCAGTGAACAAGACAACTGATGTCCAAGGATGACCCCTGACCTCCACTCTGTGGTGTGTACATGCCCACTCCCACACGCACTTTAAAAAGGAAAGGGCTTTGTGTAGGTGACAGAGGGAAGTCAACAGAGATGTGGAAAATGAGACACACAGAGGAAAACACCCCCAAGGTTACCCTGAGTCTCAAAGTGCTTACAATGCAGAAGATGAAGAGACATGAAGCAAGGAAAATACAGCAAGAGCCGGAAATAAAAAGCACTTGAGAAGAGGACCCTACAGCCAGTAATAATAAAACAACCAATCTGGGATCATAGTGGCTTTGTTATGCAAGCTCACAGACACACACACACACACACACACACACACACACACACACACACAAATTGGGGGTCTGCAGGCAAAATCCTTACTAGAATAGGTCAGAAAACAAGTACCGGAATGAAATCTGCAGCAACAAGGACAGAACTATTATTAAGGCAGGAGAGATAGAAAAAATAATGGGGCTAAAGAGTTAGCTCAGCTGTTTTTTCTTGCTCTTCAGAGGACCCAGGATCTATTCCCAGCACCCACATGGCAGCTCACACCCATTTGTAACTCCAGCTCCAAGGACTCTGGTTCTCTTTTGACCTCCTCAGACATAAGGCACAATCTTGGTGCACAGACATACATGGAGGCAGAACACTAATACACAAAAAATAAAATAGATCTAAAAAAATCATTATAAATAAAAAATTTTAAATGGTGTCTTCCAACAGAGAATGCCCAGTGGTGATGGCCAAAGTGGTAAGCTAGAAAATGGTGGCCGAACTGCAGGAACACACCTGAGGCAGGAACAGTTCAATGCATGGGGGAAGGGGCTGCAAGGGCACTGGTGTGGGCAAGTATGGGGGTGGGGTAGCAGGCTTCCTCCCTCAGCTCCTTTACTCTCCTCTGTAAACCACAAGGCAGGCTCAGGAGCAGAGCTGAGGACAGGGAGGACGATTCCACAGAGCACTGAATGTGAGACATTAAATTTAAGTCAAAGTGATTACAGGCTAAGTTGTGAGGTGAAGTTGACTTGTAATCTTAAGGCCACTCTTTCTGAGGTCTCACAGAGGCAATTATAGTTGAATTGAAGCTCTCACCAGAGAGCTTAACTACCTCAGGTGAAATTGGGCAATGGAAAACAGGAATCTGCGCTATTAAATGAAGTCACGTAAATAAACTACTTTCCTGGCATAGGCTGAGCCTGGGAACTATTCTAAGGAGTATTGTATTGGTTGCCTTCCCTGTTGCTATGGCAAATTACCTATCAAAAGCAACTTGGGAAGGAGTTTATTTGGGCTCATAGTTTGAAGGGATATGGTCAATCATGGACAGGAAGGCATGGAGGCAGAAACACGAGGTAGCTAGTCACGTTGTGTCTAATGCCGGTAAGATACAGAAAAAAAAAAAAAACTCCTTTCCTTTGCTTGTTTTCACCTTGTTCTAGAATCCCAGTCCATGGATGTGCCACCCACATTCAGGGTGAGTCTTCCCTCGATTAAATCTCTTGGAAACACTCCCACAGACAGGCCCAGAGATGTGTCTCCTAGGTGATTCCAAATCCAGCTAGGTTAACAGTGAAGATTAACATCACTAATATATTTTGGAGTAAGTCTGCATGTACTTACGGGTAAAAGAAGAGAACATTTTGTATCTTACCCAAAACGTCTGGTTATCAAGTTTTTGTGTTGCTTGTGAAAAATAAACCTCTCTTTCTTTTCTTATGTAGATATGATTTTCAAAAAGCCAAATAAAAAGAAAGTTATTGAAACATGAGAGTAAAGTTCCTTATACACATGTACTCAAGAAAGTTAATCTATTTCCCAATTGCAGTAACTCAGAGCATAGTTCCAGGAAGCACTCTGCATTGCTGTAATTTATGATGGCACTGTGAGCTCCATGGTTCTGAATGCTGCAGAGCCATGAAATCAACACAAAACACAGTGAATCAACCTATTGATTGTATTTGTCAGAATACGTACTTAACGCTGTTTAATACTACCTGCATTTACTTCAATGACCACGAGGGGGCGCTTTCTCACATGGGCTAGTGTAAGATCACTGCAAAAAAAGTAATATTGAAAAAAAATGATAGTGTTTATAAAATATTATTACACTGCTCTTATGTTAGGCTCATAAAATCAACCACTTGGAAGTAAAGTAACTGGAAATCTGAATAATTAAACACGTGCGCCAATAAAATTAACAAGATAATAAAAATAAGGTTGCTTCGAAAAAGAGTATAGTAAAGTCAGGATTCAATGACCTTTAACCTGTTAAATACGTTCCCGGAAGATAATAAACGTAATGAGAAAAATACGCCTTTATCGGGACATATGAAAATACAAAGCCTTCTAAACCAAATGCCAAGAGAGGACAAAGGGCAGCTAATACATTTCAACTCAAGAAATGTCTGAAGTCAAGAGGAGAGACGGCACGGTTGTGCAACGGAATGAGAGCAAGGGGGTAACGCTAATCCCAGAGGATCTGGACACCACCAGTTCGCTGAGATCAGTAGATGGAGTTGTAACAGTATCAGGAAACAAAAACGCCGCACATTTCTCAGAAACCTATTTCTGTCCTGGCGTCCCATATCGCTTCAGATATTCGTAACAGCACAGTGGATCTTTCACACTGTTTATCACTTTTACAGAGATTTCAGTTGCTTAGAAACGTTATCATTAATCCCCAAAGGTGCATCTGTCCCTCTTCTTCCAAGAAGAAAAACAAAACAATCCTAACTACATATCACCCTCAGATAAAAGGAAAAGACACAATTGCCGCTCTCCAAAAATAGGTCAGAATGAAGGGCAGCCACAGCAGCCAGATGCTTGCTCTCTGACCCGGGTTGGCACATTTCACGGGTGACAGAGCCCCACAGCCGATATTTGTGCTGGAGCTCTGTGTGACACTGCCTCCGCCCCTCACGGTAGGGCTTACCCCCTGGAAACGAGAGTAATAGTGAAATGTGTCTAATGCAGCTGTTGCCGGCAAATGAAAAATTAACAGTACGATGTCTTCCACGGGGTGCACGTTCAGATCTGGGAGCACAGTTAACATCAACCACCCAGGGAACTCTCTTTCCAGAGAGGACAACTTCAGCTCTCACATCGGCAGACCAGAGGTATTCCTCACTGTTCATTAAAACCACAGAGCCACCTCCCCCTTCTGCCCTTCTTCAATTGTATAATCTGCCAAAATGACACTGAAGGGAATGTAACCATTTAAGTGGCTCAGAGGACATGATTTTTCCTGTCACCGTCATAGTAGTTGGGGAGATGGCTCGGTGTGTAAGTGTTTGCATGATGAGGACCCAAGGTCAGGTCCCCAGCATCCACTCAGGTCAAAGCCAGTGATGGAGGTAGCTGCCTAAACTCCCAGCAGCAGAGGGACTGAGACAGGTGGATGGTAGAGGCTCATCAGACAGCTAGTCTAGCCCAAACAGTGAGCTCCAGGTGCAGTGGAAGACCCTGTCTCAAAAAATAAGGTGGAAAGTGATTGAAAAGACCATCATGTCTCTACATGCACCTGTGCAGGGATGGAGAGATAGAGACAGAGAGAAAGAGAGAGAGAGAGGGAGAATGTAGTAAACTTAATACCTGAATATCTTCCAAGTACCTCCATTACAAAGATTAATGATTATGCCAGTGTTAGCATTATAATCAACATGATTTGAGATAAACTAGTAAAATCTGTTCAATAGTCACTGTACATGGTGTGATCCTGTGAACAGAATTCAATTTCACCAGCATACTCAATCAAGTGAGGTATCTAAGTAACTTCAATTAAGAGACCAAATTCAAAGCAAACCAGGAGTTCTACCATTGACACGTGAACTACTTTGGGAATCATCCGAATGGTTTAGCTGTGTTAGGCATGGCTTTAAGATCTAAGTAGCATCCTCCCTAATTAAAACAGACCGCCAATCCTTGAACCCTCCCCAGTCCACTCTCTGTCCCTCACAATGTAGCTAGACAAAGACATAGGGAACAACTCTGGTGACAGGTATAGGGTTGTTCACGCTGTCCCAGCCAGGTCAGTTTGAGATGTTCCCTAATGTCACCACAACAGTAGATGACAGACAAGTTATTTTCCCCTGAGGCCTCCAGCTGTTAGGTTAGCTGGGTACCACAGGTGTTCATATGCTTTCCCTGGAGAAAGTTAGTCTGCAGTAACATGAAATGAAACCAAGAAAAAAAGAAAATTAAAAAAAAAAAGAAACGAAATGAGGGAATCCTCATAGGGTCGAGTCTCTTATTAACGTAGGATAAAGACATCCTGGGAGGCGAGGCTGAAGGGCTCTTGGCCTCCTGCAATCCTGGGCCATTCCAGGATTCCTTCAAATGAAAGCTTCCACTCTTTCGTAAGAGTTCTAGTCAATATGACTGGTGTTCGAGAATACACATTAATCTGTCGGTTGTGAAACTATTAGAACCTCTGGAATTCAATCATCAGCATTGGATTCATCAATCATGATTAAAGTGTAAAACACCTGACTATACAGCACACTGAGATGGTCGCCTCATCTAAAACACAGTGCAGGAGACAGGCAGAGGCTAGGTAAGTGGTTCAGCAATTAGAGTGCCTCCCCCGAAATCCCGATCGGAGATCAGACCCGGCACCCACATCAGTGTCCCCACAAACACCTAAGTCTCAGCTCCAAGTAGGGTCAGAAACAGGATTGCTCAAGCCTCCTGCCTTCCAGGATAACCGAGGCATGATCCCAAGTTCGGGGAGGGGCTGTTCCTCAGAAGAAAAGGCAGGGAATGGCAGAGATGGACACCTGATGCCCTCTTCCGAGTCTCCCTGCACAGGCACAGGCATACACACACACACACACATTCACACACACACACACACACACATTCACACACACATACATTCACATACATTCACACACACACACACACACATTCACACACACACACACACATCCACATACGTTCACACACACACACACACACACACAATCACACGCGCCACAAATAAATAAACATAGATCAATACGTTATTATATAAAGTGCAGTTAAAAGCTTAGGGATGTTTGGCATTACTTATTATCAAGATCAGATTTTTTTTTTGTTTTGCTTATCTAGCTATCTAGTTAAGATAAAGTCTTTGATCTTAATTAATGTCAACTGTACTCCACGCTACAGAACAGAAAGAGAAAAATAATGGAGGAAGAAAAAGAGGGGTATCAGTCCCTTACACACACGCGCGCACACACACACACACACGTACAAATACATGCACAAATACATGCATACATGTATACATATACACACAAGTACACACACATGCACCCACAGGCCAGCACACAAACCATGGACATTCTGTTAAGCATAGTTTCTTAAGGAACTGGTGCATAGTAAATCTACTTATACCCCATTGGCCAGATCAAGAGGAACTTCTAACAAAAGATTAGCTAAGAATTACAGCCCTGGCTCTAGATGACAATATACCAAGTTTAAAATTCTATCCAAAGAAAGGAGAAGAGACATCAGAACAACTTGTGTCCTTGTCATAATTGCCAATGATGCATTACACAGAAAACAAATCAGTCAGTGCTCTTCAAGAAGAAAAGCTAGAGATCGATGGAAAGCAAATGACATAAGCCACGTAATGACTAAAGAGAAAGAAATCAGGCCAAAGCTACCGAAATGTGTACTAAGGAAGATTTTACTGGGTACTTCAAAACATTCCCAAATTAGGCTCATGGGACACTACCCTCTTCCCTGATGAACTGCTGTCTACTGATGTATTCTGGGGCAGGGGGATCATTATCTTCAGATTGTACCTACTGGTGATCACCCTCCTCCCCCAGGTTCCACTGAGTAATTTCAAAGCTATTGTGGCGTCCATTGTCCTGGTTAAACCAGCGGGTCACAAAGCAAAGCAAAAAGACACTTCGTTATATAGTTTTAAATGTCAACTTTCCACAATCTAGAACCATCTAGGAAGACAGTCTGAACTAGACTGCCAAGATCAGTTTAGCCTGTGGACATCGATGTGAGAAGGTCTGGCCCATTGCGAGTGGTACTGTTCCCTGAACCATACAGGGCAGGTGAAGCCCATGTGAAAGGAAGCGTGTGTGCCTTTGTTTCCCTGTGCTCTTGACAGTGGATGTGGTGTGGCCAACTGTCGTGGGCTCGGCTGCTGTCACTTCCTCACATGACGAGCTGTAGCCTGGAATTGTAAGCCAAGGAAACCGTCTCCGTTGGTCTTTTTCTTTTTCGGGATACTTTTAGCACATTAACAGAAAAGTAACCAGGATAGGCCTGATCGTGAAAAAGAGGCGTGGAGGAAAGAGAGGACTTCCGAGGGTGGGAGATGGGGGGGGGGGGGCACGGTGAGAGTAATCAGGACACGTTGAATACATGTACGAAATTATCAAAGAACAAACAACAGCTTTCCGAAATGAAAGAAATAAACGCCATTACAAACCCTGAAGGACAATCACGGGACTGTTACCCTCAAAACAGTGGAGCACTTCAGACCGTAACACTAGGAAGCTGCATCCACAGACATCCCCAAGACAGCATTAGTCTGCTGCTCTTAAATTCACTTCTGCCTTTCTACAGGGGCAGCAATGGGGCAGGGGATACCCGCTTAAAATGTATGTCAACCTGCAATGTGTTTTTACTAGGTGTTGCTCTGGTGTGATCACGAAACAGTATGGTTAATAAATTAAAGTCATAATTTCAATTTTATAATTGCTTTTTAAGCACAGAAAAAACAGATTCAATTCGTTCCAGCAGGCCAGACACAGGAAGCAGCATCCCACTTGTGACCGCCGTTTATCTTGTCACAGGAATTTCCTGAGCAGTAGAGTGTCACCTGCCATTGCCTGTAGCTTTTCATTCCAACATCCCAGGTGTGCGTTACAGACATCTGTCTTCGCAGGCAGGGTGTACTATGCTTAACATAAAGCTTCCGTCTGAGTCCTAGTTTGTGAGGGGGGTCTCATGCTTTCACGGTAACACAGCTGGAGTTCTCCATCTCCTAGCCGTCTGCTAAATAAATCTCAAAAATGGAAAGAAAGCCTACACCAAAGTGAGACCTTTTCATGTCAAAATATGCCACCACTTCTGTCCAAGAAGTAGACCCTGTTATCTCAGGGAGAACTGCTCAAGAGTAACAGCCACGGCTATCTGCTTGCTTGTATACACTTTATTCTTCAAATCCATAGAAGGTTGACTGAGAATTTTCTTTTTGACTCTCTACTGACCTCATATTTGTTCCTAGAAGAAACATTCCCAGCAATTCCCTTGAATGTAGGTTTCAAAATGGCTCTGAAAACCAATAGGAACTGAAAGGCAACAAGAACACGAAGGCACGAAGGCTCAGTTGAAAGGCAATGGTATCATTTGCATTATAAGTACCACAGGTCCGTCCTCAAACAGATGAGCAAACAGATCGCCACGTGACTTCAGTACTACTCAAGCCTGAAGTCCAGTCACAACACACAACAGCTTGAACTATAAAACTTTCTTCTCTCCCCGCCTCTTCTTTGAACATGGTCTCAATATACAACCCCAGGTGGCTTGGAACTTTTGATGGAGACCAGGTTGGCCTCAAACTTGGATTTCCACCTGCCTCTGCCTTCCAAGTGCTGGAATTAAAGGCATGCTCCACAACACCCATCTATCATTTTAATGTTCTGATTTATAACGCACGCACACGCACACACACACACACACACACACACACACACACACACACACACACCAGGGCGCTTATTAAACATTAAGGGTTTTCTGGGCAACACCATTCACAAAATGAATTCATAAAAGTGGTATCCAATAACATATTAAGGGTATATAAATTATTGTTCTAGTTGCTTAGACTCATTCATTGTATTCTCTCTTTAAAAATAAAATAATCTTATGATGTGGGAGTTTTCTATCATAAAAGTTTCAGAGCTATAAATAATAATTTTCAGTATGTTAAAGAGCAGTTCCTAATGTTATATGGTGTCTGACAGCATTTTGTTAGTGTAACACCCATTTGATGATCTTTTTCGACCTTCACTTCAGATTTCTGCGTGTACTAATTTGTGTAATAAACACACGGGAACATAGTTTCACATGTTCTTCTCTTCGGAGCTGAATCTCTGGCTGTGTGTCCTCAGTCAAGGAAGTGGGGAGAAAGGAAAGGAGTTATTCAGCTAGTTCCTCCCAACCCCCACTTATGTACTTAGCCCAGAAACCCAACTCCTGGAATGGCGCTTCCCACATTCAGGGTCAGCCACGGCGCCTTGTGTAGCATGACCAGAGGTGTATCTGCCAGGTGATTTTAAACCCAGCAGAATTGATGTGAAGATTAACCGTCGAATACTATTAACTCTCCCTGGGATGAGCCCTAGTCCCCTCTCTCCTCTTCCCCTAGACTAGCAACCCCATGCTAAACGATACAGCCAGGTTAATTCATCTAAGTCAAAATTTGCTGATCTCATTCTCCTTGTAATGCCTTGTCCGCAAAGCTTCCTCGGTGACCACACGGGGTCTACTGAACTTCCAGTGTGGAGGCTTACCCGGTGTTCACGCTGCCTGGCTTACTCTACATGCTTTGCTCTGCATCTTTGTATACGGAGGGCTTCCTGCTTAAAAATCTTCCCTTTTAATCTCTTTAAAACTATGTTTCCCAATACTGAAGTGTCTTACCACTGCTAAAGGCAAGCCCAATGTGACTAGGAAAAATAGCTTTACATTTTAATTAATTTACATTTGAGTTTTAAAACAGATGCCCCAATCGGTTGTTGGAAAACGTTAAGGTGTGATTAGGATGAATTATATAAATAAACGCACTCTTTCCACTGTTAAGTTTCGTGACCGTTACATGCGATCAAGTATTTCCACTAAAAAGTCAGGCGGTGATTGAAAGGTGTTGACCACACACAGCAAATATCATCAAATCAGTACAATAAATAGACAATTTCATACTGATTTTTGCTGATCACATACTGAAATTGCAGTATTATAGACAAGCTGGGTTTTAAAAAATACTATCAAAATTAGTTTCACTTGTTTCTTTCAATCGGTTTGCCACCAAGTTTTAAATCACCCTTGTCCAGTGACAGAGCAATAGCTCGGGGGCTAAGAGCACTGGCTGCCCTTCCAGAGGACATGGATTCAATTCCCAGCACCCACATGGCAGTTCACAACCATCCATAACTCCAGGCCCAGGGGATGTGATGCCCTCTTCTGCCTCCCTGGACACCTGGTACACATGTAGTACAAAACACACACACAGTCAAAACACCAAATGCAATAAATTAATTAATTAGAACACATGACTTATACTGTATTTCAATGTGGACACCAACACGTTAGGATTCTAAATCCAGGTACCCTTTAACATCAGGTCAGATGTCATGAATTCTATTGAAAGCCTACTCAGAACCTTTTATCTAGAAAGGACCTCGTACTCACATGCACGGCACACAGCAGCTCTCCGTAAGTATTTATTCAACAAACTGCTCAGATAGTTTGGGTTTATCCTCATGGTACTTTATACATTGAGACATGTATACACTTTGTCTTCTACAAGGTTCTAAGCTACTTCTTTTCATCCTTTCTCACTTCAGGAATCCAATTACCCAAAATCGCTGGCACCAAGAGGCCTTTGAGATTTGGAATATTTATTAAGTTTAGGAAAACGAATCAAATTTATCATACATACCAATGAGACACTTGGGGAACAAGAACCTAAGTCTAGACGTGAAATTTTCTGCTTCATTTGCCTCACATCCAGAGCTGAAGATAATAATTTTCCGTATCATTTCTAAGGGATCTGTTTTGACTATGATCCATCACTGAGATCAGATGTAAGGCACTGCAAACTGGCTGGATTCTAGAGCCAAGAACCAGCATCAGGCTCCTCCACACAAAGTAACCAGTAATTCTCCTTCGGTATACTTAACCCTGCTACATTTGGTCACACACGCCGATAATGCTCACATAAGTGCGATAATGCTCACATAGGTGTGTCTCATAGGTCTTTCTCTACCTCCAACATAAGATCCAGCATGTAGCTCACACTCAATATATGCTTACAAAAGAAAACAAAATAATATATGTTTACAGAAAGAAGAGAGGGAGGAAGGAAGGGGAAACAATGAAGAATCAAAAAGGTGATTCTGTTCACCTGAGATCGCAGTAATGAACACCCTGTACTCTGAATATTTTCACATAGGAAAGTAGTCTTCAACAAAATCCAGTATCACCCGAAAAGCAGGTGCCAGCTCTAAGAGGAGGGAGTGCCTTTGAATGGCAGCTGGCAGAAATGCAGAAAGAAACTTTAAATGAACTGCTGGGAAAGTCTCTGTAAGGACTGTTTGCTGGACTTAGCGTGGTATTCTTTTAGACGCTAATAGCTGTCAGCAAGTTCTTGTTCTGGGCTCCTAATTGGGAGTGCTTTCTATGCTTTATCTCCCTTAATCCTGCAATGATCCTTTGAAGTAAGTCTATTACTATCTTCACCTTATTGGTTAAAAAAAAAAAAAGTCATAGATGATTTAGATGACGCAGGTTTTAACTTACAGACTCACATTACCTAAATCAGGAAAGTAAGTACTTTCCAGCGTGAGAGAAGATGAACTCAGAGACTAAAGATATCCACAAGAAGACACCAAGTGCAGGGTCTAATGACAGAGTGTGCTATAAAGCTCTATGTGCTATAATCTTCAATGGTTTAGGATACTTCAATAAACACTGCCCGTTTGACGATTTCTTACAAGGAGGGCTTACTCATAAATATTAAGCAGAAAACAAAAGGGTTGGTAAGGTCGTTAAGGGTTGGCTGCATGGTCACAGATCTATCAGGATTAAAACAGTCAACATAAGAATGCAAAGTTTAATAATTACATTCTGAACACATTCATGACCCATTTTGTACTTGAAACTGTGGCCGGAGATTTTTCCACAACAATAATTTAGATATTCGTTGTCAATTTTAAAGTGCTTTCTAGAAGAATTCTCTTTCTTTAAAACTTGGTGGACTCCTTAGGGCTTCCGGATATATGGCTATAGCTACCAATATTATCACTTTAGAAATCCCAGCTGAGGGGCTGAAGAGATGGCACTTGTTCCTCTTGCAGAGAATCTGGATTCTGTTACAAAAAGCCACATGGCAGCTTACTACCATCCATAATTCCAGTTCCAGGAGATCAGGCATCTACATGGCGTACATACATAACATTCAGGCAAACACTCATACACATAAATCAAAAATAAATATTTTTTAAGGAGGAAATCACAACTGAGAAGATTTGAGGTTTTTTATTTCTGTTTGCTTTCTCTGTTATATGTATGTATCTGATGAGTGTATGCCATGTGTGTGCAGTACCCGCAGAGGACAAAAGAGGGCGTCAGGTGAGTGTGAGACTCTTGAAGTCACTGCTGGGAAAAGAACTTGGCTCCTTTGAGCAGTAAATGCCTGTAATCACTGAACCATCTCTTGACCTCCCCATACAACGGAGGAGGGTATTTTTTTCATCTTAAAACTAGTCATTATATAATAACTTCATTTTTACAGAAAAAATTAATTAGAAAACTGATATTGTTTCATAATTTTGCTAACATCTTGCAAAGGGGCAATGGATCCTCTCACCTGTTTCTACACTGAAACTGTCCTGACTCAAAGGAAGTCCAGCTGATACATATCTGTATATCCTTCTCAGACAATAGTGGATATTCTCTTTTGATATCATCCCCAAACTCAAAATGTGATGATAGTTTCTTAAAGATTTGTGGCAACATGCAATCTGGAACTTTCTATCTACTCTGCCTCACTACAATTTATTTCTTGGCCTTCCACTTCGATCAGATTGTTGAACAATGCATGACTTCGAAACTTATGCACTAGATTCAGATGCTGACTTTTTTTTTTTTTTGAAACATTGAAATATCACACTTGTTAATCTAATCACCGATCCATTCAAGTCCTTAGCACTGGCAAGCCATCAAGCCCGTGGTGACAACGTAAATTTTTCCCGAAGTCTAAATGCTGTCAGTTGCTCTCCTTCAAATGCCAAGATCACTTTGTTCATTTTCAAGAAAACGCCACTGGCGTGCTATTGAGTCATTCCTTCAAATAAAAATGTTCCATGAAACAGTGGCTGTTCGGCCCACTCACATTCATTTGTGGGGTTTTTTTTTTTTCTTTCTTTCTTTCTTTTTTTAATGCTGCCAAGTAAAGGAGGGCCAACTTTCCTGACCCTTCACAGTTCAGTGGGTCAGAGTTCAGTATAAGTCTTTCCAGGCTGACATCCAGTTGCTGGTGACAGAAATCCTTACTGAAATCTCAGCAAGAAACAGTCTCCATGCAACCAACGAGAAAGACTTTCCAAGTAGTCCTAGGAGTATGGTTCTCATTCTCTGGCTGTCACTCACAGACTGGTCCTCGCCTCCAGTGGGCCTCTGCATTCTACGGAGGATGGCTTCCGGGGTCTATCCTCAAAGTGAGCAGTATTAGGTGGAGTCTGTCACACAGCACATCTCTTCCACCTTCCTCCTTCCTTTGTAAAGACCCAGAACGACACGGTGAGGTTGCACCCACAGAGATGACCGCAATTATCATCCTGTCTCAGGGTCCTGAACTTTAAACAGGTCTGCAAGTTACTTAGGACATATGAATAAGACAAACAGATTTCTGAGATCAGGGCACGTTTGTATTTGCAAAGCTGTGAGTGCTGGTAATTATTTTTTAATAAATCCTTTTATTCATTCTTGGAGAATTTCACAGTGTGTTTTGATCACATTCTCCTCCATCTCCTCCAAGAACCACCTACTCAACCTCCTGCCCTTTCTAATTTTTTTTTTCAATTTAATAACACATTGATTTCAACCTATATGACCCATATACTTCTAGGAGCAGGGCTGTCCACGTGATCATGGCCAAGTCACATCCTTGAAGACAACTGACTCCTCCCACAAAGCCATCAATAGTCCTAGCTCCCATTCTACGCTAGAATATTGACTCGTGTGGGTCTTGTCCAGTCAACCACAGGTGCTGTGGGGGTTCACGAGTCCAACGGTCCTATCATATCCAGATGATACCACTTTGCTGGAGGCCTCCCTGGCCTCTGGCTCTTAAATTTTTTCCACCCTTTCTTCTGCAATGATCCCTAGCCTTGGGAGAGGGTATGGTACAGATGTCCCATTTGTGGCTGTCTATGCCATAGTCATTTCTTCTCTGACCTCTGACCAGTTGTGAGTTTCTGTGTTAACCACCATCCCAAATCTGTGAATTCTGGAAGGTAACAAATGCAACAAAGTGGAGCTTACTGACACTGCGCTGATTCATGCCAGCATACGGCTAGCCTGTCAACAATGCAAATGTCAACACAGGAAAGAAAAAAAAAAAAGACAAATAACATCTCTTCCTCATGATGTTTCCATCCTGAGAGAATTTTCTAGATGTCCCTTCCCTCTCTTGCTGTCAACCAGTTCCTGGTAGTGGTGACAAGCCTTGGAAGAGTTGATAACCTGGGCTCATTGTCTCATTTCTCCGTTTATTAAACTTACATCCATCAGGCATCTGCTCCCGTAACCAGCAAAGCACCTGTGATGGAGGTTCATGGTTCTCCACCACTGTCTCCCTAGAGCTATAGGAGCACCGATGGACAGGAGCACTTCCTGCCTTTAACATACTGTCATCTGGCTACCACACACTCTCCCGGTTTTCAGTCATGTCCCTGGCTCTCCTTTCTCAGTGTGCGCAGCGTATTTCTTACATCCCAGATCTCTGGGATACAGCACTTGATGTTCTCTTCCTGCTTATGCCTGTCTACTTTAGTCACCCTATCCTCACCTAGGACGTAAGAAGAACCATACTGTGTGCTTCCACCCATGGTCTCTGAGCTCACGCAGTTCCTCTCACTATGTCCTCACACAGTCAGCCTATCCAGCAGGCCTCTTTGCTATTCCTCCCACACAGAAGTCAGTGTGGCTTCCTCTTCAGCTCCAGGAACACCCTGTCTCTCTCTTTCATCTCCTTTAGATCCTTTCTCAACCTTGGTCTTTCTCGTTGAAAACAGGACTCACCCCATTTTCTAAAATAACTCAACATCTTCATTCTTCCTCTGTTTCCTCCCCTTCTCCTCCTCCCAATTTCCCTGCAAAGTTCTCCCCAAGCATACATGCTACAGACTTTCCTTCCTACTTTTTGGTCTTTTCAGATAAGGTTTCTCTGTGTGCCCTGGCTGTCCCAGAACTCGCTCTATAGACCAGGCTAGCCTCAAACTCATAGATATCCTCCTGCCTCTGCCTTCAAGTGCTGGGATTAAAGGCATGTGCCACTTCTGACCAGCTCTTCTCTCTTTCATGTGTTTTCCCACGGTAAAATATGAGCCCTTAGAAAGCAAAGATTTTTTAAGACATAAGTATTTCTTAAACAAATTAGCAAAATACTATATTTGAAAGTGCATACAAAACAATCTGGCTTGAGAATCATATCAGCATGCTCCAAACATCACCAGTCACCAAATCAATCCTGCCACTTTATGTCCACCTCGTTATCAGTGTCTATCCTGCCTCTCCCATCCTCCCTCAGGAGCATCTCCTGCTTGTACACGTCTCCTCTGATCACGTGGGTCTACGAACAGCAGAGATGGTCAGTCCTCACGGCTAACCTGAGGTCTCCCGGACCAACTCCCTCAATTCACTTGGGTACTCCCCTCCATTTCAGGATTCCCCTTCCCTCTGCTCTCTCCTCCTCCCCTCCCCTCAGCTCCTGAAAACATGCCCCCCTCTAGTAAATCTTCTCAACTTTCTGAAGGCTCTGTCTACCTCCCTTTCAGAGGGACCCCAAATTTTAACATGCACCTCCTCTTTAGAGTCTTCCAGGCTTCTTGACTGTGAGCTTCAACCCTTGGCAATGCGAAATTAGTTTAACTAAAATCAGCAGGATCCCCGTGACCCTTTCACAGGAGTCCTTGAAGAGCGTCTGCATATCATATGTTGAAATTACGATTCATAACAGTAGCAAAATTACAGTTATGAAGTAGCAATGAAAATAATTTTACGGCTGGGGCTCACCACAACATGAGGAACTGTATTAAAGGGTCACAACGTTAAGAAGATTGGGAACCACTGATTTAAATTAGAATACCCTCATACTCAGAGAGCCTCTACTGAACTGTCAGAGGCTCACTACTGAACTCGGTTTTGTGTTTTCCTTCCCTTTGCTCCCACCTTCTCTAGTCATGAAGGAAAAGGTCACCTCTTCCATACCGATGAGACCCTTGCAGTCAGTCCCCTTTGACCAGCTTCCAGCAGGTCTGTGGAAGGTTAATATCAAACCACCGTTCTATAGGAACAATTCATACTTTCTCAGTTGATATTTATATAAACTACACAGGATAGATAGTCTGCCAGGTCATGTTCTAAACAATTGGTTGGTGGTAGTGAATGAATAGCTCTCCTTCATTTCACAAAACCCACTAGATAATACACTACAGACTCACAGCTTGCTATGCACAGATTAACAATGAAGAGACTACCCAGTGTAATAACACAGAAGTTTGTTTGGAGTTACCCACACCTGGGAGATACGTAGATTCCACATTCCCGGGTTAAGGTTTTGTTTTTTGAAGGTATTTTTTTTTTTTTTTGGTGGCATAAATAAAAATTATGAGCAACACAGATGATTGCTTTCCAAAAGGAAGGCTAGGAGTCATTTACCAAAATGTCTGCATGAGTTACTTTGAAGCAAGGTTTACGTAACACAACCTCATAATTCTAAGCTTATATATACAGCTTAATAGCTTAAAAGGTGCTTTTTCAACTAACTTTAAGTTAACTGCTACAATTATCTTATGAAGAAGACGGGACAAATATAATTAACTTTGCAAAGTAAAGGTCACAAAATGAGCAAGCACAGAGCTGATCCTCAAACTCTGACATTTTAGGTTCAAGTTTACCGCCATCTCAGACCCTCTTATTTAAGCTAAATTCATATCACCAGTTCACTTCCTTATTTATTTACATGAGTCTGGCAGGGCCACAGTTTAGATTCCACAAATTTTCTAACTTGCCATAAACCCGTATAATTCTAAAACAGAAACAACACTGTAAAAAACAAGAGGCCATAAGAGCACTCGGGGCAAAACAATGACAATTTGAACTGTGTGTTAAGTCAGTTTTTATATGCTCCTTTTTATATGTATTTTTTAATTCATTCTTTGGAAATTCCATATATCGAGACAACATGTCTTGATCAAATCTACTCCCTCCCTCCAGCTTGTCCCGGCTCCACCCCCAGATTCATCTCTCTTCCGATCTCATGTCCTCTTTTAAAAATAATAATAACCAATTTAACCCAATCAGTGCTGCCCACATATACATACAACTGGGGCCATCTTCTGGAGTCTAGACAACATACCAGAGCCCCACCCCCAGCAGCCAAACACTATGGGCAGCCAGCCCTTCAGCTAGGGCTGGGGACTCGGACCCCCCTCCACTCCACACCAGATTTCTTGAACTGGCCTGATCTCGTGCAAACGGCCCAGCTACTCTCAGTTCACACGGCAATGCCGATGCCATGTCCAGAGGACACCACTTCACAGCACTCTTCTCCATCTTCCAGCTCTTCTGCCTCCTGTTTCATATCGTCCCTGAGGCTTGGTGGAGAAGGGGCTGACGTAGCTGTCCTGTGTGTGGTTGAGCACTTTCTTAATCTGCTACTCTGAATGGTCATGAGTCTCTACATTAATTGTTATTGACTAAAGTAAGAAGCCTCTCTGACACAGTGCAGCTATACACACACACACACACACACACACACACACACACACACACACACAAGATTACGGAAAATACAGAAAAGAAAATACATAGCAGGGGCCGGAGAGATGGATCAGCAGTTAAGAACACTGCTGCCTTTCCAGAGGACCCGGGTTCAATTCCCGGCACCGACACAGCAGCTCACAATTGTCTGTAACTCCTGTTCCACGGGATCTGACACCCTCACACAGACATCCATGCAAGCAAAAGACCAATGTACTTACAATAAAATTAAATGAAATATTCTAAAAACAGAAAATATGTAGCAAAAAAACCCTCCATGCCAAATGTGTGCCAGAAAACTTATCTTGTTATTAAAATAGCACACGGAATTATATACAGTAGAGGTCAGACTTGGCAGCTAATCTTTAAAAAATGTAAGCATGCAATGAGTTTTGTTTTGCTTTGTTTGTTCATTGTTGTAAGCCATGAATTAAATGTGTTCTTGGCAATGTTCCTGAGTATTGGAGTCTATGGTACTGTGTTTACAATACAGTAGACGCCAAGATACAGAGACACAGGAAGAGAACTGCACCTAATTAATTTCATTCAACAAACCTCTACCGAGTTACTACAATGTACAAACCCTTGCTAGTGTCTGGCAGAGAATACACTAGGGAGAAAAATAACTCACTGCCCTCTGTCAGAGAGAAGGCGTCTAATATAGAAGCTAACAACTGGATTTGACAATACCCATTGACATTCAGAGCAGAGGCACCACATTTGGAAATATGTTTGCAAGACATATGGGGGGCAGGAGGAATGAAATTTTCAGAGTTTGTCCTCTAAACAAAATGCCATTCTTTTAAACGTTAAAGCAATCTTGCAATTGAGCAGACAGAAGCAGAACATCCATTGGTGGTCACTAGCTCAGAACCAAATAAGGACAGGCGTGAAAAGCACACATTCAACACCACTTCATCCCCACCCGCGGCTCATCTCAGCAGCGGTCCCTCTTAACGGAGCAATGTCAAGGACTGGCTTCAAACTAGGAAACCCCCATTCCAAAGTCTTTCTGAAAGAGAATGGCGACCTGCTGGGATCATGATATGCAATCCATTCCGCTAACACTGTAAGAAAACCTCTGTATATTATCGGGAGCTATTAATAAACTTTCCTTGTGTTGCTCAATGAGTTACTAGAAATAGCAAACCCATCAACAGTGTGTGAGGCTCAGAAGCTGCGAGTGAAAACAAGCGACACCCTGGTATGTTCCCTGGCTCTACACCAGTCAATATGAGCATACCCTGCCATCTTAACTGGCTGTGTTGTTTAAGCTTCCTTATTTATATATGGGACCGGGCTGTTTTTGAAACTTACTGGCCAGGAACCCCCTGCTGAGTCCTTCGATCGTCTCATATCCTGCTATTAATAACACAGTGCCTGATTTCAAGCAGTCTGTTCCACAGGATTCTTCCACTGTTTATAATTCATGTGAAGGGTGAAAGTTTAACTCAGTTTCTCACGTCTAAAAACTGCAAGCTGTAAACTTCACACTTCCGCAGGAAGCAGAGAAGACCCAGGATGGCCTCCCAGACTGTCCTATTCATTAGGCTAAAATGATGTTTTTCTCCCAGCTATGAATGTTCAGGATGGAGTTTATATCTCAACCTTTATCATCTGGGCAGCTGTTTCAAAGGCTGGCAGAACTGGTCTGAAAAGCTGTCTGCCCCAAGGCTGCAGCCTCCCCAGACCTTGTCTGAAAAGTCAAAGTCCAGATTCACCCACACGGAGCGTCCTTCCTCTTCCTCCGGGCCCTGAGCAATTCAGGCTTGTCTCACCAGGAAAATCAGAGTCTTGGTGCATGAACAAGGAGGGGACACCAGAGGGGTTGTGTGAGTTCCTCCTAAAAGATGTTTGCTTTGTCGCAAATATATCCCTGTAGAGCCGTGGGGGGAGAATTTCACACAGCTGCCTCAGTGGCTATCAGTTACAAAAAAAAAAAAAAACCCAGCAAGTAATATTTGATTGTAATTTCTAAAACTCAAAACCATGAACACATACAAACACAAACAGCAATAATGAATCAGACAAATGTGACATCATAATGTATATTTGGGAAAAGCTACAAAAAACAAGAGAGCATATCATCTTACATGGCAATCTTACAAGACAATGTTCAGAGTGTTTAGATTTTTTTCATCCAATGTTAAAAAAGGAATCTCGTCACAATAAACATTTCTCATCCAAGGAAGAACCCAAAGTTCACTCATCGATGTGTCCTGAGAAAGCATTTGAAAAATGTACGGGACAAAGCAGAACAGAAAAATCAGAAATAAGAAGCTGTGAAGGACAGAATGAACCAGGCTCAAGGCTGCACCACGGCCTCTGCCTTCAGTCCCCCCTGAATCAGGGGAGCAGTGCGCGATAGCAAAGCGGCAGCTAGGAAAATAGACTCGTCCATAGCTGGCAGAAGCGGAAAGAGATTGCAGGCAAAAGATGAACTACCTGGAGAGGGGATGGTGAACTCTTGGCCTCCCCACATACACTTTGGCTATCACTTTGTTTTTTGTCTTGTTATTGCTGTCTGTCCTTGGAAGTCATCTGCTTTGAAATGCATTCATAAGTGAGCCATGACCTTTCCCAGAAATCAGTTAATAGTATCAAAATCCACTAAGGGATTGCATAAACCAGAAAAATCTGTGGCTTAAACTGGGAGGGAATTCAATGATAGGGCACTGAGCTAACATGAAGAGTATAAAGGAATATTTAATCTTTTAATCTCACAGTATGCTGGTCTAGGGTAGAAAAAATGTAAGTACACGCCTTTAATTCCAAGGTAGCACACACCTTTAAACTCAATTCAGAAGACAGTGTTGGTGCATGCCTTTAATCCCAGCACTTGGGAGTCTGAGGCAGAGCTCAGAGAGAGAATCAGAGAGTAGAGGCAGAGTTCAGAGTTCAGAGAAGGAAGCAAGGCAGAAGCAGAGTGTGAAAGCAGAGCTCAGACAGAAGCAAGGTGGAAGCAGACAAGAAGCAGACAAGAGGCAGAGTTCAGCGAGAAGCGGAGAGTTAGTTCAGTCAGGCAGTTTGAGTGCAGTCAGCTCTCAGACAGTTCAGTGCAGAAGGAGAATGAACCCCAGAAGAGCAGAGCCAGTCCAGAATAAGCTAAGGGAAAAAGCAGAGAGTAAGAGGCATATAGTTTATGATTTACAGTTCGGAGTTTACAGTACGGCTCAGAGTAAAAAGAGGAAGCTCAGAAGACAGCTAGTCAGGGTGAGTTCAGTCAGCAGTACGTCTCAGAGACTTGAAATGTTCTAGGTCTAGCATCTTGATGATTAGATTGTACAGAGATGGAAGCCTTTCAAGTATAGACTTGAGATTAGACTGTATGGAGGCTGAAACCCTCTAGGACCAAGGATTGAATTAGCAAAGAATAATAACCTGTCCTCTGTCAGGAACCCACAAGAATAATTAGTAAATCAACACAACATCTACATCTACAGAACCATCTAACCCCAGCACTAAATAAATAAATAAATAAATAGAAAAAAATCCCCACAAAATCGTAGGATTTACCCTAGTACAATGGACTAGAGGAAACAATACTTTCTTTCAACTTTTCCTATTGATAGCTATTCACTTTCCTTTGAATCCAAGCAGGCCCTGTGACCACTTTGGCCAACAGATTTAGCTAAAGGAATATTCTGGAATCTCCATGCTCAGACAGTAATAATGCCTAGCAGCTTCCTTGTCATTCAGAAAAAAGAAATGCAGGAAGAATGAAAACATCAGCCAACACAGATGAGACAAAATCATGAGACCTCATGCCTAGACGGAGAGCTTACAGGCAATTAATGACTACCGAACAAGAGAATTAGTTTTCCTTATGATGGGCTCTCTGATTGGCTATCCAACACCAAGTGGTCAGCCATAAAAACATATACATGTGAGCAACAGTAAACAGACACAGCAGGTTGTATTATAAATATATTTCTTCCTATATATGTGTGTGCACAGCTATCAAAAATAATTAAGAAAAAACGGCCATGAATTTGAAAGCGAACAGGGGCAGGACATGGGACAGGTTAGAAGGAGGACATGATGCAATTATATTTGAATTGAAAACAAAATAAAGGTTAAAAAAAATCATCTGCTATGTGAAAAGCCCATCTAAACACATAACCAGCACATTGGGAGGGAGTCTGAGCCGGCCCTGTGAGAAGCCACTAGGGACCATGGACAAGGCTGGCCAGCCCCCATGTATTTCAAGAGTGAAGCTGAGATTCTAGTCCTAAGTAGCAAAGTCGCTCTGATGATCCAGTCCCAGTAGATGCCGTGTGGTGCAGACATGATGAATAAAGAAATGCTGCTGTGGTTTAAAAACCCTGAGCTGATGGGTCATTCCTCACGCAGGGTTAGAACACACCCAACTCTCACGATATAAAAGCAGGGTCTCAGCTCAGAGAGACAGAGTTTTGAGAGGCAGAGAAAGAACGAGACACAGAGACAATGAATCAGTCTGACTGAGGATAAGGCAGAGAAGCAGACAGACTGACTGAGGCAGTGTGGAGCAGTGAGAGCTCAGAGAGGCACAAGACACAAAGGCAAAGAGGAGTCTGAGGCAGGCAGAGACACAGAGGCAGTGCAGCAGAAGTCAGTATCAGATGTGCGAAGAGTTTGAAGCCGAGCAGAGCAGTTCAGTCAGAGAAGTTGTGGAAGTCAGCCAGAGTCTGCCAAAGGTAGAAGAGTTCAGTCAGAAACAGTCAATCAGCTCAGAAGTTCAGTTTGAACCAATCAGCTTGCAGCCAGAACAGTGAATTGAGTTGAACCAGGAGAGTCAGTTGAGTTCAATACAACTCTGAGTTCAGAAGGAGCTAGTCAGAGTCGCTCAGTCAGCAGTAAGCTTGAAGGCTTAAATGCTCTAGACTGTATGGAGGTTGTGGCTGAAGCTGTCTAGTCTAGACTTAAACTTTTTAGATTGTACAGAGGCTGAAATGCTCCAGGGCTCCAGCACTAGGACGAGTGATTGAATTTACCAAACAATAAAAAGCTTTTGAACCTGAATCAACATTTACACTGATGTGATTTCTGTCAAATGGATTTTAATTTAATACACAGAAAGCTCATGAAAATGTCAGGAGCTATACTCGCTTGGGCTAAAATGAAATGAGAAAAGAGGAGGGCTCTGAGCCCACTGTTTCCCCAGTCCTCTATGGGCCGGCAGCAGAATGAAAAGGTGAGTCAGATACAAGCACCAGTGGTTTCTTACTGGAAATAAAGGGTTACATGGAAGATGGGGCCCAGAACCACAATAAGCATTCACAGTGAGAACTGGACCCTATAAAGAGATATTCCCTTGTCTGCCAAGGAACAGGAATCAGCTGACTTTCACACTTGCTGTGGGCAGTTTCTTGTCATGTGACTCGATTAACCACTCTTGCACAGAATTTTGAACAGAGAGTCTAGTAGACTGATCTGGTCCCTATTTATGGTGGGGGTGAGACAGTATCTGGATTGTCCTTTTACATCTGAGGCTTATGTATATGAAAAGGCACAACTACCTTCCTTCTTTGTACCCAAATATGACTTAATGATATTGAGTTCTGATATTTGTGTCTGAGCTAGTGCTATCATGGGAGAAGACTGCTAGGCACATGGAGAGTGAGTATATCTTACCTGTAAAAAAAAAAAAATGTGAATGGATATTCATGGCCAGAAGGCAGAGTGGGATGGGTTAAATAAGAGGCCACAGCTTTTGTGATGGGCAAAATTTCCTAGCATCATGAGTCTGTTCTAAGCCTGTGACTGCTTTAACCAATAGAATGTTCAGGGACTGCTCCAATCCCATTTTGAGAATGCTTTCAGTTTTTGTATTTTAACTCTGGGGAAAGGCAATCCACCACATTAAAAAATAAAAATTAAAAAAAAAAAAAACTACTATGAGACCAACATATTGGAAGGTAGCTAAAGCTAGGCCTGGGGACAGGTTACAATAGGAAACCCAGCCAGCTGCTAAGACACAGCCATCTCAAATGAGACTCAGAAGAGGGCATATGCCACCCTGAACATCCCAGCTGCAGCAGATATCACATGAAGTAGGGATGACCCACGCACACTGCAGAACGATGAACAAATGAGTATCTGCTGCTGGGTTAAGCCACTGACTGGTAAGTGGTTGTTATATAAACCTTGGGGGTGGGAAAAACTCTTAACTGGGTGTTGTGGTGCAAGCCTTTAATCCCAGCACCTGAGACACAGAGACAAACAGATCTTTTGTGAGTTCAAGTCTAGCCTGGTCTACACACAATGCTCCAGGACAGCCAGGATTACATAGAGAGACAGTACACACACACACACACGCACACACACACGCACGCACGCACGCGCACACATCACTGAACTTTGTGTCTTCTCGTCCCTTTCTATGAATACCCAGATGATCATCACACCCTATATCTCTAGCTCTTCAATGCTGCTCTAGCCCATTCCCATGTCTTGTATCCCCTCCACGTATATTACCTCTTCATTTGCTCATGAGTTGTTCTCGGGAGCTTCCTAATGTGCCATTTATCCCCACTCACCCATTGCCACCCTCCCCAAAATGTACCATTATCCAAAGCATAATCATAGTGCACCAAACACTAGTTGTGGGCCAGTGCCTGTCACGTGACTACATAAAACCACTCCTGTATGTCATTCTGGACAGGAAAGTCTGCCACACTGATCTTGTCCTTATACTGTGACTTTCAACTGGGAAAGTGGAAGCAGCATGGTATCTTGTCCTTTTATGGGAAAAGGGTGGGGTTTTTTTTTCCTTTGATAGCAAATCTAATATTCTTTTCATTACAAATCTAGAGTCATGTCTATGCTGAAAACCCTCACTTGCTCTTCATCACACATAGGATAGAAAGTGGTTCTCCAGCTTGGTTCACAAAAAAAAATCTGCTTCTCCAGTTCCATGACCCATTGTCTCCCAGGAGCAGTGAGGGAAATAAGAAAAAGAAGAAAGAAAGAAGAAAGGAAAGGAGGAAAGAATATAAAAGAAAAAAGAAAAGGAAAAGAAGAAGAGAAGAGAAAAGAAAAGAAAAAAGAAAAAAGAAAAAAGAAAAGGCATCCTGAGGTCTAACAAGAAAATCCCAGAGCAGGTTTCCAGACTCGAGTGTGTGCATGCTGCCACTATTAAGCCCGGAACGTGCACAAGTCACTCTAACCAAACACTTATTGACACTTACTGACAAACACCTTGATGATTTCCTATCTGCCTTCAGTATGACTGTAATTCTCAAAAAGCTTGGAAGAAGTAAGTCAGAAACAGAGGAAACGTGATGCAAAGGGAAGTTCTGCAAACCCTCATTCTCCTGCCTCAGCTCTACCTCGGCCTGTGTGAGAGCTTGTCTCTAGGATGAGCTCCCTTTTCTGTCCTGAAGTTCCCCTTTCTTCCTCAAAAGTTACAGTATTTACACAAGTTCCAAGCTGCCCTGCCACCAAGACTCTTGCAACCGTGGGCAAGACACGAAGGGCGGGAACAGTAGCGGTGAGTCTGCAAGAGCAGTTCGAAGACTGGACCTCCCCCACGGAGGACTATTTGTCCTATTTGTGCAGCGATCTCGGTGATATTAGCATTTGACAGATTTTTTTTTTCAGTAGCTAAACGGAAAGCAAAATAAAATACAAAACACAGTATTTTACCATCACCCAAAACCGCACAATTAATACCTTCCTACGAAGACTTACATACAAAACGCAACCTGCAATACTTTATTCTTCCCTACAAAATGCAATTCTCTCTTGACAGGAAATTTCTTTTTAGCAATGATTATCTGAAAATACAGATTCTCAGAGAGCAGCAGGCTTACAGACCAGGTAATGAAAACTTTTTTGGTCTGAGGTTTTTAGTTTCTGTTTTGGATGTGATTTCAGCTACTAGAGAATGAAGGAGCACATTTGACTGGTTTTTTTATATATCTAAGGAACTAGAAGCCATTGGGGAACAACACTGTGAACTCCACAAAGACACTTCTTAAGTCATGGGGACTGAACATTTGTCAAATGAAAGGAGGTTGAGTTAAAATTCATCCACACTTGTAAATTGATTCAAATGAATACTGCAAATAAATATTCTCCTCTGAAATATCTCAGACATACAAATTGTGATCTAGGCCTCTCCTAGATAGCCCAAGGCTTTTTGCCCAAATTCTGTCTATTCTGTAGATAATGTCCTGCTCAAGGGGCCCCAAAATCCAAAATAAAAACAGCACCAATTTTCTAGTCATTCTGACTTATAGATTGAAAGGAAGGAGATTGAAATCATTTTACTGGCAATCAATTTACAATATATTTCACATTTAAATAAAATACACTACAGATTAAGGTAAAATCTACATTCATCGTTCATCTACAAGAAGGGCCTCAGCGATTTAGAGCTTATGACAGACTGCAAGTAGACCGCCCCTTCGATAAGGAACATGACTTCACCTTTCCCGGCCGTGAACCGTTTAGGAAAATTCAGTAATAAAGAGAAGTGTCCTGTTTAGTAGGTAAGTGGTCGGCTTCCCTGCACTTTCAGTAAGAGATTTCATCAGTTCTATAAAAAAAAATATATTTTAGTAGTATAATAAATACTTCCATTCTCAGGCAACAGCTCCAGAGAAAAGGATAAAAACAAAGGTAAGTCATCCATCCACAAATGGGAATTTCTATAACACACACACACACACACACACACACACACACACACACACACTCACACAACACTCCAAGTCTCAGGGACTATCACAGAGCAAGAAGCATAAAAAGCTGGAGAGCCAAAAGTTAAAGAAGACCAGAGTGAAACAGCCTCTCCTAACATGGCAGGGCCACTGCACTCATGAATACCCAGCACCGATGGCTGCCTGCACAAAATCAAGCCAGGCAGCATTCCATAAAGGATGCGGGAGGAACTCATGATCCCTCACCTCTACCCGAGGAGTGACTGACAGTTGATGGCTGCTGGAAGAGGGAGAGTCGGTTTTCTTTGGGGGTGTGATCCCTGGTAAAGTGATCATGCCAGCGGATGGCCTTACGTTCATGCGTACACGGGCAGTACTAATTGAACAAAGTGAATTACACAAAACAAACAAAAAAGACATGAAGAAGGGAGAGGAACACAAGGTGGGCAGAGATCCAGGAGGCGTTGGAGGAAGGAAATGAGTAATGAATATAATTGAAATACACTGTGTGTATGTATGAAATTCTCAACAAATAACCTTAAAATAGTATGTAAATATTTTAAAAGAAGGTGAAATAAGAAATATAAAGGAGATGTGCTATATCTAAAATTATATTCTCTCTCAGCACGAAGAAAAAAGAGACCAAACAAGCACACACAGAGACCAGATGTGAGAATATTCTCTGCCTGTGTCAAGCAGGAGGAAGCTGTGAAGCCTGACAGTCATCAGACCCTGGTTAATAAGCACCACAGTCCAAGATCACAGCACGTCTGGCATCTGCAGTCATGGGGAAAGAACACACAGCCCTCTGCTCTAAGGATAGTCTCTCTCCATCAGGAACTGTTCCAAAATAAACCAAACCAGGAGACAGAACTGCCTCTCTCACATGGAAGGTGATGAATCCCATACCTGACTAGGCATGCGTGCACTCAGAGCCAAGGCACTTTTAATTCCTCATCTTCAACCAGGCTCTAAATTTCACAATATCATTCACTTCATTTTTTAACTAAACTTACCTTCTCGAATTGGATTTGTCTTTTCATGGTTACAAAAAAACATAAAATTATACATACGAATAGAGTGCCATGTGATGTTTAATAGATATTTGCATGCTTAAACACAGGTAGACATATCTGCCTCCTTACACATTATCATTTATTTATCATGAGAACACAGAAATCCTTTCTTCCAACCATCTGAAATACATACTAGCTTGCTGTTCTCTACAGCCACCTTAATGTGCTATTTACACCTATCCACTCATTCAGTTATTAAGAGAAATGGTTTGGGGAGACTCAAGATGGTGGCAATGCAGCACAGCAAGCAGGGTCTGTCAGGGCTCTAGCAGCGCCCTGCTGTCCCCATTCAAGGTGCGCACAGCACTTCATGTGTTTGTAGAATGGAAGATGCTACATTGGTGCTGGGTCCAGCCAGGAGAACTGAGAGGAAGGCCTGGTGACTGCCAGATGACCAGGTGCCTATGTGATGTCCATGTGCCTACAGGATGTCTGGGTGTCTGCAGGTTGGCTGAGTGCCTACATAATGTCTGGGCAAATGTGGGATGCTCTAGTGCCCACGGAAAATACTAATGCCTGTGAGAGGCTCTGGTACCTGTGGGAAGTCCTGATGCCTGTGGATGTCTGGGCACTTGTAGAAAGTCCTAGCACCTTCAGGATGTCTGGATGCCTACAGGATGTCCTGGTGCCTACAGGATATCCAGGTGCCTGTGGGATATCCAGGCACTGGTGGGGTGCCCTGGTGTTTGCAGGATGTCTAGGTGCCTGTGTGGTGTCAGGGTGCCTGCACAATGTCCGGGTATCTGTGGGTTGGCCCAGTGCCTGCATAATGCCCAGGCACCTATGGGATGCCCTGGAGCTGGAGGAATGTCCTGGTGCCTGTGGGACGTCCAGGCACCTGTGGGATGCCCTGGTGCCCGCAGAAGGTTCTGATGCCTTCAGGAAGCCTGAGCATCTAAGGGATGCCTTGATGCCTGTGGGATGTCTGTGCGGATGTCCAGGTACATGTGTGGTATCTGCATGTCTGTGTGATGTACTATTGCCTTGTAATGCCCTGGGGCCTGCAGGATATCCTGGTGTATAAAATATCCTGGCACCTACAAGCTGTCCGTGTGCTGTGGGAGGCCCTGGTACCTGCAGGATGTCCAGATACGTATGGAATGTCTGGGGGTCTGTGGAGTTTACAGATTATTGGAGTGCCTGCTCAGTGTCTATGTGCCTGGGTAATGTCCAGGTACCTGTGGAGGCCTAGATGGCCTGTCTGCTTGGGCAGTGAGGCCCAATATCAGGTCAAACTTCATCATGCTTGGTCTCCGGCTAGTATGGGCTAGTCCATCATCAGAGCAGCCTGCTGCCTCCAGGAACCATGTGATGCCCATAATCCGTGCATCTGACACACTAGCTAGACTTAGTTTTCTTTTGTTTGTTTGCTTGTTTGTTTTTGAGGGCACAGGAGCAGAAGGGTAGAACAGGGAGAAATGCAAAGAGGGTGTTATCCAGATACATCATATGAAACTCAAATTATTAATAACAAAAGTATTACTTAAAAATTTAAGAATTTTTAGAAGAAAAATGTTTTGAGCTAGGAAGGATTAACATAACTATTGTTTTATTTTCATAGCCACTAATAAAATGACTTACTAACTAATATATAATGGTTTCTGATTTTGTGCTTTTGAGGGGATTTTTTTGTGTGTTTGAGTGTATATCTGTGTCTGTATGTTTCTTGTGCTTTTTTCTTTGGTTATTTTTTTTTTGGTCTGTTTCTCTTGTTCCATTCTGCCTTGTTTGCTTGTTTGTTTGCCTGTTTTTTGGATAAACAAGAGACAAGGGCCGTAGATTTGGGTGGGCAGGGAGGTGGGGAGGATCTGGGAGGAAAGGAAACCATGATCTGAATATACTGTATAAAAATCTATTTCAATAAAAATTAAAATTGGTTTTTAATATTTTAGAAAAAAATAAAATTCCTTTGGAGGGAAAGAGGTCTTATTTTTTATTCCTGCCCCATAGTGTATGTGTGTGTGTGTGTGTGTGTGTGTGTGTGTGTGTGTGTGTAGTCCAGCAGAATGCATTGGATTTCCCTGGAGCTGGAGTTACAGGTGGTTGTGAGCAACCTGAGGTGGGTGCTGGGACAAGCTCCAGTCCTATGAAGAGCAATCTTCTCTCTTAACTGCCGAATCATCTCTCCAGCTCCAAGTTCATCATTATTCCTATACAAAATGTTTTTGCTAAAGGTTCCACTTGTGTTGTTTCAATAAACTAATTTTAACTACGGCCCATATTTTTATGTAGATACTTTGGTTTTCCCAAATGTCTCATCCAGGACATGACTTCATACTTAGTCTTCATGTCTCTTTAAGATCAGATCCCCCTTGCTGGGATAGTGTCTCACAGTCTTCTCGTCTCTGATTGTGACAGTTATGCGAGTTATTCACCAGGGAACGTGGAACATTCCCTAATTGGGTTATTAGCATCTCATATGATTAGAACGGCATGGTAATTTAGGGAGGAAGCCCATGCAGGTCAATGCCTTTTCTCACAAGACATTTAATAGAAGGCATTAGAAAGAGAAATATAAAAAGTATTAGCTGGAAACACGGTAAGTATTGGGGGATACTAAAATAGATAATTATTTTCTTCTCTGTATAAATCGTTTCTTAAAACATTTCAATAGAACTAAGTCTGCCTGTTGTCTTTCCAGTCACGCTCAAGCACAGAATGGTCACACTTGTCCACCAGCTGCCACCCCTTCTCATGTCTCCAGCAGCTGTGTGATTGGTTTGACAGCTGCAGGGTGATTTCTAGGTGCCGGCATATCATTAGAGGTAAGGGTGGAGAAGGGCAGCCGTGGCGGGATGGCTGCAGTGCCCTGATACCTTTCTTACACATGGGACATCCTGGGTCTAATACATTTAGGGGCACTTATTAAATCCCATCAATCTGGAAACAAAAATAGTTAATATTAAAAATGTTTTCAGTTCTTTGTAGTAAAAATAGTGATTGAATATTCCCAAAAACTTATAATTTGTACGTTATAATATATGGCTGTACAATTCCTAAGACGAAAATGATTGGAAAAGAAGTAGCATGGAGGTTTGTTTCTTTTTATATGTCATATTGTACGTACTTTAGCAGTATCTTCTTTTATTTGCAAATATATACATAAATATATGCATGTAAATATATGCATGTCATAACTACATACGTAAGATTTATGACAAAATTTCATTAATTTAAAATTAAATTAACCATCACATATGTACGTGTGTATGTGTGTGTGTGTGTGTGTGTGTGCTGCCATTCCCAGGATTGTACCAAAACAGAAGATATGTCAATGACCTCAAGCATGATGAGGCCATTCTCACCATGCAATGCTAAGAGTATCATTCTTCATCCACCTTTCAATGTCTGAGCCACTTTCGTATGGTTTTTTCCCCTTTCCAACTGAAATGAAAACTGAACATCCTTATTCTTCACACATCTCCCTCCCACAGCCACATTATTTTAGAAAGGAATTCATGACAAGCACCAGTATGGGAGAGAGAGGACTCTCCATCCATCGTAAGTAACAAGGTCACCCGGGCCCTTCGAACAGCTGCAGGCAGCGTCTGACACATCCAACTGTGAGAGAGTCATGTTTCTTATTGCTTTAACAAGCTGACTGCACACACTTATGTCTCAAATAATATATGTCTTAAAAAATATATCCTACTGTCCAAGCCAGAAAAGCACCATAAACATCTTTAGAGCCATTCAGAACATGGAAACACAGTTTCCATGTAATTTCATGATTTGCTCCCATGACTTACGGCCAAGAACATCAGGCATCATCTGGACTGGACGGTGGCAGAGGTATTGAATTTCCCACTCAGCTTCCCTTGAAATCGAAGTATTGCTGGAATTTTGTCAAAGCAGCAGCGAAGACTCCGGACAGACAGCCCATTTCAGGTCTTCCTCCATCATTTCTCCCTCCACAGAATTTTCTCCAAGAAAATAAGGTGAAACCCAGAGATCCAAGGAAATAAAACTATGGAAGACTTGGTGAGAATGAGAGGGAAAGAGTAGATTAGCATATCCCGTAGCTGGCCCAAGGCAATGGGGAAGTAGCTTTCAAGTATAGAGCTTAGCGGAGGGTACGCTAACTCGTGTTTTGTGAGAATAGAATAGACAAAATTAAATCAGACAAAAAGAGCTCAGAAACTCCCAGGCGGTTTCCCATCCTCTCCCTCATCAGAGCAGAAAGTTCTGGCACAACAAGAGACTAAGTGATTTATTTACCCGCAAGCAAGGTTTAAGGCGGATTTAGAAAAAGGAAATTTGTAAGATTTAGATATTTAGATCACAGAATATGCAAATAAGTTCAACTAAGGACATAGCACACTCAGGTACAAATCGATGAACAACTCCGAAACCCAACATGGTGGCCACATGTCATTTCCGGAAGTTCTAGAGACAGCAAGGTTTGGAAAGCAGAATGCTAAGGTGTGAGTGAAGGCTCCAGGGGTTTCTGATCTGCACATAAAGAGAAAAGTCTTCAGAGTACCTAGACGGCAAGACATGAGTCCGAACATGCCTCACCCACGCGTTTTTTCACAATGACATCGTATGATTCTTTGTTATCCCCAAACCAGTTCCTCCTAAATCTCATCTTCAGTTGTCCAAAAGATGGAAGCAAGACTGGAAGTCTAAATCTTAGATCTTCCCAGATCTACATGAAAAACAACTGTGACCAAAATCAAAACCTACAAACAATATTCACAACAAAATTCTGTTTAGAAGAAAGAAAAAGTCTCTGGAATCTAAAAGCACAAGTGGGTTTGTACAGCACACATGCACGACTTGCGTAGTCTCAGCATCACTGAGACAAAGAAGTAAAGGAAAATAGCAGCTGCCTGATGGAGCCAGAACCCAAAGAAGGCAACATCAGTCAACAAAGCTCACACGAGCACACGCTGGCCGGTGAGTGAAGCCCCCTGATACGGCAGGTCTACCCTCTCCGTCCAACGGGTCCTGGCCAGATAGCCTGCAGCAAAGTCCAAGGAGTTCAAACTCGGGAAACCTACAAGGCCCCACCTATCGCAAACACCCACATCAACAGGAGACTGCCAGGGGGGACTCAGACTTGAGCAGGGCAGGGAACAGAGAAGGAAAGAAGGACCAGATGAAAGAAAAGGAGGGACAAGCAGGAAATCTCAGTGAGAGGTGGCTATCCAGTTTCCTTGGAATTTCTCATTGAGCAAATGATTCTCCTGTAGAATGTTCTTGACACTCTTGCTGAAAACAGCAGATGATAAATGTCATGGATCCTCACTTTGTGTCTTCCTGATCCAATTAACACATTACCTTATTCACTGTAACTTTCTAGTAAATATTGGAAATAGGAAGCGTGAACGCTTTCTCTGGGATTCCAGATTATTTCGAATATTATTGATCTCTCTTCTTTCCACATAAATTCTTGGATTAACTTGTACATCTCTGTAAGAAAGCCAGTTAGGATTCGAATAGGGATCAATTGCCTTGATTCTGTTGATCAATTTACAAATGTCAATTTATCGTTGCCTCCCATCCACGAACATGTAATATCTTTCCATCTATGTAGATCGTCTTTAATGTTTACAATGACCTCTACATTTCTATGTACAAATTTTACACTTCCTTTGTTAAATTTGTTCAAATACTTTAGTATAAATAGAGTTTTTCACAATGTTATTTTTACTTATTTATTGCTAGCATATGGAAAGACCAACTGATTATAGTATGTTGATCTTCTACAAATTCTAGTACACACTGCTCATATTCCAATGATGGCTGGTTGTGGGCAAATTTTTTTTTCTTTTGTCCTTAATTTAACTTTGTTTTTTTTTTTTCCACAATAAAGCTCTTTTTCTAATTGTAAAACTATTACCCAGTTTAAATAGTGTATTCTCATTTATTCCCAGGAAGCTCAGGCCTCAATTTAATAGTAGAGAAATAATGATTGCTTTCACAATTTTTGCTACTCCATTTCAGTAGTCCATTTTCAGTCAACAGTTAATTCTTTCCACTGTGGACTTATTTACAGCAATTCATTTGTGGTTTCCTTCCCCACTTTAAAATATCCTAATGAATAATTAATAGTATTAGGTACTTCTTGATGTTTTATAAACCAGTCTAGTTGATTCCACAATTTAATTCAAAATAACCCTAGGGGAAGCCTCCCAATCAAGCAGAGTTAAAGAACAAAAACACCACCCCAAACTCCAGTGAATGATCAATTCACTATCAGCAATGACTGTAAATGTTCTCTACAATTCCAGGTTCTCTTTCAGGATTTACATAATTTCAGGTAGTAAATTTAGCAAGCTCTATTCTAAATAGCTATGAAAATTCCCATTAAGAAAGGATGTAGGGAGGGGGTGTGGAGAGATGGGTCAGAGGTCAAGAGCTCTTGTTCAAGGACCTGGGTTCGATTCCCAGCACCCACATGGCAGCTCACAGCCATCTGTAATTCCAGTTGCAGGAGATCCAACATCCTCTTCTGACCTTCATAAGTGCCATACATGCGTGTGATGCAGACACACATGAGGGGCAGGCAAAACACTTACACACATAAAATAAAGTAAATAAATCTAAAAAAAAAAAATTCTCAAATATTTTTTGTGGGCCAATGAGCTATCTTAGCAGGTAAAGGCACCTGACAAGCCTAACCACCCATGCTCAATCCCTGTGACCCACTCGGTGGAGAGAGAAAACTGAAACCCAAAAGTTGTCCTCCAACCTCCACAGGCATGTTGTGATGTATGCTGGTGCTTGCACACAGACACACAGACACACACACACACACACAAATAATAAAAATGATAAAAATTCTTGAGTGTTCTTACACACCCTAATAAAAGTTTTAGAAGACTTCCCAGAATCTGAATTTTTAAATTTGTTCACCAAATGTGTTTGCTATCCTAATTTGCCACTGACCTTCAAAATTGCGTCACCTGCTTTCGACAAAGGAAATAGCCACTGTCTCTGAGTGCTGTTACAAGACAAATCCACTAAGGCGTGCAGGTGGAGTGGAATATTTGAACTGATTCTCAAATACTATAAAGGTACATGCGCTTCTGTACAGTAAAATGAACTTCAGAACATCCGTTATATCTGGCAGCAGGAGCTGCTAGAAGAAGGTCACCTTCCTCAGCTGTTAGAATCAGCTTTCTGGGTGTGGGTAGGCTGCAGCTTTCTTGAATGCAGAAAGAATGCTAGTTTGGGGAACTGGTAACCATCTGCTCAATACTTTTAGAAAGCAATTGATGTTCAAATTTACCTTGCCCTTTGTGACCCTAATGTTGAAAGCACTTGGTTGTTTTAGGGCTAATGAAAGGGATTTCTGTAATTCCTCCCATAGCATCCAACACAGAGATATGGGAACACCTATGTCTCTCATCTTTGACCTTCACCCAATGGCATCAAGGTCAGCCAGCCAAGCATTGGGGAATTTGAACTGTAGGGTTATGCTCATTAATGAAAGTGGGGACTTTGTGTCTGTGGGCAGTGCCTTTCCTCAATAAAGGAAGACCAGGAAGTTGGGGTTCAGTCCATCACAGAGGCTGGTCTCTCTGCCTAAGTGCTTAAGTTTTACATCTTGGAGATTGTCTTTTTGTTCTTATTGAACCCACTTGAGAATAATTACATCTATAGCAGGTGCTGTCCTAGACATAGTATGTGCTTAGGATAATCACTAAACAAATAATATCTATAATCAGTAACATTTGGTGTATTTTTGTCATGTCATACAACTTTTTCAGTATAACAAATGTCTGCCCTTGCACCCCAGGTTCCCATGCTACCCTCCCCTGTGATCTGCCTGAACCACAGCCACCACAATGGTGGGTCATCCCGAGTAGGACAGGTCTCAGCAGTGTACAATGGTTGGGATGCTGTTTCTTCTGCTACTGCCTCTCCTCAGCTGACCCTAATGAATTATGCCCCAAACAAAGTAGAAGCCAACGACAACAAGAGGTCAAACTATCAATAAACCACACACATGGCTAGATTAAAGAAGGTGGTCATGGCATGTTACATCAAATTAGTGCCTTTTTGTGATGAGACCTATATTTGACTGGCAAAAAAAAATTTAAATATATGTCATTTTGTTTCAGAGATGGCACATGGAAATTAAAGATAAAAAAGACTACTGTAGAAGATCTACAGGTAATATTCATAAGCTACATTCTAATCATAGATATAAAATATTTCAACCTACTTTGAATCTCAAACCCTTCATACACACACAAATCCAAATGACACTGGCTTTATCAAGATAGACATAAGGAGTCTCAGTGCCCTTCCACTGTGCCATGTACCCAACAAATAGTGCAATGCTAGTCTCTGCAACAGAATCTTTGCTTCCTGAATTTTAAAGACCAGTATGTGGAAATATGTCAACAACTCAAATTCCAATGCAGATAGGATAAAGACATAGATCATTCTTTTCATTTTCAGTGCAACATTGTAAAATGGAACTAGTTACTACATAGTATCAAACAGAAGTTCCTAACAGAGCCCAATTCATCTTTCTTTCTGTCTGTCCTGTGGGTCTGTGGGACAATCTTTCTATATGTCTGTCCTATGGGTCTCTAGGATCATTTTCACGCCTACAAACATTTGAAGAAAAGGACTTTTCCCTGACTTAGGGACCGGTTAACAAAAGTGCTTATAAGAACAATTCTGAAATTGTATAAAGCTGTAGTGACAGTCCCAGCTACTGAGCCAAGCAACCGTGGCCTTTTAAGGACTCAGAGAGCTGAAACAGCTCTGTTCCACTTGTAACACTGACTTTAGTAACCCTTCCTTAATCTTCATAAGTCATTAGGTAAGTCTAGCTAATAATACAAGTTTTAGGATTAATTCCCATCCTATTAGCAAACTCACTTCCCAATTTGCAGCTGCAAGAAACCAGCTGTCATACTGCAAAAATAAATAAGACAATTCTTAAATATGAGGTATATTTACAATGCTCGCTTCGATCCACAAACATCTATTCTGTGACCTACAATCTAAGAAGCACTGATAAGGAGTAAGACAAGCACGGTCCCCTGACATCACTGAAGTTAGAATGCAGTAGAGAACACAGAAAGAAAATGGGTGGCTATATAGTTCAGTGTGACAGATGACATGACAGAGGTAGTTAAGGTGATTTCACAGAACATGAGACGGAAAAGAGCCAGAGAAAGCACCAGAACTACCCAGAAACACTGAATATATATATATTTTTAAATGGTATTTTTAGCTAGAGATAAAAGTAACTGGTGTCCAAAACAAGTGGTTTGTAGCTTAAGCATAAATATCAAATCTAAGTACTTGAAATTGTATGGACAATGATGTCAAGCATTCTAATGTTGAACAATGTCCATCGATAGGACCCACTATCCATATACACAGGTGTGGATATCCTAGCATTGGGTGAATTCGTGTGGCTGATCAGACTCAGAAGACAGCCAGGGTCACAGACTACATTCCCATTAGCCAATAGGCAAGCTGACCTCAAGTTCAAAACCAGTCCACAAGGAAAACCAGCAAGCCAGAACTGGCTTCCTTGTGTACCAGATATTTTATAGAAGGATACAAAATTTGGATTAAACAAAGTACCAGAATATCCTCAAGTATTAATATTGGTTTTGAGCATCAAACATGGAGAAATTCTATTTGCAAACCTAAATACTATCTACTCCAATGACCATATGTGTGAATGGGGAATCTTAAAATAAGGGGCTAATCTGTTAAAGACGGAGTTCTTTCTGCCACTGGGCATCATGGGGTCAGAACGCTTTTCATTACACTTCAATTTTAATTATTCAAGCTGTAGTGTGAGGACTGATTCCCATTACCCCAGGCCCATTCACCATGGACATCAGCAAGTACCTCATTCCAGTGGCTCCCAGGTTTCCTGGTTCCCTACAGAATCTCAAATCATCAGAAATAATGTGGTTCTTTCTTCTAGAGCTTTTCCAGAGTTTGGGTCTCAACTGACACCCCACGGGATCAAAAGAGATTCCACAAGAGACTGTGTTTAGGGTGAAAAAAACATGTAGTCATTTTTAAATTTCCCATGGCCCATGTAATTCTTTTGTTCACAAAGCAACTCCCTCAGCAATTGGAGGTGTTTAGATCTTCATGGTGGTGCCCTTTCCCACATTCACACATCCACATTCATTCTATAATCCTAAGCCATTGCACAATCCCAAGTGTGTTCTGGACCACAACAATAAAATTAAAAAAAAAAAAAAAATGAGCCAGGTGTGGTGGCGCACATCTTTAATCCCAGCACTAGGGAGGCAGAGGCAGGCAGATCTCTATGAGTTCCAGGCCATCCTGGTCTGCATACTGAGTTCTAGGACAGGCATGTTACATAGAAAGACCCTGTCTTAAAACAAAAAACAACAAAAACGAGTTCATTCCCATGAAAGCCTTAATAGCAGGCACTTAACTCTCCTACATACAGAAACCCAGAACACGGCAGAGGAAGAATCACAAACAAGTACACTAAAGGCAAGCTGTCTACACAGTCTGACTGTGTTCAGACCACATTCTATGACCACGAATAACCATCTCCTGGAGGCATTTCTGTATTCTGAAATGATGGGAGTTCTTTAGGCTGATTGATCTTATCAAAACCTAGAACAATTAAAGGTGTGTGTGGGTGTGTGGGTGTGGGGATGCATGGTGTGCATGTGTCATAGCGGTGGTACTGCTGCTGGTGGTGCTCGTGGTGGAGCAGAGGAAGGAATGGGTATCCATGTGTGGGAGGGTCTTTGGTGCGTCTACTTGCACGTCTGTGCTGGGGGAAGATGGGTGAGAAAGGTGAACCAGTTAAGATGTGTCAACAATCTGGGTAGATGATCCAGCCTTAAACTAGGGACATGGGAAGGGTAAAAAGAGAAAGAATTCGCACCAAGGCCATTCAAAAATAATAACATGAAAAAAGGCCTGAGGACAGAGGTGAAAAGGGAAAAAAAGATAACGTGTGAAACTTAAAGATAAGCCACTGAATTATTCTCAGACACTGAAAACGGAGGTGTCGGCTTTTAAAAGGTCAGTCTGTTTTAGAAATACTGAGTTTGGGGTGACAAAAGGCATCCATTTGTAGATACTCACCCACACCAGCTGCAGAGTCCCAATGAGCCATATACTGAGAACAGGTGACACAAGAAAAATAACAGACGAGTAAGATTCCCATCATGTAATTTCTCTGGGGGGGGAAAAAAAGGGCTTAGCAAGCCATTTGGGTGCAGGTACACATCTGAGAGGACCTCTAATCTCAGCAGTTAAGAACACTGGCTGCTTTTCCAGAACCTGGATCCGTAATACGCACATGGCATCATCTCTCAACCTCTGAAACTCCCACTCCAGGGGAGCAAATGGCTTATCCTGTCCTCGACAGATACCAGACATGTCTCTGTGGTACACAGGTGCACATGCAGTCAAAACACACATACACGTAAATTTAAAGACCTAGTTACCCACGGAGCACATGGAGGTCAAAGGACCACTCTGTGACATCAGTTCTCTCCTCACACCTTCAGGTGCATACTACAGATAGAATCGGGTCACCAGGCTTGCACAGCAACCACCTTTACCTGACAAACCATCTTGCCAAGGTCTCTTCAGCCAATTTAAATAAAAGCATTAGTATCTTAAGGAACTCAGGAGACAAAGAAATGATCAGTATGACTCACGGGGAATCTCTCAACAGCCTTTGACTTACCACTAAAATCAAGCAAAACACTGCTTACCGGAAGCAGTCTCACAGAAGGTCAAGTACACAGCCATGACCCGGAAATTAAAACGGCTCCTCCTTGAGTAAGTTCTGTGGTTTTCTTTCCTTTGTCTTACACTGTAAAAAGCCAAATTTCTAGCAATCACTGGTTCACTGTAGTGACAAACTGTAACATCTAAAGTAGGTTGTCAAGAAAAACAAAAAAAAAAATGGAGCATGGAATCGTGTGGAAACTCTTTTATCTTTGTAACTTCTCCATAAACGCAAAACTAAAGTTTCCTTCAAAATGTAATGTTTATCTTTTTAATGTTTTAGTAAAAAATCCTAGTTGGCCACATTCAATACATATGCAATTAGCCAATGGAGGTTCAGTTGCCTTGCCTTCATATGCCTTGCACCACGACTGAGTCCTGGTATCTCCTCCCTCCAGTTTCTAAGCTGTGACATTCAAGGAATGTGAGACCCAAGAAAGAAGGAAACCCAGGGACCTTGAAACAGTAAAACTCACAAAGCAACCGTTCTCCTGCAATCCACTCTGGACCCGTCCTCCAACTTCCATCTCCTTTGGTCCTGCACTGTGGTGGTTTGAATGAAAACGGACCCCATTGGCTCAGAGGAAGTGGCGCTATTAGGAGGTGGAGCCTTGTTGGAGGAAGTGTGTCCTTATTGGAGATAGTGTGTCACTGGGGGCGGGCTTTGAGGTTTCAGAAGCTCAAGGCAGACCTAGTGGCTCACTCTGCTCCCTGCTGCCTGCTGATCCAGATGTAGAACTCTCCGGTACCACATCTGCCTGCATGCCTCCATGTGACAACGGACTAAACCTCTTAACTGTAAGCCAGATCCAATTAAATGTCTTCCTTTATAAGAGTTGCTGTGGCCGTGGTTTATCTTCACACTAATAAAACTCTAAGGCCTGCATTAAATCTAAGACTCTAAAGCAGATTCCCACAGTTACATGCCCGGGATTGTGGAGGAGGGGGAGGGGGCTAAAATTTCTTCAGCTGGAGAATTAAATTCTCAGTCTGTATAATAACCAGGCAGTGCACGTCCTTCAAAGGTAGGGGCCTCGCCCTCCTCTTATGTTCAAAAAAAGGGGTAGCTCACTTCCTCTCTTTAACTACTCTGCCCTAGCACCCCGCTGGTTGACTGGCCACTGTTTCGGACACCTAAGGGAGGTAAAGGGGCAGAGAAAGTCCTAACAACCATTCTATGTCTGCCGTGTTTTGCTGAGTGAACGCTCATCGAAGCTGCCTGCTCTGCTCAAGTGAGTCCTCGCTCCCGTCTTTGAATGCACCTACTCTGGCTAGTCACTTCCAGTTCCACTCATTACTTACAGCCCTCGCTTAGAGATGGAAGAGGAATGTCAAGCTGGCAACCCAAATGCGCGACCTGCACCACCCAGCGTGAATACACCCCCTGAAGGATGCCTAGCGCTGGCCTTTACAGGCTGTTGATGGAGAGCACGTAGGATCTCACCCACATGAGACACAAAAGGACTACATGGTGTCAGGACAGGATTCTGCTTCTAGTTAGGGAGTCATGACTAGTATAATCAAAGGCCTTCATGTATGGAAAAGAGGGGTGAATGAGGCAGGCAGAAGAAGGGGCACAAACGTGGAAGAGTGGGGCTCCCTCTAGGAATCCACTAGGCTTTCTGCTCTTTTGTCAGATTTTGTCAGATTAGTAGAACGTGTGGAGATCTATTTTAACTGGCTTGACTTCCTCTTACTCCTCTGGTTCCTGTGCTAGCAACTTAGAAATAAATGCTGCAGGTGGCGGTGTGACCTTTCACCTTTTACTTCTGTCTCTATCTGACAGACAAGGGCAGAAGCCAGATAAGCTTAGCTCCAAAATCTTTCCAATGACCAGCTATATGACCTTGACCTTGACCATTTGTATGAATTCACATAATCTCTTCCATATTTGTCAGTGTTCTATAAGTAACCCCCACAAGACAGCTGTTAAACATCTGTGAAACTGAATGCAAACTGCATTCTGTGGAACATAATAAATTCCCTATATATGTTGATGTCCTAGTTAGGGTTACTGTTGCTGTAATGAAACACCATGACCAAAGCAACTTGGGGAGACAAGGGTTATTTCGCTTATGCTTCTGTGTCACTGTTCATCATCAAAGAAAGTCAGGACAGGAACTCAAGCAGGGCAGGAATCTGGAGGCAGGAGATAATGCAGAGGCCATGAAGGAGTGCTGCTTACTGGCTTGCTCCTCATAGCTTACCCAACCTGCATTTTTGTGGAACCTAGGAACACCAGCCTAGTGATAGCACCACCCACAATGGGTTAAGCCCTCCTTCATCTATAGCTAATTAAGAAAGCATTTTTTCAATTGAGATTACTTCCTTTCTATCCTATGTCAAATTGCCATAAAATGAGCCGGCCCAGTTGGCAACCATATATTAATATCACTGTCACTATTATAGAGGAGACTATTAAACACACCTCCTGGTATCATAAAGTGTCAGACTTGACTTCAAGGAGTGACTTGAAAGCCTAGTAGGATTTACTTAGAGCTTGGCTATAATTTACAAAGTCTTTCACTCTCACCCAGGTATGAATGTTTCTGAATGCCATCAGCCCTAAGTTTAGAAATTAAAATTTAAGTATTTATCTTTATAGTCTCTAGTGAAGTAAGAATGATTAAAAACAATTGTCATGAAATGGACTGTCTAGATCAGAGAATCCAAGTGGATGGACCATCATTGCCCACGCTGGAAAGGGGACGGATCTGAAGCAGGTCCGTGAAGCACTAGTGAACTGCGCCAGGTGAACTGAGCATAAGCAATTCATAAGCTGGACCCAGAAGAGAACCTAGGGGACCCTAGAGGAGTCGGCTCGGTGAACAGGTGAAGCAAGCATTCTGCCCAGCACAGCAAAGGTCCTAGCTCAGCACTGAAAGACATCACTGGACCATCAGGACAGAACATAACCAATAATGAATCTAAGAGGAGGCTGGTTAAGCATTCCAAGAAAATCTGCATTTAAAAAATTACTTTCCCTTATGTGTGAATGTGTGTGTGTGTGTGTGTGTGTGTGTGCAGGTGCCCACTGGGGTGTCAGAAGTTAGAGGGAGTTGTGAGCCACCTGACATGGAACCCAACTATAGTCCTCTGTAAGAGCGGAACAGAGAACTTAACCACTGAGCCATCTTTCCAGCCCAGAAATCTGCATACTTTAAGATAAACAAAGAAGTGGGTAAAACAGCTCCATGGGAAAAAGCACTTGCAGAACTCGATGACTTAAGTTTAAGCCCCCAAGACCCACATGGTAGGAGGAGAGAACCGACTCTCTCTACACACCATGGCACATACACACAAAATAAACAAAACATAATGAAAGATGGGAATAGAATATATGTCATCTACTTAAATATTTAGTTGCATTTCAAGCAATGTTCTATAGCCTCATCCCTCCCCCATTTAAAAAAAAATTATTATAGAGGTGGTATGTGTACCACAGTATGCATGTGGCGGTCAGAGGGCAACTTTCAGAAGCTGGTTCTGGCCTTCCACAGTAAGACTGGGGGATTCAACTCAGGCAGGCACTTCGAAGCACTGAGCAATCTCACTGACCCCCACCCTAGCTCTGAACACAGATTTTCTAAGACTTCCAGCTGCTATAGTTGGGAGCTTGATAGTAGTATCTAGCAGAGGGAGCACAACTACTCCTAAAACATGGATTGAAGAAAGAAAATCTCCTTTTATCTAGCTTATAGCTTCAAGGCACATACGAATACACCTGGAGCAGAGGAAGAACAGGGCGGCCTGCCTAGCCAGCCAGACTGTCCAATCAACACTAGGAATCAATATTTGCAGAAGTTACCAGATTGCTTTCACACCCCAAGCACTGGATTTGGATTACTTCATTCATCACTATCTGCGCCCTGCTCACCCCCAACCACACCAGAGCCCCAAACATACATACACCCTGCTCCTATTACAGAAGCAATTTTAACTCTGTTCCCTAGAGTTATAGATCCCATTATCCAAGTGATCAAACCACAAGCAGGAGGACATGGATGTCACAGCTCCAGAAAGCCTAGGGTCACTGATGTACATTTGTTTCCAGTAAGTAATTCCTACCTATCTAGAGAGAGAGAGAGATACAGAACAATACAGAGACGGATAAGACAAACAGGTAGGTAGGTAGGTAGGTAGGTAGGTAGGTAGATAAATAATCATTTATCTCACCTCTCTAGTTCTCTACACAAGTGGAGATCATATAATTCAAAGCACTATATAAATATGACAGTATCCAGTCTTTCTTCTCTGTGATACTATTTTCGTGAGTTCTCATGTAACTGCTTAAGGAAATTTTGCTGGTGTTGGTGTTGCTGGTGAAGTCATGTTGCAATCTAAAAGGAGTTGTTAAGCAATGATTTGGCCTCTTTATAGCTCTTCCCTCTTCCCATTCCAGGGTTGAAAAGAAAATCAAAACACTGCAGAAGTATTGTGCAATGCTCTCGCTCAGTCTCTGATGGCTCTGGAAGGGTAAATGTACTAGGAGTGCAGAGTGCCCACCCTTTTGATGTGTTCTACTAGCAGCTTTAAGAAAATACAAAATTTGCTAGGCAGTAGTGGCGAATGCCTTTAATCCCAGCACCTGGAAGGCAGAGGCGGGCGGATCTCTGTGAGTTCGAGGCCAGCCCGGTCTACAGAGTGAGTTCCAGGACAGCCAGAGCTACAACAGAGAAACCCTGTCTCAAAAGAGGGGGGGGGGATACAAAATTTTAAAAAATGAGAAAATAAAAACTTTTAAAAAATGAACGACTAGGTTCTGATTAAGCTATCTTTAAATTACATTGCATATATTACCGAAATAGTATTAAATGAAGAAAATGTCCCTCCAGTAAGCCTAACGGGTGTATTTCTTCAATTACAGCAGAAAATGAATGAGAATATGAGGTAGTACCAAGCAGTACAGCAATTCAGTCCTAATAAAACTGAGACCGAAGTGCAGGCCCGACTCTAACCGCGGTCACTCAGACGAGCACCTTGTTCATAACCTCTGCAATCACACATTTCATCCAACACAGAAACCTTTACCGAGTACTCAGCGTATGCACGGTGTCACGCTCCATGCTATGGAAACAAAAATAAACCGTATGATATAATGTCTCTCCTCAGCTGTGATAAGACAGACACAATTAACCACAGTAGCATGTCGGATATGATAAGCACCACAGAACACTATGTGCCTAGCGCAGATTATACTTCCTAGAAAGATCAGAAGGGCCACGCAGGAAGAGGTGTTTGGGCTGGATGAGGAAGAACAGAGTTTTTCTTGGCAGACATGAGAACACTTTGTGCACAAAAGGGGGAGGGGGGGATTTGAAGAATAGTGAATAAGGCATTTCGGTACCAAGACAACAGGCAAGACTGTGATATAAAGCCTGGATCTGCTGAAGCCTTCAGTAGCCAATGAAAAGGCTGGAAGATGCTCACTCTGGACGGGAGAGGACAGACACCGCAGAGCAGTGGGAGTAAGAAAGCAAATGAGTCTTCTGCCCATGGGACACTGGGCCCTAGGGAGGTTCCAGTGAATGAGGGCTGCCACCAGCCAGCGCGAGTCATCTGAATACATGACATCTCCAGTGTAAGGGGCAGGAGAAATAGCCAAAAGACTATCAGAGGGTAAATGATGGTACATCAAACGTATGTGTTGGGACAGCATCATTGTTCTTTCTTTTTAAGGTTTGAATTTCTTTTTTACAGAGTCACATGGGTGAGAAACCAGCAAACGGTACATATATAGTCTTCCTTCTTTTTGTTCAATTTTTATTTGTAGCATGCACATGTGTGTGTGTGTGTGTGTGTGTGTGTGTGTGTGTCTGTGAGTGTTTGCACACTCATGTGCGTGAGAGCATGAGTAGGCACATGAATGCCACAGCCTGTGCATGGAGGTCAGAGGACAATTCTGGGGAGTCTCTTCTCACCTAACTTGTTGAGGCAGGGTCTGCCTTGTCCAGTAGGAGGGCTGGCATTACAAATAGACACCACTTCATCTGCTTTTCTTTTTTATATTTTTTTAATATGGGTGCTACGAATAGCACCAGGCTATTCAGGGAAGTACTAGTACAACATGAGCCGTTCACAAGCCTCACCCCCACCCAGACATCTCGCCCATATCCTTACTTCTACAGTTTAAATCTATATGAGCCCCAAGAGGGAATTTGTTGATGGAAATCAACAAGGAACATATACATGTGCTTAACACAGCCTGAAGGAAGACCATCTATTTCCATGGTGATCAACAAGAGACCATCAGATCCCCAACGCTTCCTTGACCATAATCAGAGTTTCACATAACCCTGATCATTCATACTGCACCGGATTCTTATGAATTGTCCAGATAGAGTGGGATATAATCACTGATATTTTTGAATGGAGAAACCATTCACAAAAGGGGTAAACAAGCTCTAGTGAAGAAATGGAACATATATTAGAGTTGAATGAAACCTTCACAAAACAGACCTCGAGGTATGTACTTATAGCCAGAGCTACGCAAGAGACTGAGTTCCAGGCCAACCTGATCATACTACCTACTAAAAAAGAACAGGAAACAAATCGGGGAAGGAAGGGACCAGTGAGCTGAAGAAAGAGAAAACACATCTTGAGTTTACACTTAAGTGCAGAGTAGTCTTTAGAAATGGGAAGCCATCCATGGTGACACAATCCTTTAATCCTCAGCACTGGGGAGATTAAAAGTAGGGGGATCTGGAGTTCAGGGCCACCCTGGGCTATCTGAGACCCTATATCCAAAACAGGAAGAAAGGAAGGGAGCGAGGTAAGAAAAGGGGCGGGACAAAGGAGGAAACTGAAAAGGAAAAGAAGTGAAAGAAAGCTAAAATGATTTAAACCAACTCACATGTGGTTATTAGGAACCCAACTTAGGGGGCCAGAGCCGGCTAAGCAGTAAGAGCACTTGCTGCTCTTGCAGAGGAGTCAGGTTCAGCTCCTAGGGACCATGTGAGTCCACTCACAGCTGCCTGTGACTCCAGCTCCAGGGGGTCTGGAGGCTTCTTCTGGCTTCCACAGGCACCTGCATGCATGTGGTACACAAACAGAGAAGCAAGCACACACACACACACATAAATTAGCATGCCAACCTTGAGCAATCAACAAACGAAATGGTCTCTTAAAGTACAGTGAACTGCTTATCAGTGGAAACCCCACACACACCTCCCTTGAAGCTCTGCGGCACTGGCACACTTACACACTAGATGTTTTGAGAACAGTGATTCACTGGAAATGGGGCCAGTGGCCATGACTCAAGTATTGGAGGACCTTCAGCATGCTGCTTGGAGCACAGACAGCACTTCAGAACAGAGGTAAAACGAATCAACAGATAAATAAATCACCCTCCTGATAAAGCTGTTCTCATCCCTTTGGCCCCAGTCTCTCACTGACTGCTCTTGGCTTTAACTACTCCCACCCCAATTGCAGTATCCCTACGTGGTCTTAGTCCCCAGTTTGGTTCACAAGTTGAAGTTGAAGATAAGTTGAGCTGCACTCATCTTTCCTACCCTGGGACCCCCCCGGGAGACAGTGCTCCCTGAGAATCAGCTGGATTAGAAACTCAGATGCTAAATTTTTCTTGGGAGTATATTTATACACCCCTTCCTGTAACAACATGTTCTAGAACTAGAACTCCAGAATATAATTATTTTTTGCTAAGAACAATTACACTTCAAAGGGGTACTGAGGGTTGTTTGTTGCCTTGGAAGAAAAACATATGAGTCAACACATTATAAAGTAATTGGCAAAAACACCTCCAATAAGTTATGACTTAAACTATTTTAGACTTAATATGTACCTCTTTCTTCCTTTGCTACTAAAAAGAAGTGAGTATTTTAAAAGCAACAACTTTCTCAAAAAAATATATATAACTACATTCAAAGTCTACAATAGACATTTACTTTCAAGTTACTGAGACTTAATTATTGATGTCGGGATGGATCAATTATTTATGTTCTTTGTCCCACCATTTCCACCAATGCCCTACAGACATTTTTGTCCCTATCTGTGTGCACAAAGGTGGAACACAAACTCACATTTCACGCGCTCAGTACCATTAGGAATGTCATACTGCTACGATATAATTTTCAGTCCAAGAAGCTAATGTAGCTGACCCACATTGTAAAATATTGAGCAAAGATGAGCTCATCTTGTCCCGAATCCAGCTGAGTTCACTGGCTGCTACCAAAACACATAGTGCTAGGACTCAGGACATGAAAGAAAAAATACATACAGTAAAATACTTCAGACCAGAACTTAGGAAATCTCTACTCTGGACCACTGCAGGGTAATTTCTTCACAACTGAGATAAGACACTCATACATGACAATTAACACAAAGAGACAGACAGACAGACAGACATTCACAGAGACACAGGCATACACATACAGATGTTGGTTCATTTATCCCTAACACAAAACTCTTTGGTTAGTTGCACTGCCTTGGCGTCAGGCAAAAATTCTTTCACTAGAAAAAAAAAAAAGGAAAATCAGGCATATTTTGAATCATAGAAATAAGTGGAAATCCATGTCACGGCAGTTGGGATTTAAATGTGCTTCATGCATGCTAGGCAAAGGCTCTGCCCTAAGCTCCAGGCACAGCGTGGAAGCCTAATTTCACTTTGGAGAATTTCTACAATTGATTTTATAGGACGAAGAATGCTTCCAAAAATTCAGTACCTCACAATATAGAATCCATCTTTCACAAAACCGTTATTAGCATATTTACTGATTAACTTTTTCACCTGGGCCAGGTAGAGTGGACAGCATCTATGCAGACATTTATGCTAAGGTATCAGTCAAAGTATGGTGGCATGGCCATGGTTGGTGCCTTTTTTTTTTTTTAGAACCCAAAAATGAGGCAACAGAAGCAAAAACAAACTGATGAGAATGATTGCAACTGAAATGTTTTTACACAACCAACAGACCCAAGAGACACCCGGTGAACTGGCAAAACACATCTGTGAAACACACACCTGCTAAGGAGCCCAAGATCCAAACTGTATGTAAGAAATAGCTCAAAGGAAGAATCAAGGGCCCATTTCCAAAATGCACAGAAGAATTGAATAAGTATTTCTCAAAATGGACGAGCAAGTGCTTAACAGACATGACAGGCAGGACTCACTTTACGCTGTCCAGCACCAGGAGCCAACATAGAAAGGAAAATTAGAAGACAATGAGAGAGCCTCAGAGCTGTTCGGACATCAATCAGCAGAAGGGTCAGTAATAACCAAAGTTGGCAAGAATGTGTGTGTGTGTATGTGTGTGTGTGTGTGTGTGTGTATGAGAGAGAGAGAGACAGTCAGACAGACATACAGACAGACAGAAATCACTTCTCATAATGCTGAAGGTACAAGTCAAGTTCCCTTATTCTAAACTAGCGACCATGAAGTTCCTAAGTCATGTAAAAGAAAACTCACATTCAGCTAGTAAAGAGAAAGTTTATTATTGGTTATTATATGTCTATGCTAAAGGTTCAAGACATGTCAGTGACTGTACTTAAACTGAATAATGCTTGACCTTATTCACGGACATTTTAATGCATTTCTTGGCTACTGATGTGAGAACTTAGGAACTATTCTATTCATCTCCCCCTCAGCAGCTTATCTACAGATACACACAGATGTCTGGAATCAGACTTATGTGAGCCAATGTGAATCACTCACAAAAGGCCAAGGAGATCAAAAACTAAAGGAAAAGGAAGGACATTGCCAGGCCAAAAATCTCCAATTTTTTTGAAGAAAAGAAAAAACAATGTGTAATGAAAACACCATAGTGAAACCCACTGAGTGCCAATTTTAAAAATCCAATAAAGGCTAACTAAGTATGTACATTAACAAAAAGGCCAGGCAAGGTCAAGTAATGCCTGTAGCCCCAGAGCTTAGCGACAGGGCACAGGACTGCTAGGGCTGACTTGTTGGCTGCCAGTCTCAGTTCAAGTTCAGTGAAAGACCTTATCTCAAAGGAATAAGGAAGAGAGTATAAGAAGGGCACCCACCATCCTCCTCTGTCCTCTGCATGGACATGTAGACCACTATCAAACATATGCACACATATATACAAAAGAAGAAAAGCAATACTAAGAGGCAACCTTGAACTGATTAATTATCAGGATAAAAAGTAAATGTTCCTTAAAGGGATTAGTAAATACGTGAACTGGTGGTCCAGGACAAGGGTTCTAGGGCAGCTCTTCTCAAGAGGAAGAATACACCCCTAAAGTCACAGGGCAGATTCAGATGCCCAGCCCAACTTCCATGCTCTCCCAGCTGCTTCGTTCATTAGGCCAGGAGCTGAGATAGATGGAAGAGTGCCATACTGCCCATCAAAAGGATACATTTTCCTGACAACCTCACCGGTATTGCAGAAGTCTAGTGAACCCACCAACTCTGTCTCTAAAACAGTGGAAAAATGAGACTCCACCCTGTGAAGACAAACCAGGTTACCAATGCCGTGATGCTGGCACCTTAAAGAAATGCTTTTCCACTCAACTGTGAAGTTCTCTAGCGTTCTACGAAGTCAACAGTCTTCTGCTGTAGAGGGGAATATGGCTTACTGGAAACAATAACCAGAACTGGGTCCTGGGCTCTCACCCAGTCTTGCCCAGTAAAGGTGCTGTGTGGTCTTCAGCATGATGCCTACCCATTGGTTCTCACACATATAAAATTGGGATCAAGACAGCTTATAGCAGTCTTATAGCAAACCACTGTAAGAGTCATATGGCGTGGCATGGAGTGCTTTAGAAACCCAATCTGAAAGTGTCAACCACACTTTGACCTTCTTCTTTAAAGCAGAAATGACACGGGTCTGTCAAACAGAAGTACACCAATTTTAACAAAGGCCAGATAAATGTTAAATTGTTATCCCATACCCATGCATAAAGAAAACCACAGCAAAATTAAAGCAGAACCAAGAGAACCTGGGATACCACACTGCACAAGGGTTAGGAGGTCAAAGTGTGATGATCAAAACTAATATTAACCTTTTGGCATCATTAATAATTCATACACATGCCATGAATATGCTTAATGATTTCCCCTTTTATGTAACATAGCAAGTAACACTAATTAGTTCATTAAAAGTCCTATCTTACTCTACAAATAAATCAGTATGCCAATGGGCAGGCTCAGAAAGGGAACGTAAACCTCTCCTTCTCCGTTCCATCATTGAAAATAATTCTTATTTTCTAATCAAAAAGTGTCCACCTCCATAGGCCAGCTAATATACTGGACATCCTAAAACAGAAAAGAACTTCTAGAGTTTTCTTACAAAATGGTGGCTGTGGTTGATCCATAGCTTTCTGGATCTTCTGGTCTGAAGGCAATATCAAGGCTTCAAAGTCTGAAGACCATGATATTACCCACCTGCACGTTAATATTTCTGTAGGGTAAGAATGTCTAAACAGTTTTGCTACTAAAAGAAAACCTGTGAAAACTGCCACTATTGAGCAAGACCACACACGCTGTTTAATCAAACAAAACAAAATAGATATCATTTAAGTAATGGCAAATTTTGTTGCTTTCTTTTTTTTTTTTAAATTCATGTAGAGCTAGTCCTTTTCAAAGGTGGGGTAGGGGTGGAGAATAAAGACAAAACACTTAGGGAAATTAATAAAGGAAAATTATGGAGAAGTTGATAAGAACACAAACTGTTCATGGGATCTTCTCCCAGAAAACCTTTACGACACTGATATGTGAACACAAGCAAACAAAAAAACACGTAAAACTACCGGAGCACAGAAGATTCCTGAAGGACTTGAATAAACAGCTCTTTAGATGAATTTCACAATCTACACAATAATGAACCCCAAAACAGCCATCCGTAGGAAGGAAACATAAGCAAGGTTAGAGAGAAGTACCACACCCTAAATTTCCCAACAAGCAGGGTTAAACAGGACAGTTAACTCCTGTGAAATTCATGCTGAAGGTGAAATGTGAAGCCGGAAAAGAGAAAGAAATTTTTGACATATGTTTGTCAGTTGAGTCTCCATAGTTCCACTGAATCTACAGCTGTGTCTCTTCAGAGACTCACTCTGTAATGGGAAATTACTGACTTCGCTGTGTAAATAGGAAGTGACAGGAATCAGAGAGTTTCTCACCATGAAACAGGGAGCTTTAGGATGACAAGTTATACTCTGAAAAAAAAAAAGTTAATGTTTCATTTCTTTGAAAATTAAACAAAAGAACTTTCTCTGGATTCTAAATAAATAGATAAATAATAAATAGTCCATTTAAACAGTCCACACCACTCCTTCAGCCTCTTCCAAAAGATCATTTTTTTTTAACATCCCTTCTCCCCAAACGTGACAAGAGGGTCACTACTGGCATTTACAGGGCAGAATGGGAAGCGTGCATCACAAGGAAGGGCACTGCTGGGGCTTCTCTTCTGTCTTTGTTTAGTGCTCCAGGCTCATGAGGGACAGATGGAGAAGTCGGCACTTACCAAATGTTTATTATATGTGCAGATGGCTGTTTCTGTTTTGAATCTTCCATTTTTCCACTCCTAGTTCATTTGTATAGGTATGGACAGTTGCTCCCTTAAGGCTTTTTCGTATGTAATTAGGGCTCCTCGCTGTCTACCTGCCCACCCCTCCCACCAAATAAGGTATGTTCCATTCCCAGTGCACCTGTTCATGCTCTCAGTTTCCCAGACTGTTCTATCCCAGAACTGAGAATATCCTTGCTGATTTCCCAAGGGGAAGGGAATCATGGGGTTTAAAATGAGCTGGACTCAAACTCAGCTCCTGGGGGATTCCCAGCAAATGGACAGCCTGGCAAGCTTAAGCTAGGCTAGCTATTTCTGGAGGTGTCCCAGAGACAACAAAATGGACTTCTGAATGCCGAGTGAGCTTTGTGACAACTTTACTAAATCCTTCTGAAAGAATCAGATGTAGAGATTACTTTAAAATGAGAACTAGTGGAATCTGCTGATTGATCTGCAGGAACTGGGATGAGCAATGTGACTTCTGGCTCTTTTCCTGCTCTGGGATTTTCATTTTTGAGAATTTTGTGAAAATTCACACTGTAAATTTATCCAAGATATGGGTGGTAGGAGCGTAAGAGTCCCTGGACAGGTTTTTTGCTCTCTATATTTTCTAAATGATCTTTATTAAGTTGGAGACCAGAGTTGGACAAGAATATAAGATGTCTTTCTGCTAACCCAAGACCTTTACTAAGGAACCACTGGCACGCTATGTAGTTCAAGAGGATGCAAGCTATGGCTCTGCCATTCTCGTGTATTAAGCAACCACTGACTGCGATGCACCTGATCTGTGCTGGTACTAGGTTATACAATGTATAATCAAGAAACAGAATACAGTGAGAGGCATGGGCTTATACACAGATCTTAAAATTATCAGTACGTTACAGATTAAAACCAGGTATTGAATAACAGGAAGAGAAAGAAACCTCAGTCCAGGCTAAGGGACAAGAATGGACTCCTGCTGAAACTGGGCCCAGAGGGATGGATTAAAATGGGAAAGAAAAGGAAGGTTCCTGACCAAGTCCATGCCTAAGTAGCAGACACCCAACCCAAACCAGAGTAAAGAAATAAAGAGTATTTCTTTTCCTTGTAATCTAAAGGAACCAGTGGAGAGTTGGCTTTACAGACAGCTGGAACCAACACCTTCCCTGTCCAGTAGGCAGAGGCTGGGCTCAAGCATAAAGCATATAGGAAATAGGTGTACAGGGTCTGCCTACCCCGAAGGCAAGCACTGAGGCTAATCAGTAAGACCAGTGCCTGGGTGAACATCTACATCCCAAGGGACCTGGTGGGACACGACAGAAGAACACAGAACTACATGTCTGGGGCAGTAGGTCCCTGTTCCACAATGTGGTCCTGAGTGAATAAAACAGTAAGGTCAGCAACGCAGCAAATGGCAACAGCCACCCAGAGAAAGCAGTGCCATTCACGGATGGGAAGAGGGTGAGGCTTCTGAAGGACTGAGCAGGGGGCATGGACGCCTACTGGCATGGACGCGAAGGTAACATTTCACTAGAGAGGCATGGCAAAGCGAAGTGTGTAGGTCGTATCTACAAATGAAGACGTGGAAAATAACAACTGATGCTTCTGAGTGTCTGGGCTCCCTGTAACCTTGGGGGTGCTCTAGGTAAGCATCATCGCTGCCATTTTATAGATAAGTAAACCGAGAATCAGTTGAACAGCCATGGCACTAAAAACCCCACCCATCTTAGGACCGTGCCTGTCTCTCGGAAGGAGGACAGAGAACTGGGAAACAATTCAGCGAGGAGAGCCTTCTTCCCTCGCATCCCTTACCCTAACTCACACTGCCCATCCCACACTATTCAAGAAACACAGCGTCTACTACAGATACGCCGTGTGACCCGTAAGAGTCCACCCACTTGTAGTGCAGCTCCAGCCTCAGCAGCGGAGCTCAGTCTTACTACAAACTAGAGAACACAGGAACCTATTCCTGTCCACTTACCCTAACAGCCCTCTGAACCAGACTGCCTCACCACATCGCATTCTCTGGGTACAGAGGGCTTTCGAAGGGGCCATTATGGTTTGAATGTGAAATGGCCCTACAAGGTACATGCTTTGAGCATCCAGTCCTCACCCTTGTGGTACTATTTTGAAGTCTGTGGAGCCTTTACGAAGTGGGACAGAAGTAAACCACTGGGATCCAGCTTTTAAACGGTGTACCTACACCAGGTTCCAACCTGTGACCTCTGCTTCCTCCCTGCTGTCAGGTGAAGAACACACACACACACACACTGTCGTAGACCCAGACACCCCTCTTCGCCTTCTCCACTGTGCTGGACTGTGACCCAATGGAAGCCATGAATTTAATTACCCTTTCCTTTCTTAATTTGATTCTATCAGTGATTAGTCAAAAAGAGTGACTAAAACAGAGCCCATGGTCCTCACACACTCGGCTCCTACTCCCTCAAGAGTCAAAGCATCAGGACATAGAGAACGTAAGAATCATAAAGCGAAAAAAATGTGCTCCCTCTTGGGAAGGGATAAAAACGTAAGCCACTTTGCTCTATCACAGGTGCCGAGGCAAATGACTATAAGCAATGCTTATTGGTGAGCCTTAGGTAAATCACCAGGAGGAGAGAGAAGCCCTTCCTGACAAAATTGATTCCTCTGTTACACTGCACATAAAACTCAGATGATACGAAATTTCAACTTGTGTGAAAAGTAAAAGAGCCTAGGTGGTAAATTAATAAGTTTCATATAACTAGAAGTATTTCATAGATAGAGTACTTTTAATTTTAACTAAATTATTTAGTTACTACTACGATGTGTGCATGCATGTGTAGGTGCAGGTGTGCACATGCCACAGCATGCACGTGGAAGCCAGAGGACAACTTTCAGGGCTCGGTTCTCTCCTTCCACCATGGGTTCTATGGATCAAACTTAAGCCATCAGGCCTGTGGGGCAAACACTTCCACCCACTGAGCCATCTCACTGGCCAATGCATAGGATTTTAAATGCTTTAATAATGCAGGCTCAACCGAACAAGAGATATAATTTGCATGTTTTTAAATCTATAGGACAAAAAGTGTTGTAAGAACTTTACGGCCCGAGAGACCATTGTTTTCATTGCTTCCAATTATATCCACAATATTAAAGGAAGGGAAAAGGTCAACTAAATCATCCACAATAACAACAGAAGAAAGCACTTTCATATCAGAGCTAGAATTAAAGTGCATTTGAACAGAGAGACTGTGATTCATTCAGTATCATTTCAAAGGAAGACATCAGCAATAATAAATAATCGAGTTTCTAATTTTGTCTGTGAAAAGTTGGATACTAGATATGAAAGTACTAAGGCAAATAATAATCTTTATTACGCTGTGCTGATTCTGTTAATAACTTCAAACCCATGAGACAGGGGCTGGGGACAGAGCACAGTGGTATAGAGTACCTGACTAGTACTGTGAAGCCCTGGGTTCTATCTGAAGAGGAGAGATAGGGAAGTTGCTGGGACGGGAGGGATGGGGAACGGAGAGAAGGGGAAAATAGGAGTTTGTATTCTGTGGTAAAGTATTAACTTAGCACACATGAGACGCTGGGTTCTATGTCCAGCAACATAGGAGGAAAAAAAAGTGGGATTAAAGTATCCTCATGTGACTAGTTTGGACCATAAGAAAATGTTCTTATTCTTCTTTAAATTTTATTCTATGTATTATTTGCCTGTGTGTGTGTGTGTGTGTGTGTGTGTGTGTGATGTGGCAGGAACACATGTGGAAGACGGCTTAACATTATGAAGTGGGTTCCCTCCTTCCACTGTAACATGGGTTCCAGGAATGGGACTCACTCGTCAGGTTTGTATCACTGAGCAGGAAGCACCTTGGCCCACTGAGCCACCTCATGGGCCCTCAATAACTTATCCGCTATGCATTTGCACACCTCTATGACACTGTCAGGAACCTCTGTACTTAGCTGGCATTACTGGCATGTCCAAAGGAGCCTTAAGCCTTGACTAGTCTAGCTGAGGTCATGGGGCATCAGAGACAATCAGGAAACTACAAGGAAACATCAAGTCTAGCAGCTAGCCTGATCAGAAGGCCCCCTGCGTCCAGGAAAGTAAGCAAGAAAGTACGGCAAACACAGCAGAGGCTTCCTCAGGGTCTTCATTAATGAAACAAGAAGGACCAAACTAAAACCATAATGGAAAGGCACCATACAATGCTTGCTCAAAAATAACAGGTACTCTTCGAAAATAAAAAGAGAAAACCAAAAGTCTCAATTTATAAGGTAAATTTGGTGAAAATGTTAACAAACGTGAAACTCGGTCCATACAAGTTAAAAAAAAAATTAAGTGCTTTTGTTATTCTTTTCGTCTTTCTATTAATCTGATGATTTTTTTTTCCTGAAGCAAAGCTGTGCAGAGTATATACATGGCCCGATCCGAAGGGAGCGTTTTCTCATGGAGCACATTCCTTGACAGCCACAGTCTTATAAATATATTTAGTGTGAGGTTATTCCTAGCCTCTCCAGAAAGCACTGGCCCACCACTTCTTGAATTTGATACCTTAAACAGTAATGATGTCGAAACTCTGGCAGTCCCCCAGTGGATAAGTGGCTGTCACACGACAGCAAACTCCCGGGAACAGCTAATTCCTTCTATAAAACTGAGTGAGCTGCTAAGTAGCCCAACTACCCAGTGAAAAATGGCTGCCATCATTATCAGCTCCTGGAAGATACCACCTCTGACTGCTAGAAGAGAAGAGCCTACACAGCAGAGTTGTGCTCAGTAGGATTAGTAAACCCAGATTTGAAAAATCCATCCTAGCAACTATTAGAGAAAAATATATTCAAAGTCACTACAGTGTAGGGAAATGTTCTCAGCTTAGACTAATAAACACACACAGCCCAAGGGACGGATTGCTCCATCATGCTCTCATTTTCCAACATGATCCAAGCTTTATCTTCCTCGACTAGACCTAATAACTGCATGATGATGAATTAGTCTTTCAACAAACAATGTTTACCTTTTAAATGCATGTAAGTTTTCTTCTTGAAGACTAGCCCTCTTCCTGTGAGCACCCCATTGACTAGGATTTCCTAGAAGTTTCCAGAAACTATAACTGGTGAAGCACAAAGGAGATAAGCATCTTTCTTAACTTAACTGTGCTACTCTAACAATTCCAAATGATTGATCTGAGCATATGTGCAAGCTCTACTAGAACATTCCATTGCTGGGCTCTGGAAACTCACGACTGAAATACCTGTCTTGACAAAAGTCTAAAAGTTGCTGTAAACACCTAAGGATGGAGGACCAAAAAGAGCTCCATCAGACACGCCCAAAAAGGAGCAAACACCACCAGGGTCCTCCAGAGCACTCATCCCCCGGGGGGTTGCACAGCTGACAGCCGTGTGTCTGGCTCCTGCCATGGTGCAAAGTGAAAAAAGGAAAGAACATGCATTTGAGAATCCAGGCTACACGCGGTACCCTATTGAAAACCTTTACAATAGTAAGCTTTTCATCCTGAAAAGTGGGGTGTCTCTTTGCTTATTTTGTGCGGCAATTTAAAGTCAACGTCACCCACTCCAGATAAAAGGTGACTAATCCCTGTCCCCAAGACTCTTATTTTAGAAATCCTACTTTCCCAGTTTTGTACCTACGCAATAAAAAGATGTGTGATACAAGACAGAAGCATTTGCAGTTTAAGAGGAGTTAAGTGGAAAGCTACGTATTTTGAGTATCAAATGTTTTGTACAGTATTCTGTTGACCATCTAGCTTTTTCTACTATCTTTAACATATTTTAATTAAGATATAATTACATCACTCTCCCCTTCCTTTTACTCCCTCCAATCCCTCCCATAGTATCCCTCCTCTCCCACGCAAACTGTACTTCTTTTTTCCTTGATTATGATATAAATATAAATATATAAATACATATATAAATACATATATATATGTATATGAGACAGAAAGATGCACAAATATACAAATATAACCTGCTGAGTCTGTTTCTGTTGCTTGTGTGTAGATGATTTCAGGGCTGACCATTTTGTACTAGATAACGAATCAGGGTCTCATTCCTGGGAGAGGCTATTTCTCCCTCTCTCTGCCGTCATTAGGTGCCTGTAGTTGGTTGTCTAGGAGTGGGACATTGTTGGGGTTGAAAGGATCCCAATGACAAGAGAGAAAGACGGACATGGGTGGTCATGCAGAGGTGTGTACCCTGGCCTGCAGAAAATCGCGTGGCGCTTTACAATGGCCGTTCCTGGCACACCAGTTGAGCCCCAAACGGGGAAAACCCATGTTGAAACCATGCTTCCACTTCCTCTGTCTTTGTGGAAACCGTGTTCACCAACCTCAGCTGTACAGACAGGCTAAGAGTCTTTATATACAAGGTATTAGACGATTGGGCCTTCACCGACCTAACCCCGTCCATTCCGATTAACAAGGTTTAGGTAGGATAGTTAAAGTGTCTAGTAAGCACAGACCAAAGCGATTGGGCCTCTCCCTTGTGCACCGCCCTATTTTCTCCATAAAAACCCACTTCCCCCACAATAAACTGGATTTGCACCAAGGGGCATTTTCCCCCAGAGTCTGTTTCTTGGGCCCGTGACTCTGTCCACCATTCACCCCCTCAGGAACTCTGTACCCAACAAAAACCCACAGGACATCATGAGATTTTTCCCCCCTTTCTGCATTAACATGGCTATTGGCACTGTCATTCTTCAGGTCATGGTTTAGGAAGCCATTTCTAGGAAATACATTCTCACAGCAGATTTCCTGGACCTCTGGTTCTGAAGTCATTCTGTCTGCTCCCATGGATGTCCCTTAGTCTTAGGGGCTGGAGGGCTGTTGAGGATGTATCAACTTAGGCTGGAGTCCTACAACCCGTGATCTCTGTATTGTGCCCAGTTGTGGTTTTCTGCGGTGTGGACCACATATCTTGAGAGCAAAGAACTTACCTACAGAAGCTGAAGATGAGCTCAACATGGTTGTGGCCTTTGTGCCTGTCAGCGTGTCTGTCATGGAGAAATTCTCACACAAGAGGTCATTCCAGGTGCGCCACAGAAGAAATCGTAAGTAAAATTTGCTCTGACTAAACTTATTCGTTAAACTTTATGGGTAAATTTTCATTCTTGTAGTATTTATGCTGATTTTTTATTCATTTAAAGCCCAAAATATAACAAAATCCTTAATTTCTGTATTTTCCAATTCAAACTCAATGCTTTGTCACCACCTGAATAGGTCACATATAATTCAGTAAACAACATATCTAACCATTTTTATTGCATGTGTGTGCGTGTATTTTGATTTACGTTGTTGAATGTAACCCAGTGCTTACACATATGCCTTCTACCTTGTGATCATCAACGTCATGCTTGCATGCACACCTGATTCGCCCCTTGTGATCATTGCCTCGGAAACTGCACGTACACCTCTGATGAAGAGAGTATAAGAAACCATGAATAAAGATTTTGGGGAGTTTGGTTCATGACAGAACTCCTAGATGAAATGTATCCGTTCCAGGTCCGGTTCAGCCTAACTCCCTATTTAGCACCGACTGATCTGGTCAGCAGGTCTTATCACATGTATAGAGGCCAGAGGTTGACATTGGTCTCTTCTACTGTTGCTCTCTGCGTTACCTGTGGAGACACTCTCTCCCTGAATCCAGATCAGCTGATCGGGCTGACCAGAACGCACCAGGGATCCATTTGTCTCCACCCGTCCACTAACACTGGTGTCACAGACACGTGCAGCTGCACCCGGCTTTTACATGGGTGCCAGGAATATGAACTCAGGTTCCTATGCTTGAGTGGCCGGCACGTTACAGCATGAGCCATCTGCCCAACCCAACATACTTAATCTTTTAAACTCACATTCTTTCTCCAGTGCAAATTAATTATACAAAATTTGGAGATTTCTCCACCTGGACAGGATTCCATCACGGACTATGTCCAAGCCTCTGTGTAGATAAATACTTCACTCGTGCTTACTTACAGGACATCCTGCAGTCTGCGTTGTAGGTTTTTTGTTTGTATGATGTTTGTTGTTTGCTTGCTTGCTTATTTGTCTTGTTTCGTTTTTCTTTTCAATTACTAATTTTTTATATATACTCAGTTCAGGAAAACAAGTAAGTTTCAATTTAATCCATTTAGTGGACAAATTAATGTCCCCACAAAATGTCCGTGTCTTACCTAACTCAGTTCTCATTTGGTTTTTTTTTTTTGGTTTTTTTTTTTTTTTTTTTTTTTTTGGTTTTTGAGACAAGATTCCATGTAGCCCAGGTTGTCCTTAAATTAGTTGTGCAGACAAAGATGGTTCTGAACTCCTAATCTCTAAAGTGTGGGGACACGGTAATGAGAAACCACACTTGGCTTCATGTTCTAATTACTGATGAATCACGTGGTAAAAGAACTTTGAGCATGTGATTAAACGAAGGTCATGAGATGGGGGGAGGGGGGACTGTCCGGGATACTCTCAGCAAAACCAGTGCAGTCGCAGAGTCCTTATTTGGGGAGGCAAGAGAGTCAGGGAAGAAGATGTGACCCCTGAAACAGATGTCAAAGTGATGCAATGTCTGGAAGGTGGCCACGAGCCAAGGAGTGCACGCAACCTCTGGGAGCTAGGAAAAGCAAGGAACAGATTCTCCCCTGAAGCATCCAGAAAGAAGGCAGTCCATCAAACACACTGCCTCTTGCTCCAGAAGACCTAGTTCAGGTGTCTGACCTCCAACACTGAAAAGGAAGAGACTTCTGTGGTTCTAACTTTATAGTAATTCGCTACAGTAGTAATGGCCGGTTTTATTAGTTCCAAGTATAAACAGGATTAGTATTAAAACTAATATATACATAAAATATGCAAAACTGCTTGGGAAATAGTACACTACAAATTGTAATTAACATTTGATTTTAAAAGGTATTATCCACTAAAAGATTCTTAATGAGCATAATTATGTACAGCTCTGGGGGAGAGTAAATAATCATTACATGAACAATTTTTAATCTGCAATGTGCCAAGCACTGATGATCAAAAGATGAATAAAAAAATAAATCAGCCGAGTGGTGGTGGCGCATGCCTTTAATCCCAGCACTTGGGGGACAGATGCAGGCGGATCTCTGAGTTCAAGGCCAGCCTTTTCTACAGAGTGAGTTCTAGGACAGCCAGAGTTACAAAAGGGAAGCCATGTCTCAAAAACGCATAGTAAAATAAATAAATAAATAAATGTTGAACTCTCCAGCTTTGGATCCAATGATACATACAAGTGAATAAGCATCTTACAATATTGTGATATATCCTACAATCAGAGAAAAAATAAAATAAAAGATGGGTGTGGTAAACACACAAAGAAACGGCTAGTTCCTCAAAGTGGGGAGTCATTGCATTGGGAAGTCTGAGGCTACACTGAGTCGAGCTACACCAGAGTCGACGACAGTTCTGAAGGAAATGAGACTTTATCCTCATGCAGTGGGGACTCTGAGGAGGCTACTAAGTGGTGGTGTGACTGACACAAAGGCAGAAGAACAAAAGGCTGGAGAGATGCCTCAGCAGTTAAGAGCACTGGCTCCTCTTCTGGAAGATCTGGGTTTGATTCCCAGCATGCACAGAGCAGCCCACACCTGTCTAATTCCAGTCCAAGAGATTCAACGCCCTCTTCTGGCCTATGATGACAGCAGGCACACATGGGATGCATCGACAAACGTGCAGGCAAACTATCCACACACATTTTAAATTTTTAAGTTAAAATATTAAATTTTAGAAAGTCAAAACACTGCCTATGATGTGAAGCATATGAATACTATACAGAAGCATTTATTCTAGAGCAACACGATTTTGTCCCCATTTTTTTTTTTTATTAACCTGTAGGGATTCCATTTTACCTTATTACTGCCATCATGAGTGATAACCTTCATGACTGTCCCTGGTTACTTTTCTGCACATCCCACCATACTAAAAACACATAAAACCATCAAAGAGGATGGAGCTTTATGACGTGACCCTGGCACTGGGTGTGCCTACCATGTTGGATGTCACTTAGAGATAGGTTGGGTACACTCTAACTAGGGTAAAGTCACTTTATCAGCCCCTGCTTTCTGGCTCAAATCCTATGGATCCATTGATCTTGCTGCATGCTTCTGTGCCTACATTTCCCCCAAAATTGCACTCTATGTAGTCTTGATTCTACCTGCTTCGCCTTTGTTCCCATGCCATCTTCAAGCTGGTTCTCATACACTGGACCTGGGTTTTTCTAGAACATCGCCAAATCCTAATGTTCACTCACAGACACTCAGAGACCATTACCTTCTACCAAGCAGGTGCTCTGAAACATACTAGGTGCTTAAAAGACTAAGACATGGTTTGTGCCTATGGGTTATATAAAACCATAGAACTGTATATAAAGTGTGCAAAATGAATAATACAAAAGCAACTAACTCTATTTTATGAAACTCATCCAGAAATTATATTTTCAAGAAATGGTGTCAAACTCACATCACAGAAACAAAACAGTATGAAGAAACAGTGATACACGTATGTTTTCAAAATGTGATCTAATTTCAAACCTACTCTTCAAAAAAAAACCATATATATATAATATATATATATATACATAATATATATATATCTCCAAAGTGATTTCCCCATAGGTATTTTTAAAACATCATATTCCTAGTACCTATAAGAATATTAAAAATATTTTTCTATACCCCAAGAATGTCTATAGTACCACCTTTACTGGAAAATTAAGTTATAATAAGACTTTGTATCAGCTTGAAATTGCAAGCTCTAACACCCTCCAACACGCAGGCGCAGAAGAGCGATTTGATAGCCTTCCCGACCCCTGCCAGTAAGCCAATCATCTCACCCTCCGCTTCCACTGCAGTTCCTGTCTGGGTTGCAGCAGCCAGGACAAGCTGCTCCATATTGCCGCCTCACTGCCTGTGTTTCAGTGTCATCTGTAGGACCTCAAATCAGACTCGCGCTTCCTTGCATCTCCTGGGCTGGTGTGGGTCTGCGCACACTTTATGTTCAAGCAATGTGCTCAAGAGAAGCAAGCATCATACGTTCAGTTAGCAGTGGCTATTCATAATTCCCACTTCAAGGAAGTCATGCCGAAGTCATGCTTTCAGAAAGAGTTCAGACAAATTGCAAGCATCAGAGTAAGTGCTGTTTGCACATATCTTTTTACTTCCTCTGGTTTATGTAATAGATTCTCAAATAAAAACACGAGTGCACCGCACGGTGGCGCACGCCTTTAATCCCAGCACTCGGGAGGCAGAGGCAGGCGGATCTCTGTGAGTTCGAGGCCAGCCTGGTCTACAGAGTGCATTCCATGACATCCAGAGTTACAACAGAGGAACCTCATCTTGAAAAACAAACAACCACCAAAAAAGTGAGCTGCCAAAGAGGAATAAGCGGTAGTTTTTAACAAATGTTTTTGCATTTGACCTCTCAAAATCTCCAGTTTTCCCATATATAAAATAACATTAGCAGCAAAACTGACTCTCAGAATCATGTTGAACTAATAGTTGTTTAGATTTCTTTGATGCAGTGTGTGTGTTTGTATGTGTATGTATGTATATGTATGTGGGGGGGCTATATGTGTGTGTCTATGTTTAGGTGTATGTGTGTGCATATGTGTGTGGGGGCGTGGAGTGTGTGTGTGAATGTATGGGGGTGGGGGTGTATATGTATGTGGGGGGGTGTATATGTGTGTGTGTATATGTGTGTGTGTGTGTGTGTGTGTGTGTGTGTGTGCGCGCGCATCATGTGCATGCAGGTACTTGAGAAGGCAGGTAGTGTTGGACCCTATGGAACTGGAGTTACAGAAGGTTGTGAACTCACTAATGTGGATGCTGGCAACGGAACCCAGGTCCTCTGGAAAAATAGTAAACACACTTACTAGCTAATCCTTCCCTCCAGCACCAGAATTAGCAGAATAGGGGGAAGCATCCGTGAACATGAATATCACTCACAGACAAGATTAAAAGTATCATGTAGATCCTAGTGTCTGATCATTATATTGTATACACATTTTAAAATACCACACTTCACTCCAAAAATATGTACAATTGTTATGTGTTCATGAAAAAAGAAAATGAACTATGAAAAGTGACTACCCACAGCTATAAAATAGACCAATACCTTGTGTATCTCAAAATAGAAGAGAAGTCTAGAACCACTTTCATTTGGCTGTGGAACAGTTAAATTTTAAACTAGTATTTAAATTTGAATGTAACTGACTGGGGAGTTAAAAACTGAAGAACAAAACCAAGGGCACATGGAAGAAACAAAAAACCTACAGGCACCCTCTCCTGCCCCAGCTGAGAAGTTTCCTCTGGGCCTAATCTAAGTTAAAAATAGTTTCCCACTTAGCTTGATGAAGAACACTAACAGTTGATAACTGCCATGTGCTTTCTTTATTTTGTGGTTCTTCATAGCTCCTCTGGGCTTAGGTAGATAACTAGTTACTTCAGTGTGGACCTTCCCCCTGCCTCCCTGCCCCCGTGCCCCCATGCAAACATAGAAAGGAGAATGCGGACACAGGCTGGGGTATATCAGTACCAAATAACTTCACTGTGGTTTAAGTATGAAGTCCCCCCAAAGGCTTGCTCATTGAATTCTTGGTCTTCAGATGGTGGCACTGTTTTGGAAAAGCTAGAAACTATTTGATGAGACTGGGTTCAGTAAGTAGGTCACTGGGGGCATGTCCTATTTGAAGGCCATAGCTCCTTCCTGTCCGTCTTCCTCTACTCCCTGTCCACAATGGGGTTGCCATGACCTTTAGAAAGGGATTTCTGTGGTTAAGGCAAAATAGCACAAGCCTATAATCCCAACACTAGGGTTCTAAAAAGAAGCAGTCAGTTCAGAAATAGGTCAGGGCTCTCAGTTCATGGTTACAGAATGAGCACAAGTCTTTAATCCCAACTCTGAGATTGAATCACAATGAGGACACACCCAACTCTCGGGATATCAAAGCAGGTTCTAGTTTCAGAGAGACAAAGGAAGTTCAAAGAGTCACAGAGTTAGACAATCTGAGGCAGAGACACCAAAGCAGTTCAGCAGAAAGAAAGTGAGTCAGTTTGAAGCCTAGCAGAGAAGTTCAGTCACAGAAGTTGTGGGAGTCAGCAGAATCAGAAGAGTTCAGTCAGAAACAGTCAGCCAGCTTGGAAAAGGGTTTGAGGCAGAACAGGGAGTGAGTTGAATCAGCTGCCCAGAAGAGTCAGCTAAGTTCAGAACAGCTCTGAGTTCAGAAGGAACTCGTCAGAGTGAGTCAGTCTCAGAGGCTGAAACTGAAGCCTTCTAGGTCAAGGTTTATATCTTGATGATTAGGCTAAAACTGAGGCTAAAACTCTCTAAGGACTAGACATTGAATAACACAAAGAATAAATTGCCTTTTGCCCTGAATCTATGGCTACCTGTTTTAGATATTCTAAAGAGAGGTTTATATAAACAATAAGGCACTCTCCAATAAGACATCCTATCTATGATGGTCCTGAACCAGCCAAGTTGCTTATGATGGGCTTAGGCCAGCCAATTGCTTCAAAGAGGCTCGGATCAACTGAGCTTTCCGGAAGACACTTTCTTACATGTCCAGCTGCCTGTAAACTGTGCAGTAAGTCCCAGGGTTCAAGCTTTCATGAAACATCACCCATGCTGGGGTGGGCTTTTGGTGGTGCTACTGATGATGATGCTTTGAGTTATTTCTGCTTCTGTAAGGAATCCAATAAACTCTTAAGTTCACCAAGATGAACTTGAGTAACATCCTTACTTTGGTCTGTCATTGATTTCCCAGTAGACACACACACACACACACACACACACACACACACACACACAAACTGAGGCTGGAGAGATGCTCCATGGTTAAGAGCACATGTTGCTCTTGTAGAGGGCCCATGTTCAATTCCCCGTACCCACATGGCAACTCCCAACCATCTGTAACTCAGGTGATCACTGTTACATAACACTAATCCCTAGCATTCAACCTACCTGTGATAACACAAAAATGTTTCTGAGCTAATGAAACTAAGCAAGGAGAAGCTAAATGCTATGTTCTGGCTCTGCTGTCTCAATTTCTTGACTCTTTGCTTTTACTGAAGATTATCACAGAAAGTGGCATCTGATTTCATAGTATACACCTCGAAACTGCAATCGTTCAATGTCAATCAAGTCCCAATTGAGAAATTTCATCTAGGACAGAGAACTTAGAACAACCATTCCAGCCAGGCCTTTAATCCCAGCACTCCAGAAGCAGAGGCAGACAGATCTCTGTGAGTTCCGGGCCAGCCTGGTCTACATAGGAAGACCCTGTCTCAAAAAAACAAACAAAAGGACAACCTTCCCACTAGGAGCTGATATTCTTTGCTGCCTGTAGCCAAGGCATTAGATGGACTGTTATGTCCTAAAGCTAAAAGACTCTAAACTACGCTAACTCTTATTACATGGTTCTCATCATTCATCTATTTTATTAATAGTTTTTATTTGAAGTTATTCTTAGGCCCTTTAAAAAAAAAAAAAAAAGAACCATGGTATAAATCAACTTTGTAAATGATTTGTAAAGAACAACATGATAAAATGCTTTGGAGCAAGATAGCAAAGACAGTTTCATAACATGAACGTTCTAAAGGCATAAAACTGTATGCCTTATTAACTTTGTACTAGATGAATTTAGCCCATTTTTTTATTGTACAACAAAATTGTAGCAAATAACATGTGGTTGTCAGCAGCAGGATCATTACAATCTTCTCATTTAATCTTCTCATTTTCTCTGTTCGTGAGGAGGGACAGCTAATCTCTCTCCTGCCGCTGCTGCCTGTATCTCCCTCTCCCAAGCAATCACTTCCCTGTGTTCTAGGATGATCGGCTATGGCTCAGCTTTTGTGAAAGAATTCTTGAACGTTCTGTGAAACTAGTGGTTTCTAAGTTACCTGTTGTCTGGACTACGAATTACTTTTTTCAAACTACGTCTTTCATAGTCCGTGTTTCCCTCCGTAAATAAATCAAATAAAACCAGCTGTTCTGGTTGAGGAGGTTGAGCAGGAGGCCAGGAGACACTACTCCCTCTCAGGTCTCCCTGTCACAGAGAGCAAGAGGCAGAGACTTTACAGAGGAGGGGGTGGGGTGGGGTCTTTGTGTGAAGTTTCTAGATAAACATAATGAAAGACAGTTGCTAGTGCATGTGACCCATACGATTACCTCACTCATGCTGAAGGGATGCAAGCATTTTAAAGGAGAATATAGTTCAACCTCCCCCCAGTTTCTTTGGCAAAAAAAAAATCACTTGTGGTAGCAATCTGTGACAACCTCTGAGGCATGGTTATGCAACTGAATGTGGGCTAACACGTAATCATGGAACCGGCAACTTCTTAGAAATAATCATGGAATAAAGATAACTTTTCTATAAACTCCCTGAAGATGAGTCAGTTGATAAATTGCCACCATTAATAAGGGATGCAAATTACACTTTCCTTCTTTTAATTGGTATTTAATTTGGCTTTGTCTGTGAACATGACATGTTTTAGGAAGACGGGCTTACAGTTATAAATTTTTGATTGGTGTTTTAATTCAGCTATGTTAACCAACGTGACAAGTTACAAAAAGACATGCCCATCATACGTTCACACTTTCTGAACAAATGGAGCTTTTTCCTATGTTGATTAAGGTGTTTTGGATAGCAGATTTCAATACAGTATCTTTACTTTCTGTGGAGAAGGTACAAAAAGGTCATCTAATCTCTAAATTCTGAACAGACAGCAAAACTTAATGAGTGATCCCACAGATCTTAAACTGACTTAAAAACACTTGAAATAAGCTATTGATCCCAGCCAAATGCGAGTGCACACCTGTAATCAAGAGGCACAGGCAAGACTGCTGCAGCTTGAAGAACAGCCTGTCCTACCTAACAAGATCCAGGCCAGCCAGGCCTGCACTGTAACAAGGCTTGGTCGCCAAAAACCAAGTAAATAAACACACAAAGAAAGAGTTTGCTTGAGAGGAAGGACCAATACTTATATGTATATAATAAATGCATCTTACGAATGCCTAAGTTGGGCGAAGACACGTCTTAACTGCTGTATAAACATTAGGAGAGAAACTATAGATTGTTTTGTTGGTTCTGTTGTTATTATTGCTGTTGCTGTTCTAAGACAGGTTTTACTACATAGCCCAAGCCAGCTGGCCGCTGTAATCTCTCCCGAATGCTGAGATTATGGGTTTGCACCACACTGTAGGCCTATTACACACAGCATTCGATTATATGCACATATAAGAGATGTGCAAATATGCACATCATAAGAGTTGTTATCACTTGCAGAATACATCATGGGTGCACCCTGTAAGAAACTTGGTCTATCCTTTAGCATGAATATGCTCCTAGCTCCATTATACAGATACACTTATTGAGCCTCAGACTAGTGACTTGTCTCAGTTGCACTAACCTGGCAGAAGGAGTTCTGAATAGTCTTAATGTCCACTGCAACCAAAACGAAAGGCTTTAGAAAAAAATAGAAAGAAAAAGAAAAAAAGAAACATAGCCAAATCTTGCAGGTGCCAAATAAAATCACAACATCATTTTTAGTAGAACAAAAAGGAATAAAAATTTGTCCCAATTCCTGAGAAGTCACTGTGAAATCCTCCCAGTTTCAGTAGTGGTAAGTTATGGTTGGCCTCTTTAATCATATGTGACAGTTTGTACTAATTAGGGGGTCTCATTGTGAATGCCAGTTTATGCTAATAAACTAAGTTAAAATGGGATTGACCACCCCAGAAAAAAACAACCATGGGACTGCAGAGCAGGTTTGGGTCCACATAAAATCAGCCCTACCTCCCTATCAGGAGACAGCAGGGAGCTAAAGATTTCTACCCAGTGACAAGACCAGTGCTGCCTGGCTAATGAAGCTGCAAGAAAAACACTCCAGGTTCTGGTGAACAACACTCTGCACACTGTAAAAAAAAAAAAAAAAAAAAAAAAAAAAAAAAAAAAAAAACACCAGTAGTTTGGGGTAGGACATCTGAGTGAGGAACATGATGTTAAATACTTGTGCAAAGTGTGTCCAGCTTAAATCAATCCCTGACGAAGGTGCTACCGAAAAGGTCAACACCGGAACAAATGAATAGGCCATTGTAGAATGGGATATCTCTCCCCAGGGATAATCCTGAAACACTAAAGTCTACCTCTAACTCTGCAGTTAAGAGCACTTGCATTCTCACAGAAGACCGGAGTTCAGTTTCCAAAACCCACACGGTGGCTCGCAACTGTCTGTAACTCCAGATCCAGGGAATCCAGTGCCCTCTTCTGGTCTCCAAGGATATCAAGCATGCACGTGGCACACATACATGCACACACCTATACCTACAGGCAAAGCATTCACACAGTTATAATAATTAACAAGATTCACACTTAATAACATTAAACAACAACAAAATCACGTGAGAAATCTCATACCTTACAATGCCAATAACCAAGGCAAAAATGAAAATAAAAAAAAGAATGTTTTGGGAGATGCTACTATTTCTGTATTATTCATCCTCTGTCTCTATTGGGGCTTTCGACAAATAGGCCACTGTTCTGACATGTAGCTAAAATGTCTATTTACATTCAGTAGCGGAGTTCTTTCCAACCTTTAATAGAGAGATACAAATGTTAGCACTGAGGATCTGTACATTCTTATAAGATACTGTGTTTGTTTTTTAGCACTCTTCACACAGAATTAAAACTGCATGCAGGATTGTTTTCAACTTTTAAAAGTTTTTTAAACAATCTTTTCATGCTTTTAGAGATTTAGTTTATGTATACAAGTGTTTTGCTAGCATGTATGCGCATGTCTGTGCTGGAGGAGATCAGAAAAGGATGTCAGATCCCTGGAACTGGAGTTATGGATGGTTGTGAACTACAATATAAATGTTGAGAACTGAACTCCAGTTGTCTGCAAGAGGAACAAGGGATCCAGGACCACTGAGCCAGGTCTCCAGCCCCGTGCTTCCAACTTTGAAGTGGGAGATGCTATGGCACACAAATCCAACACAGTCTGCTTTGCTGCATTTACCCAGAGTCCTCAGAAAACACAGCAGCTGTAGACTTGGCAAAGCTGCGGGCAGCTTCGATTCGGCAGGCTGCTTTCCAGCAGAATTTATGGGGCAGATTTTGGCATGTTAGGGAAAGGATGACACCAGCTACAAAGAAGCAGGACCTAACAAGTTCCCAATCTTTTTTCCCAGGGTTTCTTTCCTTTCTGAATTATACTCTGGAAAGCCCTCCGCATAACTACACTGGAAACAAACTCAAACAAAGCCTTTCTACGTATCCTATTCCACTGTCTTTCAGATGTGAGAATTAAGTACTCTCCAGGAAAAATGTAAGCATGAGCATATAAACGCTTTGCTGGCTTAAGTACACAGCTGCTTTCTCATCTACATCTGGTTCTTCAGTTAGAGAAGGCAGATGCTGTGCTATCTAACTCACCAAAGAGATCAAATCTTCTGATTTGTTCTCTCACTCACCCTGTCTTTCAAACTATGCATGTCAATGGGAATCAGAGAATTCTCACAGTCCTCCTGTAAATGAGCTGAGTTAACCCATGCCCTCTGCTTCACCCATTAAATCCGTGTGCCCACTGCCCAAAAGCTACTAGTAACTGGTGGCTTTCTCATTCACCAATGCTTCCCTACTTAGTTAGGGTTTCTATCACTGTGATGAAACACCACGATAAAAGCAAGTTGGGGAGGAAAGGGTTTGTTTGGCTTACATTTCTATATCATTGTTCATCATCAATGGAAGTCAGGACAGGAACTCAAACAGGACAGGAACCTGGAGGCAGGAACTGATGCAGAGGCCATGGAGGAGTGCTGCTTACTGGCTTGCTCCCCATGGCTTGCTCAGACTCTTTTCTTATAGAACCCAGGACTGCCAGCCCAGAGATGACATCGCCCAAAATGTGTCAGGCCCTCCCCCATCAATAATTAAGAAAATGCCTTACAGGCTTGCCTACAGCCCGATTGTATGGGGGCATTTTCTCAATGGAGGGTCTCTTCTCTCAGGTGACTTTAGTTTGTGTTAAGTTGACATAAACTACCCAGCACATCTGTCCTCTAAGTCAGTTCTTATATTTAAAAGTCTGGGGTGACACAGAACTGGAGAGATGGCTCAGTGGTTAAGAGCACACACTGGTTACTTTTGCGGAGGACCCAGATTCAGCATGTTCACAACCTCCTGTAGCTGTAGTTACAGGAGATCCAGTGCTCTCCTCTGGCTTCCATGGGCACCTGCATGCACATGGTGCATGTGAACTTGTGGGTACACACATACACGGAACTAAAAACAAATAGAAATTTATGGCAAAGACCACGTTTTTAAAAATCTCTATAGTAGCTTTATTCAGAATAACCCAACCTTAAAACAGGAAGGCCCATCTGCAGTTAAAAAAAAAAAAAACAAAAAACAGTGACTAAATTATGGTATACATACCAAGGAATAAAAATGTTAAACTTCTGTTATTTTTTAACAACATGACTACCTCCCGAATAATATGCTGAGCAAAAGAAGCCAACACAAAATAATGCCTACCAGATGGTTCTGTTTATATGAGGTCCAGACACAGGCAATACTTACCTGTGATGAAGAAATCAAAGCAGGGATTTCAAGAGAATAATGAGAATGTGCCAGAAAGGCGTCCAGGAAAGTCTGTGTGCTGGAATTTTCCTCCGCGTTAATGCAGATGACGGCAAGTAACATACAATATCCCACCGCTTAAAACTTCACTTAGAAACCAACCAGACGACATGTTAACAAAGACAGACCTAAACCAGGGTTTCTCAACCTCTGTGTGGTTGACATTTTAGAACAGATCATTTTGGTGGGACGTTGTCCGGCCCAATGTGAAAGGGTTAGCATTACTGTAGCCTGTCTATTCATTAAATAGATTCACTCCAGCTACCCTGGTTTGACATCCACAAGTGTCTTCAAATATTGCTGGATGTCCACTGGGGAATGAAATCACCCCTGCTTCTTCAAAGTAAGAACCTGAGTACAATCAGACGATGACACAGAAATTAAGTGCTAGAGTCCTTGACCCACAAGAGGAACTTAGGTCTTCATTAGACACACAAGATGGTGATGGGTCACAAAAGAACAGCCAAACGTAATGGCTCACACGCACAGGCCTGTCTCCCGCCAATCCCTCCATAGCACTCCTGACTCTCTCCCAAAAAGTCCACATATCCTCTCCTTTGTTCTCCTCCCAGACAATCAGAGAGAGCCACCCCAACCCTTCTCCAAGTATACCTTCCCTTTTTCCCTTCCTACCTAGAATCCTTCATAAGCTGGCGTGCCAGGGGCCATGTCTGTCTCCACCCTAACCAGAGGCCTTCCCTTCTCTTCCTTGCCCCTTTTCCTCCCTCATCCTTTATCCCCTGTCCCCTGTTTTTTGTTCCCTGTCATTTGTTCCTCTGGGGCAAATAGATCTTCTTTGTGCTAAGAATCTGGAGTCTGGGTGTGCTCTGTGCCAACTCCGAGGTCCTTTCAGGCAGTATTTATCCCAGGCTGCCCAAGAGCAAGTGCATAGGATGCTTACAAACACAAATCCCTAGGGGCTTGCCCTGGAGACATTGTTTTTGTAGGTATAGGGTAGGACCTGGAAATCTCAATTGTTCAACAAACTCCTCAGAAGATTTATATACCTACCCATCTATACATACGTAGTTACGTGTTTAAATAGATGATAGATAGATGATGATGATCATGATCATGATGATGGTGACGATGTTAGATAGATACATAGACCGCCATAAGCAATTCTGAAGGGAGAACTCTCAGATTGCTCTATTTAATATAGAAAATATTTTGATAATACATGACAAAAAATGTTGCACAATTCCACAAGCACAGTAAAAGGCTATTTTTGTTTCACAACTTAAAACGTAGATGAGTGTACTGAAGCTGAGATAAGGGACATAGGACTTGTCTGATACTGTCCAATTTATCTCTCAAGAGATTTATGCCTCACCTCCCACCCCAGAAGCCTGAGACACTAAGGAATCTCTAGGTGTCACGGCTTTCTCTTGACCTGGGCTCTTAGAAAGAGAAAACATATCAGACATTCAAACTGGGTCCTTGCTTCCTAATAATACCCTTTCCACCCTCCACAATCTATTTAGGGCCACCTCTGTCCCATCTGCTGTCGCAATCTGTGCCGGCTGCAGTCCCTGCTTGCCACTAGTTAACCTAGTTATCAGCTCCCCAGTCCGGCACACCTGCTTTCCCCAGCAGGCCTCAGGCTGGTCACTCTGGCCATGGCTGCAGTCCCAGCAGGAAGTTGACCCTGTTTTTGCAACTCCTTAGCCTCAAGGTCGTTCTTTCCACTGTGCTTCCTGTCTTACTCTCAGCTGTTCTTCAAACTAAGCAGTCGCCTTCCCCCAGCAATCCATAGCCACTCCCTGTGGGTAATCTTCCTTCTCATCCTCTGCCTCGCCTGTGTCTTCTCTGTGGCATCTCTGCTTGTCTGGATTTGCCTCGGGTTCCCTTTCATTTCACACCTGGCCACTGCGGTCTAATGGTAACTACTGTAGGCTTAAGGCGGAAGTGATGGCACAAGCCTGTGATCCCAGCACTCAGGGGGAAGAAGACCTTGCGCACCCCCAAAGACAACCCCTATCGCTACTGAGGGCTTTCGTCGGGTGTTGTTGTAAGCGTGTCACAGAGATCATCACATTTCTCCTCCACGATTCTGTGGGGTGAGTACCTACACCTCTTTAAATTGGGGAAGACTGGGTTAGTTACTCTCATTGCTGAGAGGAAAGGGGGTAAAGTCAAAAGACAAAAGCCACCTGTGAAAGGAACCGTTTGTTTTGGCTCAGGGCTTGAGAGCAAGCCAGAGCTGCAGTAGCCTGAGGCAGCTGGTCACACCACATCTGCAGTGAGGAGACAGAGAGACAAACACTGGTGTTCGGCTCACTTTCTCCTTTTTATTCAGTCTGACACCTGAGCCCGAGGGCTGGTGGCACTGCCCACATTCAGGATGGGGCTTCCCTCCTCAAAAAAAGAAGCTAGGTGTGTCTCTGAGGTGATTCTAAATCCACTACAGTGGATAATGAAAAGAACCACGTAGAGAGGTAGATCAACTGACTAGTTCTCCAAATTCCACCCAGACTGTACTCCAGCACAGGTGACCCTCTACCTTCTGATGCCTCTCCCCTTCTGTATAGAGTGAATATTCAGAGAAACCCACTAACAGAACTGAAGTGTGGGACAGGAGAGAAAGCCGAAAAACTGGGAAGCCAGAGTAAGGAGGAGCTCAGGCGTTCTCTAACTCCTTGTCTTGGGCATAAGAGAGGAGAACAGGACTGAAGGAGGCAGCTAAGTCACCCCACAGCTGACCTCAGTCGTACAGACTGCGCAGACCAGCATACAAGAGGAAGTGCATTCATTCACAGGTGTGCTCCACGAAGCCATTAGCTTACACAGGGTGAGTCTAATTCTGCTGAATGTTTGGAGGCAATCAAGTGTCTGTCAGCAAAGTGACCAGAAGCTCCAAAGTCTGCTCAGTCACTTTTTCTAGCTGTTTCTTTTTTACCTGTTAAGATTCCGTGATATGTTGTGACACGAAAAGAAACGTGAATAGTAAGTTTAAAAAAAAAAAAGAGGAATTAAAGACCATCTGTGCTTCTCTGTTCCTCCCTCATTCTGGAAAGAATTGTCAGTGAAGGGCTGTCTATGGATTGCAATTACCACACTACCCACCACACATTTTCCATGAATAATGGAGCTATAAATCACTTTAATACCACAGCTTCGAAAAAATTACTAGGTGCCATAAACTTCGTGCCGCACCAAGATGTTCTTTCAAAGTAGCATGATTACATTTCTAAGCAACTTGGAAATCACTACGATGCCACTAATAGAACTTTTTAACTTGATTGAACCCATAAATGCCACATTCTTTCTAAAAATTGGAAAATGACAAAAAAAAAAAAAGGCACTACCATTAAAATTTCCCAATCATTGGGTTCTGTACTTTAAAGTCAGATTAAGAGACTTCATTTAGAATATAACTCTAAAAAAAGCTTAAATTTTAATTATTTACCACCTGTCCCGAAACTCTTGCACCAGACACAGAAGTCTCCTCTCCTTGTGACCAGTTACTGGTCTGCTGGAATAGAGAGCACCCCAGCAATGTGCCTTTTCTCCCTGGGTTCCCTCATAACTATCACGAGCCTCTCCAGTCTGTCTGTCTACCTGTCTCTGCAGAAATCACTTAAACCCCTTATTCCTGGCTACTAGCTTGCTAATCTCACCTTTGGTTAGCCCCAGTCAATACTGGCGAGGGCAGTGGGGCTGATGACACAGGTAATTAAAACACTGACAGCTATGAGGTTCTCATGGCCGTCTTTAATACGTAAAGAAAAATTAGCTTCTAAAATTCCTATGCTGACACCAGCATTATCTTTACTATTCTCGTAACAGCCGATCTGTAAATAGCCAGGCCAGTTTCGTTTCTGGGTCACAGACAATCCAGAGAAAATGTATTCAGTGCTGTGAGGCTCAACATGGTATCGCCTCCAAAAGCGATCAGCAACGGAATAATGCTATGGCAGACATCTTGCTTCCTTCCTGACAAACAGAAATCCACGGTAACCTGATAGTCTATTGCTTAGTAGATAGAAGAGCTAATATGTTATATCCTTGCTTCCTCATAAAAATAGAATTCCCAGAAGATCCAGCTATACCAGTCCTGGGAGTGAGTATAGCCAAGGATTCTACGCTAGCACAGCACAGAGATGTCTGCACATTGATGTTTACTGCGGCCCTGTGCACAACAGGAAATTGTGGAACCAGCCTACGCAGCCATCAGCTGAAGAATGGATAAAGGAAATGCCACATCTACACACCACAGAGCTTATTTAACCAGAAAATCAGAATAAAATTATGTCATTTTCAAAAAATAAATAAATAAATAAATAAATAAATAAATGGAACTGGAGGCCATCGTCTTAAGCAAAATAAGTCCGACTCAGAAAAACAAAGGTCACACATATTATCTGACAGGCAGAACCCCGGTTTAAGGGGAGGGGTGAACAACTTGGGAATAGCAAGGGGACCAGAGGGAAGGGAACCAGTGGTAATGAGGGGCATGATTAAAGTGTAAGATGCATGTACGAAAAGTCACAAACTCCTTGTTCTGTTCCGTTAACATACACTAAAGTTTTTAAAAGAAAACACTCGTGTCTTTCTCTTTCTCAGACTCATATTTTCTCCTCTCTTCACTCATATCCAACCTAGAAGGATGGAGAAAAAAAAAAAGGAAAGAAGGGAAGGAGAAAGAGGAGAAAAGATACAAAAGAGGAGGTGGGAGGGAAGGGAGGGGAGCAGAGAAAAAAAATGTGGTAAAGCAGAGTCAAGTGTCCCTCCTCTCCCTCCCCCTCCCCCTCCCCCTCTTCCTCTCCCTCTCACACACACACACACACACACACACACACACACACACACACATCCCTTGAGCATCAAACTTAAGGCTGTCCTTACCACCTTGGGCAAACTGGCTGGCTGCCAAAGCAGCCTCAAAAGAATGTAAATAAAGTTTCAATTACATTAATTAGAGTCATTTCCTGCGGGTCATCTCACTATTTGCGTCACTGACTCGGCTCTGGACTCTCCACGGCACAAATCATCCCACCTCTCCACCGCTCAAAGCCCTGCTCTACGGCTGCAGTGTGTCCTGGACACGGTTCTTCTCCAGAGCCCTCCCCACCATCCCACGGCTGATACCATCCATCGGTATCCTCTGTGTCAAAGCACAGGGTAGCCCTGGCCACGCAACGACTGCAGAATGTAACTTAGTGAGCAGGGGCCCATGGACCAGCTGACCTCTCATGGAACTGTCCAACTATTGGCGTGCTACTTTAACCGCTGTCTAAGTGACAGACATTCATAAGCATCGGCCAAGCATTCGAGCCTTTAATATCTGTTAATGCACTCACAATATTGATTACTGGCCTATGATGAGAGGTGATGGTTTTATAGCCACTCTAAGGAAACAATGACGACAGCAACCTTGATTTATATGAGGTACCAAGAAGCCAGGGTGGAAGAATAACTTTCTTGGTGGAATTTTAGTAAGTCATGCTATGGTAAATCCCACAGCTTCGGCCATTTCCTGGCTTAGGTTATGGATTCCTGGTTATAAGGGAAGGAGTCTTGGATCTCTTGATAACAGTTTTCAATCACATGCCCTTCTGAGTAGGGTCGTAAAATCTCAAGTTGTCACAGTTATCTCCCTGGAATCATTCCTCTGGCCAGCCTGTCTACACTGCATACACCGTCTACACTTTGGGTACTTGTACAGCCCTGTTTATTAGATAAACTATGATGGTGCTTGTGCTCAGAGTATTTATTTTATTCAACAATGGGGGAGTGATGCTGGCAACTTGGTTATGCTAAAGAGAAGTCACATAAGTACAAAGGTGAAAGTTCTAACTCAGTAAGAAAAGGGGAATTAGGGGGCTGGAGAGATGGCTCAGCGGTTAAGAGCACTGACTGCTCTTCCAGAGAACTGGGTTCAATTCCCAGCACCCACATGGCAGCTCACAACAGTCTAACTCCAGCTCCAGGGGACCCAACACCCTCACACAGACACACATGCAGGCAAAATGCCAACGCACATGAAATAAAAATAAATAAATTGCTGAAAAGGAAGGAAAGAGAGAAAGAGAAAGAAAAAGGGGGAAAGGACAAGTTGTTAAAAACCTCTCTTAAGAATAAGTCTTCCATCAGTGAAACTGTGAAAAGGGGAAAAAACTGTGTGCTAACTCTCCTGTTCTTTCTCAGATTACAAAGGTTATGGCCAGGGTACACAAGAACTGAGTGGGGAAAGACATTCAATTCTGTATGCTGAACAGGAAATGGCTTAGTATATATGGCACCCGTTGTTTCCCTTGGGATCAGACTTCCGCTGGAATCCTGAGACATATCCCTGAAGCAGAGTCAGGGCTAGTGGATTTCCTGCTTTGGAGCTGGGGTGAAACTGGCTTTCCAACAGTGCATGGATGAGCAATAGATGGAGGGACAGTAAAATAATTAAGAATTTTATGAAAAGAGAGCTAAAGATGGCACCCACTGAGCGATTGTTCCCTTTCCTCATTCTTTTGCACTGTGCCTCCTTTTCCTGCATAGCCTGGTCACAATTTGAAATTTGGTATTTCTGGGTATGCATCTTACATTTATACACCCCTCTTATAAATGCTGTATATGAGCGAATCCTCTTAATCTCCACCACAACCTTATGAAGTTTACATATTTTACTGAGTCCACATTGCAAGTAAAGATATTAGGGTACACAGCAGTGAAGGAACCCGCCACAGGCTGAGAGTCCCAGAAGCTAGACCCCAATGCTATGGCACTCGCTCAGCTGCTACAGAAAACAAAACAACAAAAAAAAATGCTTTGCTGTTGTTTGTTTGCTGAGTTTGTCTCATTCATGAACTGTCAGATCCATGGCGTGGGGGGGTATGTCCATTTTGCCTCTGTATCAGTACACCGTCAGTTGCACAAGAAACATTCTGAACAACAACAACAACAACATGTGGTTGAGGGAAAGAGTACATGAATGAATGAGGTAATGAACAAAAGGCCAACTAGAAAAGTACTATTTCTATAATCAAGGGATCCACCATGATACACAACGATCACAGAAGGGCGAGTCCAGAGTCCCGATGCCCTGTGTCTGCCCTCTGGTCAGCGATCTGTCTCCACCCATCTCACCCAGTAATAAGAATCCTCTTTGTCCTTGGCCTCATCACCAAACAGCAAATGAAAGCCCAAGCTGGGTTAATGCAGTCTGAGGCAGATCCTGTGAACATACTCAGAACAGGGAATACCTTGGGATGCTGTTTTCTGTGTTTACCCTCTCTGCTTTAGACAAGTGCGTGTTTTATTCATTAAGACCAATCCAAAGCAGAAAACAACTGTAAGGTCAAAATCTGGCAAGCATCAAGAGGGAAACAATATATTTTAAGTCAACATGTGTGTGAAGGTACACATGCACACGTAGAAGTCAGAGGTCAACGTCAGGTGTCCTTCCTCAGGACGCCATCCACCTTCTTGTTGTTGTTTAGAGACAAGATCTCTCATTGGCCTGGAACTCACCTATTTGGCAAAGCTGGCTGGCCAGCCAGTGCCAAAGATTTGCTGTCTGTACCTCCCCAGCCTAGGATTACAATTGTATGGCCTTACCCCTGTTTTTTGGTTTTTTTTAAACATGGTTTCTGAGGAATCGAACTCATGACCTAATGCTTACAAGGCAAGCACTTCACTGGATGAGCCATTCCCCCACCCCAAATCAACAGTGTTTAAATACACAAGTTTGGCGTCTCCACATTAATTAGATGGATATAGACATAATTCGAAGCCTTGTGCTCAATTCTCTCTCATGATTAGCAGCCCAGCTTTTAAAAGAAAACCACCTGGAAAACATAAGCAGCTAAAAAACTCACTGGGCAAACATTTACCAACTCTGATCGTCAATATCCAGAATCAATTCTGTTCTCAGAGGAGGAAAAAAAAAAAAAATGTAGCCAACAGGACTTGCAAATAAACTATTACATGAGACAACCGCAAGCAGAAAAACTGGTTCCTAAATAAACAGCTAATACATGGACGCTCCTCCAGAAAGAAACAAACCGGAGCCAGCCAGCTAGCTCAGTAGGTAAAACTCCTGCCACCAGGCCTGATGACCTGCGTCTGAGCCCCAGAGCACAGGCGATAGGAAGACAAAACTCCTACAGGTTACATTCTGAATTCCACACTTGCCCTGGCATGCATTTGCACGTCGTGCACACAAACATTAAACAAATAAACAAATAAGCAATTCGTTTAAAAGAAGTGACTTGCGAGTTTATCCTCCACTCCAGTCTGGAGGCACTGTGTTATGAGATGCATGTACCTTGTTGCCTTAATATGGGGACTGGATTTGCTGTTTTGTATGATGCATGCACCGCCAGCAAGATCTGTGTCTTCAGGCCAGGCTTACTCATGGAAGCTTCAAAGACTATTTCAGTCATTACCAATGACAACGTGCACAGCAGGGAAACACACACATCTAAGTCGTATACTTCATGAAGTAAAAGAGAAAGCTGTTTCCAACTGCTAATTGATCTTGACGATCAACTTGGTTACATTGAGAGGGGGATCAATGAATCACACCTTGTTTTCAAGGATATTTTCAGGCTTCCCTGGACTGTAAGCTTTCTAATCTGATGAATGGCAAAATTTGAAGGAGAAGCCTAGTTGGAAGAAGTGTGCCTTTGAAAAGTATATCTTGATCTCGGCTCCTCTTGTTCCTACTCTTCCTTCTTTGAAGTAAATAATTATCCTCTACCATACCCTTCACCGTGATTCTTCTGTCTTCCCACAGGCCTAAAAGAAATGGAGCCATCTGACCACGGGCTGAAACCATGACCCAAAATTAGTCCTTCCTCTTTATGGTGATTTTCCCAGATATGTTGTGGGACATATGACTACAAACACATGACCAATACAGAATCCATTATGTGACAGAGCCTCTGTCTCACACATGGGACCAGATGCTGATGGACTGTAAGGATGTGTGTTGCTCCATATGTAAATGTAAGGAGAAAGAAATGGCCTTCATGTTAGAAGGCAGGACCTGTGCTTATAAAAGCATATGGTCACTATGGCACTTTTTAGTCTTTCCCAGAAAAAAAAAGTCATTTTTGTTTGTATAATTTTCTGCAGAGCATGAACACTGTGTACTTAGAGCTTGGTTTGTGGCCCAAAGATCACTGAAAGGTATAACTGATCTGTGAGAAACTCTTACGGCAAGCGTTAGAAAAGCTAAATGCAAGGGCAAAGATGACTCTCTCACAAAGACATCCTGCTTTTGCAAAGAAAGAAAACCTGAACAGGAATGTTACCACACGCACTGGCCAGTAGCTCACTACTGGCATCAGCTGTAGCTCTTCCTTTCCTACACCCAGCCTCACAGAACTGGGTATCTTCTCCATTCGTTCATGCCCCTTTGGGATCTAAAAGGACTTGCCTGCCTACTTGTCAAAATCAGAGCCTAAGGAAATGGTCAGTTTTAGGCTTCTCGGTAAAAACCTACAGAAGTTATTCTCAAGTACTATGTAGACAACTAGCCTTCTACATGAAAGCATATTTCCTCTAATAAACCTGAATAAATGAAATAAGCTGAAACTGAAAAATAGTCCAGTTATTACAAGGACATATTTGCAAAATCACTCTGGCTGACCAAAGACAGCCAGTCTCTAAATGTTCCGTTCACGTGGGCCATGAAGATGCCCATTCTCTTGCTCAAAGCCCTAGTAAACTGTCTGTGTTTTGATCAGGAGGAAGAGGAAGAGGAGGAGGAAGAGGAAGAGAAAAAGAAAAAGAAAGAAGAGAAGGAGGAGGAGATCCTTTCAAATTTAGCCTACAAAATGTTTTCAGAAAGTACGTAAATTACTTATTAAGATGTGATTGGCCCGTGCTTCCAATCCCAGGATGCAGAGGAATTACAAGTTTGAGGCCAAACTGGGCTATATAGTAAGACCCTGTCTCAAGAATATTTTTATGTTTTCATTTAAAAACCTGCTTCATAATCCCATTTGCAGTATAATATCTCTAAAATTATAAGAATCCATGTGAGAAAATACTATTGTACAAACACAATACAATTAACATCTGTTAAGAGAATGGCAGCTAAAGATGAGAGATTTAGGACCACACATGTACTTTCCCCAATGGTGCACAACACCTTGCTGTGGATTTAAATTCCTGAGGACAAGGACCAGTTCATACTCATCATATGTCAGTGGATTGGAATGAACTCCTCATACTGAACCATACTGAACCTTGGTCAAACAACCATGAACAGACAGGAGCTCCCAGCACGGAGCTTGCATTCCACAGATGAGGATAGCCACACACAAAAAAAAGAAAGAAAAAATCAAAACAATAATATGTAAATGTCAAAAGGAAAACAAACAGCTGGCACAGAAGTGGAAGACTAAAGTACCAACCTACCTCAGCTAGACATTCATCGGAACCCAATCTGAGAAAGTGACATTTGTCATGTAAGCAGAAAACTGAAAGGGTCGGGAGCTAAGCCAGCACAAAATAGGAAGCGTGTAAGGCTTTGAAATTATCTAAGAATTGGACTTGTTTTGAACAAGACGGTCCATTTTCACGTCAGAATCGGGGAGTGTACAGATGAGTGAGATTCCATGACAAGGCTCAGTCGGTTAAGACAAATAACAAAGAATGTGCACATGCTCTGTGTTCAAAGGGCGCCTGGCTTACGTTTTGAAAAGATTGCTCCTTATAGCTTCGTGGAAGAACGTTGGTGGAAAGGAAAGAGTTGAACAGGGACAATAGTAAAGAGATCACAGTTGTTCCACCCAAGCTGAGGTAATGATGATTAGAGAGATGTGCACGTATTAAAAATAACTTCAGTGGGGCCAGGGAGACGGCTCAATTGGTAATGTGCCTGTCACAGAAGTGTGAGGACCAGAGTTCAATCTGGAGCACCCATGTAAAACAGCTAGGCACAATGACACACACCTGCAGTCCCAGGTCCGGGGAAGAAGGAACAGGAGAATCCTTGAGGTTTGGGGCCAGCAAATCTATTCATATTGGTGAGCTTAAAGACCCCATCTTTAAGAAATGAAATGGAGGGCTGGAGCGATGTCTCAGCGGTTAAGAGCATGGCCATCCTTCCAAAGGGCCCAGGTTCAATTCCCAACACCCACATGGCAGCTCACAACTGTCTCTAACTCCAGTTCCAGGGGATCTGACACCCTCACACCAATGCACATAAAATAAAATTAAATAGTTATTTTTTTTAATTTAAAAAATAAATTAATTAAGTGAAATGTAGTGGCTGTTCAGTTCCCAACATGAACATTGTGGCTTACAATCATCTGTAACTCCAGTTCCAAGGAACCCTAAGGACACCAGGCATGCATGTGGTGCACATACATACATTCAAGCTAAACACTCATGCACATAAAAAGCAAATTGATAAGTGGAGGGTGACTGAAGAAGACACTGGTCGTTGACCTCTAACCACCACATGTACGAGCATGCATACGTGCACATGAACCTTCACAAGCACAAACACACAGACTAATTTTGGGGGCTAAGGATATACCTTAATGGTAGAGATACACTTTTACAAGTCCAAACACACACATAGACACAGAGAGAGAGAGAGAGAGAGAGAGAGAGAGAGAGAGAGAGAGAGAGAGAGAGGGGAGGGGGTGTCTACCTGTAGTAGTATGCTGCTGGTGGGGAGACTCAGCAAAGAGTCATAGGTGCATACCCTGCCATAGGTGCCATCATCCTAGGCACCCTACTGGACAATGGAACCCTGAGCACCTGGGCTCAGGTGTTTTTATTGACTCAGCACCCCTCAGGTGCAGATCATAAGCAATCAAACATCCCCCACAGAAATCCAACACCTGCAGACAATACAAATCGCCAAGACCTAAGAAGCCTTCCACGTAACAGTGCACAAAACAATATTTTAGACACAACTAAAAATAAACCCCGACAACCTTTCCCCTTTCCTGTATAAGACAGAAAAGTTGCTTCATCTCTACAACACAATTTAACACTACACCAGCAAAGCTATTTACAGGAGGAACAATCATGAAGGTTGCTAACACATGGAATAAAATGAAACCAAACATTTATCAAGCTTTTAATGATGTCTTTGAACAACAGAAAAACATCAGTGTACAATTATCTGGAATTCACTCACCATCTTCTGTGCGCCTCCAAAGGGCTTGGGCCATTTCTCTGGCTCTGCCCTCTGAAGTACACACAGCTCCAGCTGACTCTACTCCACTGCTGCTGCTGTTCTCGGTGGTCGTCCCATGTACTGGCATCTTCAAAATGCTGGGGTTTTCTGCTGCAACTGGGCTGCACTTTTACCAATAGCCTCTCCTGGGCTCTCTTCATGGTGTCAAACCTCAACTTCTCTGCATGACCCCTTCAATCTGGGCCTTCAGTTGCTACTAAGGCTGTACTTTCACCAATGGCGCCTCCTGGCCTCTCAGAGTGTCAAGCCTCAGCTGCTCTCCAAAGAACCCTTCATGGCTTCAAAACCAGCACTACCCGTGTGAATCTTAGAGTACCAAATTCAGGTGCCAGCATAAGATACCTCAGTCAGCTCTGGAAGATAGCTTTTGTGTGCTGACCCTGAGGAAACACTTTCCAGATTTTAAGACAGAGTCTTATTATCAGGAAAAACAGCTGGTAACCTTGTCTGCAGGAAGGGTTTCCTTGTGGGTGGAGTTCTCATCACCATCACCTGTGCCTGTACCGCTTGTAGTCAGGTTTGCAGGAAAAAAAAAAAAAATCTTCAGTTTAACTGAGCGGCTTTTTGGCTCCAAGTCACAACTTCCACAACATCAGGAGGTCCTGGGCCAGTGGGAAGAATCTCTGGTTGAAACATTCTGGCAGTTTGGCGTTCTTATCACCACCACTAAGGGGAAAGAAACATACAACCCCTTCCATAGATCTCAAACACAGCATCTTGAGCTTCGCACATATACAGCTACCGGAAAACTTAGTGGAACTTGTGGAACAGTACACCCTGGTTTCCATTTCCTGTGCCCTGGCTACCACCAGCAGGAGCATTGGCTCTATGATCAGAACCTTGGTTTTTTCCCTGCTCCTAGCTGAACTCCGTTTTTCACCGAGAAAATTTCACCATGAAAATAGAGCTTTCCTTTTATTAATACCTTAATCTCTATCCTCTGGGAACTGCTTTGAGAGTACTGGATTCTGCGAGGTTTGGAGTTTCTTTCTCTTCTTCCTTGTCTCCATGTTGAATTAGCTGGCGTGCTGTCCTGTCCCATGTTGGTGCACCATTTATAATAGTATACCTACTGTGTAGGTTCACCAAGAAAACACAGAGGCATATTCATGGTTACAAGCCCTGCCAGATGTCAACAGAGGCACCCTACTGGATGGTGGAATCCTGAGCCTCTGAGCTCAGGTGTTTTTATTGATTCAGAACGCCTCAGGTGCTGATCATAAGCAATCAAATATCCCCCACAGAAATCCAACACCTGCAGACAATTCAAATGGTCAAGACCTAAGCAGCCCCTCACCCAAGAGTGCACAAAGCAATATTTTAAACACAACTAAAAATAAACTTCTACAACATCGACCCGTTAGAGAATGGAGAAAGGGAAGGAGGTGAAAACTTCCGGATTATATTTCTGTGGTTCTCTGACTAGTATATCCACGAAGTCATTGAGCATCAACTACAAAGAACTGAGAAATAATCCTGTTGAATTATGCTGACAAACTTTAAATCAGGTTCCATGAGTAAACCGTAGACAACAATAAGAGTGTTAAGAAAAAGAGCAAAGTTGCAGATTCTATAAAGAACTGGGAAGAATTAGCATTAAGTTACTTTCCTTAATTCTAAGAACATGATTTGCAAAACTTCTTTTAAGCAATTCTTGCAAAGTTCAAGAAATATATACCTAAGCATAATTAATAAGAAGTATAACTACTATGGTTTGTCTTAAATGGTCACTGTGTAATTACAAAATATGCAGCCTGTCAAGCTGGCTCAGTGGGTAAAAGCACTTGTTGAGAAAATCTAAAGACTCTCCCACACACGAACTCACACACTAATAATAACAAACAACATCTTTTGTTATATTTTGAGACAGGGTCTCTTTACATAATCCTAGTTGTCCTTGTACTCACTATGTAGAATAATAAGCAGGCCTTGAATTCACAGAGATCTGTCTGCCTCTGCCTCTGCCTCTGCCTCTGCCTCTGCCTCTGCCTCTGCCTCTGCCTCTACCTCTGCCTCCTGAATGCCGGGATTAAAGGTATGCACTACCACATCCAGATAATAAAATAATTATTTAAAAGAAATACAAGCATGTCAATGGACATAATGCAATGTTCAAATATTTAATCTCTTTATTAAAAACTTTTTAAAGAAGCTGAGCATTTTAAAGAGGCAGGCAGATCTTCATGAGTTTGAAGCCTTCCTAGTCTATGCAAAGATTTCCAGGCAAGACAGGGCTACATAATGATACCCTGCCTCAAAAATAAAATAAAATAATAAAATAATATAAACTTCTTAAAACTTGATTTGAGGGCTGGACATATTGCTCAACGGTTAAGAACACTGGCTATTCTTACAGAAGACCCCATTTCATTTCCCATTATCCACTTTGAGACTCAAAACCATCTGTAACTTCAATTCCAAGGGATCCAGCACCCTCTTCTGGTCTCTGCAGGCACTAGGCACATCAGTGGTGCACATACAAACATGCAGGTAAAACACCCATATACATGAAATGTAAAAAATGAAATAATAAAAGATTTTTTTAATTATGTGTGCAGAGGAGTATGGTGTGTGCACTGATTGTAGGTAGGTGCTAGCAGAGGCCAGAATAAAGCATTAGATTCCCTGGAGCTAGAGTTATGGGCTGTGGTGAGCCATCTAAGATGGGGTGGAGGGGAACTCAGGTCCTCTTCCAGAACAGTACTGCATTTATGGTTTTTGTTTGTTAGTTTGTTTTCTTAAGACAGGGTTTCACTATGTAGCTCTTGCTGGAACTACCTATGTAGACCAAGCTGGCCTCAAACTCAGAAATACACCTGCCTCTGCCTCCCAAATGCTGGGATTAAAGGTATGCACTACCATGGCCCAGAAGCACATGCTCTTAACCACTTAACTTAGCCATCTCCCCAGCCCTAGCATATATTGTCTCTATGTCTTACAAACACCAATTGCTTTAATTATTAAAATGTATATAACATTAAAACTCCTTTTATTGATTTTCATTTTGAGGCAGTCTCATGTAGCCCAGGTTGGCCTTGAATTGGATACGTAACTGAGGATGACCTTGGGCTCCTGGTCTTCCTATCTCCACATCCCTTATAGGTTTGTACCACTACACTGTGTGGTTCTGGAGATCAAAACCAGTCCTTCATGTATGCTAAGTACATATTCTACCAACTGAACCACATGCCCAGCCCCTGAACCTCCTTTTGAATGGAAAAACTGAAGTACTGTTATACACACAGTGTTTTTTTTTAAGGAAGTAAAGATAAGTATTTGCAGATTAGTAACCCATCCCAGCTCCTAAGAAAGAAGCAGGTATTCTACAACCCAATTTAGGCCAATGAGATTTGTAAAGAGTTTGCACAGTTAGGTTCTTTTTCTAGTTCAGGTACCCAAGTTGGGCTGAAATGTGCAAAAGCTGACATCGCTCCCACATCACACTACAGAGGCTTGCATAGACGGGACTGCTGGACACACCTTGACAGACACTTAACCTCCTCTTCATCTCTCTTTGTACTTGAAACGCCTGTGCACGTCAAGTCTTTCCAGCTGAGTGCTTCTCCTGACACACATGCTTGACTCTAACCAAGGAAGAGGTGTGAACCCAGGGGGGCCTGTCACCATGGCAACTCCCCAAAACAGACCCAAGCTATCAGCTCAGCACTCCCATCTCTGAGATCACATGGAGAGCCACCCTCAGCAAAGATATGTGAGCAGATATTCTGTAAAACATTAGCCTTTTCTATTAGAAAGGAAAGCCTCCAAATCAGTGGCCCAGTGTGAAGACAAACTTCACAGTTAGCTGCCATGTATGTGAAGCCCTGTCTGCCTTACCCTGTCTGGGTGCATAACTTGTTATGCTTTGGCTAAGTTGCTAGTGGTGCCCTCATTCACAATAAGAACTATCCCAAATCAATAAACCATATGGGCATCCTCAAGTGACAGGCTTGTGAGACAAAGCAAGGCAAGCTTACTAGAAATGTTTGCACAGCCACCGCTCCAGACTGCCCTATAGACTTTGCTCGGTAAAATGCAGGAAACAGCAGGCACCCTTAGCAAGGAGCTTAAGACTCCACTTCAGATAAAGAACTTGGAACAAGGCAAACAGCAGGTCGACTTCTTTCCCATTTCAAAGGTACCCAGAACCTTCCAGAACCTACTCTGTATGAAGGAAACTAATGGATGATAAAAGTGTTGAACGTCAGCATATCTGGCTGAAGAATCGCCACTTCCGAGCATGGTCACTGTAAATCTGCAAAGACCGTTGCCCCTGCATTGTCCACTGGAAGAGTCGTCTGCAGTCAACTCAGTGCTCACAGGAAAGGTGGCAAACAGCGTCAATGACCGAATTTACCAGTTTCCCAAATATTTACATTTGGTGGAAAATGGGAGACATCTGAAACCAAACCTCTTGTGTACTGCTTGGCCCTAAGAGGGTTCTTAAGTGTTTAAAATATTTGCCAATGCCTTAAAATGTGAGAATACACACACACACACACACAATTTTGGATTTTCACGCAGAATCAGAAGTTTCACGCTGAGCTTGCATCCATTTCTGTCATTTCCAGACAGAGCTCAGAGACACCCTTGTTTATTTCCCCACAGTCCTCATTGGGTCCTCTTCTGGGCCACTGGATTTTGGAACTACTAATTCTTAGCAGAGATGGTCCCTATGGAGATATCTGACCCTTCAAATGAAACATCCTCTGGCAGGAATTTGCTCAGTTCAGAGCAAATAAGATCATCCCGCCCCGGTGTAGACTGCCTTTCATATCAGAAGAGGCTATGCAAGCTGCGAAGAGGGAAGCAATAAATTGTCCTACCCAACTGTGACACCTATAAGCCACAACAATGGCCTACAAAGCAAGTGATCTCTAAAGAGGCAATAGTGGCACTCACATTTTGGTAGTAACCAATAGCTGTGTTATTGGGTTTAAGGTCCACTCAGGAGTGAAGTCATGTCTAGTGCTGGAAACCCAGCCAACTACCCAGGGTGAGTAACATCAAGGATCTTAAAGGGGAGCCAGCTATATCACCGCTCTATTAGACCAGTGTAATTCCTAACTGCATTCTAATACATTTCCTTGGTCTGTAGTTCTCACCCATCAAAGAAGCTTCTCTGTGCAGATGACAGAGACTGTTACAGAAAACTACAACTAGTTAAAATGCCGAGCACAAAAGATTGTGGGGTACCAAGCCCCAACAGATACATCGACAGCACAACTCCTGCACCTACAAAGCTCAGGGAACATCTCGGAAGAGCCAGAAGACCAGGAAGTCTGCTGTGAGACTGTGTCTCCTAGACTGACAGAGAAGTTACATCCGTGATACCTCAACAGCTGCCTAGCCAAGGCCTGAATAACACAGTAACAATAAAGATGCTAAAGTGAAAGAGGGAAGTCCCAGGGGGCCCCACACCTACACAAAGAACTGTAGGCAATCCATATCTGCTGAGAGAGAATTAGTCTTTCCCAAAGATGAGGCCTCTCTCTAACTGGTTACCCAGGATAAGAGGTCAGCGCTAAAATCATACACACAATAAAAGCAACACTAGAGTCAGCAAGTTGTATGTGCATACGTATAAAGCAATAGTAATCAAAGAGAGAGAAGACATGAATTTGAGGAGTGAAGAGAGCTAAAGAACATAGGAGGGGTTGGGGGAGAAAAGGGAAGGGGGAATTAAATAGTTATATTTTAATTTACATTGTTTTGTTTTGTTTTGTTTGAGATAGGGTTTCTATGTAGCCTTGGCTGTCCTGGAACTCCCTCTGTAGACTAGGCTGGCCTTGATCTCAGAGATCTGCCTGCCTCTGTCTCCTGAGTGCTGGGATTAAAAATGTTTGGCTTTAAGGGAAAAAAAAAAAAGAGTTCATATATATATACCAAGAACCTATCTGGGAAATGACAATAGAGAAAGATTGTTTTTTCTTTTATCAACAAGTCATATATAGCTTTCACCGTCTTCTCTGAATTGAATTGGGGAAGTTAGCCTAAACATTCCATTTGTAAAGTAATTGTACATTCAGACTCTAACACTGAAATACACGGTGGAGGTAAATTCAAGGATGTGCGAGATCAACTGCAAATCCGCGGGTCCAGAAGGTACTGAGGAACCGCTGCTGGAATGAGCAAGGGTACCTCACAGACCAGATCCCAAGGGGAAAAAACATAAGCCAGTCAGGGTCCCCAAAAGTGTCTCAAAGGCCTGGAAAACACAATGTATTCTTCCTTATTACCAAAGCCAGAACATTCCATTAGAAAACAAGGTGGTGGTAATCTCAGGGACGCCCTAATGTCCCTCGTGAAATGGGTCTTAAATAAATAAGCATGGAACACACCTCACTGGCCACCCACGGTAGGGAATTTCAAGTCATGTGCAGTGAAGTACTCTGTTGCAAAATAACAGTGAACACAAATTAAAATTGCCAACAAGAGGCCTCAACCCTGCACAAACAACTACAAGCCACTAAGGAATGCTGGGAGTGCAAAAAAGTCTTCCCAAGGGAAAAGCACACCAATACCAAATGCTCAGCCTTGAAAACATGCATAGAAGTAACATTATACAGACTGAGCAGTTTGTGTTTCAAATATATATATATATATATATATACATACTTTTGTGGAATGCTATCATCCAACAATATTTTTAAAGTTCAGTTATTGAGTAAGAATAAAATAAGAAGTTACTATAGGATGTTTTTCTCATCTATTCTTTTTGTTTTGTTTTGTCTTGTTTTGGTTTTTCCAGACAGGGTTTCTCCGTTCTAACTCCGGTTGTCCTTGAACTCACTCTGTAGACCAGGCTGGCCTTGAACTCACAGAGATCCACCTGCCTCTGCCTCTTGAGTGCTGAGATTAAAGGAGTGCTCACCACTGCTAGTTTTGCTCATCTAGTCTTAATTTCCCAGCTATCAAAAGGATACTATGTGATAGAACCTGAGACTTATTTACTTATTTACTTTATTTATTCATTTATTTATATTTAGTCAACACTGCTTTCCCTAAGAACCTACATCACTTTGAAAACACAAATTATTTTTTTTAAACGGCACTGGTGGAGGAGGCTTTACCATTGTAAAGCAAATAAACACAAAGAGCGTGCACACACACACACACACACACACTCCTTTTCACACTTTTAAGCATATTTCCCAAGGCACAATTACTATGCTGGAGTTTTCCTCTTTCTCTTAGTTAAAAACTGTACCTGTTTATTTAAAAAGTCAAAGTTCCGTTTAGTAACTGAAACACTTGGAGTTAATAGACTCTGGAGAAATATTGAACACTTAAGATAGAAGAGTAAAACACTTTTTTAAATGACATTTGAAACCTCTTCCATCACAGTGATTTTTTTTTAAGACACCCAGGGTGCACTTACTCTCTCAGTGGGTTCGAAAACAACAGCAAAGGTCTTCCCTCTCCAAATTCGCAGAATCATACTTGGCTGACAGTCTGACCCTTCTAACGCTTCCCTAAACTCTGCTCTGAAATCACACACCCGCCGGACCCGGATACCTGGAGGTGTTTTGGTGACACTGACGCCCAGGCCAAACAGGTATAAATGCAGAACTACCGAGACTGAGAACGGCTCGGGGCTTCGGGGAACCCCGCGGGGCCCGCATTTCCAATAACCACACATGCACACATTGGCGAAAGCCCGGCAAGCCATTGCCAGTCGCCAGGATCCTCCTGGGACCCGCGCTTTTCCTGGAGTCCTCCCTGCCTCCCCCACCCCCCTACTCCGGGTCTCAGGGCAACTCTGCGACTACTTTCCTCTCCCCAGCTCAGGTTGGCCATCTGGTCCCGAGGCTAGCCCGACCACCAAATCGCTTTTCTCTCCCACTCCCAGATCTCCAAAGCGGAGTGAGACGGGCACTGGAGCGCGCCACGTGGAGCGCGAGGCAGCAGCCAGATCCGAGACAGTTCTCCCAAGAGGGGTCCCCGCCTCTCGGGTCCCCGCGGCTCTGGCCCCGCCCCCGGAGCCCCAGACTTGCCTGGTTAGGGTCGGTGGCGCGGAAAACGTGGCAAGCCATCTGCGACTCGGGGTCGTCGGGCTGCGCCTTGATCAGGTAGGCGAAGTAGGTGAGGTCGTGGCTGTTGTGGATGAAGCGCGAGATGTGCTGCGCCTTGTGCTCGAAGATGAACACCCCGGTGCTGGGCTGCACCGACCCGGAGCCAGCGCTCCCGCCGACCCCGGCACCGGGCGCGGGGACGCAGCGCAGGAAGGGCGCACTGAGCACCAGGAGCACCTCGCGGGCCGCGGGCGCCCCGCAGCCGCCCGCCTCGGGCTTCTGGCTGCGCCGGCGGATCTCGGCCATGAGCCAAGGTAACATGGGCAGCGTGGTCCTGCGATCCAAGCACGACCCTCCCACGTACCATAGCCGGAAGCGCTTGTCACCGGGCTTGGTGGCACCTGGCTGCGCCGGGGCACCGGGCTCGGGCTCCAGTGGGTGCGGGAACGGCTCATCCTGAATGCAGCTGGGCGACTCCATAACTCGCGCCTAGCGAGGGCACCGCGCCTCCCCCCAACTCTCACTGTGCAGGCTCGGCTGAGACTGCCAAGTGTCACCCCGGGACCCCGCGCCTCGCCTCGGTGCCACCGGCCCTTCAAGTCCTAGCTTCAGCGGCCCTGTCCCATGCGGCACTTGCCCGGGCGCGGCTCCGTGGCTCCGGCCGCAGCGCGGTGGACTAGAGGGAGACCGAGGTTCCCGCGCGCATCCTCCTTCCTGGAGATCGCGCCTGGGGACCGGCCAGTCCTCCCGCCGCCGGTGCTCGGGGCCGGGGACCACGCCGGCCGCGGTCTCCTGCTCCCGCTCCCGCCGCCCGCTGCGACCGCCGCGCTTGCCCAGCGCTGGCACGGGGAGGCTGGGCGGAGAGCGGGGCTGTGGGCGGGAAGGGGTGACTCGGGGCGGAGCTGACTCCTAGCAGGGTGACCGGCTGTCACCTGGAAGGTCGGGGGCGCCCGGTTGCGGCCCGCTCAGTCCCGGAGAACTACTCCGATTGAAAAATAACAAAAACAAACGTGGCCTCCCGCGGCCGGCTCCTGCGGCCGCCGACTCTGCAGCCCAGCTCGCTGCTCCTCCTCCGGGGTTCCCGTCCCTCCCTCGTTCCTTCCTTCCTTCCTCCCTCCCAGGCCCCCCCTTTAAAGCCGGCTGCTACCCCGCCTCCGGTCCCGCGGGCAGACAGCTCTGCTTGCAGAAGCCGATCTGAGGTCGCGCCCGAGCCTCGTCCTCCTGCCTCCGCCCCTCACCTCGCCCCAGGGCGCAGCCGTACCAAGCCCGGCGTGGGCACTGCCCGGACCAGCTCGGCCTCCCTCCTCTCCCGGAGACTCTACTGCCCCCTGGAGAGGGGGCCACTCGCTTCGGGGCGCTGGGATCTTTTTAAAGCCTAACTGCTTGGTTTTATTCCATGTAAAGCCTGAATAGTATATTGTGCATCTTTCTTCCTACTCTCAAACACTCCTCGTCGTGTTTCCAATCACAATTTTGTGATAAGATAGTTTAATTCCAGCATCCGCTTTAAATTTTAACAGTGTTTGAGATGAATCTTTCTATTTCTTAATGCAGCTGAGTTCTTACGATATAAAGAAGCTAGAGTCACTTCAGAAGTAATGCGAATTTCTTCCCTTTTATGATTGATGATGCATATTTCAAAAAACATTGCAGAGATAATTTGATTATTTTAATTTTAAAGCAGACCGGTAGAGTAATATAATTTTTTTTTCATTTTAGCAAATTAAACTGGTTTTGTTATTACTGCTGCTACGTATTTATTATTATTATTTTAAGACTAAGTCTCCTTTCCTGAGTAGTTCAGGTTGACGTAGAACACCCCATCCTCTTGTCTCAGTTTCCCAGGTCCTGTGGTTACAGGGATGAATCGCCATCATGGACGAGCTCTCATACTCTCTGTGTACCCTCATAGGATGATAAGGAATGAGTAAGAGAAAAGCAAAATAAAGGGGGACACTTACTTTTTCCAGGTGCCTAGAAGAAAAATAAAAACTCCTGTTTCTCTTGCTTTTGTATCTTAACGATGTTCTTACTTTCTCTAACACCTGACAGTCATTTTGCTTCCTGTCCGTACAAAGTCAAGATGATCAAATATGCTACATTTCTGGGACCACCATATAGCTGTCTCTTGTTAATCACCATATAATCGCCAAGATGAAGATGTTATTAATCGGTTTAAGTCATTTATGCAAGTCATTTGTGCAAAATACAACCCAAGACTTCAAGGAGCAAGGAAACGTTCTGAGAACATAGACAGAGGCCTCCTAAGGCCTTAGCAGAAGATTTCTCGGGCAGACCTCTTTTCCCTAGGCTGCATATCTGAGACTTGTGAAAGAGAAAGAAAAGAATAAAGACATGGCTCAGTTACAGAAGCCTTATAGATCCTGCCACATCAATCAGTGTGTGAGTTAGGATTGTGTTTGGAGCCCCCCACCCCCTGTGGGCCAGTTCCTATTGACATAATAAATTCAAGTAACACAGAATAAACTTTCAGTGACTGACAGGAAAACAGGACTATTGTCTTCTAACATATAACAAGTTAAGTAAGCCTCAGTCCTTTCTAGTTTCTGTGATGTTTATCTTACATTTACAAATGTTATTACTACATGAGAAGATAGCTTTCCTCTTGAAGTTCAGCATGGCCATGTGAGGTGACTTGTTCTGATCACGGTGACACGTGAACAGAACTGACTCGGGTCATATCTGAAGTAGAAGCGTGTCATTGGAAGTACAGCAGCCCACTTGCTCTCCAGTGGCCATCTGGAGGTGCCTCGTGATCAGAGAAGAGCAGAACGCTGAGCCATTGCTGTGTGCACAGCTGTCCTGGAAAATCTGCTAGATTCAAGGTAGACTCCTCACACATAAATAATAAAGTTTTGTCCTATTAAGCCATTGAGGTTGTGGGTGTATTTGTTTCCTTATTAGCCTGCCCTAGCCTGTCCAATAAAATGCATATCCACTAGTATACAACCAGAGTTGTTTCATAATCACTGATGTAGTTGACTCTTACATGAGCTAGATGGTAAACTAATATTTCTTACAATCACTGTTTCACCTCCAGAACTTACAGGATCGTTCACATATTGAAAAAACAACAACACTGAATTGTGTAATCATCACTTGAATTTGGAAGACGATATACAACATAGAGGAGTATTGCATAGAACATGTAGGTGTGTGGTGTTTCCTATATGCTGAGGCAGACCTCCACCTATAGCCTCCAGCCCTTCCCCTCTAACCCCAGCTACCCCTCCAAATGAAGGCCCAAAGAACATGCACACAGACAGGCAGCATTTCTAAAGACCTGGTGGAAGTCTTTCTCCTGGGGAGTCTGAGAGAAATCTCTACCACAATACCCAGAAGAGAACTTCATTTACAGCTAAAATGTTCCTCTCCTACTCTAAATAAAAGTGTGCCAGTTCTACTAAAAAGTTGTAAGGTTTCTCAAATGCTTAAACAAATAGCACATGAGAAACAGGTGGCCCTGCATTGGTGTCGTGGTGTAAGATTAGAAGGGTTTGAAGGTCTGTTCTAGTCTTTTACTCAGCTTTCTTCCCCTCAAATCGAAGGATCTTCCTTCCTCTCCTGCCCCGCTCTCCCTCATTTCCTCTCTCTCTCTCTCTCTCTCTCTCTCTCTCTCTCACACACACACACACACACACACACACATTTGGTGTCCACATACACATGCACTTTTCTTTCTTGCATAGAAATACAGAAATGGGGTTGGAGAGATGGTACACTGAGTAAAGCACTTGCTTTGGTAATGTGAGGACCTGTTCATAGAGGCAAACGAGAAAGAGAACCTATTTCCAAGGAAACAGAAGGCAGGGACTGACACCAAGGTTGTATTCTGTTGTGGGGGGTAGGGTTATTGTTATTGTTTGGTTGTTTTTTTGTTGTTTGGTTATGTAGAGGGGAGAGGTGTTTTGAGACAGAGTTTCTCTGTTGTAATTCTGGCTGTCCTAGAACTTACTCTGTAGACCAGGCTGGCCTCGAACTCACAGAGATCCTCCTGCCTCTGCCTCCCAAGTGCTGGGATTAAAAGCGTGCTCACCACTGCCCGGTTCAAGGTTGTCTTCTGACCTCTGACACACACACACACACACACACACACACAACACACATACCACAAACCAAAAAGATTAAAAATAAGAAAGATAGATTATTTCATGCTCATGCCTTTTCACCAATCTCCTCTCCGGTCCTTCTTTAACGGCACCACCTGAACCTCTTCCATCCTTCATTACTTGAACATCCGTCATTCTTCAAGAGCAAGTCACATGTTCTGACACTATGCTTGCCCAGCCACAGCTGGAAGCCTGCTCCTCTTTGCTCCCTTTCCTGTGCATTCCTGCCACAGAGTGACGCCCTCGGGATGTTGCCATTTGGGGGTCCAGAAATGGATTCATTCTCTCTGCTGCTTTTTAAGAATTAAAAAGGCAAGACAGGCAAGGTCACAGCAATTCGCTGAAAATGGAAATGTATTAAATTCAGTTTTATTGAAAGTGAAAACAGCACAGCACACACAGAGGCTCCCCGAGAAGGAAAGGGAACCAGAGCTGGCAGCGGAGTGTGCCAGGGAATGGAGAGTCTTCGAAGTTTCAGGACATGAGATGGACCCCTTTGCTCTCTCCAGATTGGCTGGCTTGGGCTATTGCTAGGGAACTGGAAAATCTGAACAAAGACAGGAAAATTGATTGGTTCCCGGTTCCCACCAAAGAAGCTTCGCAACAAATGTGAAAGTTCTGATGAACAGTTCCCATTTGGGGAGCTGGGGACCGAGAAGAAAGGACCCGGAAGTCTGTCATCCTAAAAGTGATCATACATTTATTCCCCTTAGGCTTCTTTTCCATGTCTGCCTATCAGCAAGCTGTGTGATTCTTTGTCCCTCAAGGAGAGTTGCCTGAAAGAAGAGTTGGATTTGTCTCACATTCTCCCACCCCCCACGCCAGTACAATCGCTGATAATTACTGAGTAGCTAATAAGTATTGAATGAATGAAAGAGTTGAATAAGTAGCTAATTAGAACTTAAGAAAAGAAAAAAGAGTTTTACTATCACAGAGGTGACATGCCAAATTCTTAATTAGATAATTTCTGCTTAACAAAATAGATCCACTGGATAATTATAATGCTTAGAAAATAAAAGAATGCCTTCCTCAAGCATATGCCGGAGTTCTGACTGGGGATAGCACAAGCCTCCGTGGATGAGCACGGTTTTGAAATTTGAAATATTACCAGAGTTTCCCTATCCCCTGTGACCTTGCCCCAGCCCAGGCAGCTGGGTCATTTCTGGCTTTAGGGAAAGGATGACACAGCAGAATGCAGAGAACAAAAGAGCCCATTCTTAGCATTCATGCTTCAAAAGCCAGAAGCTGGCAAAGGCCAAGAGGATGGTTTTTTTGTTTTTTTTTTTTCTTGCTCTAGGTAGTAAAGAAAAAATTCCCAAACTTGGAAGATGGAGAAACAAAACAGTAAGAGGTTTGGAGTTCTGTGAATCTCCTAGGGGGAGCTCTTTGCTCTGTCTCTCATGACTGAGCTAGTAAGGGGAAGAGTAGACCCCCAAAGCAGGATAAGCCCAGGAACCTGCATTTTCCCATGCCTGCCATGATTAAGAAGCAGGAGGAGAAGGGGCATATGGGCAGAAGACTGGCAACAGCTGCTGGAGCAAACCATTTGTCTTGCATGGCAAAGGAGCGGCAACTTATTTTCTCCATGCAGCCAAGGGCAGAGTACAGAGACAAGCCACTGTCACTGGGAGAAGGAGGAGGAGGAAGAGGAGATGGAGGAGGGGGAGGGGGAGGAGGAAGAGGCAGAAAAAGGGAACTCCTAGACTGTGTAAGCTGCTGCTCTGGCTACACCTACTAGGACATATAGTAGAGGTAGAGCCCCATTTCTGCCTCGGCATGTCCCATTTCTTTCTGGAACATTCTTCCATGAAGCTTCAGGGAGGAAGGAAGGAAGAAAGGGGGGGAGGGAGGGAAAGAAGAAAGAAAGGCAAGAAAGGAGGGAGAAAAAAAGGAGGGAGGGGAGGGAGGGAAGAAGGGAAGGAAGGAAAGGAGGGAGGGAGGAAAGCAGGCTTCAGTAAGGGAGAGGAAAGTGATACAGAATATGTAGTATAACAGAATTTGTGGTTCATATGATAAGTTTATTTGATTGATTGATTGATTGATTTCATCTACCCACAGCTGGCCCAAATATTATATTGTATTAGTTACTTTTCTGTTGCTGTGATAAAACACCAAGACAACTCAGAAGGGTTTTCCTTGGGCTTACAGTTCCAGAGGGACCAGAGTCCGACATGGCAGAGAGACACAGCAGCAGGATCTGGAAGCTGAGAGCTCACATCTTGAACTACAAGCACAGGGCAGAGAGGGTTAACTGGAGGTGAGGTGAGGCTCACACTCTCAAAGCCTGCCCCCTGGTTACATACTTCCTCTAACGAGAGGATGCACGTACAACCTCCCCCTATTCAGTATTCAAACAACCAAGACGATGGGGAGCATTTCTCATTTGAACCATCGTGAGCCGCTCCCTGGCCTGCATAGGCTTGAGGCCATATCATAATGCAAAAGTGCACAGGGCCCAACTTCAAAAGTTCCTATAGTCATTCACAGTGTCAACATTGCCTTAAAAGCCCAGTGACTCTTCTGAGACTCTCAAGATAATCTCTTAATTGTAACCTCTTGTAAAATCAAACAGAAGTTCCATGCTGCATCTGAAAGGGAAGAATGAGGGCCTAGTGAGACGTACTGGACCAAAACAAGCCAGATGGGAAAACATCAGATCCACCATGCCCTGTGTCAGAGGGCTTAGATGTCTCTGTCCCGGCAGCTTTATTTACTGCAACAAATATCTGTCTCCAGGCTGATTCCACTCCCTGTATGCTGCTCTCCTTGGCAGATATCCCATGGCTGTGACTTCTTCAAGGCTGCACTGCCACTAAGGCTTCACCTTCCCGGATTTTCAAAACAGCCTCTCGGGGCCTCCTGGCTCCTCAGTCCTTCACACAGGGACACTTCTGGCACACACCGACCTCAGCCCACTCTCTGAAACCACAGAGGATGGAGCCTTTTCGCTCCTGCATCTTCATACCTCCGAAGTCAGCACCACATGGGTAACGCTATCAAGTTTAGCTGGCAGCTTGGCATAGACCCTGACTGCCTTAGATCACATTAGCAGCAGAACTTTTACTCAAGTACTTCCTAAGAGCAGAAACACCTGAAACTCTTTCACAAGGAGGAAGGTTAGCTGGGTTGCCATCTTGCTCTGAGGTTCCCTTCCCCTATTCTGGAGGTCTCTTCTTAACCAAAGGTGCTAATCTTAGCCAGGCTTGGTAATACAATCCATGAATCCTAGTGCTTGGGAAGCAGAGGCAGGCAGATCTCTGAGTTCGAAGCCTGCCTGGTGTACAGAGTGAGTTCCAGGACATCCAGGGCTACATAGAAAAATCCTAAGTACAAGAGTTACAGGTGTAGTTTATTAATAGAGTTCTTGCCTAGCAAGAAGTGAGGCCCTAACCAATCCCTAGTAACACATTCATACCCACACAAGACATAAACGTGTGTGCTCTCTTTCTCTCTCTTGTGCTCATGCGCGCGCACACACACATACCATATGTGGTAAAAGAATATAAAGTAATTTAATTTGTACTTTCCTTTCAAAAAAACTAAATCACTCATTTTGCACTGATTATGACATGTCCCCCACAGGATCGTGTATTTAAGAATTTGGGCCAGCCTGGTCTACAGAATGAGTTCCAGGACAGCCAGAGTTACAATAGAGAAACGCTGTCTGGAAAAACAAAAGCAAAACCAAAAAAAATTGTGTTCCCAGCTAGTGAAAATGTTTTAAGAAAGTATACGAACCTTTGGAACCTAGCTGGCAGACAGAGGCTTCTGGAAGCAGGCCTTGAGGGTTTAGAGCCAGGCCCTGCTTCTGGTCCCGCCTCTGCTTCCTGATACACCATGATGTAAAACATCTGCTCAAACCTACTGCCATAGAAGGTCCCGCCACAGCAGCCATGTATTTCCTGCCAGAGGGGACTCGTACTTTTGAAACCATGATTCGGAATAAATCCTTTCTCTACTAAACTGTCTCTGCCAGGTATTTGTTCTATCACATCAATGAGAAAAGTACGTTAGTATACATACTGAATTTAAATCATCTATATACACACACCACAGCATGCATCCACCCCACCCCCACACACATCCATACATATATAGATAAGTATATATATGCAATATTTGTATTTTAATACCTGGCACGAAGTGGGTGATAAATCAATATCTTGTGAGTAAATTAATCTAGAGCTCTGTTGGATTCCAAAGAATAAAATCAGTTTGTTTCAGCAGTTGCAAATTTGCCTAGAGAAAACAGATTTTCATTTTTGCCTTACCTCATAGTCCAGGAATACATGCAGTTAGGGTGTAAGTGCCCACCATGGTCTGTTAAATCAATCTTTTCGGCACTTAATAGAGAGTCCATCGTTGAATTTTCCAATGCTCTTTATTAATCACAAACCATGTCAAATCTCAGGGAATTCTATACCTGGGCGGCTAGGCAGAGAGCTCACTCCATGGCTTCCTCACCCCATCTCTCCTCTTGGTTCTCCCTCTGCTCCTAGCTTCTTCTTCCTTCTTCTCTGCTGTCTGTCTTCCGTCTCTTTTCTCTTGCCCTAGTTCTTTTTTATTCCAAATCCTCTCTGTCTCCACCCAGCCTTCCAATATACAAATCAATGGAGCCTAACCTTCATCTGCCTTAAGGCTAAGGACTGTCCTAATCTTGTGGAGAGCCGGATAGCCACTCCTTTGTTTACTGGTAGGCAGTGAATCCTTTACTTGCTTCAAGGACAGCTTACTGGGACATTATCCATAACTAAAATCTCCCACAACAATGGTCTGCAGCTCTGCTGTGGTAAACCCAATCTAAAGAATAAAAGGACGCTCAAAGTTAAGATAAATATTAATCCAATGCACTCTTTCAGAATAAATAGCCCCACATCACCCAAACATGGGCCCATGAATTGTAAAATACTGTGTTCCTGCACAAGAATATTAACAAGGAGACATTAAGCACGCCCTCACCTACACTTTGCCATCAAGTGAGACGTCATGCTTGTGAATTCTGTGTATTTGTGTTGGCATCAAGACTAGTTTCTCTCTACTCTAAGGAAAACATTTACAACTAAAAGCAATATTATTGTCTCAATAAACTTGTCCTCTTGGGAAATTGTTTCTTGCTTAATTGCTACTTCTAATAGGCTCTTTAAAAGTTAAGAAATCAATCTACTTTAAATTTGTAGCCTCTAGTTTTTGTTGATGTTTTTGAAATATTTATTTATTTACTTATTTATCTCTGGGTTTTTGAGACACAGCCTCTGTCTATGTTGCCGAGGGTGACCTTGAATTCACAATCCTCCTGCCTCCTTCATTGACCTGATTGCAGACATACACATCCATGTCTCAGTTTTACTGTTGATTTAAAGATATATCTTCTACTTTTCTGATATGCAGTATGCAGTGCAATTGTCTCTGGGATGCAGATTTTCATAAGCACACTTTCAGGAAGACCATCTTGTTTAGGGCTGAACTTTTAGGCACTGTAGAGAATTTGAAGGCTAAAATCCAGGACGAGGAAGAGATTTCTCCTAATCAGCAAAGGCTGGTCTCTGGAAGATGGACTTTGTCTGACTACAACATTCAAAAAGTGTCCACTCTTCATCTTGTGTGGAGACTTCTCAGTGGTGAGAAGAGGAAGAAGCCTCAAGAACAAGCAGAAGAGAAAATGCTCAAACAGGCAGTGCTGGAAAACTGTAAGGTGGATAGAAATGGGGAAATGAGATGCCTTCATCTAGAGCAGTGGTTCTCAACCTGTGGGGTCGAGACCCCTTTGGAAGTTGATTGACACTTTCAGAGGGGTCCCATAAGACCATCTGCATATTAGATATTTATATACATTATGATTCATAACAGTAACAAAATTACAGTTATGAAGTAGCAACAAAAATAACTTTATGGTCAGGGATCACCACAATATGAGGAACTGTATTAAAGGGTCCCAGAATTAGGAAGGTTGAGAATGGCTGCTCTACAGTGTCTTCAGATGAGTGTGCTGCTGGAGTTTTCCAGCCTATCAGTTTGAGATTATTGTGGAAGGTGTTGTCTGACTTACAAACAACAAGACTAGTAATTGCATGTGAGTTACTAAAAGGAGAGAACTATGGAGTGTGTGTGTGATTTTAAGGAAGGGGCTTATGAGGCTGTATCACTGACTGCTCAACTGTTGATAATAACACATCTGGGAGAAGAGGAGAACTTATCCAGTTGTGGACCCACTGGTGAGCCTACCAGCCTGAGATGGAGAGTTCCAAATCCAGTGTGTAGGAAGGCCTAGCTTAAACGCTGCTGGGTGAGAAACAAAGTCATTAATGTAGAAAGAGTCTTGTGAGGGAGAGCTGGGTCTGACAGGAGTCCAGAGGAGTGAGACAGTGGGGGAGAGAGTACCCAGAATGCACTAGATGCATTCTGTGTGAAACTGTAAATGAAGAAAATGTATTAGTAAAACAAAACAAAAAGTGATTAGAATTTGGGGCAATGCTTTAAAACAATACTGATTCTATAGTGGTTTTATCTGACCATCTATGTAGGATTCTTTCTTGATGTGTAATAAAGACCTTAAAATAAACATGTTGGCGTGACTGTATGTATATCTATGTACTTATAGATAGTTGTGATAGCATGATAATTCAGTCAGTGAAGTCCCTGCTGCACAAGCCTTAAGGACCTGAATTAGGTCAATAGAATCCACATAAAGGCCAGGCATGGTGGCCCTAGCTTGTAATCCAGTTGCTGAGAAGGTAGAGGCAGGCAGCTCCTTGGGTGTTAGGAATCATATCATTTGGCATGCAATATTTCTTGAGGACCTACTGTGTTCCCTGCACTGGAACAGTCTTGCTATCGTCTCGCCACTTGCCTGTGAGGGGATGTAATTAAAAAAAAAAGAGCAACGCTGCATACCGCACAGAACCTGGATACGGCCGCTAACAAGCACCTGAGACGGGTGCCAATGACTGCAGGACCATGAGGCAGGTGGCAAGGACATTTTCAGCAGAGGTCCCCAAAACATCTGAGGACATGGCAAGAGAATTGCTAAAGGTACTTAAAAATGCAGAGACTCACAAGGCAGCAAAAAGTGCCACTTGATGAACTTCTGGATTTGAGCGAAGAGATTTCAAGCAGCAAAGTAAGATGGGTTTAGATTCTAATAAGGTACTTCAAAAGAAAGAGATACGTTCAGAAAATAAGTGGCCAGTTTGACAACAGAGAATTATAGAGAGGTTAGACTTTGCTAGTTTGGAAATTAAACTCCCTCTTGCTTCCAGACTCTCAAGCAAAAAAGCATTCTCAAAGTAAGAAATGGCATCATAGGACTGTGGAGGTATTTAGCAGTTAGGACACTCCCTGCAGAAGCAGAAGGGTCAGACGCCAAGCAGGAATCCCAGAACTCTAGAGGTAGAGAAGGGGAACACTCTTGGACAAGTTTGCTAGCTAGAATATTTGGGTCATCAACTCTGGTGCTGCTACAGACCCTGCCTCAGTAAGGAAAGTGACAGTGATCAAGGAGGAAATCTGAAATTGACTTCTAGGATCCAAATGCATTTACACATATGTACACATGCACCCACTCATGCAAACATGCATATATATATATACATGCATATATATACATGCATATATATACATGCATATATATACATGCATATATATACATACATATATACATATACATATATGTGCACAACACACATATACATGTATACGCAAAGATAGAAAACGATGGTCTCATAGCTGGGAATGGTGGCTCAGGTCTGTAACCTTAGCTTTCAGGAGGTTGTGGCAAGAGTGTCATTGCATGATTAAGTAGCCCACCTCCTCGAGGGTTCATGCAGTGTATAATAAACCCAGGGAGTATCTGCACTGCTGGTACCTCTTCATCCAAGCGCACAGCCCACCTTATCCCAGCTTTATATTGCTCGTGTCCACTTTTCTTAATCTCCCACTGCTCGCAGCCAGGTAGGTCCAGTACCCAGTTGCATGGGTCTCAGAACCAAGCCATGTATTTTGAACAGGTGTGTAGTGCCAGCCACGAATTCATTCCAGAGAGCAGGCCTCAAATCCATTCCGAAAGCAGTTGGTTACCCCTGTACCAGTCAGGCTGCTATTGTTGGAAGGTTAGGAACGAGGCGTGCAGAGTGCAGCCCTGGGTAAAATCAATGGTGTCTGATTTTCCGGAGAACACAACTTGTAATGTGTCCTCACTGGTGTTGATATTTTCCCACATTTTTTTCAAATGTGAAACTCCTTAGGGAAAAGCTGCTGCCTTTTTCCTAAACCTCAACACTGTGGAAGATTCACTCAATTATCAATTCTCAAAGTAACAGAACTTTACGTCATTTTCATCCAGCCTTTTGGTCTATCTCGCAACATCTATTTTAAAGAGTTGTAGGTGCCTTTAAGTCTTTGCTCTTGGTTGAATATACATCGGCAAACCTTCTTTCTCCCAATAGTAGTTTCACTGTTACCCATTTGGTTCCCCAGTTTTGTTTTGTTTTTTCCTACCGCCCAGTAATGGAGTGTTACCCATAGGGAACTGAACCCAAGGCCTTGAGCATTCTTGAGTATTCCACCAATGAGCTGCATCCCCCCATCCAGAGTTTGTTTTACTAAAGCACATTTGGGGTTGAAGAGATGGCTCAGCAGTTAAAAGCACTAGCTGCTCCTCCAGAGAACCTGGGTTAGATTCTCAGCACCTGCTCAATCTCAGGGGACCAGATATATGTGTGCACCAAGAACACATGTGGTACACAGACGTATATGCAGACAAAACACTCATAATATGTACATAAAATTAATTAATTAAAAAATGAAGTACAATTATGCATTCACAGCCACAGTTGTCACTCTCGTTTTTTAAGGGGAACTCACCATATCTCAGGTGCGCGTCCAAAAGACAGGCAGGAGCATATCAGCACTTTCGCGCCATTTGTAGTCCCGGAAGTGGAATCCTCCCGCCACGCACGTGTCCTCAGGTCCCCTACCTGGAGTCTGGAGGCCTTGGCTGTTAGTGAATGCCATATGTTTTGTCTCCACAATAGATGGCTAACCAGCTGACCGAAGAACAGATCATAGAGTTCAAGGAAGCCTTTTCCCTCTTCGACAAGGATGGAGATGGTACCATTACCACTAAGGAGCTGGGGACTGTGATGAGATCACTGGGGCAGAACCCCACTGAGGCTGAACTATAGGACATGATCAATGGGGTGGACGCTGATGGGAACAGGACCATTGACTTTCCAGAGTTCCTGACCATGATGGCCAGGAAAATGAAAGATACAGACAGTGAGGATGAGATCCAAGAAGCCTTCCGTGTCTTTGACAAGGGTGGGAATGGCTCTATCAGTGCCGTCGAGCTGCGTCACGTCATGATGAACCTCGGGCAAAAGCTGACTGATGAGGAAGTGGATGAGATGATACGAGACATTGATGACATTGTTGGGGACGACCAGGTCAGTTATGAAGAGTTCGTACAGATGATGACCGCGAAGTGAAGGCCAGGGCAGCTGGCCTCGAACTTGTGATTCTCCTGCCTGGAGTTTGGCAGCTGCCCGCAGGGCGGGCTCCAGACAGAGGACCTGCAGCCACGTGTGTGGTGGGAGGATTCCACCCGCGGGACTACAGTGAACTGCCATGTCGGTGTTGGGAATTGAACAACAAGTCCTCTAATAGAGTGACTAGTGCTCTTAAATGCTAAGACATCTCACTGGGCCCTAGGGTAGAGGTTGTTTTTGTTTTTGTTTTGTGTATGTGTGTGCTGTTCAATTGTTTATTTTGGTGTTTCATTCCAGAAGTGGGATTTCCGATTCCCATTATATTTCTACTCTCAGTGTTCCACAGAAGTTCCTTATTGCTGCTTATAGTAAGCCAAACTTTTACACTCCCACTGTATACAAAGTCCCAGTTTTTCATACCTTCATCATCACATCTATGTTTTGTACTTTTTCCATTCTAACGAGGACGAGGTAATAACTCATGAGTTCTGATCTTCATCCCCCTGATAATTGACTAAGTTAGACATCTTTCTGTATGCTGGTTGATTGATGTTTTCTTTAAAGTAACGTCTCAAATCAGCTGCTGACTTTTATGTTATTTGCTCTTCTGCTTTTGAGTTGATGGAATTTTTTTTGTAGATTTTGGATATTAACCTTTTCCAGTATGTGTAGTCCTTAATTATTTTTTTTCCATTTCATGGGTTGGCTTTTTCTCCTGATGAATGCTTACTCTGTACACTTTTTTGACATAAGGTTGTTCATACTCTTAAGGGTAATTTCCATTCTCAGGGAACTTTAGTCCAAAAGTCCATTTTGGGTCCAGATGTGGTGCCCATGCTCACCATCCCAGAGCTCAGGTGGCTGACTGTGAATCGGGTGCTCTCTAGAGCTGCATAGCAAGCCAAGGCTAGCCTGGGCTACATAGTAAGACTCTGCCTCAAAATAAATAAGTAAGCAAACTTACTAAAAGGTTGTTTTAGAAGCAATATAAAAGTTACAAAATCAAAATCCTTATTTCTGTCTTCGGCCTTTAAAAATCAGCTTACAAGTATACTGCATTTGTATCAGTCACATCCTAAAGAGAAATTATAATATTCGGTCCTGTTTCCAAGTTTAGAAATCTTCACACACTTAATATTTGATAGAATTAAGTTTTCTAGCTTTGTTTTACAGCACATTTATTGAATCTGAATTAATCGACAGAAATCTTTTACGAACTTAAACAGCTCCTCTACACATAAGAGATTACAAAGCGAGGTGATGGTTCAGAGAGCTGGAACAGCCGATAAAGGTGCTCATCACAGACAGCCTCACAGCCAAAGCTCGCTCTCGGGAACCCTTTGTTCTAATTACTGACCCAGTTTTTCACACGTAGAGATTTAATTTTACCTGACATTGCTGTCCTGAGTACAGCCCTGGCCAGTAGCTCTGATTTGTTTTTCTCCACCCAAGGATTATTAATTCTTTTCATAACCAAATAGAAGTTGAGCAAAAACCTCACCTTAGATTCTCAAATCAGAATCAAGTACTCAATTACATGGCTTAGATTGGAATTAGAAGGCTAAACGTCTATCTTGACAAATTATTAAATTACAGATGAAAGTGCACACATGTATAACCCTTTAAACACAAAACTATTAGGATTGTTGTTGTGATTCTCCTAAATACTTATATGCTCACTTTCAAAATCTTCTGAGACAGGGGGAAAAAAAAAAAGATGTTTACTATCTCACTTAAGGGTGTTGCAAATTCAGTGTGGGAAACAGTAGCTCTTCTAATTACTTATAGAAGTTTTTGCCCTGGCCACTGCCTGAGTTGTTGTCAGCAACTCTACTGTAAAATAAATAAGTGCATACGTAAATAAAAATAAATAAATCAGGAATAAGTAAAATCTATTTTGTAAAGTACTGTTTGACGTTAGTGGATCACAGGCTTTAGAACTTAAAATGGTTGGTTCTCTCAAGTCATGGTTTTCAAATTCATGGATTCCAGCGATGCGGCGGTGTCCCCAGAGGCTCACAGAAGCTTCTCTCCCGTCCTGAGGTTTCCCTTCTGACTGCAGGAGACACAGTCAGATGTTTAGATCTCTGTGGCTGCCAAGAAGCATAAACACCTTCCAGGATATAAGAGCTGCGTTTCTGAAGTCAGACTACCGTGTAGGTGTCCCAGCCTGACCAGGAAAGTGTGCTTTGCTTTTTTTTTTTTTTTTTTTCCACTGTGGTTTAGATGTTTATAAAAAGGCTAACAGTACATACTTTATAAGGTTATTATACTACAGTATACTACACTTCGTGAAATGCTTGGAAAGTGCCTGTCAAATAAATGCTATGAGAAACAAGCTCCCCAGTGATTTGTACTATAACACGAAGGCCAATGTGCATGCACACAGTCTCAGATCCTAGGGGTCGATTCATTCATCTCAGTCTCTTGGTACAGAGAAGGCACCAGGCCTCTGAGTGATTTATAAGTAAACGTCTGAACTAGAAAACAAAGTTTCCCCAATATTTGGTGGCATTTGTATTTTGAAATGAAAAACACCCCTTTCTCAATTCTCCAAGCACAGTTATTTTCCATCGTATGTGAAGGGGGATGCATTTGTAGGAAGAACGTAAATGCCATTTGCTTTTTAGGCTGCCTCTTATGTTCTGACGTCCCTTTAGAAGTTTCTGTGGACATCAGTGTTAATTTATGCCTTGAAATTGTTGACTCTGTTGCCACAGCTGAGAGTCTGAAATCTCTCCATATCCTGCATCCATTTTCCAGATAATAAAACTTATTTAATGGTACAACAAATAATATTCCTTTGCCCTTTCCTTTGGTTCGGAAATGTGAAATACAGTTAAGACCTGAAAGTTTGCAGAAATAGTAACCAGCAAAAGATTGGCAGCCCTCTCCAGGGCACTTATAATTCAAAAGCGTGTAATTCAAAATCGAGTTAATCTAGATATGCCATCCATCGCACACCGTATTTCTGAGAGCTGTGAAATGGTGGTTTAATCAGCAGGCACAATACCTCTCTTAACAAATACAGGCTCTAAGAGCTAGCAATGTAGTTCAGTGGTAGATCGCTTGGCTAGCATGTGTGAGACCTGGCAGTCAGGGCCCAGCAGTACAACTAACTGGACAAACATAGGTCCCAGAAAATCCCAAAACTCACTCAAGAATTTCACATAATATGAATTTTCATTTAGCTGATAGTATCTATACCTGATATCTTATTCAAAGTTGAAAACCTAATTCTTGGATTCTGAAATTCTGGCCTAAGTATAGTTGAATTTAAAGCCAATTTTAAGTTAACAGCATCCACTCATTAGAATTAATAAAATGTTGAAGTAGTCAATGCAGGGGTGGGAAGATGGCTTGGTCATTAAAGTGTGTACTTTGCAAGCATGAGGACCTGAGCTTAGTCTCAGTGTCCATGCAAAATCCAGACAGAGACAGGCAGGCAGATGTATGGACTTGCAGGCCAGCTGGTCTACCAACATTAGCAAGTTCCAAGTTCAATGAGAGACGTTCTGAAAAAGTAAGGGGGAAGAGTGACTGAAGAAGACATCTTGTGTGGGTCTCTGACCTCTGCACACGTATATATGTGTGAACATGTGCACACACACACACACACACAGTAGGGAGGGGGAAAACTCAGTAGAAACACAGACACACTCATTTTTAGACAATACATAAACTACTACACAATGAGGTACTTCCTGAATTTTTAGACATTGGTGGTTAAGAGCACTAGCTGTTCTTTCAGAGGACCAGGTTTCAATTTACAGCACCACATGGCAACTCACAGCTGTCTCTAACTCCAGTTCCAGAGATTCAACACTATCATACAGAGACACACACACAGGCAAAACACCAACGCATGTGAAATAAAAAAATTAAGAATTCATATATATATATATATATATATATATATATATATATCCTTTAATAAATATATTACATGTGTAATTCATATATATAAAACGCTAGGTATTTATATAAAATCAAGAAACCACAAATGTTTTATACAATATTTGTTTTGTAGGATAGATTTTATTTGCTATATGTGGTGCCGTCATAGAACAGTCACACAGCTATGGGTTGAGGGCGCTAACAACCCCGGCTCTCATTCTGAGGAGCTGGCGGGAACTCGGCCCCTCACCTCTGCAGTCGCTGACAGACCACAAGCCACAGCAAAACTCTGCCCCCTCCAGCAGATCTGTTTACCTAGAGTTGCAACTAAACACCTGTTCCCTGGAATATGCCCAAAGCACCCCAAGATGCAAATGTGGCTATTCCAGTATCCCTGTCTTAACCAATGGCTCCCATCCCTGGGTACCAAAGACTTTCCCTTGCCTTTACCCTATAAATGTAATGACCCTTGCTTTAATAAATTGTTCACTCTCGTAGACTCTTAGTCCTCCGATCTGGGACCCCCCTGGATGCGCTGTGCTGTGTACTTTCCTCCCCAGTAGCTAAGCTAGCAGCGGATCGCTTGGCCACCTGCTGGAGAGGAAAGCAGAGACAGACACACACAGCTATAACTGACATTACACACAGTATCAGAATATTTCATGAGCATGATGGTGGCCTGAGCTGTTTTCCTGTCTATGTTGGCTCCCCTGCTAGGGTTTAATTAGTAGCTCTACACAATCTAGAATCACCTGGGAGAAGGAACTCTGAGACTATCTAAGAGGGATTATCTTAATTACATTAAGTAATGGAGGGTCCACCACTGTGGGTGGCTCCATTCCCTGGGCTTGGAGTCCTGAATAAAAAGGAAGAAGCTGAGCCCTGATGTAGCCAACAGCATTCACTGCTATTGGCTCTTAACTATGGATATAATGTAAACAGTTCTCTCAAGCTCCGCAACTGTGACTTCCCTACCAAAGACTGGAATTGTGTGTGAGTCAAATAAACTCTTTCTCAATTAAGTGGCCTCTGTCAGAGTATTTTATTGCAGAAACTGTAAAGATATTCAAACAGAAACTGGTGAACAGTCTCCAGAAGTACCTATGAGCAGACGGTCTGCATTTTAGTAATGGTGCATGCTCCTTGGTTTATGGCTGTTCGAAGGGGCTCTTATTACTAGAAATTTAATTCCTGTTAAACTTTACTGTGTGTTTCCTTCCAAATCTGTCGGCCCACAGTGGATGACCTAAAGCCTGCTGACTCCTTTTTCATGGGTTCATCCCTAAGTCAGACCTCTGAATACAGCCCAGATGTCAGTAGGAACTCTCCCAGGCCAAAATGCATGAAGTACTACTATCACAATGCTGTTTATTTACATATTTTCCTGCCCTTCAGTTTGATGCTTCCCCTCCCCAACTCCTCTCAGAGTCTCCCCTCTTCGTCTTTGTTCTTCTCTCAATAAAACAACAAATGAAAACCAAAACAAACAAAAAACAGTAAGAGAAACATGCTAAAACAAAACAGAAACAAACAGACCACAAAAAAAGGAACACATGGAGCTTGTTTTGTGTCGACCTGGAGACGCAGAGTTTGGTTGACAGCCCCTGCGTCACGCTGCTCATAACCAGGCACACTGGATACTGTCTCCTTCTTTTTCCAGGCAGTGTGTTCATTTCCATTGCCGTCTGTTCATTACCCATTTCTGTCTGGTGCCATTATTTGGGCCATGGGTGCCCCAGGCATCTACAGAGATGGAAAGCATCCCCTCCAGAGCTTTGTCTCATTTGGCCCTTGGTTGAGTTTACTGGAGAAGCCTGAAATGAGACTGGTCCCTTCACAGCCTGCATGTCAGATAACACAGGTCATTGATGTACACAAGCGAACGACATCCAAGGACTTCACAGCTGTGTGTCTGGACCTTTCATCATGGGCAGATTGATTCCCCATCTTTGTTTATGTTCATTTGTTTTCTATATGTCTTCTTAAGCTTCTACGATACTTAAGAGGGATTATTGCCTGTATCGTGAAATATTTTCAAAAAGGATGAGCAGGATAACAAAGCAAGGTTCTAGACCAGCGTCACTGACTTCTGCTATAGCTGAGGTCATCTCAAAGACATTTGAACTGCACGAGCATTCTGCTAAACTTTGGACTTGATACTTGACAGACTGTGACTTTATATCTTAGCTTCATTTAATTCTGTAGATATTGTTTTTATTGTAATAGTTTATCACTACTGCTAAAATGTGATACAGAAAGGGTGAGATGCTGTGCGGTATTTATTTTAGTTATAGGATCATTCTCCTATGTGCTGCTTTTGGGGGAGGGTGCTTCCTGATGCCTTGCAGCATGTAAAGGCCTTGCTTCCTAGCTGTTAACACCTCTGTGCTAATAGTCACTCAGTTCTCCACATGACAGGCCATTTGTTTACCTTAATGCAGAGAAGACTCTGACTCACCCCCAGCTTGGACCCCCCTCCCTCCCTGGGATAGGCAGCATCTCTGCAGGCAGACTTTGAGAAGTGTTAAGTACCATTCATTTGTATAGTAAGGCCTGTGTGGGGAGAGGGGTTTTTAGAAAGAATAAAGGATCTGGGAAGAGAACCAGGAGGGATGGAGTGACAGCTCTGCCTAAGTGGCCCAGGTATTGGTTCCCTGAGAGTTGTCATGGCTTGTGTTTAATATACTAACAATGATCTAATAGTTTTGTAAAAATCAACAATGGACATTTATTAACAACTTGGAGGTTTTATTGCCTGTATCGTGAAATATTTTCAAAAAGGGTGAGCAGGCTAACAAAGCACGGTCCTAGGCCAGCATCCTCTGACAAACATCTTTTTGATGCCTACTCTTGCATAAGGTTTGCAGAATTGCAGGTTTTCTGATATTATGTTTATTAAGCATCTTTCAGATGTGTTTCTCAAAGAGTGCTGACACATTTTCAGTGTTACTATGTGTTATACATCTTTTATGTAATTTTAGAATGGCCAAAGAGGAAAATGAAATGGGTAATTCCAGAGTACTGTGTGAATTTTTAATAATGATTTTTAAATTCATACTTGAGGCGCATACCGTGAACGGTTATCATTGGTAGATTGAAGAATCTTTACTGCATAATTTATTTTCTGATTTTTCTCCCCCTTTGGTTAACTAAACCCTCTAGGAAGCCGTTAGCAATCCACTAGTCTCTTCTGTACTCATTATCTTTCTCATGCACCTGCAAATGGACAAAAATTACTTGTCCTCCAATATCTGTTCTTTCTCACACCGTGGGACTTTTATTTAGGCAAGTTGGGCTGTTATTTGGGGGAAGTGCCTGCAGTGTTTTAGTGTCTATCTTCTGGTTCTTTCGAGTTCATCATCTCAGCACTAGAGACAGGAAAGCTGTCTGATGTATAACCAAGACCCAATACATTTAAGATACTTCTAGCCAGATCCTGCTGACTTCAACCCAGTCATATGGCTCTGGAATCCAACTACAAAAGAGCCTGGAAATACAATCTCCCAATGGGTCTGAAGAAGGCAATGCATGAGGCGTTTTGCTTTTATTTCTACAGGCTTATTCCTGAGCTGAAATTTCTATATAACATGTGGGGGTAACTGTTTTGCAAACAGAGTATCATAGGGTCTGGAGCAATGGCTCAGCAGTTAAGAGTTCTAGTAGCTTTTGCAGAGGATCCAGCAGCCACATGGTGGCTCACAATCACCCACCCGTAACTCTTGTTCAAGGGGATCTGACTTCCTCTTCTGACCTCTACAGACACCAAACTCACATACAGTGCACACACATACATACAGGCAAAACACTCACACATGAAATAAATCTTTTTAAAAAATTAGAAAAGCATAACTCCCATTTCTACCAATAAAAACCCTCAGAATATATTGCTTCCCTAGGAAACTCATCAGATTCAATTCCCCGATCAGAGTGTTCTGCTGATTTTCCACCAATGTGAGGTTGTTTTTGGACAATCAGGAAAGATTTAAAAAAAAAAAAAAAAGCAGCCTTTAGCTCACCATACTTGGCTGGTAGATGGGTAGGTGTCTTAGCCGCCATTCTAAAGCTTTGAAAAGACATCATGATCAAGACAACTCTTACAAAAGCAAGTATTTAATAGAGGGGTTGTTAGCCAGGCTGTGGTGGCACATTTGAGAGGCAGAGATAGGTAGGTCTCCGAGTTTGAAGCCAGCCTGGTTTAGAGGGACCATGATAGCCAGGCTACACAGAGAAACCCTGTCTCAAAAAGCAAAACAAATTAAAAAGGGTTTGCTTTCAGTTTCAGAGCACAAATCATGATCATCATGGCAGGAAGCAAGGCAGCAGGCAGACAGGCATGGGGTTGAGAGCTTATATTCTGATACAGGCAGGTAGGCAGAGACATTGGACCTGGTATGGACTGTTTAAAACCTCCAAGCCCACCCTCAGTGACACACTTCCTCCAAGGCCACACCTGCTAATCCTTCCCAAACAGTTCCACTAACTTCTCAGTTCAAGCGTTCAAATATGAGCCTACAGGAGTCATTCTCATTCACAACACCACAGCAAGGCAGAAGTGTGTATGGCCGCCACTGGGGGACAGTCTGGTTTGTGCTGCAGAGATTACTGGAGATGGATTTTTTACAAATAGCAACAGCACAAACAGCTGGATGCTAAGCTAAGAGGAGGATTGTTTTACCTTGATCTGATTACAGATGTCTGAGGAAGGAAGCCTTACACTTCTCACTAATTTTTTTCAAGTAATTCCTTTAATTATTTTGAGGGGAATCTCATAAAACTGAGTTTGTAAAGCTGCCTTAACCAATCATTACTTTCCTAACTTCACATAACTTCCATTTAAGATTTTATTTATGAAGTGATATATGCTATCAGTAAGATTTGAAAATTTTCTCCTAAAATACAAATTTTGTTGCGTTGTATTTAATATTATCATTTATTCATTTGTTTATTAGATATAACTACACATAACTAATGTTAGACACATTAGTGTCCAACACTGTTACTTTTAGCTTACTTTCAAGGCCAAACATTGGTTACCACTAAACATTCTTGTTTATGTAATTCTTTTAAAAAGTAGAAACATAATTCTTTTTTAAAAAATTAATTATTTTTTTATTTTATGCACACTGTGTTTTGCCTGCATCTATGTCTGTGTGAGAGTGTCAGGTCCCCTGGAAATGGAGTTACAGACAGTTGTGAACTCTCATGTAGGTGTTGGGAATCAAACCAGCTCCTCTAGAAGAACGGCCACCGGTCTTAACCTTTGAGCTATTTCTCTGGCCCTAGAAGAGCAATTTTCATTGTATAAATATCCCGTGATCTGTATGCAGTCCTTTTCTGTGTAGAGTCCACTACATCAGAGTCATGAATTGGTTTCACACAGTTTCAATTACAGCAGCAATTTCCTTGAACTGTTTGTAGAAATTCTGCAAAGAAAGGGGAAGATATTAATTTTGCTTTTAGAGGACATCCACATAGTTCTTTAATTATATCTAACCACTATACAGAGAGAGAGAGAGAGAGAGAGATAAACACATACACACATATGTATTGTCTGCATTTTAATGTTACATCTCGGTGAAGATCACTGAGAAATGAGCATTCCTAGGCAAGAGGGCTCGGAATACAAAGCAAATCTGAGACAAACTCTGGAATCACTCAGCTGTAAAAGAAGAAATTCTGCCATTCCCAACACAGGTGAACCCAGAGGACACCATGCTAAAGGCACACTAGACACAGCAAGACGGACACTACGCGACCTCACTGCTGTTAAGAGCGCTGAACTCACAGGTACAGAAAACCAAAGGTGGCTGTCAGGCGTTGGGAAGGAAGTGAAGATGTTGACTAGAGGGTACAACTTAGCTGTAAAAGATCTGACTATCTAACGTGCAGGATGCTGATGACGGTTGATAATAGCATACTGCTGTGGGAGATGGTGAGAGGCTTTAAATGTTCTCGGTGCACACACGCATACGCAATGTGTGGCGATGCACGTGATGACTGACCTTCACTGACACGGTCACTGCACAATATAGATGTTTACCAAATCACATCGTACACATTAAAAACAATTTTTATTTGTCAATTATACCTCGACAATGCTTCTGTGAAAAGGTGATCTGCTTGCTTACTTATTTATTCCTGAGGGAAAAAACACGTGAAGATGTGGAATCTGGAAACACGAGCACTGCCCAGGAAAAGCAAGGGCCTGCTCCTGTGAATGCTGACCCGCCTGGGACCGACCTGGCCTTTCATATTCAGCTGATGACTACAAACTAGACTTCCTTTCCCCGTGCTCCAATCCCTTCAGTCACTAATCAGCATCAGTAAGGACAAATGCGTGCAGTCTTGTCTATCAAGAGCTCTTTAAGATATAGTTTATAAGAGAGGAAATCAAAGGTCATATGGTGGCATATGAAAGACTCTTCTAGAAACCTAGGATGGGGAAGGAGAGTCTTGGCTTAGTGGCAGAGCACCTGCCGAACACGAACAAGGAGCTAGGTGTGATCCCCACATCATACACAAAGAAAAAAGGAAGCTCGGGGCTGAGGAGGTGGCTCTGCAGTTATGAGCACTATCTGCCCTGGGAGAACCTGGCTTACAGTTCAGCACTACTTGGCCCTTGACAACTGTCTGAAACTCCAGTCCCATTGGATCTGATGCCCTCTTCTGGCCGCCTTGGGTACTGCGTGCACGTGGTGCACAGACATATAAGCAGGCAAGACACCCATACACACAAAATTAAAAAACAGTAATAAAGACAGTCCAGAACTAATGTATTGTTTTTCAAAAAGTTAACTTTACATTTCTGTTTCATTCACTATGGTGAGAAAAGTGCTCACCTTTCCTTTGAGAACTAACTGCTTCGGCTACTGATGGGTTTATAGCACACCAAACCAGAATTGTACATGCCAGCCAAATCAGCTAATGATAAACTTCTCTTATCATGTACATGCAAAAGGAAATTAGACTTAGTGTTCACTCCTGTCTTCTTCCTTGGACAGAAGGTAGGTAAAATACTCATAATAATGGCCTAAATTTTAAGTATAAACTTTTGAGTTACTTAAATCTCTAGCTAACAAGACTGGTCACTAAGTATTTGCTCTGAACTGGGTTTTGTAAGTGTTAGTCAAAAAACCCAATGTCTATGCTATTCAAAGAAAAGATTAGTTTTGCTTAAAGTTATTATTAAATCTAAAAAAAAATAAAAAGTGAATTAGAAAGTAAATATCCTGATAAAATTATTCCTAAATATATTAATTGAAAACTGTTACAGTAATTAAATGGCACCTCACAAAATAGCACATCTTATTGAAAAAAGTTACCAAACTCATTAGAGACAATAACTTTAGATTTTTTAAAATATGAACTACATGTAAAGTACACCAACTTGCAAGTAAATGAATTAACATTTTCCCTTAAGAAAGATTGTAGCTGGATGGTGGTGGTGCACGCCTTTAATCCCAGCACTGGGGAGGCAGAGGCAGGTGAATCTCTGTGAGTTTGAGCCCAGCCTGGTCTAAACAGTGAGTTCCAGGACAGCCAGAGTTACAACAGAGAAACCCTGTCTTGAAGGAAAAACAAAACAAAACAAAGATTGTATACAACTTTTGAAACAGCAATGATGCTTTAGTTTAGCGAGTCAAGCTACAAACCTGAAACTGTGGAATTGTCATCTCGATGGACTTATTCTTTACTTGGCCGGAATGATCTGCCACTTTTAACATCACCACCACGTAGGGATATTTCAGGGATCTGCAGCTGTCGGAGCTCACAGCCATGCCCAGTTTCCACTGGAAATCTATAAGCTGTAACACAACAGCACAAACAACACGTAAGAAGCACTCAATTTCTCTGGCCCCAGAGTCCTGTGTTCGTTTCAGTATCAGTCACAGTGCTTCGTTTATGTCGGTCGGCAAACAATGGTCAAGTGACAACGGAGAGAACAAAGGGCAGAAGCAGAAAACAGGTGGAGAAAAGCAGGAAGTCGAACAAAGAGTGTCTACCAGACACATAACAGAAGTGGGAAGTGGCTTTCAGTAACAGGCCTAACTTCTGCTCTGCTCTGGGTACCCCAAATGCTTTGGAGCATCTTCTTCCCGTTTCGTACCCACGAGTCTTAACACAGGGGATGGGCAGCATTGTCCTCGCGGTTGTCTGAGGCACAAGGGAAACCACCCCGTGCTTCCTCACTGGTGTCAAGCTCAACCTACTATTAGGTGAGTGGTGACGGTGAGGCTTTAGATTTCATCAGGCCTCGTGACGGACATGTGCCAGGTGACGCGCTGTACATGTCCAGTGCCTCACTGAGTCACCACAGTGTCACAGGTTATTATTTCCACCCTGCAGATGACAAGACTGTTTCGGAGAGCTTAGGTAATGGGCACAGAGTCACACATTCCAGAAATCAGGACACCAATGTCTGTCTGACTCTCAAGAGTATAAGCTTAACAACTACAGTGTTTTTAATCTAGTTCCTGTTGCTGATTCTTCGGTGTTGCCACAGCACCAAACAGAACTGGACAAATGCAGCTCTTGATATTGATGCTGAGATGGGGAGGAAGAATTTGCCTGTCTTATTTCCAAACACGAGGCGGAGCTCGGCACTCACGATACGCTTGCTGACTGGCTGATGTCTTTTGCAGATAAACTAATGTATGCCGTGTGATTCTACTTCTCAGACACAGGAGAGCTGCTGACTTTTCAATTTCTACTTCTTAGGGCCAGATGATAAACTTCCAAGTTCCCTACAAGCTGGATTCAAGAAGTCAGAAGTCCATTGCTTTTCACAAATAAAAACATATTTTTTACACGTATTTATTCTGGCATGTGGAGATCAAAGGACAACTTGAATAAGTTTGCTTTCTGTTTCCACCATGTATGATCCGGGGATTGAACTCAAGTCATTTCAGCTTGGCAGCAAACACCTTTACCCAGTGAGCCGCCTTGCTGACCCTGTGATCTTCCTCGTAAAAGTGTGAAACAGCGCATTAGAAGTTTTATTTTATTTTTACTGCTGTTGTTTGGCTTTTGGTTTTGGAGATGATTTTTCTACAAAGCCCAGACTGGCTTCACAATTCTGGTGACTTCCTGCTTTTGCTGAGATTATAGGCACACATACCTAGCCTGGCAGAATTATTTGCAACATACTGTAAAATTTATTTTTTTTAAGTTCTGAAACTTGTTTAAAATTCTATTTTCCAGCTCTTTGTGCCTGAACTATGGAAAAAAAAAAAAACAACTGAATCATACTCCTAAACTCATTATTAATTCTAATAGTCTTGTAAATTATCTTGGCTTTTTTTCTTGTGTACGTAATCATATGGCCAGTCACCGGTGAGTGACTGTAAGGAAGGATAAGAGCACACTGGTCACTCTGACATGTCTGTGATCTAATCACAGAGGCGTTCTCCATGTCAGAAAACAGACTGAGTTCCAGGACAGCCAGAGTTACAACAGAGAAACCCTGTCTTGAAAAAACAAATAAAACAAAAACCAAAAGATTTTACAAAATTAAGATCTTAGGCTGCATTTTGCTGGATGTGATCCCAATGTAATCACAGTCTTTACAGCAGGAAGGCAACAGAGTCAGAGTCAGAAGAGGAAGCTAGGGTTGGGAGGATGCGCAGGCCACAAACTGAGAAAGGAGGCAGGCTGTCAGAACAGGAAAAGAGAAACAAGAGACTTTCCCTTCAGCCAAACCAAAACCTCCCTTCACCTTGGCCCTGTAACACTGTTTTATACTTCTGACTTCTAGAACTTTAAGGGATAGATTTGTGTTGCTTTAGGGTGGAAAATTTTCCATAAAATAAATAAAAACCTTAAGCCCAATACAACTCAGTTTCAGACCATCATAAGTAAACGGACAAAACAATTCATGGAATTGAACAATAATAGTAATAATAAAACCAACAAGCTAACTCTGGTTGAAAAGACAGCTCAGGGGTTAAAAGCACTCTATGCTCTTCCAGAGGACCCAGGTTTGGTTTCCAGCACCTACATAGCTGGTGGCCCACAACCTTCTATAACAGCAGTTCTCAACCTGTGGGCTGGGACGGCTTTGTGGTCAAACAGTCCTTTCACAGGGACCACCCAAGACCATCTGCATATCAGATATTTACATTAGGATTCATAACAGTAGCAAAATTAGAGTTACAAAGTAGCAACGAAAATAATTTTATGGTTGGGGGTCAATACGTGAGGAACTGTATTGTATTAAAGGGTCACGGCATTAGGAAGGGGAGAGTTGCTGATCTATAACCCCAACCCCAGGGAGTAATAGGTCATAACTAGTTATAGTTACAGGTCCCATGACTTCCAGGAACCCACGTGTTATATAGACCCATAAAATAAAAATAAATAAAAAACAACACAACAGAACACCACTGACTTATATTATGTTAAGCAGAGCCAGGTTATTAGTGTCATAGAGTTCACTCCCTTCCCAGGAGTCTTCAAAAGCAACAGCAGGATAAGCTGGAGTTGGAGCAGAGCAGGCTTGTAAATCCAGCTACTTGGGAAGCTGGGACCTGATGATCACAAGTTCAAGGCCAGTGTGGGCTACTACTAGCCTCAACAGGTTAGGGAGAGCCTGTCTCAAAAAAACAAAACAAAACAAAGACTCACACCTTCAATCCCAGCACTCAGGAGGCAGAGGTGGGCAGATCTCTGTGAGATTGAGGCCAGCCTAGTCTACAGAGAAAGTTCCAGGACAGCCAGAATTACAACAGAGAAACTGTCTAGAAAAACAAACAAGCAAACAAACAAAAAATCAAAACTGACCACAAATCATCCAGGGACAATTAACAATCAACAGATACTTCTCTAGGCCCCTGCCTTTTTTACCCTGTTTTAACATCAGCACTTTCTTATATTTTATGTGATCTTATATATTTATATATATTATGTGATGTGATATATATATATGATAGATATATATATCTATCATATATATAATTGTGATCTCCTGACTTAAAACTCTAGTTTTCCGCCTTTCTTGGAAAAGTGTTATTATTAATTTAGAAAGTCAAATTCTTATCCCTAATGTAAAATATAAGAGATTAGAAAAGTTAGAGTCCTTCTTCAAAAAATAATTTAAAGGAATGGTTGACCTTGGTCACACATGACTTTAATCCCAGCACTTTAGAGGCAGAGTCAGTGGATCTCTGTGAGTTCAAGGCCAGTCTGGTCTTCCTGGAAAAGTTCTGGCTAAACAGGACTATTAGGGGAGACCTTGTTTCACGATAAATGATAGATAGATAGATAACAAAAAAGTTAAAAGGAAAAAGAAGAATGCTAATAATTTGCAAATATTAGTAATTTCTCATGTAACCCTCATGTCCTACCTTGGAATAAAGGTTGCCTAATTAAGGTGGAGCATCACTTGGCCCGAACTCCTCCTAAATGGAGTAGCGGCTATCTCTCAGGTACACAAGGGACCCGCAGCCCGGGAGGACCCGCAGCGGCCCCCGAGAGGACCCGCAGCCCCGGGGAGAGCCCGCAGCACGGGGAGGACCCGCAGTCCCGGGGAAGACCCGCAGCCCGGGGAGGACCCGCAGGTGCAGCCCCGGGAGGATCCGCAGCCCGGGGAGGACCCGCAGGTGCAGCCCCGGGAGGACCCGCAGCCCGGGGAGGACCCGCAGTCCCGGGGAAGACCCGCAGCAGCCCCGGGGAGGACCCGCAGGTGCAGCCCCGGGAGGACCCGCAGCCCGGGGAAGAACCGCGAGGAGGGGCGGGGACTGCACGGCGCGGACGGGGCGGGGCGGCCACTCACCTGGCAGGTGACCTGGAACGGAAGCGGACACACAGTTAGCGAAAACCCTTCTCGCCGCCACCGTCCGCCCCATCCCCTTCTCCTCTCAGCCCCGCTCTCACCTCGGATCTGGCGTCCAACACCGGCTCCCTGCCCGGAGAACCTTCCATGGCCAGAGAGCAACTGGCAGGCAGCGGCCGGCACTTCCGCTTCCGGCCCGCGGCCCCGCCCACTCACGCTGGGCAGAGAGAGGAAAGTAGGTTTTCGTGTAATTCTGGTTTGGTCTCAATTAAACATCAGTTTTAGGAGACACCGGGGAGAGGGTGAGTTCTTTGGGGGTTAAAGTCAAGGACGGAGAGAACTCGTTACGTTCGGGACGTCGCCTCCCCTACTGGGGGTGGGTGGTGGGTGGAGGGTACCTCTCTGCGCAGGCGCAGAGTGATTGGCGTTGGGAGCGATCCCAGTCCAATCTGCCGCACCCCCTAACCTGGATTCTGCTGGGTGACCTAACTGCAATTGTCTGGGGAATTGTCATCCCCGGGCTTGGGTTCACTGGCCTAGCCTGACTTTAGGAGGGTGGAGCGGGATGCACGTTAAAAATCTCTGCTGTCTTTCTCCAAAAGCTCAACCCGATTTCAGCAGCATGTCTTGGCTCCTTTTTCCTCCAGATGCACTGGGCGTGGAATAGCCGCGCTGGGTTTTATTCCCCTGCCAACATTTGTTCAGAAAAGCTTGAAAATAATTTTCAGACAAGTTGCAAAACCTAACACTCTTACGTCGGTCATCTACATACACCACCTGTTATTGTTTAACTTTACACAGTTGCTTTATTGCTGACTACATAGTAATATTTTAGGGACTATTTCATCCCTAAATACTTGAGCACTTATCTCCTAAGAACACCCTAGCCACAAGTCAGGAAACGTAACACTGATGGAAAGAGAATATTTGATAAGTAGACCAAATTTACCATTTCCTAGCTGATTTTTTTTTTTAATTTCTATTTTTCGAAACAGGGCATCACTGTAATTTACTCACAGGGCAGCCCATGCTGGCCTCTAACACTCAGCCATCCTCCTGCCTCAACCACCAGAGTGCTGGAGTGACAGACACCATAACTGCCTTGTTCCAACAATTTCTTAACAATGATTACCTGCCCCACCCACAACCAGACTACAGTCAAGAGCGCCAATTCTTACTTTAATCCCCAATGTAAAGCTTTACAAATAAGGGTTGTAAATAGCTGGTGCTCCCTCAAGGGCCTGGGTCAGAATCTGTTTTTAAACTCATTCAAGTTGTTGGTAGAACTCGGTTTCTTGCAGTTTCTGTATTTTGCTGGATTTTAGGGATTCTCAGCTTTTAGAGACCATTCATACCCCTCGCGTGTCCTTGCCGTCCCTCAGAAGCTAAGTGGCAGAACGCATCGCTGTCTTACTTAAGTGTACTAATTGGCTTGGGAAGGGCGTCCCGGAAAGAATCAAAGGTTGCTCCTATGGAGATAGGATGAAAAGGTAGAGAAGTGTTGTACATCAGTTGCTCAATACATCAGTTCTGATTATTAGGCTCTTTCCCTCCCTCTCCTTTTTTTTTTTTTTTTAAACTGGTCGGCCTGGACTTACTATGTGAATATACTCACTATGGCTGGCCTTCAACTTATAGAGATCTGCCTACCTCTGCCTTCCAACTGCTGGGGGATTAAAGGTGTCTACCACCATACCCTGCTAATTTTTTTTTTCTCTTCAGCTCCTGGCTACTATCAGATTTATGCTGGGAATGGAGAAGGCACACATACACATATACCCTGACCCTAACTTTATAAAAAACGCTCCCGAAAGCGGGAAACTCAACTATGTTAAAATTAACTTTTGTTAGTTTGCTCTGTTTTGCATGAATTCTTTTTATTTTATGTTAAATTTTTTGAGTCACGGTCTAACTTTGTAGCCTTGGCTGTCCTGGAACTCATTGTGTAGACCAGGCTGGTTTCATACTCAGAGATCTGCCTGCCTCATACACCACTCTGTCTGGCCTATGAATTCTTTTTTTTTTTTAATTGTTGATGATTATTATTCAACAGGATTGCCTCTTTCTGTGAACAAAACTCTTAAAAAGAAGCTGTGTCTAAAAAGACTGGCTGATTAGAATTTCTGGATTGTGGAGAGATTGGAGTGTTATAGATTCAAAGGCTAATTACCTTATCTTGGGCTAGTTCTAACCCTGCCCAAGATACATCATTCCTTGCCCACTTCTGTGTCAGGACTAACAACTTGTGACTTAATAGATAGAAACCTTTTGGAATCTATTAACTTAATAGGCCACTAGCTTCCACCAATCTAGAAGCTAAATATATCATCAGATAGCATCTTGGGCCTATAGAAAAGCTTCCCTACTTCAATGTAGCTGCCTCTGATGTGCCCACCAATGTATTTTAAGCTTGCCTTGATCTATGGCTTTCTTTGTTCTGTAACACTATAAAAACTTCATGAAACTGGTTCCCCATTGGAACATGGAATTTGGGTTAAGCATAATCCGTGTTCCCAGGCCAAGCTCCCTCAAAATGGCTCCAGAATAAACTCACACTTTTCCCCTTTAAGATGAGAACTATTGTTTTTGTGTGTGTCAGTATTTAAAAAGAAAAATCTGTTGATCCAGAAACACTGTTAGATCACAGACCCTCCTCTACCTCACTCTCACACTCTCTTTGGGAAATCAGGGCACATGTCCCGACAGCCTCTCTGCTGGCACAGAGACCTGATAAAAAATGATCCTGTTTGGCCTTGAAGTTCTCTCCCTCCCCCTGCAGCTGTGTGCAAGCATAAGACAACCTTGAATTACAAGCTAACTTTATCTATTGCTTTCACAAAGGCTAAGCCAGACGCAGTCACATGGTATGAAGCTTATACTCTCTCTGCACCCTCCCAACACCAACCTGCTCCTGAAAACCTACAAGAGTCAGGAATTCTCTTTGTCCTACTGGAAATGAAGGCTCTTCCTCCAAGACCCCATTATGGCCTATGGTATGATGATGTCTATCTTAGCGCTCTCAACTTCAGGACCTCATCATGGTTGGCTATGACCATGAACCTATAACTGTCCTAATACAGTCCTTCTCAAGGTCTCCTTTCTACAAATCCACTTTCTTTTATAATATGATAAACACATGGCAAACTGTTCTTTTCAAACCAACATCTTACAAGATAATAGAATTTACACAAGACTCTTGCTTATAAAATATAGATTTGGGACCTGTGACATGGCCCAGCTGGTAAAAGCTTGGCCTCTGACTGAGCCTGTCAACTTGAGCTTGATCCTTGGGACCCATGTAGTGGAAGAAGAGAACTGACTGTCACAAGTTGCCCTCTGACCTCCACAAGCATACCTCCATGGTACTAGTGCGCGCACAAACATGTATACATACAGTAATAAACTATAATGTAAACATACAGATTTTTATGAAGTTAAAATTGCCAAAGTTACATGTGCACTGTCATAACTTTTAAAAATGTATTTTCATCCAACAGCTTCTAAATAGGATATATATAATCAGAAAGTACTTTTGGAGCATTTTGAATAAACCTCTTTCGTCTCACGAAAGAGGAGGGCCACGGTGCTCTTTAGCATGAACTCTTGCTGAGATGAGGGCTTCAGTGAAATGGAGAGAACAAAAAGACATTTCTTTCTATTTAAGCATTTATTTTTGGGTTTTTTTTTTTCCTGTAATGCCCAATGGTACAAATCTAAATTGAACTGGCCTAAGCAAAATAGCAGAAATTATCATCCCACAGCTGCAGCCTCTGAAGGGGAAGGGTAGAAAGCACTGCGGTGTCCTCCACAAGAGAACCGTGCGCCTTGCATAGCAAAACAGCCCCATCTCTTGGTTCTCAGCTCTGGTTTGGCCTCCTGTTTGTTCCTTGGCTCCATCTTCTTTGTCTTCTCCATTTGTTGTTGGGGGAGGAGGGTGCATGTATAGAAATGGATGACCAGTGTCTTTGGGGTCACAGCCATATGACTAATATTCCAAGGGGAAAGAGGAAGCCCAAGGGGAAAGAGGAAGCTGGTCTTGAATCTCAATTCTGAAAGAAAGACTGATTAACCTACTGAGTCACATACGCACTCCCTGGACCAGTACTAGTTGAAGATGTATTATTTTTTTGTCTGCTCTGTGCCCTGCCCCCATTGTGTCTATAAAGAGTATAATTACTCTTTATTGTGATTGGCAGTGTACCAGTGTACCAGATGATGAACTGGTACCAATGTCACCAGTGTACCAGACATGAAAGATATCGCCAGCAGGAGAGATGAGGATGATTCAACCCAACTTAGATTAAAAGATGCCAGGGAAACAAAAACACCAGAGATTCACTAACTGTATTTCCTATATCATGCTGTACTATCCTGTGCTATCAGTGTGTGCAGTCAAAATGCTCCAAGATGTCTACTTCCTAATCCACAGAGTCTGTGAATAAGTTACCCTACATCACATATGGGGATCGAAAGGGCACATCAGCTGCTAACTAGATGTTACTCAGGTCAGAGCAATGTGATGATAGGTGTCTTTCATTGGAGGAGATGAAGGTCATGAGCTAGAATCACAGGCAGAGTTTGTCAGAGTACAACAGTGTGACAAACACTGGCCCAGTTTGCTGGCTGTGTAGACAGGAAAGGGGTTGGGGGCAGGGGGCAAAGAATGCTGGTAGTTTCTGGAAGTTAGAGTAGGAAAAAGAGTGGATTCTCCCACATAGATTCCAGGAATACAGCCTGCTGGACACTCTGTAGTCTAATAATATTTATCTCAGAATTCTGCCCTTCAGACTGCAGAATAATAAGTTCTAGTTGTTTTAAACCACTGAAGTTAATGGGCTGGGGGTAATGGCTCAGATGGTCAAGTCCTTGCTACTTAAGCACCTGAGGACCTGAGTTTGGATCCCCATTACCTATGTAAAATAGGCATCATAAGACACACCTGTAATCCCAGCACTGGCACAGGGGTAGAGAAGAGGACCCCAGGGGCACGTTGTCCTTTGAACCATTCTACCCAAATCTGCCATGTCCGGGCTCAGTGAGAGATGCTGTCTCAAAGGTTAGGAGGGTAGCAACTGAGGAAGATATCTAGTGATGACCTCTGGTTGACCTCTGACCTCCACAAACACATACACAGGGTTATACACAAAACACACACACACACACACACACACACACACACACACGCACGCGTGCATCTTATTCAGGCAGTGGTGGCTTATAACTTTAATCCCAGCACTCCGGAGGCAGAGGAAGGCATTTTCCATGGTCAGCCTGGTCTACAGAGTGATTTCCAGGAAGCCACAGTTACAACAGAGAAACTCTGTCTCTAAAAAGCAAACAACAACAACAAAAACAGCAAAAGTCACTAAAGCTACAAAAATTAGTTACAATAACAGTAGAAAACAAATACAGCGTGGTGCACCACTGAAGCACTGGGAGCTTTAGAGCCACTTAAACCCAAACTCGGGTACCTTTTCCATCACTCAGCTGGATGACTTCCATTAGATTTTCTGAGTGTTAGCTTGCCTGTAAAGAGAAGGCTATTAATGTTCCTCACAAAGTTTTTACTCAAGTGTGTAAATGACATCATGCATGTAAACACACAGCTAAGTTCCTCCGAGTCTGAATAAACACAAGCAGTTCTTATCAACTTCATGATACTCAAACTTCCAAAGTCTGTAAGATGTCTAAAACACTCATCCTCTTCATTTGCAACACAAGGAAACTGAAGTCCAGGTTTGTCAAACAGTATCACTCAGTTCCAAGTAAAACTTCCAGTAGTGTGGCTAAACTTACAGTTGGCATTCTAATTTCAGAGGCCTCCAGTGGGATTCCAAATTCCCAGAGTACCTTTTTGGAATCCTTCAGTGCTTCTGTGGGTTGAAAGTTATGCTTCAGGATATTCAGAAATGTGTGTGTGTGTGTGTGTGTGTGTGTGTGAGAGAGAGAGAGAGAGATATCCATCAGTGGATATCTGATCATAAACAAAGATGGACACCTTAGACTAGACATGATTAGCATTCCTTGCATCATAAGGGTCTTACAGCTTTAAAAAAAGGCTTAAAGTTCTTGACATTTGAGCCAAATCTGACAGACCCACATATTAAAACAGCTGCAAAGAAAACAAAATGAACTATATTATAAACACAGAAATTTCACCTGGCCAGTTCAACCATTCACCTGAAAAAGGTAAGATCCAGTTGTCATAGTTTCACATCTGTTGCTGTGATAAATTCTCAGACAAAGACAACTTAGGGGAAAAAGGCTTTACTTTAGCTCACAGTTTGGGGTTGCAGTCTATCACTTCAGGGAGTAGTGTCCAGAGACCCAACACAGCTGATCACATTGCACCCACAGTCAAGCAGCAGAGAATGAACTAATGCATGCATGCTGGTACGAAGCTGATTTTCTCTACTTGCTTAGAGGCCAGAAGTCCCTGCCTAGAGAATGATGGCCCCTGTAGTGGGTAGGTCTGACTACCTTAATTAAGGTAATTAAGATAATCTCCGGAAGACTTTGTTGGAAGTCTGGCTCCCAGGTGATTCTGAATTTTTGACAAGTTGACAATTAAAACCAACCATCATAGTTGTCATCCTTTCGCTAAAGGGAAGTTCCAGAGTTTTTGTTAGGTGTATGGAATGTGTTTGTGTATGAGTATTTTGTGTGTGTGTGTGTGTGTGTGTGTGTGAGCCAGATGTCAATGCTGGGTATCTTTCTCTATTGCTCTCTCTCCACTGGATTTTTTTGGGACAGGGTATCTTTTTTTTTTTTTTTTTTTTGGTCTTTTGAGACAGGGATTCTCTGTAACTCTGTAAGTCCTGGAACTCACTCTGTAGACCAAGCTGGCCTTGAACTCACAGAGAGAGAGATAGGGTATCTTATTGAACATGAAGCTCACTGATTTGGCAAGGCTGGCCAGCAAGTTCCAAGAATCAGCCTTTGTCTGTCTTCCCAGTACTGGGATTACAAGTGCTCATCACCACATCCAGGATTCCTGTTGTTTATTTGTTTTGCTTTGAGACAAGGTCTCTCTATGTAGCCTTGGTTAGCCTGAAACTAGCTATGTAGAGCAGGCTGGCCATTTCCTCTTAAGTGCTAGAATTAACACTTTTTTGTTTTTTTTTACATGAGTGCTGGGCATTTCTCATGTGTGCACAGCAACACTGCACCCACTCAGCTGTCTTTCTAGTCTCCCAGAGTCTCTTATTTTAAAAGTGTGATATAGAAGGTGAATAGCCTGACTTAAGGAAACAGAAGCCATATTATTGTAGTCACAATATATGATCAAGTGTTGAGAATTATTACTTCATATTGAGCACAAATGTTGTCAGATTGCATAAGACAGGCATGTTGTTACTTGCAAGGCTATGTTTAAAATGACAGTTTGGCCGTACAGCCCAGGATTATGGCAGATGACTGGGTAAGACACGTGTGTCAGGATGACAGCTGAGACCATTTCTTATTAAGAAAAATAATAGGAGATAACAAATAGTCAAAGTGGTATGCCATGAATGGGCTGTAGTTAAATGGAGGTATTGATCCTCTTGGGACAATTGAGTAAGACTGAATCTGGGCTGATTACAATTGTTATGCTAAACTTAGACCAGGTGTTAAAAAAAATACTGAATTTCATTAATTCTTCCCACCACCCCTGAGACAGAATAAATTTTACATGTTTCTCAGTCTGATTTCAAACTTGAATTCTCTTGCTTTAGCCTCTTGAGTTGCTGGGTTACAGGTGCATGCCGCTGTTCCCAGCTATATTTAAAGAATTCTTAGAAGATGTTAATCCTACAATTAAAATCTCAAAAAAATGTTCCCAGTCACAAGATGAGTTCTTCTACCGACGGTTACCTCCATAGCGGTTGTGACTCAGTTGCTTTCGCAGGAGCAAGCATGGACTCGTGCATGGCTCTTCAACGTTACTCTTGAGTTACGAGAATCACAGACTCTTGGTATTATGTTTAATTGCCACTTACAGTGTCTTTTAAAAAATTACGTTGTGACTTGGCATAACAAAAGATTGCTGTTGGTGGACAAAGTAGGAAGAGTGAGTTTTAGGGTGATGAATGTCAAGAATGAACCCCCTCTCTTTCCCTGTCTTTTCTTCTCTTCTCACTTCTGTCTTCTGTCTCTCTCTCTCTCTCTTTCCCCCTCTTTCTCTCTTCTGTCTCTGCTCTTTGATAGTGTCTCACTACATCGCCAGGACTAACTTGGAACTCACGACGGAGTTAGCATGAGCTGGCCCTAACTTCACAATCCTCACCGTGATTCTCCTACCTTAATTTCTTAAGCGCTTGGGTTATATGCGTGCTCCACCATACGTGAGTGGGAACTCGTTTGGGGGGTGGAAGGGGGAGGTCTGTGACTGACTTCAAAAATACTGCAAGTGTTAATGTTGAATTTACAAATAAATCTTAGCAAGAAGAAAAATTCAAAACCCAGAATCAATAAATAAGGCACATAGACAGAACTTTGTCCCCTAGAACAAAAAACAAAAAAAAAAAAGCAAAGCCATATGGCAAAGGTTGTAGACAATGGGAAGTTCAAACATCGGAGGCAATGGTACTCAATCTTGAGCCCCATCTTATACTTAATGAATCAAAATCTGTGGGTCAGATTCAGATAGTCGTATGTATGGTCAAGGTTATAATCAATGGGGTTCTTCATACCATGTACATCCATGCCAATGTTGGAAGTTAACCTAATAAACCAGAAGTAAAGAGATTAGAAGCCTGCTATGTTTGCAACATTTTTTGAGGAGGGGTCTGAAATTCCGTGGGGTGCCAGGACAACTTCTCCAAGGCAAAAAGGCACATTATTGCCATCATCCATGCTTGCTAAAGAATTTCTAGTGTGGATGCGTTGGTCACCTATGCTCCTGCCAATATTTCCTCCTCCATGCTCCCTAGCTAAGCCCAGGGATCTCACTGGTTTTCCAAGGCAAACTTTGGTCTGCTATTGGGATCTTAGGAGGAGGCAGACATGGTTTATGTCCACCCAGGGAATAAATTCTCGTGGTAGGTGCACAGGATGTTGTGTGGAGTATTAGCTAAGAGCTAGAATAGAGACATGGCGTAGAACTCCAGGAGTCTGGAGCAAGGCAGGTAGTCTGAAAATTCCCCTGGCATGCCAGTCAGCTCCCGTAGAGACTGAGAACCTAGCAGGCACAACAGATCACACGAATACAACTGCCGATCATGAGCCACACATTGCCAGATTCACCAAGTCATGATGTTGGGCACATATGACAGCAGGCCATCAGATAGATAGGAAGGGATTGGAAAAGCCATTAAGGTATAAAAATCATAGCCAGAACATGTGTGGGAGAATTGGAAATTCCTCAAGAAACACCAACCCAGTATGATAATATTTTCCCTACTTCTTAACTAATCTCTCCCTGAATTCTCTCTCTTGGATACATAATAGTAACATATCAGATCAAAATTCTGGAGTCAACGATGTTTGACTCCTACACACGAAAGTTGACTGCTCCTTGTAATAATAATTCCGTAATCTGCATCTGCCTGTGTCTCCATGAATGATACCTTAATCGTGTCAACTTTTCTCTTCTGCATTTTCCCACGTAATTGACAAATGATATCTATGTATACACGATCATGCTATTGCCCTACCCTTTGTGATACTGAGATGGAACCCAGGGCTTAATGCATGCTAGACAAGTGCCCTACCGCTCAGCTACCTCGAATAAGTCTTTGAGAATCTTTTGCGCGCTGGCCATTGAGTTAAGCCCTGAAATTGTGAAGGAAATGAAAATGTCCATTACATCTGGCATCCTGGACTTCAGTGCGATTGGGAAGGGGCCTTCAAAATGCTGCTCAAAGCCCTTCATTCATCTTGGTAGCGGCTCCACATTCTTTCTCAAGCAGGACTATCTATCTACCTATCACCTGTATCGATCGTCTGCCTGCTCCCCGTATCTCCCACGGTGCAGTCGCAGATGAGACCAACACAGCATGTCAGTATCCTCACAAATAAGCAAGAATACCATCATTCCAAGGAGTCAGCCTCTGGCTTGGCTGCCTTCTTACAGCTAGAGAACCGGTCCCACCCTCCCAGAGTAGGAACCCGTGCCGCGCCCCCTAGAGCTTTTTGGCTGGCATTGCAAGAAGGTGACGGCGCCTGCAAGCACGCGGCCCAGGCCTGCGTGTCGCGCATGCGTAGAACTCGGGCGCTCGCTCGGGTCGGGAGAGTCCAAGTGTGAGGGGGGCACACGGTGGGGCCTGGCTTTGTTTTTCTCGTCAAGCAGGACACCGCTCCGACTTCCCACGTTTAATCTGCTAGTTCCTCCTTAAGAGTCATCCGTGCACTGCGTCGTCGTGGGGCGAGGCTGAGTCCGGGAGGTCATGGCACTCCATCTGTGGACCTCCCCCTCCGCGGGGCGGCGAGTGGATGGCGCCGGCCAGAGCGCGCGGGGGCGGAAGCGGCGGCGGCGGCGGCTGTCAGAGCTGGAGAGCCGCCGGCGGAGCAGTCATGGAGGGTCAGCGCTGGCTGCCGCTGGAGGCCAACCCTGAGGTGAGCGAAGCCGTGGCTGGCGGCCCGGGGCTCGAGCGAGGCGGGAGGCCGGCGCCAGCCCGCATGCGCGCGTCTCTAAACGCCCCCCCCCGCCCCCCTGTCTCGTTTCAGGTTACCAACCAGGTGAGTGCGGCGCCCGTCACCCCGGACCCCCGGAGCCCTTCTGCCGTCCCCGCGGGCCTTCACCTCCGCACCCCCCAGGATCCGGGGACCGCATCCCCGGAGCACCCCACCCCCTGCCCCGTCGGCCGCTGCGGGCGGCTCCGCCCCTCTCGGGCCGCCACCTGGCTCCTTGGGATGCGGGTGCAGCCTGCTCCGCCGGACCCCAGCGCTGCCGGGGCCCCGGGTCTGCGGGCCGGTTGGTTCTCACCTGGTCTCCCCGGTCCCCGTCCCTCTCCGTCTGTCTGCCTCCTTGCTGTCGCGGGTTCCATCACGTTCCCTGCCCCTGTCCCTTCTGGGTGACGAATTTGCCAACACTTCCTGACTCCCGGCTCTCTAAACTCGCCCACCCAGTTCTGGTAATTCCATCCACCTCCGGAACAGTGAAATCACCCTCGAGTAATCCTCTCTTGCCCCATCGGCTTGCTTCTCGTCCCTGCCACGCCCCCTTTCTCTTCAGTCTTCAAAAGGTGGACCTTGTAGTTGCCTTCGATACCATACGGAGCCCAGGTTTAATCGTTGTCGTGCGATTCTTAGCCACCTGCCACTCGTAAAAGTTAGTTTGGGATACTGAAGATTGGGGCTGGGGATGGCAAGTGGGGATGTCTTTCAGCACCTGAATTAGAAAAAAAAAAGCATATATATATATGTATATGTATATATATACACACATACATACATATATATATATATGTAGTATAAATATATGCACAGGTATATATTGTAACTGGGTTTTTTTCTGCTCTCAACACTTAGTTCACCTTTGACCATGCTCCTTATTTGTTATATAATTTCCTTCCCTTTCTTTCATCTTCCTTCTCATCACCAAAAGATAAAGATTAATCATCTACTTTTAAAGATGTTTTTAGAGGCCAGACCTCAAGGCACAATGTTGCAGTGTCAGCATGTGGGCGGCTGAGGCAGGAGGATCTAGCCCAGCCTGTACTGAGACCCTGTGGCAAGCGTTCTCCCAACTTCCAATTACTGTTTGTTTGTTTTTTAAAGGTTTCTGGTTTTCAAAGCTTTTTTTTAACAAATACCTTATATAAAGGACACAGGCTTTATAATAGAGGTGACGTCCTCTGTCTTTTTTCAAAACATTTTAGTTACGTTTATTTATTTTGTGTGTGTATGGGTGACACACGTGGAGACCAGAAGACAACTTTCTAGTCGGTTCTCTCCTTCAGGTGTGTGTGTCCTTGGGATTAAACGCAGGTCCTCACGCTTGATGATGGCAGGACTCACTGGCCCAGCTCCCTTTAGTTTATTTGTGTTTAGTATATGTGTTTGTTACTATCTCAGTTCTTAGCTCCTTAGTATGGTGAACTGTGCAAAGCTAACAATCCAGGACTTACTGCTTCTATTGTTGTTTACAGGACCTTTTCCTATGAATGTCAACTTCCCTTTCTTCTCACCCTGCTGAAATTTGCTCATCTCCTTTACTGATACATTTTATTTTCTTTGTCAAGAGGGAATCTTAAATTTGAGTGAATCAGGATTTGTAACTTCTGTGCGTAGAAAGAAGTGTTTTCTTCAGCTGCGATCCGAAGTTATTTTCACACTTTACCGATAGCAATTTACCATATATGTAAACAGCCTTTGTTCCATTGATCTGTCTGTTCTTTTTACCGTTACCGTCCTAATTATTGTAGCTTTATACGTCTTCAGATTTAATTACTTTACCGCTAGAACACATTTTAGAGTCCTTGTCAATTTCTACGGGAAGTTGACGGTGAGTGTGTCAAGTGGACAGACGTATTTTGAGGAATGTATCTTTACTGCATCGGATCTCACGAGCTCTGAAGGCAGGTGTAGCTCATCGTTTACTTCGGCCTTCGATTTCTTCCATCAGTGTTCAGTAGCTTGAGCACACAGCTCTTGGGAACTTTTGTTAGATTTCTAGAAATTTGATGATTTTGGGGTGCTCTTGTAAATGGCATTGCTTTAAAATTTCATTTTTGACTTCTTTGCTATGTCTAAGAATCTAATTTAAAGACATGCCCTTCTAATCCTCTAGTCTAATTTTAAAATGTGTACTTCTCCCTTTTTTTGTAGGTTCTTTGAGGATTTTCTAAATAGATGTGTTCTCTGCAGTCAGAGGCTTATTCCTATTCTAAATACCTTAATTTTTTTCTTGTCTTACTGTACTTGGTAACATCGTAAATATGAATTTGAGGTGTCTTGATTCTGTTCTCAGATGGGGACGCTCTCATTCAAACGTATGACAACTATCGGTATTTTGTAGAAGCTTTTTCCTCATTTGTGAAGATTTTTATTATGAATTAATGTTCAATCTCCCCAAGTGATTTTTTTTTCAGCATTTTTTAAGATGATTTTGGAAAGAAGTAATACTAATTACATATGAAGATAAAGGAACAGAAACATGGCCAGTATTAATTACTCTGGTGCCGGAACCAGGCAGACTGTAGGCTTGTATCTCTCGTGAATATGGCTAGAAAAGCCTTCAGCAGCGGATATGTAAAAACATAAGAAGACAACCAAGAACAGCTTTTTCTTATATTGAAGAGTTGATTTGCCAGTCAAAGTCAATCTGTATAATTAATCTTATCAGTTGATTGAAAAAAACTTCAAAATGATACTATTTATTGATTTAAGGAGATGTAAGTTTATATCACTGGACACTTAAGTCTTCCAGAACCTCATTCCCAGATGACCTTGATAAATTACAAAATCCTTTTACTTTTAATTAAATAATACGGCGTGAAGATTAGTGTTAACCGTTAGGCATCATCAGTAGTCAGATGTCTTAATAGATGTGTCTTAATAGATACGGTAAACAGCGATTTCTTTTTTTGGCTAATATCATGTCAGCCTCTTTAAAGATACCATGCTGCAGATTGGACTTAAAATAGAATCTTTTATAAAAAGAACTTAAATTCTACCTTATTTGCATATATATGTTTAAATTGATAAAAATAGCTGATAGAAAGTTGCAGAAAATTAAGCATTACGAATTACAACCTTTTAAAAATGTTTTATTTTTATTTTGTGTACATTGCTGTTTTGCATTCACGTATCTCTGTGTAAGGGTGTCAGATCCCCGGGAACTGGAGTTACAGACATTGTGAGCGGCCATGTGGGTTCTGGGAATTGGACTCAGGTCCTCTGGAAGAGCAGCCAGTGCTTTTAACCACTGAGCCATCTCTTCAGCCCAAGAATTACAACTTTTTAAAGAAGGATCTGGGTAACAATATCACCTATGAGTATACTAGATTTGTCAGGTAATTTTTTATTTTTATTTTGTGATTTGAGTATGTCCTGTGTATCTATCCATCTGTCTTTCTCTCTATAGAGAGTTGTATTTTAGAAAATTATGATTTTTTTTTTAATGGGAAGTCTCCTTAGGATTATCTTTAGTTGTGATATTATTGAGGAGGAAACATTTCTTGTATCATATCTAAAGTGTACCTTGATATAGTTTTGCTCTTTAATGTAAATGCTAAAAGTTAGGAATAGTGGTAGAGGCCATCTGCTAGATTATTGCCAAAAAAACTATCCAGTGCTTCCCTCGTAAGTGGATCTCATCTTCGGGGAAACGAACAAACAGGCCTTAACACCTGCCTCCTGGAGCTTCTGCCTCACAACAGTTTCCCTGCTTTGCAGACCTTCATTAAGGCAGCATCCATCGCTACTGTTGCTACCACCTCATCTCCATCCTCTTCGTCTCCGTTCCTACCCAACTTGCCTCCATCCGTACCATTTCATGGTAACTCCTTCCTATCAGTTTGTTAGTGATCTCCTCTGACCCACCCATGGGCCACTTTTTTGTCACTGTATCTCTTGGCCTTTTAGTGCCGTTGGAAGAACAACCTGCTCCATCCTTGAAACATCGTTCTTCTTCATTTGTACTGTTCTGATAGTTCTGATTTTTCTAATTCCCCGATTACTTCTTAGGCCACCTCCCTTGTACCTCCTATGGAGCGCCTCAGGTCTTCCTCTATGAGGTTAACCTTGATTGTCAACTTGATGGGTGCATCTATGACTGGCTTTCTAGATTAGGTTTATTTTCGTGGGAACAGCCCCCAAAATGAGGGTGGCGTCCCACGGGCTGGAGTCCAGGACTGAATGAAAAAGTAATGAAATGAAAAGTGAAAAGAAATGAAAAAAAAATGGGTGAGGTGGCTCAGCAGATAAGGGCTTGCCACCAAGCCGATGACCCGAGACCGAACCATGGGACTCAGAACAGAGCACCAACCAACCCTCATGAGTTATCCTCTAGAGGCTGCTGCGGCGTGCGTGTGTGCGCACACGGTAAATAAAGTGCAAAAGGGAGGAGCTGGTCGCCAGCATTCTTCTCTCTCTGATTTCTGACTGTACACAAAGTGGCCAGCTGCTTCATGCTCCTCTGCCTGGCTTTCCTGCTGTGGTGTTGCCATGGCGGACTGTGAGCCAGAGTGACCTGCCTTCTTTAAGTCGCTTTTGTCACGTGTCTGATCACAGCATCAAGAGAAGTAACTAATATGGCTCCCTTTGATTAGTAATTACCGCAAGCACTCTTCCCCTCAGGATGCTTCTGTTACGCTTTGTACTATTCATCATCACATAGATGGCCCCAGTGTTCCTCCTAGCTCTTCTCCACCACATTTAACTACTTTGGTGTTTCCATCTGTATGCTTAGCATACCTCAAGCAATAAAGCTGAAAAAGAAATGTGAATTTCCATCGGTCCTTTGCTAAAACCAATCCTAGTGACTCTCTGCCTGGCCATGCCATTTTGAAGATGTCATGGTGCATGGCTTTGATTCTTTGAGTTAATATTGCTCTTCTCCTGTATATGAGTTCTGAGGCCATGGCTGTCTGACCTCTTTGTAATCTTTTCTAATCATGTGGATTGTCTTCACAGTGCCAGCCGCCACCCTTGACTCTGTCAGCTGCTGTAGACTTCCAACTAGCTGGTCTTCTTTTGCTTCCCTGAAGTCTGTCCTTTGTGTGCCGTCATCCCTGCTATTGGCATGCTGCATCTTGTCATTTTCTGTGTCCGACTCTAATGACCTTCAGTGCTTGTTTTCAGAATACAATGCTCCTCACTGAGACCCGATGAGGAGGTACTACCCCATCTCTGCCTAGGCTGTGCTGAATTCAGTTTTTGAATGTTGATTCTCTTCCTGCTTCAGAGTCTTCACTTGTTTATCCTTTGCTTGAATCGGCTCACTCGAATTATTTTATGGCAGCTCTTTTTGGTCATTTATAGCTCAATTTCAGGGCATACTGGTTTTTCTCTGGTGACATACTAAAGTATACTCCTAAAGTCTCCCATTCCTTTCCCTCCTTTCCCTTTTCTTTTTCTTCTTGTTTTACTTTCCTTCTTCTCCCCCATCCCCTACTCTTTCCCCTTTCCTGGCTTTTTTTTTTTTTTTTTTTCTTTTAACATAGGATTTTGGAATGTAGCTGAAGCTGGCTTTGAACTCATGGTCTTCTTGCTTCAGCTAAGATTATAAGCATGAGCCAACATATCCAGTTAATTTCTTCAAAATTTATGTGTGTGTGTGTGTGTGTGTGTGTGTATGTGTGTGTGTGTGTATACATATATATGTGTACTTTTTTAAATAAATAATATAATAAATTATTTATTGATATTTTTTTTGAGGCAGGGTCTCTCTGTGTATCTGTGGCTATCCAAGAGCTCATTATGTAGACCAGGCTGGCCTTGAACTCAGAGATCCTCCTGCTTATACTGGGGCTAAATGGTGTACCACCTATTTAGCTGTACCGCCCAGCAGTCTGTTTCTTTGCCACTAAAATGCAAGCATGGTTGTCACTCAGTGGTGAATGAATCAGAATTTTTTGTTACTTTTATTATCCAGTATTTAAACCAGAAAATGCGGAAGACTGGTATTAGAGGTTATAAAAACTCCCATTCCTGCTTGATTCAAGCACAGTACTTCTATTTAAGTGGAAAGAGATAGTTTTGCCATAGATGCATGGGAGTTCCTCTGTCAGTGATTTATGGGAACTGTTTGTGGGTACAGTTTTTTTTTTTTTTTTTTTTTTTGCTTTTTCCTCCCTTTCCTTTTTTTTTAACCTGGAACTCACTGTTTTGGTTACACTGGCCAGCGAGACCAGGGATTCACCTGTCCAGCTATAGCATTACAAGAGCGTGCCAGTGTGCCCAGCTTTTTGCATGAATTCTGAAGGATTGAATTCCAGTCTTCAAACTACATAGCAGTCAAGCACTTTACCACCTGAAGTGTAGTCCCCAGTCCCAGGTTTAGTTTTTTAAGACTATTATTTTGAGTTTCCTCTTAGTTTTGCAAATTTAAATTTTAAAAAATGTGCTCCAGTTCTATAGACTTTGTAATTTACCAATAAAACCTTAGTATTTTAAAATAACACATTTTTAAATGAGAAAATAAAACTAAAAGGCTGGGTTTCACCTAATTGTAGTTGGCCTTTTACAAAATTTACCTTTTTGAAATTTTTAGATGTTAATTTAATTATAGTTTTGGTGTTTGTTTTGTACAGAAACAGGACATTCTCATGATTACTGTTGTTTTTTGAGACAGGGTCTCACTAAGTATCTATGACTGTTATGGAACTTACTATGTAGAGCAGCTTGGCCTTGAACTCATAGAGTTCCACCTGCCACCCATGTCCAGCTGTAGTTTCCCTTATGTGATGGCTTCTAATGAGTGACATAGCAACCTGGAGCCAGAAGTTATAACTAATATACTTAATGGCTATTAATTGAATTGAGCTTTTTTTTTATAGTTATATTATTTGATGATAAGAGTAAAGAGTTAAGGTAAATTGTGACTTGTTAAGATTTAATAATTTTTATGATTAAATACAACATGCTGTTTAAGCATTCATTGTGTCCTTAGCTTGGTCCTACTCAGTCTCATTACAGTTGCTGCTTTTAGATCTTGAATCTTGCTTGGTGGTTTTTTTACTAGCTTTGGCTGACATAATGATTTATACCAAAGGTTCTCTACAGTAACTTAGCAGTTTTGTCCAGTTGTTTTCTTGCTACAATGCTTCATTATTTTGTTGCATCCACAAGAAACTATTGGTCACGTATGCCATTGTGTATAAACTTATAATAGTATGATTTTATGAGTATTAGAATTAACAAATTTAAGTCCTCTGATCAGATCTTGCAGTTGGAGATGTTACTAGGGGTCTCAGTCTGGTGGTGTCAGATTTTTGGCATCTTATTCAAAGTGCTGAAATCAGTGCACAGGGCTTTGCAAAGGTAGCAGGAGTGCTTTCATTCAAAGTGAGATGATGGAATAGGTTAGGTCTACTGTGAGGGTGACACCAGGCCAAAGGAGTGAAGTCCTCCAAGGGCCCCACTTGTTGTTTGTGACTTCCTTTTGTAAGTTCAAGAGAAGGTGAAGTTTGCTTACTAGGGGTGTAGTTTGGGCGGTTCTCTACTTTGACTTACAGATTTTAAGTTATATGACCATTTCTGTACTATACACATTCTTTCCCATAATGTGTCTGATTTTAATCATATGCATGCCCAGTTGCGCAAAGAAGTTCACTTTAAGCACACAATTTGCCTTACTGCACATGTACCTCAAACCAGTTCAGACTGGATTGTACTTTCCATTCTTTGGAAAGGGGTATGTGCATAGTACATGTGGTAAGGATCTCAGGCTGCCAAGTTCCTTATCAGAAGAGGGGTCTGTGGAAAGCCCATCAAGTGGAGTCTCAGTTGTGCTAAACTCCCTATGCTTGCCTGTCTCAGAGATGTCAGTCCTATCATGGTAATATTCCGAGTTGATTTAGTGAACATCAGATTGTAGATAAGTAGCTAAGTGTCCCAATCTTCTTTAAATGGCAGAAAAAGAAATAAACATTGAATGTTCATCATAAACAAGCTAACTAACATGTAGACATATAGATGGCAAGGTGATCTATTAAAATAGAGGTGTATTCTTTTCAGTTCAAGCAATATAACGTGAGTGTCTATGGTTTGGTCTGGTACATTCCTTAGCAATGGGAAAATGAATTCCTTTTTTTAAATCTTTTTTTTCTCTTTCTTTCTTTCTTTCTTTCTTTCTTTCTTTCTTTCTTTCTTTCTTTTTTTTTTTTTTAAGTAGAATTGACTATTAAGATCAGCCTAGAATAGTAAATCTGGAGGAAGTGAAGAAAGGAAGGGGAAATATTTTCAAGTCTGCTTGTGAACTTTACTAACGCCTGAAACCATGAGTAGTGGTTTGAAGAATAGATAGAGTGGAGGAGTCCTTGCTCTCTGCAGTTCTAGACCATGCAGCCCGACGGAGGGGTGAACGTAATGCATGTCATGTACTTTTCCCCAAGAGATACTTCTCATCTGTGTTTCTATGTACATGTGTGTCTCTGAACCAAGTTACTTTATGCTTACTGATAAAATACTTAGCGATCTGTCTTTAAACTCCAGGCATTATTTTTGGGTAACAGGATAAGGTAACAGTTGATGTACTAAAATAATTCATTGTTTAACTGATGCATTAAAGGATGGGAAAAGGTTCTTAAGGTGACCTGTGTGTATTCAGTGAAGTCTAGGCTAACACATCCAGTACTAAAGTAATAATTTTGAAAACAGATTTGTTTCATATGTTGTGAGTTTTAATTGTTATGTGATAAATCGGACCTTCCTACTCATTGCAGACTTGTTTTACTTCGTTCTTTCCCCTCTCATCTATGGTATACTTGACAAATCAGGATTATATGTATTCATGGTATGCAGTCTGTTTTGACAGTGCTGCCTCCTGCATTCTTACTGAACATTAGTAATATTTGATTGCATTCCTTTTATATATTAGACACATGGTGTACACACTTGTTGATCATTTCCCTGTTGACACTCTGCTGGTGTTTTCCTTACCACTTAACATTTTACCGCTTTTTCTTTTACTAGTTTCTCAAACAATTAGGCCTGCATCCTAACTGGCAGTTTGTTGATGTGTACGGAATGGAGCCTGAACTTCTTAGCATGGTACCAAGACCAGTGTGCGCAGTGTTACTCCTCTTCCCTATTACAGAAAAGGTAATTGTAAAGCATGATACTTGTTTCTGATAAATGCAGATTTTTGATGTTGAATAAAAAAATAGTCTTTAAAAACAAATAAAATGCCTTTGTTACATATAACCAGCAAAGTAAGGAAATCTTAATCTCTTATTAAAATAAAAGGCATTTAGATTATAGATTGACAAAGCTCTGTGTTGGTCTTTTGCCTTCAGCCTTCTTCTCTTAGGAGATACGGCTCGCTTGCTTCAGCTTTGTTTTCATGTAGTGCTTATCACGTTTTCATGAAGAGTCTTTGAAATCTTAAGTACTTGTTATAAAATATGTGAGTAAAGAATATTCAGGTTTTCAACTTATAAAGCATATAAGCTGATGGGAAATTTGCACACTCTGAGGCGCTCTCTCCAGACCCCACAGATACCACAGACCCACCCAAACACCAGTTTTCAACACAAAGAGATCTTTTATTAAGCAGGAAAAGCGAAGGTGGCTGCTTCTGAGTTGCACAGAAACAGCAAAGAACAAATGTTGCAGGTGTACTTTTACCCAGGAAGAAAGGGGAGGAGCAGTCAGGATAAGGAGGTGGTCATGATGGGCGTGTTCATTAGGGTAGTATCCAACGGGCTTGTGATTGCTGGACTTTGGTGGGCTGAGGAAGGGACCTTGGTGTTCAGTCTCAGAACTGAGTCAGTGGCCAAGTAAGGGAACTGACCTTGCTGGCTAACTTCAAGAGTGTGATCTAATGGCTACTAAGGCAGAGGGGAGGAGGAAGGGCAGAACCTGCCTGCGCCATGTTTTGGGCCCCTCTGAGCCCTTTGTTCTCAGGGGCAGAAGCCAAGTCTGCCAGGCTCAGGCTTGTTATAGCCCTACATGAGCTGTTTTGATTATGTTTATGAAAACAGGCCTCCTTTGTTTATTTTAGAGCTAGGGGAAACCGATGGCATGGATTCCAGTACAAACTCAATTTGGGGATCATTGTTAAACTTAGATACAGTTTAATTGACAGAATGTATTGGGAGCAATAAATAGCTTATCTTAGGTCTGTTGCAATCCAGGTCTCTGCATTTCAGTGTACGTGGAGTGGAGTTGGAAACGTTAAGTGCATTTTAAAATATCCGTGTAGTCTTATCTTCTGACTTTATTTTTAAACTTAGAACAGTGGGGTGAACTCAGTCCTTGTGAAAATGGAGACGTACTTGTGGCAGCTTGGGAGAAATGAGATGCGATGATTTGACAGGAGCAAGCTCAAGTCATGTTACTCTGAGGACAGATGCTGCCTAGGTCACAGAAATGCAGCGAGGCACTGCTGAATTTTAGAAGTTCCCAAGTCACTTTGTGCCACAAATCAATTGCCCTTGAGGATAAGTAGCATTGGAAGTCTTCTATCTCTGCAGTGAGGGTTCTACACAACAAATTATTGAATGAAACGATTTCTTCCATATTTATAACAGTCATAGAAGTTTAGAATTTTTTTCTTCCTCCCTCCCTTCTTTCCTTCCTTCCTTCCTTCCTTCCTTCCTTCCTTCCTTCCTTCCTTCCTTCCTCCCTTCTTTCCTTCCTTCCTTCCTTCCTTCCTTTTAAAAGCAGGGTGTCACTATGTAGCCCTGGCTGACTTAGAATTCACTGTGTAGACCAGGCTGGTGTTGAACTCACAGAGTCACCCTGCCTCTGCCTCCTGAGTGGTGGGATTAAAGTGTGTACTGCATACCTGGCCTCTGTATGAGTTTCTTAAGTTATCTCATATTAAATCAAACAAATTTAATGATGGGATTTTGCTTAATTGAAATTCGTAGAAGTGTTAAGACAAAATCTTAGTGTTTATTGTCTCCTATCCAGTGTAGTTTTCACCTTTTTTGATTACTAAATAAGCCACTAGGGATCTATCCCAGACTCCAGAAGTAATGAGCAGTAAAAAATATTGAAAGAGAAAACGAAGTTACCTGTTTATAGCTTAGATTTGTTAAATTTGATTTTTATATTTTGGGGTTTTTTTCCCTCACTTGAAATAGGATCCTAGTATGTCATCCCAGGTTGGCCTCTATTTTGTACTCCTGCCTTGGCCTCTGGAATACTAGGACTGTGTCTGGGATTATTTTGTGCCATGATGTAGTTTTATCATGGAGGACTCCAGTGCTGGCATTACACACGTGTGCCAGCGTGCCTCACACAGTTGGGCTTTCTTAGGTGATGCAGTATGAGCTCAAAATGTCTTGAACTCATGAGGGGCCAAAATGAGCTTTCTGAATTAGAAATTTCTGAAGGTAGTGATTTTCACAATATACTTTTTTTTTTTTGGGAAAAAATAAATTAGACTTTTATCTTCCTTTAGTGAGTCATAAGCATTTAAAAAGCATATAATCCTTATCAAAACCAGGGCCTCATTACTATCACGAGTACAATTTTAATTGCCAGAATCGTCAAAATGAAAAAAGAGGAAAAACAAAAAGAAAAAAATAGCCAACAAACAACAATCCTATCCATATCCAATTTTCAAGTACATATAAAAGTAGGTAATTTATATTAACATGATATGTACTTACGTAAGTGGTGTTTACTACTTTTTGGTATCCCTTATAAATTGCAAAGTCCACATTTCAGCTTAAAAGTGACATACTAGAAATATTCAGAGGCCATCTAGTTTGTGTATGGAGAATACAAAGCATTTCAGTCTCGGGACTCTTAATTTGGAAACTTAATACAGAATTGAAAATACTTTGCTATTCTATATTCTAACACCAATGGAACTGTTGTGGGCACTTCAGTACCTGTACATAAAGTCAGTGGTGGTGTTTCGAATGTGTCGCTTATTGTACCACTTACCAGCCAGTGAATTATAGGTGAAGAGGCTACACGATTATTACTTTGTGGTGTTTCTGTTCTTGCTCTTGGTTGTTTAATGTTCCCCCCTTTCCTTGGTGGTTGCTTTTTGCTCTTCTTATACTTTGTATCACTCTAGGCAAGGGGTTCTCAGCCTTCTAAATGCTGCGACCCTTTAATACGGTTCCTCGTGTGGTAACCCCAACCATGAAACTATTTGTGTTGCTACTTTATAACTATTTTTGCTACTATTAAGAATCGTAATGTAAATATCTGGTATGCACATGGTCTTAGGTGACCCTTGTGAAAGGGTCCTTCAACCTCCAAAGGGGTTGCGACTCACAGGTTAACAAACAGTGCTTTAGGCTCCCCCCCCAACCCCAGTGTTAAATCTTTAGAAGTTATCAGGTCTTATTTTGCTTTGTCAGCATTAAAATTAAACAACAAACTAAATGGTAGAGCTACATAGATATTTTAACATTGAGACCTTATTACTGAACCTTTTTAAAAATCAGTCAGAAGTGAATTAACTTTGGCACATTCTGAAGATGTTGCTTACATTTTTTATTTAAAAGTGTGTTCATAAAATTATTTTTAAGCATAGATACATTTGTTTTTTGAAGTACTCATTAGTTTTTAGATTTATTTTTATCTTATGTATCTAAGTATTTTTCTTGCATGTGCACATGTAGTACCCAGGGAAGCCAGAAGAGGGCATTCGAACTTCTGGAGTTCACAGCCTCTCAATCAAACCCAGGACTCTGCAAGAACTGGAAGTGCTCTTCTCTGAGCCATCCCTCCAGGCCCTAAAGCTCTTTCTAAACTCTGGGTTTTCCATAGGTATCATTTGTATCCTTTGTCATGGGGATCAGAAAATTTTTCTGTAGAGTACCAACAAAATGGCAAATATTTTTGGATTTACTATAGGCATCAAAGTCTTTGTTCAGCTTCTCAATCATAGACAAACAGCCTTGTCCATACATAAATAAAATTTTATTTAATGAAAACAGGAGCGGACAGGTTTAACTGTGGTCTGCAGTTTTGCTTAGCTCTACTCTCTTGGACTCTCAAAATTGTAGAAGCTATCAGTTAACAGAAACAGTTATCTTTTTTTTTCTTCCTCACTCAGTTTTTAACAAATACATTATAAATAAAACAAAAGATATAGAAATACTTTATTTTGTTTCTCTCTCTCTCTCTCTCTGTTGCTGGGGATTGAACCTACGGCTTCATGTATGCTAGGCCAACACTACCGTGGAATTACAATATCCCTGGTTTTACATTTAAAGATTATATTTTAAACCAACTCTTGCAAAGGTAACGGTTTGTCAGATGTTAGATAGAAAGTGTTATTACAGATTCCTGTTTGCCTCTTAGTACGGCTGCACCAGTGACTACGTTTAACATGGTGTATAACGCTGAGTGCCATGGGGCATGCCTGCCGCCTGTGCTACTTGAAAGGCTGAGGCAGGAGAATCATTTGTGCTCAGGTGCTCCAGACCAGCCTGGGCAAAACAGCAAGACCCTTGTCTCAAAAGCAGGCAGTGATTGAAATAAGTAGTACAAGAATGTCTTTTTTCTCATACTTTTTCTGATACAGTTACCCCTCCTTTTCCGTCTTAACAAACTTGAGTGTTTTTTCAGTGTGTGGTTTTTTTGTATGTGGACTATTGATTTTGTGCCCCAATAGTATGAAGTGTTCAGAACAGAAGAGGAAGAAAAAATAAAATCCCAAGGACAGGATGTGACATCATCAGTATACTTCATGAAGCAAACCATCAGCAATGCCTGTGGGACGATTGGACTGATCCATGCCATTGCCAACAACAAAGACAAGATGCACTTTGGTAAATCATTGCGGGTTCCATTTTAACCTTCAGATGTGATAACGTCATTGAACAGTAGGGGGTGCTCTAATTCTTTCAAACTATGAAGTAAAGCAGCTCTTTTCTTTTTTAATGGGGATGTATATGCTGCCAGGAAAGATTAATCCTTTCCGTTTTTTCATATTGTTGATGAATAGGCTCAGCAAAAGAAGTGTGAATTAATTATTTATCCCAAAAGTCTTAGATTCTTAACTTACCATTTAAAGGATTTTTACCTAAAAAAAATAATATACTACTTTTATTGTTAGTTTCTTTCTGTAACTATTAAATTTTTAATCTTTTTTAACATTCTCAGAATCTGGATCAACATTGAAAAAATTCCTGGAGGAGTCTGTGTCAATGAGCCCTGAAGAACGAGCCAAATACCTAGAGAACTATGACGTCAGTACCTTCTTTCTATCTTGACCACATCAGTGGGTAGTTTTACAGGATTGTGCATTCTGTTTAGTGGTTTGTCTTGAAACCATAGTTTGGGGAAACATCATTTGTCATATCTATTAAGAAAGGGCTTTTCTTCTTTTAGGCAACCATACATGAAATATCTATAATATTGCTCAGTTGACAGTTCTGTGTTCAGGGCAAAATGAAGAAATAAATATATTTTGCAAATAGCTGGACCTTCTAATCCAGTTTGAAATGATTGTTTCAAACATTTATTATTTTTGAAATTAATTTTTCTTTCAAAGGCTTTTTGCCTCTTAATGACATCAATAATGATAAGTTCTTTGAAATTAGAAATAATATGATGTACATTTATTATGGTGTTTATTATTCCACAATACTTGGGTTGCTTTAAGGTTTAAAAACCTGGAAATTTCCAAAGACATCCATATTTTACATTAAAGTAAAATAAACAACATAACAGTTGCCAGCAATACCACCAATGAAAGGTAGCTATCATTGATATTTTTATAGGGAACATATATGTATATACACATTATCTTTCAACAAAAATTTGATCACACTGTAATACTGTTTTATAACTTGCTTTTTTCACTTATCACAAACGTATTAACACCAGTAAGTATATGTTTAACATTATTATTCTATGGCTGAGTAGCTTTCCATTGTATAGTATCTTTAGCCAGTAAAGTGCTGTTTGAAATCTAAGAGTTTCCCTCTCTTTTTTCACTACTTAAAATTATTGCAATGTGTATAACTGTGTCCAAGGTTTTAGAACCATCCTTAATTTCATAGAATCACATACATTAAATATATCAACATATTAACTCCTAGAAGAGAAATTGCTAATCAGTTTGCATGTCTTTAAGGCTTTAATACTTATCACCAAATTGCTATAATAAGTTACACTTTTACCCCTGATTTTCTATTATGCCCATTTCTCTGCATCTTGATAGCAGTGGGTATGACCGGAGCATTTCTAAGTTTCTATAACTAAATTCTCTAGCTTCTCATAAATGCATGCCTTTTGCACCACATTTAAAATTGCTGACTGAAATGCATGATGAAGCACAAATAGCAGGAGCATGCACCTCGGAAAGACAGATGAGCTCAGCTTCTTCAGTTTCTGTCTGTGAGATGCTCACTTTATTCTGGTCTCAAGTGAATAAAGTGTTAAGTGTTGCGTCTAACAATTAGGGAAGCTAATTGACCCTCTACTTGCACTGTGCATACTAGAAACAATGAACCAGTCAGTTTCCTAAAGCTTAAGAGGTTTGTGTGTAGAAAGGACAGCAGTTCATTTGCTTACCTAGATCCAGTTCTGGAAGGTTTAGAAACTGTTCCTAAAGGTCTTTCAATCTCCCGCCTCATTATAGGACTTTAGATGGTAAAAAAGTGAGCTTGGTTACTGTTTTCATTTAAAAGTTGGATATAATTTTTTAACATGTATATAAGTAGTCTATATTCTTATTACAGGCTATTCGTGTTACTCATGAGACCAGTGCACATGAAGGTCAGACTGAGGTATTTCACATTTCTTTTCAAAAATGTTGCGGTGTGTACATTTGACCTTATATTTGTAGGAAATGCGGCTTTGGAAAAGGATTTGACTATTCTGGTTTTCTTTTTTGTTTTTTTGTTTTGTTTTGGTTTTGGTTTTAGAATTTGCTTATGCAACAGCAGCAGTCATAAAGTGATAGCAAAAGAATTGTTTTGCCCAGGCTGCTAACGTGCTATGTTAATGTCTGTTTACTTTGCTGGATCCTTTCACAGTTGCAGATTTTGTGCTCTCTGCTTTACTTAGTAGGTGGCCTGCTTCTTTCTTCTCAGGTTCCTGTGCCTTCCATATACACTCAGTTAGTTAGCCTGTATGGTCTTTGGGCATATCATGCCCAGCTTCAAACAAACAAGCAAGCAACCTGTGCCGTTCATTTTGCTCAGTGAATCTGTCCTGGGCTAGCAGCTTTATTCTGGTAGCGAGTTCTGCTGGGCCACTTCCCTGAACCTTCTCTTGCCTCTCTTTTTACTTTATTGATTTCTCTCATCCCTTCCTTCCATTCCTTCTCTCTGCTTTTCTCCATCCCTTACTCTTGAGGGAATTTTGTCAGAAAATATTTGGTCAGGATGAATAGAATTTAATTAAAGCTGTAGGTATATTTATGGCACATTTAAGTGTTAGCACCAGAAAATTGTAGATTTTCTTCATGTGTGACTTGAAATCACGTCTTTCAGAAGGGGGATTATTTTGGAAGAAGGAAACCACTGGAGGGGAGAAGATGTGGGGGCTGAAGAAAGCAATGAGAGAGAATATGATAAAGTACATTATATGAAGTAGTATTGTAAAAATGTTATAATGAAATTCAATGCTTGATACAATAAATATATATTAATAGAAACCAGGGGAAAAAAAGATGTCACTTTTTCACATACAGGATGCTGTTGCCTATTGACTTTAAAAATATTTGGAAAATTACATAATTAAGAAACTGATTTTAGATTAGTCTTAAATTCCTTTGAAAGCTAAAATGCTTTGTTATTATGATATAGCTGTAATTATTCTTATTTCACAGTGTGACGAGGTTTCTGAATAATTGAAATGCTTGGTGTCCTTGTAATTATTCTTTCTAAACTCTTCTCAGGTTCTTCTTTCAAAATTGTAGACTGTTGGTTTTTACTGGGTTTACAGTAGACACACACAGTAGGCACACAGTAGTTCAGTGCTCTTGTTTTTTACATTGTTGTGATTCTAAGCAAGTTTGGGTTGCATTAAAACTAATAATGAAGACAATCAATTTAGGATTACTTACGACACCATTACTGATAATAAAGCAATTCATACATAATTATGTCCAAGAATATTTGCCTTTGTGGGATCTTCTGTTGCGTTCTTTTGGAACTTCATCCAAGTTACTGCTTTACTTTCTGAATTCTAGTCACATCTCTTTTTATCCAGACTGAAACTTTGTCATCCTTTGTGACCATGGGTGCCTCATCACCAGAATGACCCATCGACATTTTAGAATACACTTGGCCTTGTTTGTGGTTGTTATGTGTGCCTTCTTTTCTCTCCCTTCATTTTCCCACAGTTCCCGAGATCTAAGTCAATTGGTGACTCAAACTTTTGTTTTCCTAGTGCAGTGATCCTCAAAGTGGGGTGGAAGGAATGTAGCATTTTAGAGGGCCATTTGAAGCCTTACTCCCAGAGGAATTGCTCTCTTCTCCTGCTTTCTTACATCTCCCAGTTGAGAATCACTGTTAGAGCTATAGCATTTATGTGCGTCGCAGCTCTGAGATGTATTGGGTTGAAAAAAATTGTTTGAGGACCGTTCCTGCAGTGTCTACTTCTTAAGCCTGCCTCAAGCTTCTACTCACGTGGCTGCTTTGGCTATTTCTCTGAAAATATTTCTCTACCAATCTCTTACTCTATTGCTATTCTTTCTTATAGTTTCTCTTTCTGAAAATATTCCTTCCCCCAGCCTCTGCATTTCTGACTTCTGCTTAGCCTTCAGAATTAGCTTAAATTGAGACCTCTGCATAAAGCATCCTTATAGCCTGGATGTGCTCTATTGTGTGCCCTCTTTCATGTGACTTCAGTGTTTTTAATTTATTTTCAAATTCTTTTTTAGCTATTTAATATGTATATTTTAAAGACAAATGTGGTAGTATAAACTTTAGCACTTAGAAGTTGAGGCAGGAGGATCAGCAGTTTGAGTTAAGCTGGTCCACACAGTGAGTTCTGGGCTCACCTGGACTGCATAGTGATACACTGTTTAAACAAGCAAACAGTGATACACATTTTCCCACATTTTAACAATTCTAGAATCAGGATCTGTTTGAACTGTTGTCATAATTTACTTGCTATTATTTTTTATCTTAATGCTACATACAATGCCTCCTATAAATAGATAGCACTTTAGCTTATGAGGTCGGGAATTTTATCTCTGTCGTGTGGTTCTTAGGCCTAGAATTGATGTCTGGTTTATTTGCATGTTTCAAATTACTCAGAACTGTTCTTTACATGTAGGCTCACTACGTATTTATTATTTCCAGTATTAGGTTAGAAATGTCTTTAGAGGTATGAAAACTTAAAAAAAAAAAGTCTCATGGGCTGGGGATATGGCTGAACCATTAAGACTGTTCCTCCAGAGGACCAGGGTTCAGTTCCAAGCACTCACGTGGGTTAGCCCACGGCTGCTCATTACTACAGTTCCAGGTTGTCTGATGCCCTCTTCTGGCCTCTCTGGGTACCTACATAAATATGGTGCAGACACATGTAGTCAGAAACACACCTTTAACCTCAGCACTTAGAGGCGGCGGAGGCGGGAGAATCTCTGAATGTTCTAACCCAGCCGGGTCTACATAGCAAGCTCCAGATTAGCCAGGGTACACAGTGAACACTGTTCTTGAAAACAAAAGACAAAAAAAAAACAAATCTTTGTATGGAGTTCCAGAGTAAATATTTCCACTAGATCACAGTTAACACTTTTATATGAGTTCAGTTCCTTGTTTTGTGGGGTTGGTTTGTACATTACAAGATGATCTTACTACTAGCCCCTAGTAATTATGTGTTAATGACCTCCTGTCCCTGAAGGAAAAAAGCCCACACTGTGTATTTTCTTACAACCAGCTTAAACGTGTGCCAAGGACAGTCTTCTTTCTTCATCTCATCTCATAATCATCTGCCACTGTGGAATGAAGAGTCTTTGATATATTATCTCTATTCCTGTTTATACTCTATCAAATGGTTTGTCAGTTCCTACAAAATACCTGGGTCTTTCCCACCCCAGTTAGTTTGCTTGGGCTGCTACAAAAATAAAATTGAGTGGGTTTAAACAACAGAAACTTTTTTTTCCTCACAGTTTTGTATGCTAGAAGTCCAAGATAAAGGTGCTGTCAGGCGTCTCTCCCCAGCTCACTAATAGCTTTTGTGTGCATTTGGTCGTGGGAGGAGGTGGAGAGGGAGAGCGGAGGGGATGAGAATGCATTTGGATGTATTTGGTGTCTCTTTCTTGCCTTATAAGGTCTCTGGTTATGCTGTCCTATAACCTGTCTGTTTAAGTTTACTTTGTATCGCTCTGATAAAGATGCTGTGATCAAAAGCAACTCAGGGAAGGAAAGGTGTATTTTGTCTTACAGCTTACAGTGGATCATGAAGGGAAGTTAGAGAGGACGTCGGGCATGAGTCCGGAGGCAGGGACTAAAGCAAAGGCCATGAACACTGCCCACTAGTGTGCTCCCCAGGGCTCACTCAGCCTGCTTTCTTACATGACCCAGGGCCACCTTCCCAGGGGCAGCACCACCCACCAGAGACTGGCCCTCCATGTCAGTCATTAGTCAGGCACATGCTGTACAGGCTCGATTGGCCACAAGTCCAGAAGATAGAGGCATTTTCTCAATTGAAGTTCCTCTTCCCAGATAATTCTAGCTTGTGGCAAGTTGACAAAAAACTAACCAGGACACTATCACATAACAGTATAATGCCCACCCTAATACCATATTTGGGCTTTGTCATAACCAGTAAACACAGGAGCCTTCTGGTACACCTCTTCTTTTGCAGAGGTGGCCCGTTTCTCACCTCTCAGATCTCAGTCATTTTTGGGGGAGGCCTTCTTTCATCAGCTGCCTGTCTTATTTTCTATCATAAAAGGCCACCTTCCTAGTCTTTTAAAATGGTCTATGACAAGGTTTCCTTTTGTTTATCTGTTCATTCTGCTCATGTACTAAAATCTGGGTCCCATGTTGTCAGGCTCCTTGTTTGCCACGGACACTTTGCATTCCCAGTGTATGGCTGGCAACACAGGCTTCAGTGAGCAATAGTGTAGTCTGAAGGTTAGAGCATAGGATGTAGTTTTCACAATGACTCCTCTGCTTATTACTTTAGGCTAGATATTTTCCTCGTGTAAACTAAGGATAATATTTCCTCCTCTTGAGATTACTATGAAGATTAGTGAGTTAGTCTCAAAAGTTTTAGAATAGTGCCTGGCATTTAATGGGCAGTCAGTAAATGTGGATGGCAATGTTACGCTGCTAGGCAGTGAGAAAAATGAGTCTGAATGGCAGTGAGAATGAAGCCAGATCAAAGAAAGCTTGGACTTCATAGGCATTGTAGAGCTACCAGAGATGCCGCGTGTAGTGTTTATCAAATTGGGCTTATGAATGGAGTTCAGATCATGAAATTGCATTTGCTTTGTAGTGGAATATCGTGCTGTTGACCTAGGAAAGGCATTGAGCTTGTGGGATCATGAATGCAGAACTCTAAATGTCACTGCAGATCTCTTTAGTCTTTGTGTTTGGATAGAAGCTTGCGAATTCTCAGAGGAGACTAATGGCGAGATAGAAATAAACTCCAGGCCATTTAGGTGTTCAGAGGGGTGGGCAGAGGAAGAGGGGCCAGGAGTTAATAGTGCACTGAAGTTGAGCAGACATCGATGGCATCATTTGTGTACTTGGAGCATTTTGATGGGAAGGAGGAGGCAGGAGAGGGGCTTGTTGCATGCTGAGATTTGCAGACTGAGAATCTGTTAAGTTGAGCCACCAGATTTCTGTGGTCTTTTCAGAGGATTGGCTGTAGTCTGCTGCCACAGTGGAGTTGTTACTTAGATGGTTTTCACTGCTCAGCATTATTGTCTGTCAGACTTTGGCTAATTCAGAAATTTGGACAGTAGGCCCATTTCACTTAGCTTTGTTTACTTACTGAGAGATATTGCTTTTGTTTTTTAACTAAGTTTTAAAAAGCAAAACAGGACAGTGAGATAGGAGTAATTAAGTTTTCAGTGGAAGAGTCTCTTTATCCATTGATTTTTCATTTGCTCTACCATCATTTTGTACTCTAGTTTAGATAGTAAGAATGAAGGTGTTGTTAGGTTAATTACCCTCTAATGATGCTACAGAAGTGATTCAGAGTATGTGCTATTTAATCTGCAGGAGCTTTAGGAATTACAGGTATTATCTCCCTTTACAGATGAAGCAGCTGCCGCACGGTGAGGTTCAGCTACTGTCCCCAAGGCTTAGCCAGAACTTGAGCTCGGGCAGTCTGGATGCACAGTCCACTTCTAGTCCTGCCAGCCAAGTGCAGGGATTACAGGTGTGTGCCGCCATGCCAGGCCACACGACACAATAAAAAGTTGATAAGCTGAACGCGTAGCCATTTATGCTTTGCATTAAAGTGATGATCATCCTACCTTGGGTGGGAAATGGACTGAGGGAGAAATAGTAATTGATCGCTCTTTAGTAGTACTGGAATTTCATCTCTGTAGTGACTTTGTGATTTTTGTTAAGGGCCATGGTAGAAAAATTAGTCAGGTTATATTAAACAAAGTTCTCTACCAACAAAAATGTTGTTCTGTATGTATGCTGCATTAGTATGGACCTGATACAAAATGCAGTTATTTTAATAGTTACTGATTTGAAATGACTATTATTAGGTATAAGCATATTTAGTTAAAGAATTTAAAAGGGACTGTAAGTATCTAATTGAAGCCCTTTCAGAACGTTGTTTCGGCAGGTAATTTCACGGTGATATATGTAATCTGGACATCTACCAGATTACCTAGCTGATTAAAAGATCTTATGCTGTCCTTTCTGTTTAGACACTATGATTCTGATAGCAGGAGCATTTTTAATGTTAATAAATAATCCCCGGAACAATAATGGAAGAACTCTGCAAGTCACACATAAAGGCAAGAAAGAAAAATCCAAAAATGTACTTTGTTTTAAAACTATACTTTCATGACATTTGCCAAGGAACCTCTGATAAATTATAGTAATGATTTTGATTCTGATTTTTTAATTTATATAAAGCACATGGTTTTATTCTGCTTTTAAATAAACATGTCCAAATGGAAACCATATCAAAAAAGACATTTAGCATTTAGTTAACATATTTAATTCCAGTGTTTTTAGTTGAGAAAAACTGTTTTTCTTAATATTTTAGTATGACTATTTTCTTATTCAAAACTTTTTTCTGAAAGAATTCTTTCAGGTGAGAAAGTTGTAATTTATTTTCCAGTTCCTTAATTTTGATGTTTAGATTTTTAGTTTTTCAACTTAAAAATGTACTTTATTGAATATCATTCCTTACCAGAGTGTTTGTTGCAGGTTTCCTGAAAGAGGTCTCTCTTAGGTGTGATTGCTGGGTTAAGCAATAGACATTCCTAAGATTTTCAGTCTACAGTGTAAACTGTTTTCCCTTCACTTGGTGGACTAAGCAAGTGGTTTGAGCCTGTTCTGTTCTCATAGATAACAGATCCCTTGTGTAAAATGTTCATTTAACTTTTATTCATTATTCATTTTAGATCCTCTGAGTAGAATGGTTAATATTTGCATAGAGCCTATTCATATCCTCCTATGTTCTTAAAATCATCTGTAAATTACTTCTTGAGAGATACTAGATGTTAGGGATACTAAGGAAAAATATATACTGTCAGCACACGCACATAAACGTATAATACTATTTCTAATCCGTGACTGTTTAAATCAACAGATGGAGAGTTCACAGAAACATAGCCAAGTGTGTGTATTTGTGAGAGAGAGACAGAGACAGAAAGACCCTACTAGAATCTAGCTGACTTTAGCATATCTAGTACTTGCTGTTACTGAAGGAAACAAGTTTTAACTTTAAGCTTTAAAAATTGTATAGATACAGTTTATAGTTTCATTGCAAGCTGAAGTGAAGATAGCTTAAGTTTTTAAAATAACTTATTACCTTTATTTTGTGTGCACATGTGAGTGAATACCAAAGCGTGTGCATGGAGGTTAGAGGACAACTATTTGGAGTTGCTTCTTTCTGTCCACCTGTGTTCCTGGGAATCAGACTTAGGCCGTTAGACTTGGTGGCAAGAGCCCAGGCCTCTTGGGCCATCTTGCTAGTCTTGATGTGTAACAGAAATCATTCCATTCAGCCAAGAACAATTGCATACCTAAGGAGAAGGGCTTGCTCTCATTTGTAACCCTTTGAGGATTTTTTTGTCTCCTTTGCTATGAAATAATGGGCTATTAGGAAGAACATCGTTCCTATGTACAATTTAAATTCTGATTATCGTGGACAAATGGGAACAGCAAAATGTAGTTAAGGTATGTAAGTCCACTTTGTCAAAAAGTTTGACATCATAGAGGCTGGAGAGATGGCTCAGAAGTGAAGAGCATGTAGTGAGTTTGCTCCCCAGCACCCTGTCAGGTGACTCACGCCTGGTAACTCCAGGGCCAGTGACCTGAAACCTGCCTGGCCTCCCTGAGAACCTGCACTCATGTGCACACACCCACGCAGACATACACATAGCTGAAAGTCGGTTCTTTTTAAAAGTTGAAATGAATTTTCTGCTCATTTTGAAATTTTGCTTTACTTTTCACAACCTGTTTTCCTTATTTTGACTGAACTTGGGGGTAGAGTTTTTGAAGGCAATTCCATTTTGTTTTGTTCTCCAAACTGAGAAGCACTGGAAGCGCCAGCCTGGATCTTCAAATGCTTTTGCCCTGGTCTCTCTTCTTCTGTTGTTTCTTCTCCACTGAGTTCCCTGAATGGAGGGCTTGCTCTTCTCTTACCTCCCTTCCGCCTCTCCTTCTTGTCTAGCTTCTGAGTTCAGAAATGGGAATGCTAAGCCGTTTCTAGTAGGGGAACATCTATGCTGAACTCAGTAGTTCCTCCTTTTGGATCTACCTGGATATGATTCCTCCATGTAGACCTAACTGTCTTAGATAAAACAGAGTTGACATGTATAGAGGTGGTAAGGTTTTAGCACTTCCTGTGTTCTAACTTGACAGGTCAGAGGGCAGTGTTCAGATGTAATGAACGTATTTGAGGCTACTCTCAAACTATGGGAAAAGAATTTCTGAGACTTAATTTAGGTACTTGACAACAGCAAGTCCAAATGTCATGTAACATTAAAAATTAGGAACTGAAGTAACACAATTGATAAGCCCGCATGGGGAGTCAGTGTTGGGAGTGTCTGGAGGCTGTGGGCACCCGTGTCACACCGTGAGGAGAGTGAGGAGAGCTGCTCTTGTGCACACTGCCTGTGGGATCTGTAGTGCCGTTTGATGTGTTTTGTTTCTAGCTTGTGCTTGACTTTGACATCTTTGCCGACTGAACAAAGACAAGTTTTCCATCTTTTGCATGGATCTGATTTTACATTTTAAATTCAGACTTTAAATTATCTCTAATCCAGTATAGGGTGCTGAACGCTAACCTAAAATTTGCAGAAATTCATTTAGAATTAAATTATAATTTTGATTTTAAGTTTTGGAAGCTTTATATGAATATACATATCTCCATACAGATACACATACGGACCTTTAAAGATTATATATTGTAATCTTTTTACTGTATTCAACATCTCTAAAGAGGCTTTTGTTTTTCTTTCTGTGTACTACTTTTTAAGATTCAGTGATAGTTCTGATGTTAAAAGAGCGCTACGTGGGACAGAGAGGTGGTCAGAGGCTAAGAGCACTTGCTACTCTTCCAGACTAGCTTTTGGTTCCCAGCACCCGTGTCAGGCAGCTCACAGCTGCCTGTCACTCCAGTCGCAGATGAGCAGACACCTTCCTCTGGCCTCTGTGGGCACGGCACTTATATGAAATACATACATTCATACAGATGAACCCATATACATGTAAATAAAAATAACAAAAGAAAATGTTTTTTAAAAAGGGTCCACAAAAATCACCTGTTATACTCAGTTGTGGATGAGTGCATATTTTATTAACGAGTTATAATCATGATATAAGAAGCTAAAATTCTTTTTTAAAAAGATGTTCAGTATGCTCTGTTAGGTTTATGGCATTTATTTTCAATATGTAGCCACCCCTTTCTGAAGACCCAGTTAGTTTCTCTAAGACCTCTGTAAATAAATAAATAAAATCTTAATAACAAACAAAAATCCATCAGTGCTGGGAATATAGCACAGTGGTAGAGCCTGCCTAGCAAGGCTTTGAGTTCAATTTCCAATACCAAAGAAAAGCAAATAAGTAAATAAAATAAAGGAGTAAAATTTTATTCTTAAAAAAAAAACATCCTTCAAAACATTTCTCTCTGTTATTTAATGTGTATGAGTGCTTTGTCGTCTGTGGACTATGTGTGTGGCTGGTTCCTGCAGAGGTCAGGACAGGGCATTGGGTCCTGGAACTGAGCATGGGTGGGTGCGAGTTCTCTGCGAAAGCAGCAAGTGCTCAACACACAGGAAGCGAACAGGAAGCGAACAGGAAGCATCTGAGGCCAGCCCAGTTGTGTAGTGAGACCCCACCTCCAACTCTCCTCCACCCTCCCCCTCCCCCCAATCCCCGTTAAATCCTAGCCTAACCATAGTCCTTTGCTAACCATGTTATATATGTTCTGGAAAATAGTGACTATTTTAAGTATCTTTCATATTCAGGCAATTATATGTTGTGATATAGAGACATGACAAGTTTAAATGAAAAAGGTGCTTTGGCCATAAGCCCACATATACTTGTTTTATTGTAGTAGTTATAATTTAGATGTCGCTTACCAAACATTTGATTTTTAACAGGGAAGTACTTTTGGGCAGGTTCCTCTGCCCCTTTTTTAAAGTTCTGGGTAATTTCATTTTGGCCTTTATAGCAATTCTAATTGCTTGGTGTTAATCTGAAAAATAGTTTTGTTAATTATTTCTTAAATATACAGAATATGTACATATTATCTGTAAAAGGAAATTTGGCTTTTAAGGACCTGGGATTTTTGCTTTTATTTACCTCCTCCCTGCAAATAGTTATAAATTTGACAACCAGAAAGGAAATTAGAATTATGCTTGAGGAGTTCAGATAGAAATAACAGTAGACGTACTGTGAATCAGTTAAATTATTGATATTTTGGAGTGAGTTGGCTATTCATGTTATAGAAAATATTGATGCTGGAGCCAGGTGTTATAAATCTAGTTTTGGATTGACAAGCCCTAGTTATATGGCTTTGGCCCAGCCAGATAAGTCACTGTTCTTAGATTAGCAGAATTAGAGTTGCTGCTGCCACTCTCCTCCTCCTCCTCTTTTTTTCCCTGACTTTGTGTTTAAGTAAGAATCAGAATGCTTAGTTGTTTTTTTGTTTTTTGTTTTAAATTGGTGTCTTTAATGCCAGTCTGTTGGAAAAGTAAAACGTTTCATCTTTATAATGTTTTTGGATTTCTATAAAGTGTTCTTATTTGGGGAACTATAATTAAGACATAGGTTTATAGGTAATGCCTTGCTCAGTTTCTCACCCCGTAGTATCTTTTTTACTAATTGAACGATTTGACCATTTCCCAACAGTTCAGATGATCCTTAGCATTTTCACAGTTAAGATCTGTACAGGATACTTGTAGACATAATTCTGTTGTGTACTTAATAGATTATAGCTAGTAAAAACATGACTTTACATGTACTGAACAATAAAAAAACTGCTTCACCTTCTATTTTCATTTTATTACAGTAATCTGGAATCAAACTACAATATCCTTGAAGTATACAATATCCTTGCATGTTCTATGCAGAGTGGTATAGGTAAAGTCTCATACCTTCGCGATGCCAACACAGTCTGCCAGTGGTACTGTTAGTAGTTTTAATTTGATAATTGCTAATGACTTTGGATTGTGAGGTATAAGTGAGTATGAACGAGTGGAAATTTATAGTTACTGCTCCTATATTTAAAATTTGAAATTGTTACTTATTAGTCAGATGTGGTAGTATATGCTTTTAATCCCAGCACTTGGGAGGCAGAGACTGAATTTCTGAGCTCAAGGCCAGCCTGGTCTACAGGGCAAGCCAGGGCTACACAGAGAAACCCTGTCTGAAAAAAAAAACAAAACAAGGAAGTTACTGTTTAAACCCTTAAGGCTGGCACAGAGGCAGTAAGACCCTGACTAATAGCTTCACTGTCCAGGAGTCACTTGAATACATGCTGAGTGTCCCTAATCTAAGTTCAAAATCTGAAACGGGGTGTAAAACCAGTATGGGTTTTTTCAATTCCAAAAAACTCTGAAATTTGAAACACTTTTGGATAAGGACCACTTAACTGTTGTTACATTATGGGGAACAAAACTGTAGTAATATATTACCCAAGGTTTAGTACTATAGAACATTAGACAAACACACAAAGGTAGAATTCTTTATGTTTGAAACATACTTAGCCAGGAGCATGACCTCCCCGCCATTCTTTCCTCGATTATGTATGTTTGTGTTGGAATGGATCTCACTCACACGTGTCTCCTCCCGAGGCTTCCCTTGTCCTGCGAAGCAGCCACAGCCGGCCCAGGTGGGAGGCTGCGTGGGGTGCGCAGAGTGGGTGCCATGGTTCTTATGCAACCATCTGCCAACCATCTGCCTTCGATTGAAGCCGGTGGGAGATGCTGTCAGAGGAGCATTCTCTTTAGTTTAATCCAAAGGTCTCAGATTTATCAGGTTGGGGGTGAGGGAGGGTCTTTTGGTACTCCAGGGTAAAGGCATTGGCTAAAACAGGTATGCTGGGATAGGCATTTTAGGTAAGCAATTCTGCCAGTCAAAGCCTTCCTCTTGAAGGGGTGGACTTTTGTTGTGGCTTGTGTCAGTGCAGAGAATGCAAGGGGGAGGGGTTAGGGATCCTGCCAGCTCATTTCAGGCTGAGGTTCCTAGCGCCCTTGACCCAGCTTCTGCCATGGGGAACCACATGTTTACACTAAAAAATGTGTACAGAAAGAGAGCTAAAATCACATATAAGTAATATGATAATTTTGGGGCAAAACTAATATCTCCATGTTTAGAAATAATCATAATTTCTATCTTACGGGATTGTTGGAATCTGAAGCCTTTTTATCTTAGAATGTCTGGAATGCAGTATTAATTGAGTGTTAGCTATGGTTACTGTTGCCTGATGAGTATATTGAGATTAGTGTAAATACATTCATTAGAACATCATTTACAGCTGTGGAGAGCTAGCAACACTCCAGTCTTCATGGTGCATCGTCTCTCTGACATGTCTGTTTAAAGAGTAGTGTGTTGCATTGAGAAATGTGGAGACATTATTACTGAGATAGAGAGGCGTCCCAAATATATGACTGATGAAGGAAACACAGTTATCACCCTTTGTAAAAACAAAAGAGCTCTAAGTTTTAGCCAACTGTGAAAGGCAAACTGCTGTAGGTTGTCATGAGATTATAAAGTCCCTGTGAGCGGCCCCAAAGGGAGTCAGAGCCACTCTCCACAGATCTCACCAGCTACTAAGGAGTTTGACTGCAGGTGGACTAGGCGGGGAAGAGCCTTGGTGAAGGCCTAGGAGAGGGAACAGCTGGCACTGTGGGAAGCCACTCAGTGGGCGCTTCTCTTCTGGAGAACAACACTTAAAGACCCCGAACAAAAAACTTCTGGGATCTGTGCTTAGCATACAGGAACTGAGGAATTACCAGGGATGGCATTGAACCAGGAGAACGAAGGAAGCCTTTACATTACCACTAGTAGACAAGAAAGCACCGTGAGTTCTGAAACGTGAAGACGAGGGAGTAGCATGAAGAGAGACCTCTGAGGCACAGGCTCTGAGCAGAAACCTAAAGCTTGTCATGGAACAAGAGCCGGACAAGAAAGGCTCAGTTACCAGTGTGTGCTCTCAGTGCAGCAGGCATGCTCCATTTCAACCTGCTGTTGCACTGAGGGTAACTGTACCAAAAGCAGAACCAGTCAGTTCAGCCTCTGGATGGATTAGACTCAGTCCTCTACACTGATATCCTGATGGCGCATGCCCAGTCCCAAATGTAAATACTGTTTATCTCCATCTCTATGAGACTATCCAAGATGTCTGACTTTTAAAATAGCAAGAAAAAGAAAAAGTGCATCAAGCATTCTGTCAGGAGACAAATCAACAAAATTAAGCTTAGATGCAATGCAGACGTTGAAACTGTCAAGGAGCGTGTAATAATGGCATTGAAGGTTCAAGTGGACAGGATGGACAATACGTATCAAGAGATGGAGATTGTTAGTAGAACTGAAAACTACAAGAACTAAGTGAGGTGCTAGTATTGAGAATCAGAACCAGAGGTGAAGAATGCCTTCGACAACTTACCAGTAGACTCAAAGACCGAGAAAAGAATCCCTGCACTTGGGCTGGGAGATAACTCCGTGGGTAAAAGTACTCGCTGTGCGAGCATGTGGAGGACCCACAGAAAAGCCACACGTGTATCATGATCGTCTCTAATCCCAGTGCTCCAGTGGTGAGATGGGAGGTGGACACGGGAGAACCTCCCAAAGCTCATGCACCAGCTAGCCTGTGTACGGAGCAGGAAAACAGTAAAGGAGACTCCGCCTCTGACAGGGTGAGGATGTGGACTCACAAGCAAGGTTATCCTCAGACCTTGACATGACATCCCGGCGCACAGGTGCCTAAATCCACACACGATTTGTAAAAGGGCTCAGTGAACTTCGTGACAAAGCACTAAAAGTCACGTAGGTAACTTCACCTACAGAAAGAAGCCAGATGTAGTGGACAAGAAAAGACAAGAACTGCCAGAAGCTGTGGGGCAACCTCGAGTGGGTTCCCAGAAGAAAGGTGCAGAGAAATAAGAATGAGGTAGTGCGGAGCGAGGCCTTTGCATGTAAGACTTTGGAAGAACTGACGGTTAACTGTTTTTTCTAAAATAATCGAAGACATCAAGCTGCATCTTCAGGAACCTCTGCAACTCTAGGTAGAATGAATATCCCTGTCATCAAACACAACCTGAGCATTAAATATTTATGAAAACTAAAGATTAAAATGCTCAAGCCACCCCTCAGAAGACCCTGGAGGAGCAGATGTAAAAGACCCAGGTAAACAAAGAATTGTGGCAAGTTTCTCTTCAGAAATTATGCAGATTAGATCACAAGAAGATACTATTTTTTAAAGTACGGAAAGGATTCAGTGAAAAAGCTTCTTAAAATGGAGAAATAAAACCTTTATAACAAAATGAAGAGAACTCATTTCCAGTTTATTTCCAATATAAGAAATGTAAAAGATTTCTCCGTGCAGAAACATTGTGATACCAGGAAGACATTTGGACCTACGCAGAAATTGGGAAGTACTGGAGATGGGGCAAGAAAAGGTAAATAGAACTTTTTTTAAAGATTTATTTTTATTTGTGTGGGTGTGCGTGTGTGTGCACACACGCGTGCATGTGAGTACAGGTGCCCACAGAGGCCAAGGCCAATCAGGTCCCACTGAGGCTAGAATGACGTGGTCATGAGCTGCCTGGTGTGGGTGCTGGGGATGGAGCAAGGGCAAGCAGGTGCTCTTATCCTCTGAGCCATCTCTCCAGCTCCATTGTTTTTTTCTTACTTTTAATTGCACTAAAAGGTAGTTGTGTAGCTGGGCATAGTGGCTCACCTGAATCCCAGTACTTGGGAGGCTGAGACTGGAGGATCTCAAGTTTGAAGCCAGTTGGGCCTCATAGTAAGACCTTATCTCCAAAACCAAAACTGAAGCTTGAATTGTCTAAATAGACAGTAATGAACATATTGGAAGTTTATAGCATATGTAAGAATATTCGGCGATAGTCAAAGAATGGGAGGAAATATATTGATAATACTGCTGTGAGGTTCTAATACTACTTATCAGGTTGCATGCTGTTATGGGAAGGACATAAGAAACTTAGGGTCTTAAACCCTAAGACCATTGCTAAAATAGATTTTTTAAAAACATAAACATACCTATAATAAAGATAAATAGAATCACAAAAATATTTTTGAAGACAGAAAGAAGCAGAGAATAAATGGGAAAAGCAAAATGACACTATAGGTTATAATCCAACCATAGAAGAAATTACATGCAATTAATAAAATGTAAGTCATTTAAATATAGACAACTAAATTGGAAGGAAGATTATCAATTTAGTTGAAAAACAATGGCTCAATTATGTGATGTCTACAAGAGGGTCATTTTAAATAAAATGCACAGAATTAAAATATAGGAAAGGGGTTGGAGAGATGAAGGCCCAGTGGTTAAGAGCAATTACTGTTTTTTTTTAAAGGATTGAAGTTTGGTTCTCAGCACTCACCTCTAACTTTGCTTCAGGGTATCCAACACCCTCTTCTGCCTTCTGTGGGAAACTGCATACATGCCATGTACACTCACATACATACAGATAGACAGACACACACACACACAAGTAAACATTTTTATAAGGGTCTAGGAAGGTGGCTCAGTGGTTAAGAGTGACTACTGCTCTTGCAGAGGATCTGATGCCTCCATTCTCTTCAAGGACCTGCATTCACATGCACATGCACATACTCAAACACACACACACACACACACACACACACACACATGTAATTTAAAATAATAAAAAATATTTTTTTTCTTTTAGAAAATCTTAACAGGTCATAAAGCAAAAGACTGCTGGAAATGTTTCAGATTAAATAAAGGAACCATGATAATTACGAATACTACATTAGACCCTGGGTTGTTCCATTTCTGACCTTGCCTCATCCTAGGGAAGTCACCATATTGCTGCCAGATTTAGTCTGGGCATCCTATCAGCATAGCACACTAAAGCCCAGAACTTCTGAACTCGAGTGATCATCCTTCCTCAGCCTCCCTTACTGGGACTACAGGTGTGCACAACTGTGTGCAGCCTCCTGCAGATCTGGACATAGGTCGTGACTGGACGAACCAACAACATTAACATGCAGATTGGAGATTAGACAAAAACATGTTAGTATATAACTTGAGTGGTAGTCGCACTGCTGTTACTATGAGAGATTCCCTGATTATATACTTAGCTGGCCTTCTGTATTCATTGTGTCTGCATCTGTAAATTCAACTAGCCATGGGTCAAAAAGATTCTTTAAAAATATGTCTTGGGACTGAAGAGATGGCTCAGGGGTTAAGGGGGTGTACTACTCTTCCAGAGGCCCCAAGTTTGGTTCCCAGAACCCACTTCAGGCATCTTACCAAGTGTAAATCAAGTAGAACTCCAGTTCCAGGGGATCTGATGTCCTCTTCTGGCCTCCAAAGGTACCTGCAGCTTGGGCTCTGCACACATACACACTCACGTATACTTAAAATATATGTATTTAAAGGTGTGCCTGTACTAAACACCTACGGACATTTTTGTCATTATTAACAACAACTTTCCATAGGTTGATATTATATTGGGTATTGTAAGAAGTAATTGAGGTGACTTTGAGTGTTTGGGAAGATGCTTGCAGGTTATATGAACATATTATTGCAGGGTTTTATATAAGAGATTTGAGTGTCCACATATTTTTTTTCATACCAGAATTTCTAGAACCAGTCCTTTATGGATATAAAAGGACAGTTGTGCTTATGAGTGAAAAGATCAGGTACCATACCAATAAATGGGTTTTATTTATCCTCAGATAGTCTTGGGAAGAAAAGTTCTGAGGGAAGACAATTGGGAATGATGGTAAGACAGATGACGCATGTGGGGCATCGTGGACAAATCTGGATAGTTCCTGGACCATTTGTTTTCATAACTTTGTAAGTTTGAAATTACTAAAACAGAAGAGGCCATTAATTCCTAAAGGTGGGCTTGTAGTAAGCAACTCTAGGAAGGAGAGAGCATCTGTCTCCAGGACAGAGAGCTGGCTTGCCTACTGCCTGCTGTTGTAAAGCAGTAGCTTCCCCTGCCTCTCTGCTCTGATCCTGCCATGCGGCTACTGCATATGCAGCATCCTTCTGGGTCCTCTTTGCTGTCCTTGTGTGGATGCACACAGACCGTCACATCTTCCTTGTGCTGTGAACAGTAAAATTCCAGCTAACCTAGAAAGTTCACATCTTCTGCCAGCACCCATGGAAAAATAACAATTAACTTATTAGATTGAAAGGTAAAAATCCAATCCAAGACCTAGTCTTGAACATGTTCTATATATTCCTATTTATGTTTTTTCCCTGTGTGAATTTTTGGTTGGGGATACCTTTTTCCATTTCATTTCCCCCATCCTCCCACCATCGTTCAGTGTGTAACTCGGGGATGGTACTCGGACCTTCCCCAGATTCTTAGAAAATGCTTTTCTCCACCACTCTAGTGTCTGCCTCCATCTTGCTCTTTACTCATTTCTTCTCCCCCTTCACTAGTTTGCCTTTTCTCTTCTTCCCTTTGCTTCTCATTTGAACAAGTTCAAATAGAATGCACCAGTGTGTGAGAGCAAACACTATTTTCTTCACCTTTATTCCCATATGGAGTCAAGTGTGGGATTCCTTTATGTATTTCTGGTGGATGATTAATATTATGAGAGCTGACATTCTGAACTTTTCTTAACCCCTGGTGGGGTGTGGGGTGTAATGGTAGATCGAGAGTACCCGCAAGGATCATAGACTTTTAAGGGTCAAAAGAGTTATTGGAGATCATTTCAAGCTAAAGTCACTTCCCTAGTGTCATAGCTGGTGAATGAATTATCACCAAAGAACTGATGACTCTCTTCTTTTTATTTCTTCTTACTGTAGTTATAGTGATGATGGTTTTGTCATGCTAGAAATAAATCTCATATACTTATGTTATTGTCAAAGGTGACAGTTATAATATGATGTATTCAACCACTGATCAGTTAGTTTTATATCTGGTTTATTTTGTGGAACGACAGCATTTGGAAAGTTATTCCCCAGATATCTGTCCTTAAGAGAATTACTCCTGGGCTCATTGTAACCTAGTGTAGTAAGTTGGCACCAGAACCTTTCTCTTGGCCACATAGGCTCTATGTTGGCCACTAAGACCACTGAGCTCTAGAGTCTCATATGTTGGGTTTAGCTGCAGTCCTCCTATGTGATGCCAGCATGACCTTGATTTATAAAATGTGAATATAGTTGTATTGATCCCATAGGTTACTGGGAGATTAAATGAACTGAGTGTGCATGTCGTGTATTGTACACACACACCTATCACTTCAAAGAGTACCTGTCATGAAATAAGTGGCACATGTTTTATATAATGTTATTAGTTACTATTTATTCAAAAGATGGACAGTAAAGACTGTGATGCCTTCCTTATAACTTGTCAGCTAATAAAAAGGACAGTTGATTCAGGTCATTGCCTTCAGAGGGGTTAGTTTCACTCTTGCTTATGATTTTAAGTGTGTACTCCCACTCATTAGAATTTATAGTCTCTAAATAATTGTTTTTATTAATGCCTGTTATGATACAGTTTTCTTTCCACTTTTGTTCTTTGTCTTGTCTGTGTTATGTGGTTTTTGTGTGTTACATTTTTAAAGCCAGATATAAATATATGCTATTTTGGTGGCTTTTAAATCTTGAGTTTCATGAGTCTGTGCAATGAAAATGAGGATATGTCAAATTTCAGATATGTACTAAAAGTTATGGAATATAACCTTGTGCTTGGTTATAAACTTCCACTTCACCCATTTTAACTAACATTCATATGTGATCTACTAGATTACAGTTATTAAAAGTTCTAGACCATATGGAGACAAGTCTGACCATACGTTGCTTTTAAGGATTAATGGTCACCCAGTAACGTGGTCTATTAAAATATTCTCTCTTTTAATTGTGTAGTCCTCCTCGCCATCCTCATCACAGCCTCATTCTAGCCACTGCAGAGCGAAGGCCTCATCACTGTGTCACCATGCATCCCTGCCCCGGGTCAAACGTAGCCATGTAGGCCCTGCAAAGGCTACCAGTCCATCTCTCCGTCTTCGTCGCTGGCGGCCCTTCTTACGCCTACCATCTTTGGGTCTCCATTCTGTTGTAAGTGTAGTCAATCTTCCATCTCTTCTTCCAGTGACAAGGGCAGTCTTTTTGTTTGTGTGCTTGTTTCCCCTTAAGCGTCTTCAGTCTCTAAAGTGCTTTTCTCTTGGTTCACTCAACCATTAGCTTTTTTAGATTGCAAGCATACCTCTATGCTCTGCAGTCCAGCTTGACTTTTGCCCGTGCCGTGGTGAGCATCCATCTTTCCACTCCATATCCTGTGGATGTAAGGGTACCTGCCTGGTGATGCGTACTGATTGGCATTTGTGATAACATTAAGTTCCTGTGAGTTGTTAAAGCCTGTGTTTCCTTACCCTCCAGCTTTCTGATTTCACTTAGATAACGTAGGTCAACAAATGCTATGTGCCCTCCGAGTTCTCTGCCATCTATTCTTTCATCATTATTATTTTTCATATTTCTGAGCATGACTAGTCTCTTGCCATGTTCTGGGGTCACTTTACTTACTCTGTCCTCAATCTAAATCCTTCATGGTGTAGCGTGTTGCATCTAAGCTATTGTGTTCCTTGATGTGTCTCAGGTACTTGCTTTAATCTTGATCTGATCTTTCCTGCCAGTTCAGTTTCTAAAGATCTTTTTCGAATAGGAGGTGGAGATTTGCTCCTTGAGTAATGATACAGGTGTCCTGCAAATTTTATTATTTCTCTTGTAAGCTAAAAGTATCAGCCAACTACTATAATACACATACACATATTGTCTTAAATACCCAAGTTGATAGAATTCCAGTAGTTCTCAAACATTAAAATAAACTGCAGAACTAAGCAGATATGCTCTTGACTCTCTGGTGTTTTAAGTTGCTGATGGCAATAGCTTTAGTTTGACAGGCCCCATCTAGAAATACAGTGTCTGAAAGCTTTAGTGTGTGTCATACATCCATAGAAATGTGTAACTTCTATAAGTCATTATGGTGTTTGAAGCAAGAGGAACTTTAAATTACACATACATTTTAACATTTAAAAGCAGTTAAATGTCAAACATTCATTCTTCCCCCTTCATTTACCCTTTTAAAGCTGCCTTCAGAGTATCAAGTGCAGTCAACACTTTTCTTTAAGCATTTGCTTCTACAGTTATCAGTATGGTCATCACATGGTTTCCATTGGTGCTGAATATCAACAGACTGCTTTTTAATCTCTCTTTCTCTCTTCACTAAGTTACAGCATTCATTTGTTATTTTTATTCACTCACCCATTTGATATTTGTGCTTCTCCGCTGTGCTATGTACTGTTTGACACAGTGAGAGATACAGGGTGAGTTAGAAGAACATAGTACAATCTAATTTTGCACATTCTCACCAGGGCAGAGGACAGTTCATTTCATTCCAAGTATGAATAATTTCTTCTGTATCTAAAAATTCTAGACATAAACGAGCATGTCATAAACTCTGGCATTTCCAGTTTTATGTTTTTGTGTATTGCTTGTTGCTGCATATTAATTCCATTGCCTTACCGCCCTGTACATATTCCATAGCATAGCGCTTGAGAACATGGACTGGAGCTGCATTGCATGAGTTGTAGTCCAGGTGCCATCACTTGTTAGCCATTCAAACGCGTCACTCATGGCCCTTCTACCTGCGTTCTTGAGCGTAAGATGCACATGAGCATAGAGACCTACCTGACTGGACCTGTGAGATGGATTGGTCAATATACGTATAGCATTCCATCAGTACCTGGTATAGATGAAGTGCCCCATAATTAGATATTAAACCTTTTTCCAATGTGAAATTTATATTTAGTAGTTAATGCTTTGATGATTGATTTATATCACTTTTTAATTCTTTGGGATTAATGAGAAGCCTCCTGTATTGGGGACTTGAAAGAGAAAAAAACGCAGGAAAAACTTGCCAATCTATAGCTTCTGTTTTTGCATTTGCTCTAGTTATTTGCTAAGTATTTTGGACAGGCAGACATGCTGGAACCTGCTGTTTGCTTACTCTTGCGTTTCCTGGAATATTTGTTCAGCAGTTGAATAACTGTAGAGTTTCGACTCTCAGACTAATGGAGTTGGTCAAATGATAAAGCTCATCAGAAATAATGAGGTTTTGAAGAAAGTTGAAACATTCTGACCTTTGATGAGGAATTGGAAGGCTTTCACGCTGCTTTAGGGGATTTTTACTTCTTAAGACAGGGTCTTGCTGTGTAGCTCAGGCTGGCCTCAAACTCTTGATCGTCCGGCCTTAGCCACTCAAGTGCTGGGATTATAGACATGTGCCCAGCATACCTAGCTTGAGATTTGTATTTTAATTTTCACTTTAGTTAAAAGGGACATTGATGCATAAGTTTGATGCATTAGATTTGGTGCTTGCTTAGGTTTGTGACGATTTGTTAACAGTATAATACATAAGGTTTATATAGCACGTAACAGTTCATAGATATTTTCACCAGTCTCATTTAAACCTCAAGGGGATGGGACTGGAGAAATGCCCGGTGGTTAAGAACACAGGTCGATCTTTCAAGGGGCCTGGGCTGGCTCCCAGCCTTCTATAACTTCAGCCCCAGAGGATCTGACACTCTTGTGGCCTCTGCAGCCACTGCATACACATGGTACACAGACGTGCATGTGGGGAAAAAACCCACACACATGAAAGAAAATGTAAAGTTAAAAATACAAAAATAAATAACTAAAAAGCCAGATTTAGTGAAACACAAACATAAGTCAAATACTCATTTAAACTTCAAAACAAATAAGAAATCCAAAACGCCTAGGGTTGGGTCGCATCAAGTCTCCAACTCCAGTCGAAGTTTTTTTTTAAACCTCTGGTGACCTTGTACTTTACTGGCAAATATGAAAGATGGAAGCTATTAAACTTTTAGTTCTTAAGGGAAGTTGTTCATGTAATTTATTTATGAAAGCAATAACTCAAAGGTTTCAGATATTTGATATTCTTTAAAAATTGTCTTATTGTCAGCAAAATTAGATTCCCAGTTCTTAAGGAATCCTTTGTAGCCTTTTAAAAATGAATTTATAAATTTGTAGATTTGCCTTGGCTCAGCCTTGAAAAACTAGATTCTCTTCTAGGCTGTGATAAAATGATACAAGATTGAGTACTCACAAATGTTTCCTGATCACCAAGAAGAAAGTAAAGAAATTCATCGTCACTGACCTTAAGTATTTGAAGAACTGTTAGATTCATGAAGGGTTAGTCTTTGTCCAACATATTGGGAAACACGAGACTTATTTTTAGCCTCAATGTGAGACATGACTCTCAGAACTGTCAGATTATTGGAATAGATCGTCTCAAAACCTAATGGCAGTTTCCTGTCATTAGAGGGCCTTGTAGTAAGGAGTACATCGATGATGATAACACTATGTAACTTTGATTCCAACCAACTGTGGACTTCTTCAGTTCTAGACTGAAATGAATGGGAGTTAGTTTGCCATACCAGTTTATGAAGACTTCCTTCCACTTATAACCTGAGGAAAATAATTTCAGAAGAATAAGATTAAATGAGTCACTATGTTAGTAAATATTTTAGAGGTATTCTGTATGCCTTACAAAATAAAATAGTAATGAACAAAAATTAGTGGTTATTCTGCAACTTCATTTCTGCATTAAAACCTTTATATTAAACTATAAAAAGCATAATTATTTGAAGGTGAAAAATAGCTTTTTGAGTTATAGAAACTGTGGTGCTTAAAAAGATATGAGATCATTTGATTTAAGCTACATGGAAATTTATGCTTCAAACAATTGAAGCTGTATTTATATATATTATATATATATATATATATATAAACTAAAATGTGTATTTAACTGTGACTGCACTCATTTCAGTTTATTTAGGTTTGGTAAATAGCTAACACATGCGATATATATTATAAAATGCCAGTTTGTATACTAACTTTGCCTGAGTTATATTAATATCTAAAAAATGTGAGTGTTGCTTGTAGAAATTGAGCTTGGCAAGCTAAGGAAATATAGGTGTAGTTTAAATAGCAAGTTGTTCATTAAGAGTTAAAGAAGAAAGAAGTATAGATTACAGTTTATTATATGTTAATATTTTATTTTCTCCAGTTATAACCATCAGGACAATTTCCTTACATCTATTCATTTATAAATTGTTTGAATCTAGAATAAATATGATTGTTTACACTGCGTTTGTTCAAAACATGAGATTTTCAAGTTCAGGCAACAGACAGCTTACTCTCTGGTGCCCTAAAATTTAACTTCAGAAGAGTTCCTAACTTTAAGAATTATGAAAAATATTTTAACATTCATATTTTGACGTTTTAAAATTACACAAATGAGCCTGATCATTCATTGAACAGTGCGCATTGTGCATCTGCTGTACACACAGACAGTGGGATTTCCAAGTTAAACAAGGTGTTCAGTTTCCAGATTAGGTGAGACTAAAAGGTGTGTTTTCCTTGTTGATGAACATGTGTCACAAAGGTACACGTGTCCATTCTGTGCATCATGTCAGTAATTGACTTTGAATTATATTGGATAAATGTTGTCTTCTGTATTTGATATTATTTATATACATTTATTTATTTGTACTTGATTGGTTTGTTTAACTGCTAATGTATATAATATATTTTTCCCTCCTATTCCAGGCACCAAGTATAGATGAAAAAGTAGATCTTCATTTTATTGCGTTAGTTCATGTAGATGGGCATCTCTATGAATTAGGTAAGAACTATTTTAATTCATCCTGGGGAGAGAAATGACTAGGCTCTACTTGTTAGAAATGAAACTGTTCTCACTTTGTTTACCGAAATTGATAGCTCTAAAAGTGGATTGGCAGAATAACAGTTTTTCTTTTTAATATTTTTTACTAGGAAAAGATATTTTTGATGTTCTAGCATCTTATAATTCAAGAATGTTTATATACCACTTTTGCATTTTGGCAAAGCAGAAAATAAAAACCATTATAGGAAACATCTATGGATTACTTGGCAATCTTTGATAAGTTGTTGAATTAGTTGTCACATCTGAATGAACTGTCTTTACTTGTAGAATGTGTACGCTCAGTAATGGGTCTCACGCCTTTTCAAGCTTTTGTTCTGCCCGTGTGTACTCTCTGACCTTGTAAGACTTTACAGGAGCCCATTGTTACTCTGGAAATGGTTTCTTGTTTAAGACAGCACAATGATTAATTACTTAATATCTTATTATCCCTGAGCTTATTCACAATAATTTAACTATAACTGGAGAAGATGCATGTAATTTCTACTTACTTATTCAGATGGAAGAAGTGGTCCTCAGTGTTGAGAAACAAAATAAGTCCGTGGCATTGAGTGGGGGTGGGGGGAGGAAGGACGGAAAGAAAACTTAAATAAAGGAAACAAAAGAGAAGTCTTTTCAATAATTCTGCATGCATGCTCTTCTCTCTGTTTGCTATGTATCTATTAGCTGCCACTTTTATTTTTCGTAGATTATTTAAAGGCAGGAGTGTTCTAAGATAGCTCAGATTGTGATTATAAATATATTCCACAGAATTTAGATGAGTGCTATGTAGGAAATATGGCAATAAACTTACACACTTTATTACAAAGGAAATGGGCATTCTGCACTAGTAGAGAGGTTTGAGTCAGAATCAAGTTGAAATGAAAAGAAGTTGTTGTCATGCATATATAACTGATCTGCAGAACCGGCTACAGGGTGCACTTTTACTGATTGGTCAGGTCTACAAAATCTTCATGGAGACAAGACGTAACAGTCACTGAAGACCTCATGGTTTTGGTTGATTTCTAGAAACGGAATTTCCACTCTGAATTTTTATTAACTACTGGAAAAAGAAGGAGAATGCAGAGATTTGTCATACACATTCTGTTGACTTCAGGAAAATTAATTCATGGTATAGGAGTATAACTCTGTGGTCTAGTTCTTCCTGGCGTATACTAGGCTCTGGATTCTTTCCCTGCATGTGACGAGGGAGAAAATTAAAACAAAAGGAAGGAGATTTGGGAAAGACCAGAGAAACAGTAAATATACTCTATAATTGGAGATTATAAAAGTAATGTTGGCATTGAAAATGAGAGAATTACTAGAGAAGACAGTAACATCTAAGACATGTTTGGAAAACAACAGTGAGAAGGAAATAGTTGTCTTAAAAACTTGGTGTGGCTGGGGTGTGCTGGAGAGAAGGTTCAGGAGTTGAGAGCACTGGCTGCTCTTCCAGAGGTCTCAGGTTCAATTCCCATCACCCACATGGGGTTTAACTCCAATTCCAGGGGATCTGACTCTTCTGGCGTCTGCAGGCTCCAGGAATGCATACGGTGCACAGCCACTTACGTAGACAAAACTCATACATAAACATAATAATTAAATAAAAACCCCAAACCTCAGTTTGGTTTGTCAGATGGTCCTCTAAGCCTAGAGGCAGGGCAGTTAGAAGGGAAGACATACATCAAAGGTAAGCTCAGGCTGGGGAGAGAGCGCAGAGGTTGAGACAGTTTTTTCAGAGGACTTGCCTTCAGGCCCACTCACTTGATCAAGCAGCTCATACCCTCCTGTGACTCTGGCTCCAGGGTATGATATGATGCCCTCTGCCAGCCTCTGCGGGCAGTCCGCTCATGCCTGTACATGTGTGTGTTCATGCACATGTGCACACACACATACAAATTTAAAATATGTCTTTGCAATTAGAGGCCTGTTGATTAGAGGGTTTTTTTTGTTTGTTTGTTTTGTTTTTTTTAAGTGAGTTTAAAGAAGTCCAGAGGTATAAAGAAAGCCACACTCGGAAATGTATGGGATAGATGCAAAGCAAATAAATATTCATAGTTGCTGATTCCTTCAGCCGAAATTGGCTGTTACCCCAATGTGAGTGACAGTAATTATTCTAATAAATTCAAAGGGAATGTTGAGCAAGCTGGATAATTCATATTAAATTTGTGAATAAAAAATAGATTTTAAGAAAACTGCTATTTTAAAATCACTGTTATTATCGGGTTTTGGAATTGCATCTCGGGCTTATACATGCAAGTCAATCAATCTGCCCCTGAGATCTGCCTCCATCCTGTGTGATCTTATTTTTGAGACCATCTGATTGTAGGAATGATGCAAATAATTCCCGGAGAACAGTTATTTAACAGAAGGTGGTGGCAGTGTTTAATTATTTACTCCTTACTAAGCTGTGAGGTGAACTGATGAAAAGGACCAAGTTATTCCTGGTTTTTAATGATCACATCTTTCCTTGGGGGCCTCAGTAAATTTCTAGTATATTCAGCGGGAAGTACTACATATTTAAAATTATTCACTCCTTGTGGATAAATTATCAGATTGGAGTTCAATGGTGAATTCCAAATAGAATAAGCAGACTTAAAAAATATGTTAACTAAGGAATTATTTTCTTTTAAAAGTAAGCTTGAAAAACTTGTATGTTGGAATAATTTTTGCATATTTATGGAAATTAGAAGAATAGTATACAGAGTTTACCTTTCCTCTAGGTTTGTCAGATCCTGTTAGTATCTCTGAACCACCTGACAGTAAGTTACAGACATGGTGCTGTCCTTTAATAGCTCCATATGTATTTCCTTAAAATGTTGGGTATTTCCACTGTAACTGCCGTACAAAGTCAGCATTGATGCAGTATTACCAAAAGACCTTGTTCAAATTACTCTTATTATCATAATAATGTCATTTAGAGGTTCTGAAGCTAACCCAGGATCATGCATAGAATTTAACTGGCCCTGTTCTGTATCTTTGTCTCCCTGAATCCAAAAAGTTCTTCATTTTTTTATTGTCTTCTGTGCCATTGATACTTGTTTTTAAGAAGATAGAGACAGTTTCTCTGAGGTTTTTCCTTCTAGCTGGGTTGTCTGCTATTTTCCTCATGATTTATGCATTTGTGGCAAGAATATTATTATTTCTGGTACATTGAATCAGAAGGCCATTTGCCCATTTTTATTATTTTTGGTGATGTTAACTTTTGTCACTTGGTTCAGTTAATACATGTTTGGCTTTTCTACTATAATGCTAAGTGATAATTATTAATAAGCAATAAATAGGTATTATTTCAGGAGGTCCTTTGTGACTATGTAAATATGTAATCCTTCATTAAGTTACCATCCCTTCCCCTCCCCTTTTAAAAAGGGTCTAACTAAATTGCCCTGGCTGTTCTCAAACTCAAGAGATCTGCCTGGCTCTACCTACCAAGTGTTGGGATTAAAGGTGTGTGTCCTTGTGCCTGGCCAGTGATTGCTGTTCCTAACACATACATAAAAACAGAGCCAAACCTGGTGGTGCAGGCCTGTGACCTAACTACTAGGGAGGCTGAAACAGGAGGATCATAAGTTCAAGTCTTATCTGGACCACAGGGTGAACTAACCACGAGTCTGATCAATGTAAGTGAGTCTCCACCTCAAATTTAAAAGTATAAAGAGGCTGGGAGGGGTGGTGCATGCCTTTAATCCCAGCACATGGGAAGAAGAGGCAGGTGGATCTCTGTGAGTTCGAAGCCAGCCTTGTCTACAAAGCGAGTTCTAGGACAGCCAGGGCTACACAGAAAAACCCTGTGTTGGGGGGTGAAAAAGTATAAAGAGGATCAGGAATAGAGCTCAGTGGTAGATTGTTTCTCTAGCGTATTTGGTGCACTTGGCTCAGTCCCCAGTACCTTACAACATCAATAACAAAACCCAGCTGAAGACTGGCTCTCTAGCCCCTGAGTTATGCTTGCTCTACACTGCTGTTAGAATAGCATAGTGTATAATTTCATTTTGCTTATGTTCTTCAACATCTCAAGAACAATTTTTCAATATTTACTCTTAGTAAAGTTGATTGAAAATCTACATTATTTTAAGTTGCTGCATATAGGGTCTGACTTAGCTTTAAAGATGAAAAAGTGTTTGTATCTAAGAGTAAAACTGGTTTATAATGGGTCAATTGGGAAATCTCTTTTTAAGGCACTATACATAAAGCAGAAGATAGTTATTTGAAGATAGATGTACCCTAGTTAAAATGCTACTGCACATACTGGGAACCATCAAACAGTAGTGTAGAGAAGCAACACTGACACATTAAACGTATAAAGTGCTTACTTGAAATGAAACGTGGAAATAGAGACCTCTGCTCGGATCAGTGCTTGCTTTAAATGTAAACAGTATAAGTATACTAATGTGTGTATTTCTGGGAAACAAAAACCATAGGCTACATAATTGGAAAACTTTGTTTCAAGATATATTACTTAAACTATGTAATGTTCCTTGATTCACTATAGGAGAGGAACTGGAAGGTAAGACATACGCTTCTATAACAAGGAAGAATTTACCTATTCGTCTATTTTTCCACAGATGGACGGAAACCATTTCCAATTAACCACGGGAAAACTAGTGATGAGACATTGTTAGAGGTAACAGTAAAACTAACTGTCCCCTTTTAACCTTTACTAACCACCTTGTCATCTTTAAACTCTTTGAAAGATGTCTGTGCATTTTCTCTCCATGGATGCTTCTTGGTCCTTAGTCTTTTTCAAAAATCTCCAAACAAAAATTTGAATTAGTCTTAAAACTATTCAAGTAAGAGGCGTCCAGAGCTGTCTGTAACAAGCTTAAGTTTGAAAAAATCAAAAGAGTTGCTCCTTACAGATCATGTTCCATGGAATCCATGATACCATCAGTTGTGACTTGATCCTAATATAGGAGATCTTTTAGTGGGAATAAGTTGTGTAGCTTAGCATCAAGGAAATACGTAGTTTTCCGGTTAAAAGTTGTTTTTAAATTTTGTTTGGTTTTGAGACAGGGTCTTGCTTTGGCCATGGAACTGGTTGTATGGACCAGACTGGCCTCGAACTCACAGAGTTCTGCCTCCTCAGCATTAAAATTAAAGGTGGTGTTACAGCACCTCATAGGTTAGAAGGTTTTGAAAATCAGCTTAAGGAAGATACTCATCAGCTGGGTTTCATAGTAGCCACTGCATAATTGCAGCCACTTTGAAAACTGAGAAAAGAGGACTAGGAATTGACCTGCCTGGCTACAGAGTGAGTTGAAGATCAGCCTGGGCAACTTGCTGAGACTCTGAAAAGTGGGGAGAGAACAAGGCTGGAGTAGGGTGTGGACTTTGATCCTTAGTCCTGGAAGCAGGCAGGAAAGGTGGTGGCAGCAGCTATGGTATCTTATACTAAGCAAATTAGTTTGCCACCTGTTTATTCTTTGACATTTTCAGTTTTCGTTTCATATAGGAAAGAGAAATCTTCAGTATGAAATTAGTGTGAATTAGAAAAATACGGAATTTATAAGCTGAAAACTTCTACTTTTTCTTCCATAGGATGCCATAGAAGTTTGCAAGAAGTTCATGGAACGTGACCCTGATGAGTTAAGGTTTAATGCAATTGCTCTTTCAGCAGCATAGCCTGTCAGCAGAATCACCAAATACTGTATTATTTGCAACAAAAGTTAAATTTCTGATGCCATAACTAATTCAAAATTTTTGATATTTTCATTAACTTGACTGATTAAACTTTATGTGAATAAACTTTGACCTTACCTGTATTTTGTGTTGTTTTTGCTGCCACTTAAAAGGTCAATTCTTGGTTTCCTTTTCCCTTGTAATAGATTTATCTTGTATGAGTATTGGCAAGTATCTTCGTACTCCATTGATATTTCAAAAAGATCATGTGTTAGGACCACAGGCACACTTTCCATCCCCATATACGAATATACCTTACGTTTTATAAGTTTGTTCTGTTTACTCAGAACTGTTTACTCAGTTGTTGAACATCTACTTACAACAAGATGGCAACTGTTCTAGGCACAGGAGTTAGCAGATGTGAACACTGCTGACTAGTACTGCAGTCATAGAATTCATGTAGGTAGCCAACATGTAAAGAACACACAAGGCAGCGATGGAGGCTGGAGAGTTAAAGAAGGGTTTGTGCTGGAGAGATCTTCTTGACAAGGGAGACTTCTGCTAAAAGTTGACCAAAGCTGAGCCCCGTCTGACAGAAAACTTTAAAGTGTGGGTGGGCAGAAGCAGAGGGGAATAATCATTGCAACATCTCAAAGTTATGAGAGGACCTGATAGACGATCACACGACATACACATTGCAAGTAGCAAGGAGTAGCAAGAAGTGTGGTCAGGACCTGGGGGAAGGACTTGGCGCTGCAGGAAAGGGCATTCGGAGTTATTGCCAGTGTGATGTTAAGTCATGGGGGCTTTGACTGGGACAATGAGCTGACTAATAATTTTGAAAGATCATCCTGACAACTGTAGATGAATATTTGGAACAGAGAGGCTTCAGAATAGAGAGGGACTTATAAGAAGCCCACAGGTGAGGTGTGTGAGTGTGTTTGGGGTGTGCCTTGGAAGAAATGGCTTCGGGAAGCTTTCTAAGACAAATATAAGGCTCTGAATGGTGGAAGAGCATTTATAGAGTTGGATTAAGGCCAGGGTTACTGAAATGGTGATGTTTTAGAGCTTTGTGGGGGCAGGGGGGGAGGGTTACTTGAGTGTGTACATTTATCAAATCTCGCTGAATTCCACACATAAAATCTGTATTTCACAGTACGTACATTTCATCTCAGATACAAGACAACAAAAGGCTGATTTGGGTTGGACTGAGTGTACTAGGAGAAAAACATGCTTGTCCTAAATGAAATTCTGGACCAGTGATCAAGTGCAGTTTATAGAGGATTTGCTGAAGTAGTGTGGATTCCGGAGGCAGTTATAAGTGCCTTTTAGCAAGTGTAGTGTGGTGGTGGCTTGCAGAACCAATTGGCTCTTTGTTACTTAACGTCTAGTTGCATCAGTACCTGGGAACTTAGAAATGGTGAGTTTCAGACTCTGCCCTACAACCTGAATTTTAAACTAGGTCCCCAAACGACTAGGAAATACTAAGGTCTAAGCAGGAAGGCCACTTTGGAGGGTATTTTAAGTCTCCCGGTTTTCCATCATTGTAAAGAGGGCCTAGATATGGTGGGGACGATGGAGACAAAATGATCTGAGACATTCTATCCTGTGACTGCATGGGTGCATGGTGCCTTTGCCATGCCAGAAGCAAGCAAGTGCTCTCTTTTCCACATGCCCGTCATGCAGTCCAATCCGGTCTCACTGCATTTTCCTACTGTACATAATTTCTTAGTTCTAGAGTAATGGCACAGTATCCGGAATTACTCTTCCAAGTTTCTATGAAGAACACTAGGGAAAAAACTAACTGTTGACACATTACTTTTCTTTTTTTCTTAATGTGTAAGGGCCAAAACAGAAGGTATTTGCTTACTATGTTCATTTGTGTAAAACTGGGACTTTCAGTGTTCAGGGAAAACCCATCTGCTTGAGGATCTAGTTACTTCTTTGAACATTTCTGCTTGATTATGTGACATTTGGCTTAAGTGACTCCATTTTGGCTTGGTCTGTTGGAGTTGCAATGTTCACAAATCTCTCATGAGCCAACTTGAAAATTTTCCCTTGCTTCTTTTTTTTTTTTTTTAAGTACTTGCCACATCTGCTCTGTGCCTGCAGTACTGTGCTTAGTCACTTTCTTGAGACTTGGCACCTGTAGGACAGACGAATAGTTTACTATGGAAATCTGTGGAAACCAAGAGCAAGTTGTGGCCCATTTCTATATAATGTGAACCACCATGATAAATCTGAGCAAATGGTACTGACATAGGGACTAAATGTTCTTCTTGAAGGGCTTTGGGAGTTGACTAAGCATCTTTTATCAGGGGCAATTGTTTACTTGGAATTCCTAACACTGCGAGAGAAAATTATTTGAAACACAGAAGCATTGTAGTGAACACCGTGGTTAATCTGTTACACTTTCCTTGTGTGTAACTAAAACAAGTTTCACATCTTCTGTAGTAAATCAAACTTTAATGATATCTTTAAAAAAATCTGTAATTATAATAATAATTATGCACAGTATTTATTCGCTAAGTCTTATCATTGGCCAGGTGTAACATACTTATTTACTGACAGTAAATTTTAAAGATACTTCTGTCTGCTGATGTTTGTTGGTTTCCATAGCTTTCAAAATAAACATCTGCAAGCTGACCTTCTACCAGTCTTTGTAAAAAATTTGTAGAAATATAGATTAATCATACATAGATGTGTGTGCATATATGTACACTCATGTGTTGACATACACATGTATGTACACGTGTATGTACAACCAGTCCTCTATTTGTGAGTTTTCAAAAGTATCCTCAAATTCAACCAACTCTAGACCTTTGTCATTGTCCTTAGCGATATATATAGCATTTACATTGCATTGGTGTGCCTAGGTGTCTGGAGATGACTTGAAGTGTACAGGAGAGTGAATATGATATGAACATACTGTGTCACTTTTAGATGTGAGTGCCCCAGAGTTTGGTGGGCCTGGGATGGGGGCCAGAACCAGTCCACGGATAAGGATGCTTGTATGTCCTCAGCTTCACACATGATCACACCTGGAAAAAGCCAATAACTTAGGTCTAAATTCTCTGTATTAATTAAATTCTTGACCGATGCTAAGGAAAAGCGTTGAAAGTGTGTGGTCATTTTAAGATATTTTGAGAGCTAATTTAGAGGGTTTTTAAAAATATATATATACATGTAAAGTTTGATGTTTTCATATTCTCTGGTAAGATTCTTTTAATCTTTTAAGAGTCTCTGGTAAGGTTGTATTTCTTGTATTTTCCTAAAGTTATTACCAGAACTCAAGTATGGAATATGCTATGTTCCAATAGCAGAAAGTGGATCATCATTCTCTTCCTTTGTTCTAATATAAAAAATTTGACTTTCTTAAATTACATAAATATTGTGATATCAACAATTGAACACTGTTACAGCATTGAGGGGGGCAGTGCCAATAGGTCATATCTATTCTGACATCATTTCTTATATATTCTTGCTTTTGCTTTTGAATAAAAGTTACTCTACATCTGTGTCTTTTGGTAATTCTGAACCTGTTATTTATGGCTGTGTGGTAGGTGGAGGTCGGCAGTGTGACATTTCCTCAGTCCACAATTACATACTCTAATGGAGCCCACCAAGACAGACAGTGGAGGCAGACTGTTGTCCGTAGTTACTTGTCTAATGGACAGCGTGGTTGGGAACTTCTTGCTGCATACAGCTCATACTGGAAACTTATAAAACGAATTAAAATTACCTAGAAAAGTATAACAAAGATTTTCACATACATAAAAGGAGGTTTGAATGTGAAATGCCTTCATGATCATAGGTGTTCGGATACTTGATCCCCAGTTGATAGCATTGATTTGGAAGGTTGTAGAATCTTAAGGACTTGGAGGCTTGCTGGGGTGAGTCAATGGGGTTGGGCCTTGAGGTTTGATAACCCGAAACTCACATCCTGTCTGATCTTGGTGGCTTCCTGCCTAGGGATATGATGTGACCAGCTGCCTTACATGCCAATTGTCACACTTTCCCAGCCTTAATTGGGAAACCTCTCAGCTGTTAGTCCTTAGTTGTGTAAGTGGCTTCTATTCAGGTGACAGTAATGAGAAAAGTCCTTCAGTAGGTATGAATATAAATTAAGCTGTTTAGAATAGAAACCCGAGCGATCAACAAAAAGTCCCAAGCAATACACATTCACCTAAGAGGTGAACATAAATGTCTTCAAAATATTTGCATCTTGAATATGAAGGATTTAAAGCACATATGATGTTGTAAGTTTGACTTTTGTTGTTTTAATGTAGTAAGATCTGTTTCGTGAAAAGTTGGATTGCTTGCTGAGAACTTACATGAGTGGTGACATTAGATAGCATGTGAATTTTGCTTTTGAGCAAAGCTGTAGAAAGTAGTTTTCCAGAAAGGATCCTTTTCACTGTTCTTGAATACTGAGTACTTTAGGCAGAAAGTCTCTACCTCACCTGCCAGTACTGTAGTCTTGTACACGTCGGTCATAGTGTGTACCGTTAATGTGAATGCTCTGCTGTCCAGTATTTAGTTATTCATTTAGTTCTTTTACTGTCAAGACCAAGACTAAACATGGTATTTCATGGTCTGGGTATAGTTTAAAAGAAGCCCTTTGAGAAATTGGTTTATCAACAAAAAAGCAAACCACCTTCAATTTGCCTTCATTGAGTATGGTAAGAATGTTTGCTGTCAGATTTTCCCAGTATGGCTTGATTGTCAGGGATAATATGAAGGTTTCAAGATAACAGTTGATTTTATTTCAGGAACTTTTGAAGACACAGCTTGTGAGCAAAACAAATGTGAAATGCTTAAAGTCAGCTGTTCAGCTCACTTAGTGTGGACTGTTCCCTAACATTTTTGGAAGTGGAGCATGTGTTCCGGTTTTCTGTTTTGCAGAACTAATGACCACTTCTGGTTGTCTTAGCCCGGAATGCCTAGGAAAGTGGCTAGAGCTAAAACAACACGAGACACAGTACATAGGACAACTTACAACATCTGTTAGCTTTTGTTTGCTTCCTTCTTTTTCTCCCTATCCCCCCTCCCTCTCTCCCTCTCCCCTTCCCACTCAGTTTCCATCCCCTTCTCCTTCTTTTCCTTTCCTTCCCTCTGTCCCTTCTTGCTCCCCTGTCTCCCTCTCCCTCTTTCCCTTTTCCTACTCTGCCTACCTCTCTCCTTCCCTCCCCCCCCCCTCTATCCCTTTTCCCTCTATCTTTCCCTATATCACGTTTTTCCTCTTTCCTCTTCCTCTCTCTCCCCCCCATCTCCCTCTCCTCTCCCCTTCCCTCTTCTGCTCTCCCTCCCTCCCTTCCTCTCCTTCTGCCCTTGCTAGTTTCCTGTCAACTTGACACAAGCTAAAGTCATAAGAAAGGAGGGAGCCTCAATTGAAAAATATGCCTTCTAAAGACTCTATATGAAATCTTGTGGGATATTTTCTTAATTAACGATTGACCTAGGAGGGACCAGTCCATTGTGGGAGGGGCCAGCCCTGGGCTGGTGGTCCCGAATTCTACTAAAAAAAAAAAAAAAAAAGGCAGGCTGAGCAAGCCATGGGAGTAAGCCAGTAAGCAGCACCCTTCCATGGCCTCTGCACCAGCTTCCAGGTTCCTGCCCTGTTTGAATTCCTGTCCTGACTTTCTTCGATGATCAACAGTGATATGGAAATGTATGCCAAATAAACCATGTTCTCAAGTTGCCCTTGACTAGGACCCTCTCCCCCTCCCTCAAGCATGCGGAGCGCTCTCTCTCTCTCTCTCTCTCTCGTCTTCTCTCTTCTCTTCTCTTCTCTTCTCTTCTCTTCTCTTCTCTTCTCTTCTCTTCTCTTTTCTCTCTCTCAATCTCTCTATCTCTGTGTGTGTCTCTCTCCCCTTCTCCCTCTCTCTCATCTTCTCTCCTTCTTTCCCTCTCCTCTACATATTTCACTGTTACCCAGACTGACCAAAAACTTGTATAGCTTAACTGATCCTTGAACCCTGGCCTTGTGTGTCGCTGGGACTCATTTGTGACTGAAAGTTTCTGTTGGATCTCCACAGTTCTCCATTAGCACTGATCCTATTTACCAGCTGCCCAGTAACCAGGGAGTCACCAGCCCTGGCACATAATTGAAGACTCCAAAGTAGAAGTGAACAACTTGGGCATCTGTCTGATTCTGCTGGCCTTTTGTCGAAGGATACCTGTGTTAACCTCACTGAGCCAGCAGGAACACAGGAGACAGTGAAGCTCTGGCTCCCCCTCCTCTCCCTCTGGGTGCCAAATGATGGGAGATGACCACCTCTTCCCCTGTTCCCTGTCCCCTACTCTCTCGCCCCTATCCAATAAAGGTTAGGTTGAAAGCCCTAGGATTATTCTGCAGAACTGAGCCGTTCATAGAGGAAAGCAAGCCTCTGTAGCTTAACTGATCATTTCCCAAGACTCTGCTGCCCCTTACAGACTTGCCGCACCTTCAGGGGAGTCTCTGAGTAGCACCCCTGCTTCGGTGGCAGGAGAGGGAAGGAGGCTTGGTACTCATCTCTGCTCCTGTGCTCTCTCCTGTCTTTCCTCCCTGCATCCCACTGGTGAGTCAGTGTCCAATGTGGGATCTTCAAAGCAGTCGGGGGATTGATAGGACAAAGTGAGCTGCTCGTCCTGTGCCCCCTGGAGGTGTCTGTCCTCAGGACTAGGGTATAGCTCCTGTGCCTCCTTGTACCTCTGGCTGCATTCTTGGGACATGCGACATCATACTCCCTTTTCTTTGAGAGGAAGGCTTCGTCTGCCTTGGGTGTAATAGCTCATCTCCCCATTCCTTTACCCAATTCATTGGCACGGGTATTTCTTAAGCCTTCTTGCTGGCAGAGTTCATAGGCAGTACAGGGAATGGCACCGACTGAGTGTGTCTAGTATCTCTTCTCGTCTCTCTCTGGCTTATAAAGATTCTAGGATCCAGTCATGGGGACGCCACACTAAGGATTTCAATCCTAGTCACCTCATAAAGGCTGTACATCTGGACAGTATATTCAGATCGTTCTTTACATCTGACAGCGGAGTTAAATTTCAACCCATGAAGCCTGGGGCAGGGCAGCGGGGGGTGGCAGCACCGAAACTGTATTCAATCCATAGTGTCCCCTAAGTGGCTGCATTCTGGGAACTGCTTCATTCTAAAACTGGTGACCTTCGTAAACAGAATTCTAATGTTCTCAGTGTTAGACTGATGACATGCTGAACTTATGGTGCAAAATGTGATTCTATGAAAAGAATCTTTTAGCATCTTCAACAATGATCTAAAATCACCCCATCATAAACAGAACTCAACTTTTTTTTTTTTTTGCATTTATTTATGGGGTGAGGAGGCATATGTATACCAAAGGTTAGAACACGACCCGTGGGAATTTCTTGTCTCCTTCCACCATGTGGGATCCAGGGACTTGGTAGAAAGGACTTTTACCCACTGAGCCAGCTCATCCGCCCAGAGCTGAGCTGGGGTGAGAGATGTCATCTCCTTCTTGGCACTCAGTATTCTTAGGTACAATTCAATACTTTAGGCAAAAGTACTTTCATGCAGGTTATGTAAGAGAAATATAAATGAAGTGCATAGGGGCTGGCACCCTTAAATGGCTTTTATTATTATTCCCCTCTCACATACTACAATAGGCTACATTGAAAGTAGCTCCAAAGTTTATCTCCTGAATCATCAGATTTACCTTTTAAAAGAGAATTTAATAAGGAGATGGAAGGAATAGAACACCTTTCATTCCCAGCACAAAGGAGCCCTGCACACTTCTTCTGTTTCTTAGAAATGTTATAACTTAAAAAAATAAAAATCCAAAACAGCTGAAGTTAGCAGACATGCAATTTAGCAAGGATAGTTGGAATTTTGATCTTTCCTGTAATAATACTATACCTAAGCACACTGCTCATTAGGGAAGCATTTTTTATCTGAATCTCTTACTTCTGTAGGCCAGGAATGTTATTTTTCTTTTTGGTAGTTACCTTTGTAATCATCCTGAGCCATTATTTTAACATTTCAAGTTATTATTACTATTTATGATTCTTTCGTGGATATTTAAAGTTGGGTGGATTTCCATATGGTGTTAGAATGGCAAGACAAGGTCAAGTTAGTTAATCCACAGGTGTGGGGTAAACCTACCTTAACTTTGATTATGAGTGCTTTGAAGACAAGTATGGTATGCCATAATCCTGCTTTTTACAGTTGGACTTCTTATTCTGAGAATAATATTCTGAGCCCTGGAAATTTGAAAGCCACTGACCAAGGTCTGTGTCTCTGTAGAACACCTATATCTCCATAACAAAGAATTAAGAATAGTTCTTTGCACATATTGTTGTTTTGAAAGAATGAAGAGAGTATAACTCCATTTGGCTTTTCTTTAAGAGCTCACATAGATAGAAAAGAAGTTAATAGGAAAGCAAGAACTAGATTCTACAACCAAAATAAAATCAAGCTAACTTTGCAGAGATCTTCAATCTGAATCTTGGTAGCTAGTAACCACAAGACTGCAAAGTTTGACTCTTATCATTCTGTAATACTTTTTGTCCTTGGCAGAAAAGCATGCACAAATGTCACCCAAGCCACTCAAAGCCATGGAAGCCTAGGTTTGTGTACCATTTATCATGAGGATCTTACTGAATTTTCCTTTGAAAACTTTTTTCTCAGTCCTTCTTGAAATCTTATAATTGCCTGTAAGTACTACGTTCAAATTAAAATGCTCTTAATTCTGATCATGCTTTTAAGAACCCTGAGAGGTATAAGCCTGGAGTTCCTTTCAAGGGATTAAAACAGAAGTGATGCTTAGGGCAGGGATGACACTAGTTTACAACTTCTGTCCTAACCTGGTGTGAGGTCTACTCAACAGATGGCAGTAAATAGACAGAATACTGATATCTGACTTTGAGCTATTTATCTATGTGTAAGAAGGGCCTTTCCTTCCATCCTGACAGCTGAATGTGCTTTTAAAATTTAGCACCCCACAAACTTCTTTCTGGGTACTACTAGTGCTTTATGGTTAAACTATATTTCTTTAGCAAATAATTTTGGTGGCATGAGTTCTTATATAAACTATCTTTATGAAAGCTAGGCGTAGAAGCACAAGCTTTTAGGCCCAGCTACTTAAAAGGTTGATGTAGAAGGATCTGCATGATGAGTTCCCAGTTAGTCTAGACTGCACAGACCTGATTTCAAAAGAAAAATAAAAAGGTCCAACTTGAAACAACAACCACAAACAACAAAACAAAACTGCAATGTGAGGAACTGAGAGAATGGCTTCCTGTGGAACCGTGAGGACCTGAGTTTGATCCCCAGAACCCACATAAAAATCTGGGCATGGTAGTACATGCCTGGAACCCCAGGGCTGGGGAGGTGAACACAGAGGCTCTTTGGGTATTGATGGTCAGTCAGGGTCTTAGTCAATGTTCTATTGCTGTGAAGAGACACCATGACCAGGCAATTCTTATAAAGGAAAACATTAAGTTGGGACTTGATTACAGATTTAGTGGTTTAGTTTGTTGTCGCATGGTGAGAAGCATGGTTGCATTCAGGCAGACATGGTACTGGAGAGTACTTGAAAGTTCTATATCCAGTTCTGCAGGCAGCAGGAAGAGAAAGAGTCAGCGGGCCTGGCTTGAGCTTCTGAAACCACAAAGTCCACCCCTCAGTGACATACTTCCTCTAACAAGGCCACACCTCCTAATAGTGCCATTCCCTGGTGATCAAACAATTAAATCTAGGAACCTATGGGGAACATTCTTATTCAAACCAGCACAGTTAGTCTAGCTAAATCATCACTGAGACTCTGTCTCAACAGTAATGACAGGGGAGGGTGCCTGATGTTGACCTTTGGCCCTCCACACACACACATGTACACAGGTATACAGACCTACCCCAACACTAATATACATACAAAACACCAAAGAAAACACAAACAAAACTTGTAATATGAAATTAGTCTTTCATGATAATGCTTACAACGAATTAATTTTTCTTCCTTCCCTCCTTTCTTCCTCTTTCTTTCCTCCCTTCTTTCCTTCCTTCTTCCCTTCCTTCCTTCCTTCCTTCCTTTCTTCCTTCCTTCCTTCCTTCCTTCCTTCCTTCCTTCCTTCCTTCCTTCCTTCCTTCCTTCCTTCCTTCCTTCCTTCCCTCCCTTTAGATATCTCAGATGTAGTTTAGGTTTGACTCAAACTCAGTCCTTCTTCTTTGATCTCCCATGTGCTGTGCCGGGATTATAGACAATACTACCACTTGGCCTTTTCTTCCTGACCACCCCAGTTTTCCTGCAGCCTTTCAAAGCGTTCTCAAGAGCATACATCTCCAGCTATCTCTGGTTCTATTGTTTGCTTCTGACAGTTTCTCAGTTTTGGCTTCAGTCTCCCCATCTGTGACAGGAAATGACCCTTTTCCGTGAAACTTTGTCTCGTGTTGGGTATTAGTCATTCCTCAAGGTACCACTATGGAAAGGCTAATGTATACCCTTTACTGAAAGTTTTTACACCTAAAAAGGCAATTAGAATGAGAATATATCAATGCCTGCCTCTACTTCTGTCCTACATTTTGAACATAACTCTTGCCAAACTATAAGGCACAAAAGCTAGACTGCAGTTATGTGGCCTCCAAGTCCTGGGTTCCACCCCAGGATTCACCTTGTTGGATTTTACCTTGTTTTTTTCACATGACCTATTTCACATATGTTTCAAAGAACCTGTTTCTTCCTTAGTTGGAAAATGCTCTACTTACTACCTGTAGGAGTTGGTTCACTCTGGGACTCATTAGATGCACTGAGAGGGATCCACATAGGGTACATATTTCAGAGCTTGAGCTACGCTCGAAGTGGTGGAGATGGTGGCGAATAGCCACAGCTTCATAACAAACGCTATCTATGCTGAAGTTTCTGGGCCGGTAGGAAGTAAATATGACCTTTCCTATCCTTCCTTACTTTTTCGTATTTTCTTCCTGAGTGTCTTTTAAAATAAAACACACACCAAGCTCTCCCATGATGAAATGATTATTGCAAAGGATTGCACTGTGTCACTCCATATTAAAGAGTGGAAATATTTCTCTAAACCCAACATATCTAGCAAAGCATTTTTTCTGTCTGTGATAAATATACCATAGCTTCAGGCTTTCCCGCTACACTCTTCTGATTATATAGAACATGCCCAGATTATAATATTGCAAATATTTAGCAGAAGATCATGGATATGTGGTGTGTGTGTGTGTGTGAGAGAGAGAGAGAGAGACAGAGACAGAGACAGAGACAGAGAAAGACAGATAGAGACAGAGAGAGAGAGACAGAGAGAGACTTTGATCCACATTTGGAAGTCTTAGAGATTCTTACCCAATTTAGTTCCATAATTTTGTTTTTACAGTGGCATGGACTAGTCTGATATGACTAGTGTTTTTTTGTCAATAGGAACCAACAAAGTCTGTAGTAGAGTCATGAATAGACCATTCCTAGTCCAAGACCTCACGAAGCGAAGCGCTGAGCAGAGACCACGTGATTTGGGTCCTGTTCCCTTTGAGCATTCCTTTTTTTTTCTATACAGGGATTCAGGTTTTTTGTTTGTGTGTGTGTGTGTGCCTGTGTGTGTGTGTGCGTGCGTGCGCACACGTCTAGCCCTGGCTGTCCTGGAACTCACTCTATAGACTAGGCTAGCCTCCAACTCAGAGATCAGCCTGTATCTGCCTCCCAAGTGCTGCGATTAATAAAGACATGCACCACCAACCGTCCAGCCCCTTTGAGGCATTAAAACTGATCTTTAAATCCCCTACTGATCCTTAAATCCCCCTACTTCCCAGAGAATCTTCTGACTGAGCTGGCTATATGGCAAACACATTCTAACTTTTGGGGAGGGCCAGTTTCTGTAGAGACAAATTTCCTGGTCCCCTTGGAATGCTGAACCAATAGCCAGGAAGTCCAGCTCACAGTGTGAGCAAAGGTTCTTCTCACTGTGTACAGAGGATGGCTTGCGTGATAACATTGTGATCAAACACTAAACATAAGGTACGACCAGAGCCCCTTGTTTTGAGGACTAGTCAGTTCTGTAATTTAATCTTTTAATTATATCTTTTTCATTTTTTTGTTAGTTTTGATCTTTTGAGCCAGGGTTTCAATAGAACCCAGGTTGACCACAAGCCTATAATCCTCCGGCCTCAGCCTCCTGAGCACCTGAGATTACAGGTGTGCATCCAAATTCTTGGCAGCTATCACAGGCATAGAATATAACTTTTCCCTGTCTTTCCCCATCTTTTTAGGAGAACAAACTGAGGCAATAGGAAGGTTATTTCTCCTGTTGAATGTGGTTAGTGGGAGACTAATGTAGATAATATAAATTCTCTTCCCAAACAGAAAGACACAAAGAAAAACATAAATATGTTGCAGGGAAAAATGAGACTTGGTTGTTTTCAACTTTGATTATCCTTACTAAAAATATCTTTCTAGGAAAAATGTAGACTTTACTTTGTTCATTTCACTGAGCTTCAGGAAGAGTTTTGTAAACACATTCTCATTCCTTCAGTCCCAGGAGCTCCAATAGTTTATTTTAAAGCTAATTCCAGGGTAAGTCCTTTTGATCTCACTTAGAGAATTATATTATAACTGTCTAATTCTGGTTGTAATGAGAGACCCTGAGAGAAATTTAATGCCTTAAATTTGTGTTAATAATTTGAGTTTGGTGGTGGAAAACTTCTTTACGTTAAAAAAGAAAAAGGAAAAAAAGGAAAGAAAAAAAAGGGGAGACTCAGAAACATCTTAAGATCTTTACTGTTGGCAGAAAATAACCAACTGCTCTTTAAATTACTGGTTTGGCCTTATGTTTTTGAAAGTTGCTCTCTCGGTTGATCTCTTAATGACACGTCTGCACGTCCAGGGGGGAGGCCGATAAGAAACAAGAGCTTCTCATCTTGTCTCTCCCTCCTTGTCTGGTTAACCATTCAACAGAAGCAGAAGATAAATTTAGGAACCCTGCCCTAGCCCTCTGGGCAAAGCATTCCTCCTCCTCAGGCTGTCCGGAAAACTCCAGCCTGTCTGTTAGTGAGTGATGCACCTGGGAAGTTCTTCATGTGTTTTCTGGCACATGCTTGTTTCTTAACCATTATCTATAACTCCCATCTCCAGTTTTCGTGTTCAAATACAGAACCGAGTTATGTAAGTACCGCCAACGTCACAATCCTCTCATCACTAACCCTGAAGGATGCGTTTTTATGGGTTGACATGGAATAATTAGAGATGGGATAATTATAATTATTGTTATGTATATTATAGTCTTTATCTATGTTCTAGAAATGATTCTTCTTGTTAATTATGCTGCTGGAAAGCACGAGAAATATGTAGGCAATCCAGATGTTAGTTACCTGTGAATCCACAAAGGTAGACATTCTCATGAGCAGTGACCAAGTTCAGTGAAAATTTGAATGATTTTACTAGAATAATTCTCACTGTATCTGTTTTTTTTTTTTTTCAACCCTGTCCTGTACCAGTTCCCTCTTCCATTTGCCTTGTATACCACTCAGTTTCCTTCACAGAGTTTTTCTCTCCAGTTCACCCAAAGTTCTTTCAACCACACTCAGTTCACTGGCTGCAGAAAACTGGATCTAAGACACATTTCTGATGTAACAAAGCATTTCATAAGAAAGCTAGAATAATAGTCTCTTCTTGTGGGCAAATTTCCCTGAGGGTCATTCAGAACTGAATGGCTGAAGACTTTTGATTGGTGGTACACCTACAGGGACAGTACTGGCACCTAGGAGGAACAGGAAAGGAAGGCTATTAAATAACCTACCCTACACAAGACTGACCCTCCTAACAAAGGATTATTCAGTCCAAATTGTTATTAGTACTTCTATTGAGAACTTCTGTAGTAAAGTAATTCTTGTATGGGCTGCAATAATAATTGCTATTTTTCTTCCTCTCCTTTTCTTATTTTGTCTTTTTGTTTTTGTTTTGAGACAGGGTCTGTGGAAGCCCAGGCTCGTCTTGAATTTACTACATATCCAAGGATTATCTTAAACTCCCGATCTTCCTGCTGCCATCTCCTAAATACTAGGATTGCAGGCATGCACAGTGATTTTTTTATTCTTACGCTATCAACACGTTGTTCTATATGTTGAGTTATACATCAGGAACAAACCCAGACACCTGGTTCAATGAATGTATTGGTTGTTTTTATGTCAACTTCACACAAGCTAGAGGATCAGAGAGAAAGGAGCTCAATTGAGAAAATGCTCCACAAGTCCAGCTGTAAGACATTTTATTAATTAGTGAGTGGTGCTGTCCCTGGGCTAGTGGTCTTTTTTTTATAAGTTTTATAGGAAAGTTTTATAAGAAAGCAGGCTGAGCAAGCCATGTGGAGCAAGCCAGTAAGCAGCACTCCTCCATGACCTCTGTACCAGCTCTTGCCTCCAGGTTCCCGCCCTGCTTGAGTTCTTGTCCTGACTTCCTTTGGTTGATGATGAACATCAATGTGGAAGTGTAAGTAGAATAAACACAACTTGCTTCTGATGGTATTTCTTCGCAGCAATAGAGACCCTAAGTAAGAACATGAGGAAATCAACACCATGAAGTCTTGGGAAATGGGTTGTATTTGCATGAAGAAGATAGATCCAATTTAGCCAGGGTTTGCTGAGCTATTTTGAAGGTTTCTGCAAGGGAAGAAAAGAAGAAGATTCAGGAAAAAGGCAGGCAGCTAAAGAGGAGAGGCATATTTCAAGAAAAAGGAGAAGGTTGGTGTGGTGGTTTGAATGAGAATGGTCCTTGTGGGTTCATGTTTGAATACTTGGTCTCTAGTTGGTGGAACTGTTTGGGAAGGATTAGGAGGGTTGTTGAAAGAGGTGTTTCACTCAGAGCCAGCTTTGAGGTTCCAAAGGACTTGAGCTACTCCCCAGAGTGCTCTCTGCTTCTTGTTTACCATTTGACATGTGAGCTCTCAACTGTTCCTCCTGCTCTGCCTTCATGGACTTAACTCTCTGAAACTGTAAGCCCAATTAAATGGTTTCTTTTATAACTCGTATTGTATTGGTCATGATGTTTTATTGCAGTAATGGAAAAGTAACCAATATAGAAGTTGGAACCAGAAGTGGGGTATTGCTGTGACAGACTTTGACCATAAATGGTTTTTTGTTTTTTTGGTTTTTTTTTTTTGGTTTGTTTGTTTTGTTTTTTAATGGAAGACTTTGGAACTTTGGACTAGAAAAGCAGTTGAATGCTAGAAACAGGGATTAAAAGGCCTGGAAGACGGTGCTGAGAGCTATGTGGACTATGGAGGTGCTCAACAGGTTTTAGTGAAGTGGTTCTCAACCTGCGGATCAAGACCCCTTTGGGGATCAAATGACCCTTTCACAGGGGTCACCTAAGAGCATCTGCATATCAGATATTTACATTACAATTCATAACAGTAGCAAAATTATAGTTATGAAGCAGCAGCAAAAATAATTTTATGATTGGCTGTCACTACAATGTAGGAACTCTATTAAAGGGTCCCAACATTAGGAAGGTAGAGAGCCACTGCTTTAGTGGGAAACAAGGACTTTAACAACCCAACTTGGCTCAAGGCCAACCTTGTGAAATTTTTGGCAAAAAAAAAAAAATGTGGATCCTTTTTGCCCTTGTCCTAAGAACATGCCTGTGGCTAAATTAAAAAAGTAATGGGCTAATTTCTTTGGAAGAGGAGATTTCAAGACAGCCTAATATTGACTATGTTGTGAGGTTATTAGTAATCATTCTCATTCAGGTCTACAATGAAAAGGAGAAAGTGGAGTAAAAAGAAATGCAAATTGAACAGTTTAAAGAGAAAAGAAGCACCAAGAAATTAAAAAAAAAAAAAAAGATTTAATTGATGGTGGTGGTGGGGAAGAGAAGATCTATGTTTTAGCAAAATCATGCTATTCATGAGATCTTCCAGAACACTGAGGAGTTGAATTAAAGAAGCAGCACTGGTGGAAATAACAGGGTCCATTGGAAAAATAAGGAAAACAGGATTGATGGAGCTTGGGATGGGGTAGACTTGGGGATAAGAGAGGAAGGCCAGTATGATTCCCAAATTGTAAGCATCAAATCTCTTAGCATCACAGGGAAGGAAGGAGGAACTTAAAACTTGTGACATGAAATGCAAAGTCAAGTTTGGACATATCTTTGTGTTGTACAAGTTTTCTCATTTATATATATATATATATATATATATATATAAATAATATCCAGGTATGGTGGTTTTAATCCCGGCATTTCGGAGACAGAGGCAGGCAGATCTCTGAGTTTGAGGCCATCCTGGTCTAAAAAATGAGTTCCAGGATGGACAGGGCTACACAGAGAAACCCTGTCTAGAAAGTCCCGTAATATGCACAAACAAACAAACAAAATAAATAAATAAATAAATAAATAAAAATTAAAAAGTAATATATGTTTTTTGCAATGAAACAAAATACTTGGAAAAGAAAGATGTTTAAATGCCAGGCATGGTGGCACATGCCTTTAATCCCAGCACTAAGGAGGCAGAGGCAGGGGGATCTATGAGCTTGAGGCCAGCTTTGTCTACAAAATGAGTTCCAGGATAGCAAGGTCTACACAGAGAAACCCTGTCTTGAAAAACTAAAAGAAAAAAAAAAAAGGTAAAAGTTTTCCATTTAGTAATAGCCATTGTTAAAATTTCCCAATCTGCACTATGTGGCAAAATTTATAAATTTAAAAAATATTAGCCAAGCTAGCTGGGCATGGTGGCACATGATTGTACCCCACAACTTGAGAAGCTGTGGCAAAATCAGGAGTTCAAGTCCAGCCTTAGTTACACATCAAGTTTAAAACTAGCCTGGACCATATGTGATCCTAGATCAAAAAAAAAAAAAAAAGTATCCCTGATTTAAGGCGCTGTATACAATATTTTTTTCCTCTTGGAAAAATATTTAAACAATTTATGTATTTGTATAGGGTCTTGCTAAGTTGTCCAGACTGGCCCGGAATTTCTGGGCTCAAGTACTCCTCCTGCTCTAGTCTCTCAAGTAGGTGAATGACACGATATCTGGCTCTTGCAGTATTTTGAGTTCCTTTCTGCGTCATTGACTAACCTTTTATGTTTTTAATAATGGCATGACATTTAACTCCAGGGAGGAACTTCTCTTGATCCTACCTTCTCTATTATGGGGGTTTTGGTTTCTTAGGGATTCTGATTTTGTAACCAATCACACTGAGACTCTCGCAGCTTGACTGCTCCAGAGGGTAGAGCAAATTGTGCTTCAGGTGCAAGACAGGAATCCCAGGGATCCAACTTTGGGAAGGGAAAGATGTGGATGGATGCATGGATAGGGTGGATACCGGAAGTTAAATAGAAGTGTCAATCGACACTAGGACCCAATGGAGCAGACCAGCTAGCTTCTTCCCTCTCTAGACGGAAACCAACAATTGAGGTTTTCTATCTTGAGTCATTCAGTCACTACAGAAGACAGCTGCTCTGGGAGGGCGTGACCTCAGGCGAGGCTGCCCTCTGCAGCCAGGCCAAACTAGGAGCGTGGGTGTCTGCGGACCACACTCCCCGGTGTCGGACTCAAGTGTTTCTAACAAGGAAGGTTTGGGTGGGGCGTCTCTGCATCCGCTGCAGATGTTCAGTCTGTGTTTCTATCTTTGCTCACATCTTTAGGATAAACTCCCACGAATAGAATTGCTGGAACAGAGCGTGGGCATTTTAAAAACATTTAATGTGTATTGTCAAATGAGCTTTCAGAACCACTGTGGCCCCTCTCCTATCAATAAAATGAACGGCGCGTGCACTGCTAATGCATAAGACAACACGGCAACTGTGTTGCTTGTTCACGTATTTAATTTTTCAGGATCTTCCTCCATAACTCAGGTTGGCTTTGAACTTCCTAACCCCCTCCAGAGCCTCCTGAGTGCTGGTACTACAGGCATGGACCATATATCCTCTTCATGTTCTCTAAATATTGAAAAGTAGCCTAACTTCTCTCGGACAATACATTTTTTTAATGACTCATTTTAAAAAATATTTAAACATTCATCTTATTTTATGTGTGTATGTGTATGTGTGTGCCTGAGTATATGTATGTACACTAAATGCAAGCAGGATGCTTACATTTTTTATTTAGTTTATTTATGTGTGTGTGTGTGTGTGTGTGTAAATGTGTTTTCTAGCATAAGTATGAAGATCAGAGGACTCTATTTTCTCCTTCCACCGTGTGGACTCTGGGATCAAATTCAGATAGTCAGACTTGGTGGCGAATACCCTCATCTGCTCAGCCACCTCCCTGGTCCCTGATACTTAAGTGTCATGCATTTTATCTTAACCTCCTAAGGTTGGTGCCTTTCTCTATAAATCTGTATCCATCTTCCAGAAAGAGGAAATATTTTAACTTTAATATCTGAAATAAGGAGGCAAGGAATTCTGTTTACGTGTCCTGAGTTGTTAACCTGCAACTTTAAGGAGGCTGAGCAGTGGCTGGGGGCGGTGTTGACTGTAAACAAAATTTTCCGTATTCTACAGCACCTGCCATGTGTGCATATGGACAGATAAAGGACATGTCCGTTCAGCAGGAAAATTCTGTATGTGAAAGACAAGTACACACAAAGGGAGGGAGAGAGTGTGCCCAAAGGGGAATAATCATAATTTATGGAGTGCCTCCTTCTTGGTAAGTATTCTCTTGGGCTTTTACATTCACCATCAGAATTAATTACCATAAGTCCATCCTTTCCGGTGTTACTGTGTCCCCACTTTTCAGATGAGGAGGAGACTGCAGCTCGAAGATCTGCTAAGTGGCAACACAAGCCGTTCAGGTTCCCAGTTCTGTGCACTTCAGCACTGTCTCTGAAGCAAAATGTCAGACTACACACCATGTATTAGTTACTTTTTTTTTTCTGTAAGAAAACACCATGACTAAAGTAACTTATGGAACAGTTTATTTTGCCTTACAGTTCCAGTGCATTAGAGTCCATAATGGGTGGGAAGGAAGGGAGGCAGGCATCTGGAGCAGGAAGCAAAGAGATCACATCTCCAACCACAACCAGAAAACAGAGAGAGGGAACGGGAAGTGCGAAGTGCCGTGAAGCTGTAATCACTCAGAGCAGCTCCCAGTGACATACTTCATCTAGCAAGGCTGTAGCCTCGTGGTGATGGTTCTGTAACCTGCCCAGATAGTGTTTCTCATTCAAAACGTCACCACAGCAGATGCTTCAGATAGTATGTGCTTATTGAATAAAAAAAGAAATAAAAAGGAAAAGAGCGTGATTGCTCCTAGGCATAGTGGAGGAAGAGTTTATTGTATAGACGAGGGAGAGCGTAGCCAGGGTCAGAGACAACTAACTGCAAGAGTCCAAAGTGGATATGACCAGACTGAGCTGCTGGGCCATGTGAGGAGAGAAGGGGAGGAGGGGAACAAAAAGAGGGGACCTGAAGTGGTGGCCAAGAGATCAGGAGGCCAAGAAACCAAGGGGGGGGGGCACAATGGTTGGAATTATATAGGGAAAGGCAAATCAGCCCCCTAGGCTGGAGAATTCAGTGTCAGGGGTGGGGTATGCAAGCCAAGGAGGACCCTGTAACAGGTAGGGGCCAAGGGATGCTGGGAGAACCTGGCAGCCAGGTTCACTTTGATATGTTAAATAGATATCCCAGCCAGCAGTTTGTGAGTTTGAGACCTAACACTTAAATAGTAACTTCAAGAACCTTCTGTCTGGGTGGAGGTCATCAGGACAACATGGCCTACAGAATCAACTAAGCAGGGCTCCTAGGGGTTCCGAGACTGAAGCAGCAATCATGGGTCAGCACTAGGTCCTCTGTGTATTTGTTATGGTTGTTAGCCTGGTGTTTTTGTGGAACTCCTACCAGGAGGAGTGGGTGTGTCTCTGACTCTTTTGCTTGTTCTTAGGACTCCTTTCTTCCTACTGGGTTGCTGAGTTCAGTCTTGATATGAGGATTTGTACTTTGTATCTTGTTTTTCTGGTATCCCTGGGAGATCTGCTCCTTTCTAGAGGGAGTGGAACTCGGGGAGAAGGGAGTTGGGGGAGGGGGACTGGGAGTTGAGGGACTGGGAGGAATGGAGGAGGGGAAACTGTGATCAGGACTTATTGTATGAAAGAATAAATAAATAAATAAATAAACAAATAAATAAACAAACAAACCCCTTTACCCCACTGCTCTGGTAATACAGAAGCTCTGGTGTCTCTAAGTATTTCAATATGACATTTAGTATTTTCTTCAGAGTGGTAGCACACACCTGCCATGAATTCAAGGCCATTCTAGGTTGTATAGCGAGGGCTTGTCTTAAAACAACAGCCCTTTCTGTCCCTTTAAATTAAACCATCTAGCATTACACTAAGTATTTACTTCATGTTTACTACATACAGAACAGTTCTGGAATAGGGAAAAGCAGAGGAATATCTTCCTGTTTTCTTTAATCATTCCATCCTCTTGGATTTGGATTGTTTGGATAATAAGAGTGTGGGCACAGCAGGCAGAAATGGTCCAGTCAATGTCTCCTACCATAGCGGGGAACAATTGTATCCCTGAAGCTTGTCAGCCAGCTCTTTAACAGACCCTCTGATTACAGCCGGTGCCAATAAAAGGGGGGGGGGGGAAAGGATTGAATAAAAATAAACCTGCGGAATAAACAGAAACCATCACCCCAATCCAGATGGTCTTCATTCATAAGAGCAAATGGGTTTCAATCCAGCCTTTAGATCTAACTTCCAGGAGGCAGGAAATACTGAGAAAGAAATATGTTGAGGACACCACAAAGAAGCCATAAGACAAATCCAGAAGGCAGCAGGATTTTTTTCAACACACAATGCCATTCCAAAAAAGGAAGAAGGGGGAGAAGGAGGCCCTTCTAGGGTAAAAAATCTGCAATCACATGAAATGCAGATTCACTGCCTGTTGGTCTAGGTAAGTCAGCTGCAAAAGACGTTCTGGGATCAAGTGAGGAAATCTGAGCCTGGGTTGGTAATGAATTCGCAATTTTATTGGCTTTATTTACTTGTGGATATGGGGAAATGATATTATGATAATGCAGGGTAGTGTCCTTTACAGACTGTGTTGTGTCCTTTAAAGACTGAAAAGCTGTGTAGTGGAGTATTTAGGGGTGAAATGTATCTGACTTTAAAATCTTCTGTAGTTGAGAAAATGAGTCAGGTAAGTTCAGTTGAGAACGATCATTAAACACACAAGCTTGGCTGTTTCCTTAGACAAGTTTTTCTCTTATACGTTTGACTTTTTTTCTTTTTTTTTTTTAATCACGAAAAGCAACAACAACCATTTAGAAAAATAAGCACGGTGGGTAGCTTCTCTTCCAGAAAAGAAGAGCTGATCCTATTTCTTCCAAAGGAACTCCTAGGTGGCCTTGCTGGGGCTTCCGGAGCCCAGAGCGAGGCTCTAGGGTGGCTCTGGAGAGATTGCAGGTATCGGACCCCCCGTGCACCTGCTCAGGCCCTAGGCTCGGAGTGAATAACCTGTCACCCGTGCCACACTCTCCGGGTGAGGGCGGTCCAGTGTCCAAAACTGGGCCGAGCAAGGGGGACCGAGTGGGGAGAAAGCCAAGTTCTCTAGGTCCACCGAACCCCTTGTGGCGAGAGGGTTTGCAGCAGCAGGTGTCTTCCACCGGACCGACCGGCGATCCCGGGGGTGCGAAGCCAGCCGGGTCTAGGGGACCCGCCGCCAGCGCCGGGGCGGTTACCCTCACCTGCGCCCGGAAGCCTGGGCGGTGGCGGGGCGCACGGAGCATCTGGGACGGGTCAGCGGGCTCGGTGGAGCCGGAGGGCAGTGGCAGCAAGGCCGGGCGGCTCCGCGTCCCCGCGGGGGAAGTTTCTTGGCCCGGAAAGGTGCAATTGTGTGCAGCTATTCCTGGTATGTCAGGCCGCAGGCTGAGGGGGCGCCGCCTCCCCAAGGCCCGGGACAGGGAAGGCGGGCAGAGGCGGGAAAGATGCGGGCTGGGGAGCATCTCTCCGCCCAGGGAGCCTGACCCGGGTGGCGGCTAGTGTGCCCCAGGGAGGGGCACGGACAGAAGCTGGGACCCGGCCCGCAGGGGGTGGGCCGGGGGCGGGGCCACAGTCGAGGGCGGCGCCCGCGCTTGCGACTTTTGAAGTTCCCAGGAGTCCCGGCTCCCGCTGCGCACCGCTCTTCATCAGCCTGGTCGCCTCCCGCTCCCGCTCCGGCGCCGCTGGCTTTGAGCGATTTCAGGAGTTTCGAGGAAGCAACGGAAGTTCTGCTAGGTTCCCGAACTTAAACTGCACGTCGCGACAAAGGGAGGGGGGCGACGCGCGGGAGCACCGGGTCCCCGGCGCGCACCCACTGAGCTACTTTCTCCCTCTCTTGCCCTAGTCATGGAAGGGATGGAGGACGCCGAGGCCGACTGCTCAGTTGCATTCGCAGAGGCTCAGAGATGGGTGGAGGTGAGTACCATTTACATCTCTTCGCAGCTGTATTTGCGCTCTCCCGGCTGGAGACCGGGTCCTCAGCCAATCTGAGCTTATTCTGGTGAATAAGCCCGAATAAAGAAGAGGAGGTTTGGGGGACTGTGCAAATCCTCCGTTTCCAATCCCCTGATGCCTAGCCTTCTTCGGGACTTTCTTGCAGATTTCCCCAGAGCTCGCCCACTAGGTTTGGGTATCTCGACCATTCCAGAGGACCAGTCCAGCTTCCTCGGATGTCTCTGAGAAAGAGGGACATGGAGCTAGGCCGGGGTCCTTGGATGAATTTCTTTGGGATGCTGATGCCTGACTCGCACCTGGGTAACCAGTGTATCCAGTGTCCAGTGTGAGCTCTGCCACCCCTCCCTCTCTGCCTCACCCCTTCTGCAGTTAGGAAACTAAGATATCCTAGCTCATTTACAGATGGCTTGCTATTCGCCTAGCTGCGCCCCATAGACAAAGTCTCCTGTTCCCTCTCTTCTTGTGAAGGAGGGATAGTCTCTGCATCGTTGCCTTCTGACCAGACTATTTTATTCTGTGGTTAATAAGTCGGGGTGCGGGGTGTGAATATGTGTGCTTGTGATTGAACTCAAGGCATATACCACCATGCCTGTGCTCTAGCACTGAGTTACAACCCTTGGCTCTAAGAGGGCTTTTAGGATGGGTCAAAAGAACCCTTCCAAACGTGGGGATTGGATTAACTGCTTGTTATGAAATTGTTGCCACACCAGCATTGAAGTCATTTGGGAGTTACTGCTGCCACATACTGCTTAATCCAATAGCTAGGGATTTAATTCAGGTCCGGGTGGCATGGCAAGCAAGAACCCTACTCCTGAATCACACCCACAGATCCTCAATATATTTAAGAATTCAAATTAGGATTAAAGACTCCCCGAGAAAAGCAACATTACTAAGAATGTCAAAGAAACAGTATTTTTTTTTAAAGTAATTTTATTTTCTTTACAGAATTCATTAGGGCTGGGGAGATGGCTCACTAGGTCTCACCAGCATGAACACACACATTTGAGTCCCCAAAACCCATGGGAAAAAAAAAAAAAAGCCACTGCAAACCCCAGGTCAGGCAATGCTGCTGAGACAGAAGGATCCATGCTACTTGCTTGCCAGCCCAGCCCACCAAAACGGTGAGCTCAGTGAGAGACACTGTATGTTTAAAAAAAAAAAAGGCCAAGAAGAGATTGAGAAAAAGTCTGATGTTGATTTTGGCTTCCATATACACACCTGCCCACAACCACATCCACATTCACACCTACTCACATGCACACCTACGTACAGGAGCACGCACACACGCAAATTAGAGAAAAACAGCAACACGTATTTTTGAAAAAAAAAAAAATGTTAAATGCCACATTTCTACTATTTAGTAAGAGGACGCGAGATGTGAATAACGTTGCTTTCTAGATCGTAGGGATGTCTCAGAAGTCAGCTTTTGGTGCTTTTATGGGCTGAAGCTTTGAGCTGTCAAGGTGACTTAGAAAGATGGGGGCTGGTGCATGGGAGACCGGGAGACGTTGTGAAGGCTGTATTCAGAATTGAAATGAGAGTGGAAAAATCCCGGCAATGTAGTTAAGAGAAATAACTTTGCTCATTCATAAACCTGGAAAAGTCAAGGCTTTACTGTAATTTTCCATTAGTGGAGTGTGCTCTGCATAATTTCAGAAAGCAAGTTTAACTCTCCGTTCTCTTTTTCATTTGAATGTGAAAGACAGAGGGAGGGGGAAGGGAAGGGATGTGGGGGGGCATTTTCATTCATACATGGCTCCTGGGTGGAATTGGTCATTCAAGACTTCTAGATAGTGTTGGTATTTGCAAGACTTACACTTGTTTCTAGAACTGTGCGTATACATCATTTCAAACCTGATGGTTAGTATCTAGATCTTAGGAAAGTCAGTAATACTTGTTTGGCTTAGCATGCTTATAACTGTGTAAGAGTTCTGTGAGAGCACAGGAAGCCCTGATCTGGAACTCACTATGTAGACCAGGCTGGCTTTGAACTCATGGAGATTGCTTATCCTGGCTTCAGAGTGCTGGCACTAAAGGTGTGACATCATCATGCCTCGCATCATGTTTCTACTTAAAATTTTTATCAACAATTCTTTAGGAATGCTCTGGGCATTTGAAATGATACCTGTTGGTTCACTGATAGATTTATTTTAATTCTCTTGCTAGCTGCTTTCTTTACCGCTAAAGCCTGTATTTAAAATACTCTTTTGTGCAAAGAAACAGAATGTCTGATTCTCATCGCCACAACCTTGCTTTTAAAAACTCTTAGTCTGAAGATAAAGGGTTGATTTCAAGGCATTTTCTAATGTATTTTGAAATAGGAACAAAGTAGTAGCATAAAGTTCTCCTGTTTGTCAATATTCTTGCTCTGTGTCGCTCTTTCTGTTGTTTTTTTTTCTGTATAAGCTTCTGATTTACGTATCTCATGTATACATGTATGTACTTGTGCTATAACTTGTAATATTGTACAGAATATAGCCTGCTGTCTTTATCTTCACCCAGAGTTTTATATGCACCTGTATTTTTTCCTGCTGTGCTGGTGCTTGGAACTGAACCTAGCTACCTCATTATATAAGGGCTCTTCTACTCCAAGCTACCCCACCCCACGCCCTCAGCTGCAGTTTTGACTATTCCAAGGTCAGCAAAGTCCAATAACCTTGCAAAACTTTGAATGATGACCAGACCTCATGTCAGTATGTACTTCCCGGTCCTATTTTGTATCTGTGACTACAAATACGTAATGTGTTATTCTTAACAACCAAACTTAAAGTTATTAAAGTTCATGTTGGGGTGAGTTACAAAGAAATGAGGTGTGAGAGCTATTGTTATTTTATTGATTTCTCTTTTGCTTTCATTTTGATTATAGTTAGATTCTTAAGAAAAATGAGTACATAAACAGGTTTGGCCACTCAGAGATTAATTTTGCAGTCAAAACAATGTATGAGCGGTGCTCTTTAAGATAATGCAGCAGGGTGATATCAGATGGTTATCTAGGTGGAAATGTTGTTTGGAATATTAATAATGTAGCAGGGCTAGTTTATGATTAAACATTGGTTTAAAACAGAGTTAGGCAATGGTTTGCAGGCAAAGCTCCCCTAGCAAGGTCAAGGACTAGGTGATGAAGTGGCAGAAAACACAGCCTAGACTCACTAATTTTAGTTTGCTTCTGCTGTACCTTTTAATTTCCTATACTTAATAGTTGCCTCTGTCTGCTGAGGGGAAAAAAAAAAAACCCTTAACTTAAACCGATAAAATACTGATGAGATTAGAAACCTTGCTTGATCACTGGTTTCCAGTCTATGAGCTCACGTAGTTATCTAGGTGTGAGGATTAAGCATAGCCATGTCTATGGCTAGCACAGAACAGGCTCACTTGATTCACCACCTTCCTGCTCACCTGTCCTCTGTGTTATCTCTGGGTTTGAGGCTTTCAGTATCGCTGTCATCCTGTAAAAGGACCGAAGGCTGCCAGCTTGAGTGATTGCCAGTTCTGGCACCAGAATAAGAGTCCTGGATCTCTGTTTACTTCCAATTGTCTGGTCCTCCACCTGCCCCAAGTCCTTAACCCTTCCAAGATGTTCCGTCACTATGCTTTTCCTTATTTTGTTTGCCTCTGTGCTAAAGAATTTCAGGAATTTAAAGAATTATTTGGTTTTAAAGGATTGTACTTTCTGGGTCCACCACTGGTATAAGCAAAATTCTACTTTGCTTTCTCTTTCAACTGTGTCCTTTCTAACCATGGCTGCCAACCCCTGGCCTGTAAAATAATGAATGTTCTCTACACACCAGTGTTGTCCAGAGGCCAAGTGACAGTCTCCTGAATGTGTACTGCTGCTTTTCGAATGCTGATAGAGCAGCAAATATTCATTTGAAAATGTTTTCTAAATTCAGAGAAGCATACTTGGTAATTCACGTAATTTCAACTGCCAAATCTAATTGTCACGGTTCTTGGTATAGCGAACCCAATGTGCTATTTAAACAGAGTGTGCCCAATGCTTGTAACAAATAGCCGTGTCTCAGTCCGTCACAACCAACCTCCTGTTCAAGTCATGTTCAAGTAAGACAAATGGCAGCTGTAACCAATGGGGCTCTATCTGTACCCCGCTTCCATTTCTTATGTTATTTCCTTCTCACTGTCTGCCCGTGGTGGGAGGGAACAATCTCCACGGCCTTTGGTCTATATGGCTACTGTAAAAGCCACGTAACTGCAGCACTCCATTTGTCATCGCTCTTGCAGAGGACCTGAGTTCAGGTCCCAGATTGCAATTACCTATAACTGTAGCTCCAGGGGATCTGATACCCTCTTCTGGCCTCTGTGGGCACCTGTGTGACAGTGGATTTCACACACACACACACACACACACACACACACACACACACAGAACGAAAAATCATACAGGCAGTTCTTATACCAGCTGTTGTATAGAAACTCTCTCCAAGTATAAGCTTGATCTTGTTAGTTCTTTATTTTCTGGGAAGTCATGTGAAAATTTTCTAAATGTTTTTAATGAAAAACTTTACAGTCCATAACCCTTACCACTCACTATCCTTTGCAATCTGGTCCTGCCCTACTTGTTGATCTTAGTTTTCAGTCCTTTCCTTCATAACTACTTGTGTAGTTTTCTCCTTTCTAGCCCATGGCGTTTGTGCAATTAAATGAGATGCTGACCGAAGAGCATCCATGCTCCCTAGGAACTGCCGTGTCTCCCTTTGAGTATAGTACAGTTTTCGTCCTCCCATGTTGTCAGGTATGGACAGCCCCGCTAATCAGGACTTCTTTGTTTTTTCCTACTGAGGCTAACTCACCCTCGTGTGAAGTCTCTTCTGAACCGTTAGACCTTCCATTTTCCTACTGTCTGCGACAGTAGTATTGGTTTTTCCACCAAGGGCAAGGAGTCGAGGGCACGAAAGTATTCTTCCCTTGAGCTCTTGGCATGCTGCCTGGCAATGCTTGCCGGGCACAGGCATCTTCTTAACACTACAACGGCAACAGATTTAAAACGTAGTGCTTTGAGGATCAGGACTCCTTTCTTCCCCCAGCGGAGAGTCGAGTGGAGTCTATTGTGGTCATTTGGTGAGGATTCACCAAGAAGTCGGCCAGGACTTCTTCTGAGTGTCTGTGTGTAAGCTGTGGCTTTGTTCAGCATTTCTTCTTGGCCTCCCTGTTACACCAAAGTGGTACCAGTCTGCCTCCAGTCTTCCATTTGATCGTTTCTCTCATAGAGTCTTATACTTAGTCATCCAAGAAATACCTACTAAATGCCTGCTGTCTGTCAGGCTCTCGTCAGTTGTATTATTTCAGTCGATAAGTCCCTTCCTGAGCTCTTTCCCTGAAGCTTCCAGAGAAAGGCGTGCCCCGTGAGGAATACACTTCTGAATTGACAGCACCTCTGTCAGCAACAGATCACTGCTGAAAAGGCCACTTGCCCAGTGTAGCATGGCACTGAGGGACAGCCCAAGTGGGCCTACTGAGTCAGACGGCGTGGCCTTTGAGACACAAATACACTTGTCTATTGGGCTGGGGCATGGTGGCTTTTAAACATACGAGCTCCTGAATTTGTGTACAACATGACTCTAAGGGGTGTGTTTTATTGAGAAAATGTTTTTTTTATATAGTGAAACACATAGATTTTTGAATGCACCCCTGTGGGAGCTTTGTGTAATGAATCTGCAACATATCAGTCAAGTTATTGATTGCGTTTCTCATTCAAAAAGTTCCCATCCCTCAGTGCCCGGTGGGCCCCACCTCTTCTGTGAGCTGTCATCATTCTGACTTCCAGCCGCACAGATCTTCTCATGTGTTTGAATAGTCAAGAAATGGCCTAATTATAGTTTTTTCCCTCTCTTGCTTCTTTGTTGCGTGGCATTTCACTCTTTCTTGACCAAAATATCTATTTGGCAAATAAAAAAGGTTCTTAGGAAAGGGAGGGGCGATGAGAGGCCAGGGATTTCCTAAAATCCTTTGGAAAGGAACAGACTCTCACAAATCGGAACCAGGGCAGCAATGCTACTAGAATAGCCCGACTTCAGGAAGCCTAACCATGAGTTCGAAGAACTTCCTGAGGAACTGGGAGGGTTCCAGCACATTTGTCCTTCTGGATTATTCTACTGGTGGACTGAAAACTAGAAATGGACGTGCTCATAAAGTTATGGGAAGGACAACTCATACCTCCAATGCAACAATATCCTTGAATGCTGGAGAGTGGACCCCCTGGGTCAAAGGTGATGACTGACAGCTTGATGTGAATTTGCTACCCAGAGTAGGATTCAAATATTTTGGCCAAGGCTAGAAATCAATGTTGGCCTCTTCCCCCTAAGTTAATAGATGAGTGATGCCTGTTGTTGCACTTTTTCTCAGAGCACCGATAGACGTAAACATTTATATAACAGATGACTCCTTGGGTTTTCACCAGTGAGGAAGCTGAAGCAAAGATAAGGAAGGTTACCTCATTTCAGTGAAGTCACAGAAGGCTAACCTGAGTCACAACTGGTGGCGTTTCTTCAGCCATTAGTAAAATACAGATGTTGAGTCTGCTCCTAAGCCAAGTGAGGCACTGTCCTTTCCAGTGTGTGTGACACAGAGGGTGTAGATCGACTCAGGCAGCTTTGGTGCTCCTCGCATCCCCTTTTCCCCTGGATACCAAGAGCATGCTCAGACTTGAGATGTCAGTGTTGCTGTCTTGCCCTACAAGTTCTGGACAGATAGAGCTCAAATGTTTGATGAATGAACGCGTGTTCCCGTCCAGTCAGAAGCCTGGCTTATTGAGTTGTTGTTTTTAGATCTTAAGCTTGTTACCTATCAAAAGTGTGTCGGAGCCTGAAGAAATGATAAATTATGCCTGGCTGTGCTTACTCTTCAGTTTCCCGAAGGTAATTATTGGGTGTGCTTCTTTAAAAACATGTTTGATGCACTGAAAGCTTAATAAGGATAATAGCTGTCATATCTGCACAACACTGAGCCAGAGTGACTTAGACAATCAGGTCCTTTGCTAAATAGATGAGGCTAATAGGAAGCGTAGAGATGAATCACAGCAACCCAGATGAACAGCCTTTTCAAAGAGAATACAACGCCACAGACAGCATCCGGAAGACTGGCTCTCATCCCTAGGTACAGGATGTTCAGCCCAGGGCTTAGGTGTCTCTTTATGATGGTACATAGTGCCAGGACATTATGTTCACCTTCAAGCATCATAGTGAAAGAAGGACATGCAAGAGAGAGTTTAGAAAAGTCTTGTCTAGGATCAGTGGGTGGAATTTGTAAGAGTTTATCGATCACAGTGAGACGGTTAGAGTGCCATTTACGGCATGCCGTGCTAACAGGTACTAGCAGGAACTTACATTAGAGACTAGGATGCATTACAGATTGCAGTATTCTTACTGTACATATGTTTTCTGCTCTGACAGAAATGTAGCAGTTATGGGAAAAGAAGATTTTTTTTAATAGCTTCCTATGGTCATTTCTCAGTGTGTTAAGGATCAAATTAATATAGCTCTGAATTTTATTGTGTTGAGATGTGTGATTTCAAAAATTGCAGTTTGGATTGTTTACTTGAGTTTCATCAAACAACAATAACAAAAAAAAAATCATTAAATGAACTTTGGCTTAGTGGTTAGAACAGAATTTCCAACAATTCCTGAACTGGCCCAAAACTCGCTTCTGCTATTTTATGTTACATATTTTTGTGAAGCAGTGTTTACAACACTGACCATTTTAAAATCAAAACATCAACTATCCTGTAATACTGACCATTCAGCTCACATTTAATTCTTTATATTAAAAAAGCTCACCTACCTCATTAGTATACAGATTTGTTTTCTGCAATAAATGGTGGATTATACATATATCAAAGAAGTGTTGTATAGTACATTTGTGAATGCTCTATTATCGGTAGATGTTTGATTTGTATACCTACTTTATGTATGGATATACACAGAGGGGCATAGAAGCCTCTAGGATGGGGAGGGGTCTTGCGTCTGAACTACACCAGAACAAACTGACTTAAACTATTTGTGATGGTTTTATCAAGAAGAGTGATGAGCTGAAAATGAAAGCAGCTAGCAGTTGTGAGTTTCTATCCCATGAAAGACACCTGGCAAGTGCATTAAACCCACCTATCCTTATACGGAGGGACTGTTGTGGCCCAAGTGTATTTTTCTCAGACGAGGAAGGAAAGCGGTGAGAGGTACACTATTTATTTAGTAAAACACCAGAACTAATTTGCGGTGGTTGGAACTGGAACATAGACAGCTGCACTTCAGTGCTTATCCTCTCTCTCACTGTGCTGATGGAGAAGTAACTCTGGCCAGTGTGATGCTGAAGAGATGTGTGGTCCAGGTTCTTGTTTATCATTGCTGTGGACACTGTAAGGTTAGGCCATTTTTTGTTTATAGCATGTGTTCTGGGAAGCATGTGACCATCAAATAGCAAGTCTTACAGAATTGTGCACAGACATTCTGGAGCAATGGCTGCTGTTAGATTTACACATTCAAATATATTTGAATGAAATATTTAGTGCTCAATAAACTACAGAAAGTATTACAAATGGGGAGCATTTAAAGATTGATTTTACTCTTCATTGTGTGTGTGTGTGTGTGTGTGTGTGTGTGTGTGTGTGTGTGTGTGTGTGTGTGTGTATGTGTGTGTGTGTGTATGTATGTGTGTGTGTATGTGTGTATGTATGTATGTGTGTGTGTGTATGTATGTGTGTGTGTGTATGTGTGTGTGTGTGCTGTGCATATGAGTGTAGATGATAGTGGAGGCCAGAACAGGGAGTTGTGAACAGACCACATGGGTGATGGGGACCGAACTTGGGTCCTTTGCAAGTACAGTACTCACTCTTAATGACTGAGCCATCTCTGCAGCCCAAAAGGGGAGCATTTAACAATTTATTTATTTCTTATTCTTTGATAATTCATACATTTGTATAATGAATTTTGGTCAGTTTTAACCTTTTTCTGTCACTGAAAATCTCCTTCCCATCAAGCACCCACCTATTTTAATGTCTTTTAAAAGACAAACATCTGTTTATTAATTGATTGTGTGTGTGTGTGTATGTGTGTGTGTTGTATGTTGTGTGTTCATGTGGAGGTCAGAAGACAACTTTCAGGAGTAGGCTCTCTTCTTTAATAAGGTAGGTTCAGGCTTAGTAGCAGACAGCTCTACCTACTGAGCAATTTTTTTGTCTGTGTATATGTGTGTGTGTGTATGTGAGAGAGAGGGGGGAGCGGGGGGAGGTCCATTGAGTGTAATCACGATTTCTTGCATAAGCATAGTGGGAGATTATTTGCTGGAACGTGGACAATTTATCAGTGTCTACAGCACTGGAGAAAGCAACATCTCCTTTCCCATCAACCATTAACTGCCAATAGTCCTTCACAGGGCCTCATGAGCCTCTTATGAGAACATTTAAAAAATTATGTTTGCATGGGTGTCTGTGTGTGGGTTTGTGCATCTGCATATGTGGTACCCAGGAGGCCAGAGGAGGTGGTCAGCTTCTTAGAACTCAAGTTACAAGTGTTTTTCAGCTCCACGATGTTCTGGGAACTGAACTTGGGCCCCATGGAAGAGCAGGACGTGGTCTAATGGCTAAGCTATCTCTTCAGCCCTGGGAATACTTTTGTATAATGATACTGAGTTCTACTTCGAGCTAGGGTATGATGTAAGTCATATTTAACTAATAATTTTGATAAGACATCTCATGAAAGTGTTGGTATGTAACCTACATTTATGTATCCTGTGTGTCAGTGGTCAGTCATGCTTCAAATTGTACAGGTTGTTGCCAACCTCATAGTAAACGTTGGCTTTGTAATTCTTTCTCATGAGAACTTAAACTTACTCCGTAAAAACAAAAGAAAGAAAGAGTAAACCTACCATCTTTACTTTTTGGACAGGTGTCTGGCCAGTGTCTTAGTGGGAAGAAACTTGTCAGTCTATGAAAAGCATCAGGCTTCATTCTGTGCTTGCTCCGTTCCATCTCTAAGTCCCAGATGTGAAACCACAGCCTACAGGGCCCCGTGTAGTCTGCTCACCTCTTCCTATCTCATTTCTTACAGCCTCCTCCGTAGTCACGCTCCACTTTCCCGGTATGTGCAAAGAAGCTTTTTAGCTTAGGGCCTGTCTCTTCTGGAGAACACTAGAAATGCTTTTGCACTTTATGTCAGTGTCTTGTGCATAAGGACACACTTTGCTTTCAAGCTCCAGATAGTGCTGGGTATTTAATATGCACTCAATAAGTATTTTCCAGGCAAGCATGTAGATTAAAGAGTGCATGCTTCTGAAATTTTTTTAGCTCGTGATGTAACTGACTTTCTGGCTCTGCATCACTCAACAGGAGAAGTTAATTTTGTCATGTTAGGATTTAGAGTTTTGTTTTTTTGTTTTTTTTTTTCTTTTCAGCTCAAGATTGAGCAAGTTGTAGTCATGCTTGTTAAAAAGCAAGTTCAAACCGTGAGAAATAAACTCTGCTCAATCAATTCTAAACATGTCCTGAAAGAAACCAGCACACAAGGAAAGCATGCAAGAAAATCTGAAGGGCAAAAGCGAGCCTTCTTAGCCGATAACCCTCTGCTGGGGAGAAGGTATCCACATGAGACCGTGGGAGTCTGTTCATGAAGAAGCTCTCACTGATTCCAGATTGTGTGGCAGCAGCCTGTGTAAGTTCTACTGCCGTGAAGAGACGGCATTACCAACACAACTTACAGAAGAGTGTATTGGGGATTCCAGTTCAGAGGTGAGTCCATGGTAAGGGACTTGGGAACAGGCAGGCGAAAATGGTGCTGGAGCAGTAGCTGAGAGCTTATATCCATATCCACAAGAAGGAGGCAGAACTGAGAAAGCTAACTTGGAGTGGGTATGGGCTTTTGAAACCTCAAAGCTCACCCCCAGTGACACACCTCCTCCAACAAGGCCGCACCTCCTAATCCTCACTGAAGAGTCTCGCCAACTGTGGACCAAGTATTCAAATATATCAGCCTATGGAGACCATTCTCATTCAAACCGCCACACAGAGGATCAGGAAACACCTTTACTATGTCTAGAGATAAAAGGAAAATAATAGCCTGACTTGGTGATGAATGCCTGTGATCCCGGTAATTGGGAAGTGGGCACAGAAGGATTACAAGTTGAATGCTACCCTGGGCCGCATTGAAAATGGAAGGAATAAAATAATGGGACATTTCAGAGCAGCAAACTCTCTCCCTCCTGCTCCAGCACGCACACCAGGGCCTCCTGTGTGTTCACAGTGCTACAATTTATATGCATTTCTAGACGAATTGTTCTGAAAGACAACATATAACCAAGCATGGAAGCTTTCAAAGGACCTTTGTTCAGGAACAAAGGGAGAGGGAAATCTGAATAAAGACCCTTGTCTGGGTCTGTATTCCAGATAAACTAAACTAAATTTTACACAAACTAGTTTATGTCCAGATAGACATAAACTAAAAGGGTGCTTGCTATCGTTATAACTTCTTTTTAAATAGATGAGGAGAGAGAGGCTCCAAGATGTTGAGTTTCTTTCCAAAAGCCACACAGCTCATGCTGCCATACTGGTGTTGGTAGAAGCAGTATTTGACCCTAGCTTTGCCTACTGGAAAAATTCAAGGTTCTCATCTACTCTGTTGGCTGTTTTCTGTTTTTTCCTCCTGTCTAGCCCACCTGTTGTGTGGCATCTTGGGTAGCTGCACCTGATGTATTGACACTGAAGGCCATCTGAAAGTCACTTTCATCTCCCTTCCTTCCCCCTCCCTTCACAGGGAAAACTAGCTCCTCCTCCCAGCGATTTTAGCTCAAAATAATTTTGTGAGAGGGCTTGTTTTCAAATTTAGAATCATCGTATATGAATTGTTTGGGTTAAGTGAATCTAAAAGCTTAAAGTCGTGTTAACCAAGTTTAACTAAGAAATAGATCAACCTTTTCTGACTTGAACAGAGATCCACGGAGTTGTCTTGGAATTGAAGGTGTATTCTCTTGATATGCTGTTTTCTGGTTTCTTCTCTTTGTTCTACCATGGTCTAGGGGTGAGAACAGAAGGCTCTGGGCAGTACTACATAGGTGTGGTCAGACATGACAGGCCTCAGATAAAAGGTGTAAAGGTGTACCATGTTCTAAGCCTAAGTTCCCACACGTGTAAAATGAGAACTGCAGGTTTGACAAGGTTAGGAAGAAGAAATGAATGTGAACTGCCATAGGCACTCAACAAATACCAATTGCCTGGATCATCATTGCCATTCTGCTTGAATCCTTACATAAATGAAGATGAGGTAATTAAATGATGTACTTCCTTTCTTAGGATGGCTATTTCTCAAGTATGTGCGCATCTCTATGAATTTTTTCCATGGTGCATTTAGGTATCTTTGATCTTTTATTTTGATCTTTGGTTTATAAAGATGAGGTGTTTTTTTTTTTTTATTGTTGTTATTGTTCTGTTTTTCTTTCTTTGAGACAAGGTCTTGCTGTGTATCCCTGGTTGGTCTGGAACTTGCTATGTTACCGGGGTGGGCTCTAACTTAGAGATCTGCTTGCCCTTGCCTTCACAGGATCAAAGGCATGAGCCACGACATCTGACTATACAAATATGAGTTTTGATTGAGAATCACATACATTCTTTTGTATGAGTGTGCCTGTTTGCATGGGTGTGCATGCACATGTGGAGAGACGCTGAGTTCATGTTGTGTGTCTTCCCTCCCTCCCTCCCTCCCTCCACTTTATGAGGTTGAACCCAGACTTAGCCACTCAGCCTAGTGGAGTTAACCAGCTGCCCTGGTGACCTGCTCCCCAGATGCTGTGATTTAGGCCGCTGCCATGCCTGCCTGACTTTAATGTGGCTTCTGGGGATGTGAACTCCAGCCCTCACAGCAAACATTTCATCTACGGACGTGTCCTCAGCCCAACTTTCTTAAGCTGCAATCAAATATCCATTTATCGTTAAGGGTTTGAAGTCAGGAAGGATAGGCACCTCAAGGGCAGTCATCTTGTTTATTGATGTTGCTTTTCACGTCTTCTTACCCACCCTGGGTTCATTTTGACAGGTATGCTACTAGTTCATTCTTGTTGTGTTAGTTACTATTCTTGCTACTGTTACAATATACCCCGACGAAAGCAACTTAAGGAATTGCTCATTTCGGGGTACAGTCTGTTGTCTGTCTTGGTGGGGGAAAGCCTGGGGGCCTGAATGTGAGGTGGCTGGTTGCATTTCTTCTACAATGGCGGGGTCGAGAAAGATAAATGCTGGTGCTCAGCTCACTTCTCCTTTTATAGAGTCTGGGACCCTACGGGAGAGTACCGTCTCCATTTAGGGTAGACCTTCCTTCTTTACTTAAACCTTTCTGAACACACCTGGCAACATATTTCCATGGTGATTTAAACCCACTCAAGTTGACAACTAAGATGATTTGTAACAGCTGGAGAGATGGCTCAGCGGTTAAGAACACTGGCTGCTCTTCCAGAAGACTGGGCTTGATTCTTAGCCCAGTTGGTGCCTCAGAACCATAGGGAACTGAAGTTCTAAAAGATCTCACGCTCTCTTCCAGCCTCCTTTGGTACTTACTATAGGCACATGGTGCACAGACATGCATGCAGCCAAAGCACCCATAAACATAAGATTAAAAAAAAAAATCTGAAAAATATTGTAAAAAAAAAATCACCCATAACGCCAGTTAGTGGACTTATAAGAGAAAAACGTAAGGGTAGTTGGCTTACGGGAGACATTTTAGACTGAAGGAAATCAATTCCACATTTCTATCTCTGGAAATGCTTTCCTACGTTCTTATATTCAGTGTTCCTTTCCTTTGAACTGGCATCAAGTACGATGGACTGAGTATACAGATTCGTGAATTAAATAAATTATTTTTAATGTCTCTGTGCAGGCATTTGTATGTCTGTCTCAGCTATGCTTTGTTTTTTTATATGCATTTTTCTTCCTTTAATTTACTTTTTATGTGTGTACGTGTGTGTGTGTGTGTTTGAGGCAACCATCCTGTTAATTTACCTCGTCTGCTGTATTCAGTCTGGGAAAGACAATTGCCAGTTCTTTTCCAAGAAGGACGCTTTATGATGCCCTTCTAAAAATGGGCTGTTTTAGAAAAAGAGACATTTTTATAGTTAATATGAAATGAAAAGAGGGAAGTGCTTTTTTAGGTACTTTGTTCAAAGGATGAAGTTTATACAACTGCCCGTTTTTAAGCCAATTTGCAAACATTTTCAACTCGGAAAATGCTTGTCAGACCCAAAAGGTACAACTTGCCAAGTAGCTGATACTTTTGAAATTTGGACTCAGTTCTGGTAAAAGAATGCGGTTGACAGCCACACTGCAATTTACAGTAATCCTTTTTATGTAAGGAAATGACTCTTCTTGGCTTAATAATTTCCAGACGACTTTCTGGCTCCTTGATGATTGCCAAGTCACTTAAAATTCAGGTTTCGATACCCACTTTACTAATGGCGGCAACCCTTGCCACTTGGGATGCCCAACGTGATGTTAAAATACTTTGTAAAGCTAAGCACTTTTGGGGGAAACTGCATCTTAGGTGGGCTGTGGGGGCACAAACTTAAGATGCGGCCGGTGTGGCCTGTGACTAGATGCTGTGGAGAATCCCCTGCATGGAGCATGTCCAGGCCGTAAAGGGCACCAAGTCGAAGAAGCACAAGGAGGTCTTGCCAATGACAAAGAACTTTTCTAGAAGCCAGTGCGACTCGAGAGGGAATCTGGAATGGTTTCCGTTGAATGTTAGTGCTTTTCATAAGGAGCTTCCGTTGTTCAGGGATTGATGATATCAGGTAGAAAATGAGTGTACCACACTTATTTTCCAATGTTTTATTTTTCATACATAGCCTTTCCCTCTACTGTGATTGTAATTCCTGTGTTAGCTTCTAGTGTCTCTTCCCCCTGCCCCCCATGATCTGTTTCACTTAGTTCTTTTGTTTTTATTTTGCTTTCAACTTTGGTGTCTTCTAAGTTGCAAGCATCTTTGAAGCTCCTGGTGACCTTTGTCGGCTGTCTTTTTTTCCAGTTCCCATGTAACCAGCTGAGTTCCTGACACATTTCTGCTCTAGGAGGAACCGCGGCTGTGTTTGAGTTTTTCCTGAGAGCTCCTGCATTTACAGCTTCTGCAGGGTCCCCTTGCCTGCTCTGCCATCCATACCCCATCCTGCTCCAGGACTTCCCAAGTCAGGCCTTCTGCTCCACCCACTTTCTACCTGCTAGAAATTTTTGCACTTTTTTCTCTCTTCTGAGTCTCTTTGTCTTTGTGTGTCAATGTCTTCAGTTCCTGGGCTGTTATTTTGGTGTGCTTTTTGAGGACTAATGAGGACAAATATGCAGGTAGTTGATAGTTTGAAAGTAGAAGCTGTGTGTGTGTGTGTGTGTATCTGAGCATGTGTGTATGTGTCTGTATGTCTGTGTGTGTGTATGCACTTTGGATGTGTGTTATAAAAAGCAGAGTAGAAAAACATGGACTGGATGAGGGTTACGTTACTTCTGAGGTATAATTTCACACAGCTGAAGTGTGTCACTCTATTAAGCATGTTAGAGATCTTACATTCTATAGAATTGAATAGAAAAAGTAACTATGAATCTAAATCTCTATAATGAGGTGAGGCGAATGGGATAGTGAAATAAGACAAGCAGAAAGTCATGCTAAGAGAGATAAAAAGGTAAAGCTCCTGCCATCCATCCTACTGCCCGTGCCTGTAATGGGCTGTGAGTCGAATCTTTGTGGCAGAGTCTCGACACCATCTATGCCTTCAGTAGCCCAGCTTTGACCTGTACTAGTCCAGTCATCTGGAGGGCAGAGTGCAGAAAGAGAAGTGACCAGTGTCTAGCACCTGATAAATAATCCATGAGGAATGAGGTGACTCTGTGCATGTGCGTGTGTGCATTGCGTGTGTGTGTGTGTGTGTGTGTGTGTGTGTGTGTGTGTGTACGCATGTGTACGCGTGCGTGTGCACACATGAGCTCACGTGCTAATGATTAAACTGAGCATGTGCTGTCCTGCTGAGCCACACCCTTAGTCCAGGTATGGTTTTGTCAAATTTTTGGGAAAAAAAAAAAAGATGCTCTCCCTCAAGAAAAAAAAAAAGGCAATTAGCATTTATTGCGTATATTGAACATTAAGTTGGACTGTACCAAACAGCTGTATTCTGCAGCTAAGAAAGCTGCCAGTCACAAGCCCTAAGTAACCTGTCTGAGGAAGAGCAAGCCTCGGTGACTGCTGTGTTCAGATCGGTGCATCTCATCTGCTTCCCAGGACTACTCCCCAAACGAGAACACTGCGTCCTCCACTCGCTCTGACCAATCGTTTCTCTCAGCCTCAAGATTCATAAAGGGAGGTACCAAACCAACCAGCACCAAGCACAGAGCCTTTGAGACTCATCCCCCCTCCCACAGGAAAGTGGATTACAGGAGCGCGTTGCTTTGCATGTACTACCTTTACTCTTAAGTGTTCACTGAGTGGGACTTGAGATGCAGTACCTTAGCTGTGTCGCTTCTAGAGGGAGGAGATGCTCAGTAAATGAAGGAGAGCCACCTGCACAAGTGATGCAGTCTGGAATGGATTTGACGTTTTGTGGTTAAGCAGAATAAACTCTAGGTTTATGACATTGTTAATTTGGTAAAGTTAGACCTCTTCTGGTTTTGCGGTCCACGGATCAGGAATCACTTGCCATCATGAAGATGAGAAGTGTTTATACTCGTCAATATCAACTTTAGTTGAGATTCCTAAACACTTGTTGCATAAGTGATCTTAGAATTAGGAAATAAATCACACTGGTACATGTCTTTAATCCCCCACTCTGGAGACAGAGGCGGGCAGATCTCTGAGTTCTAGGCTAGCCTGGTCTATAGAGTGGGTTCCAGGGCAACCAAGAAGCCAAGGTTACATACAGAAACCCTGTCTTGAAAAACTGAAAAAAAAAAAAAGACTAGGTTTCATTTGTTCTTTCTCTTCGTAGCAGTAGTAAGCAGTGTTCTCGGATGCAGAACGAAGTTAAGTTATAAAGCAGCAGCAAATTGATTTTTTAAATATATACCTTTCTCACTCTGATCATCCCTAGACTCTATGCTCTACTCTTTCACCAAATAAGACAGTTGGGAAATATATCAGGGCTCTAGCAGGAAACAGATCACAGTGTACAAGGGTCACGTGAAGTGGACTCAGAGGCTGGTATGTAGCGCAGTGACAGAGAGACTGTCTAGTGTGCATGAAGGCCTGCATGGGATCCCCAGCATTGAACAAGCAATGTTCAGAGGGAGGAAGGGAAGAAGAGGGGAGGGAGAGACTTTAAAGGCCGCTCTAATAAACGCCTAAGAAGTGGGGGGCTGGATCAGGGACTTCCGTAGAGCAAAGCAAGGGGGCGTCTGCTTGGATGGTTGAGTATGGGAAAGAGCCGCAATAGCGGCTATTGGCTCTGTGAAGCCGGGGTGCTGACTCTTGGTCCCCCCATCTTCACATGCTGCAATGTCATTCCCGTGGATGCCCAAAATCTGTGCATGAACTATGGGCTCAGGGCAGGTGCTTGGCTTGGAGCTGATGTTGAGAGGAAGCCTGCATGTATGTATGCATGTATGTACGTATGTATATATGTATCCACATGTGTGTGTATGTGATGTATGTTAATTGCATTGCTGGGGCTAGAGTCAAGGGCCTGATGCATACTGAGCAAATGCTTTCCCACTGGGCTACATCACAGCCTGGAAGTTTGTACTGAATACATGTCAACATCCTGTTGTGCTGAAAATCACTTTAGGCCTTTCGTAGGTGAGCTGGATTATCTGAGGACCAGAGAGATGGTTCATCAGGTAAAGGCACTTGCTGCTGAGCCTGATGCCTGAGTTTAATCTCAGAACCTACTTGGTAGATGGAGATACCTCCTCCTACAAGCTATTCTCTGACCTTCACACATACATCATAGTACATGTAAACACATGTGCGCACACACACACACACAAATAAGTAAATATTGAGATTAGCTATTCACCTTTGAAATCCTTTTTAAAAGTTATCATTTTTCAGTATATATTAGAATTTTTGTTTGTTTTAAGTTTCACCAACTTGAAACGTAACATTTTCTCTTGAATGACGGCTTTGGAATGAACACATGCCTGTCTTGTGCTGCTGAAGAGTTGTCATGGCTGTGGTTTCTCAGATGCCATGTTTAGCCTGTGCTCAGCAGACTATAGAAGGTTTCTAGTTAGAACCAGTGGAGAGAAATCCCAGCCCGGCTCCATTTTCCTACAAAATCTGTGGCTCTTGAAAAAGTTACATCAGTCCTGTTGGGTGTGAAAAGGTTTGTTTCAAGTTCAGGCACACCGGCAGCCTCTTTGAAGGCCTGACCCGGTGGTAGTGCCAGACTGCAGAATGCTCCATTTCCTCTCCCTCGCAGAGTGAATCAGCACACCACTTGCGAGTCACCCTTTAATACTGCACTGCTCCGAGTTCCTCTGAAAAGATGTGTTGATCACTCTTTAGCGCTGCACCACTCTGTGCTCTCTGAAACAATGTGGGGACTTTGAACTTCCAAAGCTGTAGAATGTGGCTGGATTGGGAATGGTCTTTTTTTTTTTCTTTTTCTTTTAGCAGTAATCAAGTGCAAATGATGTCCTTAGTGTGGACACCGATTGATTTCCTCATGCAGAGACTAACTTTGGATGGAAAGATGTCTGGACAGGGAGGAGCTGGGCACATAGAGGTAAGGAGTTAGACAGAGGCTTCTAGAAGCAACAAGTGCCAAGATTGGGTAAGCCAGCAGGAAGGTGGGAAAAGTACAAAAACCCTTACTTTCCTTATGAGAGAGAGAGAGAGAAAGAAAGAGAGAGAGAACATGGCCCTGCAAACAGAGTTTAGACTCCTAGGCTCCAGAACTGTGTGGCCATGTCTCAGTGGCCTCAAGTCACTAACTTGTGCTGTCACAACAGCCCTAGACAGCTACTGTACTTGCCATCATCCATATTATCTGATACGATACTTTTTTCGTGCTAACCCTGTGGGTCTGAAATTGTTTGTGCATGTGCGCACAATATGTGCACTCGTGTGTTTGGGTGACATCAGCACTAGATTTAGTGATCTGGCTAAGGAACACTTAAAACTTTGGTTGCTCTGAAATTCCCACAGCCTTTGAACCACACAAACTCAGATTCTATAGTTCATATCCCTGCCAGGCAGAGGAGAGAAAGAATGCCAGCCCACACAGTGACTCCGATTCCTCGTAGGAGTGACACAGTATCTCTCCAGGCCTATCTCATGTTGTTTCAATGTGCATTTCTCTAATTACAGATAAAGTTGCGTATCAGTGTGTTTTCTCTTCTCACAGCCTTTTCCCACTGGCTGTTGGATTTCTTATGTAGCATATACAAAATCTTTTTTTTAAAAGAGTTATTTAATGCATAGTTTGCCTGTATGTGTGTATGTGCGACACATGTATGCCTGTTGCCAGAGGAGGCCAAGAGATGGGGTCAGATTCCCTGAAACTGGAGTTTCAGGTGGGTGTGAATAGCCACGTGGATGCTGGAAGCCAAATCTGGACCCTCTGCAAAAGGAGCCAGTGCTCTCAACTGCTGACCCATCTCTCCAGTCCCTTCTGTAGCAGACTTTTTTAATATAATCCTTTGTTCTATCTGATGTTTTTAAACATCTTCTGGAGGCCTCCATTTATATTTTCTATTCTCTATATATTCTATTTTAACTAGAATATTTCTATCCTATTTCTATTTATTTAGTTTCTTTTTTGATCAGTGATTCCTTACTCTGATGTCATATTCATGGGCTCTTTTGTGGTTACCAATGTCATGGTTCTTTAACCTATACAGGCGTTTTTCCTTTTGATACCTTTATATTTGATATTCATATTGAGGAAACGAAACTACATGTTATGTTTGCATGTGATGTGAGAGTCCGCTTTGTTCATTGGTTTCTCTGGTTTTCCTGGCACCACGCACCAAATCTATCCTTTCCTTCTTCGCCACTTCCAAAGAGTATGTTTGCCAGCTCTCTTTAATTAGCCCACTGCTGTTCTTTTCCATCCGGTGGTTTTCTGAGATTGATTAATGTTGAGCGTTTAAAGGAGAGTTGTAGCATCCTCAGTGACGTCACATCTGGAAAGTGGCTGACATGCCACAGTGTTCATTTGTGTTTGATGCCAGTGACAACCTGATGACAAGTTCTGAGGGGTCACAAAGTGACCTTCTGAGGTGCGCTGTGTTCGCAGATCTATCAGGCTACTTGATTATGTTGAGTGTATTGTGTGTGTTCAGGTCTGGGTGTGGGGCAGGCACCAAAACTTTTCTCTGGGCTGTGTGTTAATTGAAAATTTAGATTTGTGAAATATTTGCTTCCTATATTTAAAGAATCAGGCATAATTCTTATTCCTGTTATCTTAAGAATTTGGTTTAATATTGTAATTTTGGATTTTCAGTGTATTTTAAACTATCATCTTAGGAAATATTGATTTTAGGGGCTCAGCCATTAAGAACATTTGCTGCTCTTCCAGAGGACCTGGGTTTGATTCCCAGCAACCACATGGCAAGCTCACAAACATCTGTACCTCCAGTTCCAGGGGATCCAATGGCCTCTCTGTCCTCTATGGGCATACATGAGAACACATGTGTATGCCAGGAAAAACACTCAAATGCAGAATAAAATAATAAAAAATAAATGTGGATTTTAAGTAGTGTTCATATTGAAGACCACCACTACTGAGGTTATTAAAATAAAGGTTAGGATCAGTTGGTAAAGACACTTGCCACAAGTGTCTTAAGACCTGAATTCAATCCTCAGTACTTACACAGTGAGAGGACAGACTCCTGAATGTTGTCAACTGACCTCCGTATGTGCTCTGTGGGATCCATATGTGTACACACACACACATACACACATATCATAATAATAATGCCTTTTTTATTTGGGAAATGGCCTGGTGGTAAAAACGTTTTTCTTACAAGCAAGAGGACTGGTGATAGTTAGGATCCCCAAACCTAAGGGAATGCCAGGAGACACAGCTGCCTGTTGTCAAGTCTTAGAAGGCAGACATGGGATCCACAGAGCAAGCTGGCTAGCCAGACTAGCCACATCTGCAGCTCTGAGTTTGATTGAGAGACCTTGCCGCAAAAGAATAAGATGGGGGCCAGAGAAACGGCTCAGCAGGTACAGGTGCTCGCTGCATAGACCTAGTGACATGAGTTCAAGCCCCAGAACCTATATAAAGATGGAAAGAGAGAGCCAAGTCCACAAAGTTGTCTTCTGCCCTCCGCATTCCCGCCCCCATCACACGTGCATGCACTGGTAACAGCGGTAAACACTTAAGGAAGATTCCCTTCAGCCTCCACATGCGTGTGCACACAGGTGCACTCACATACATCCGAACATGCATACACATGTGCACATATGCCACACACATAGGAAAGAATATTATAGAATCTTCAAGTCACCTGACATCAAAAGACAGAATTATGACAGATGTAAAGACCTTAATTGGTTTTAATGTTTTCAATTCTAGAATAAGGGTCTTTTCTTCCCCTTCTCTTCCTCCTCCTTCTCCCTCCTTCTCCTCTCCTCCTCCTCATCATTGTCATCCCTTTATTCCTCCTTCCACAATGGGGTTAAGGGTTGGGGTTGAGCTCCATATTGGAACATGGCTTTAAAGACAGAAGAGAGCTGTGTGGGTGCTGGGAACCATACTCCAGTCCTCTGGAAGAGCAGCAAGCACTCATGAACACCGAGCCATCATTCCTTCCCTCTCTCCCTTCCTTCTTTATTTCTTCTTTGGTTTTGTGAGACAGGTCCTAACAGTACGGCCCAGGTTGGCCTAGAACTTGCTGTGTAGCCCTGGCAGGCCTTTGGCTCACCATCCTCCTGCCTCAGCCTTATTAATGCTGGGATTACAGGTAGACATGAGATTGTTTGGTCAGTGGTGCTTTGTGCAATGTTTCTCTCTATGCTCTTCATTGTTATTTCAAATGTTCTTTAAAAAGTTTTAAATCTTTGAATGAAGTTTTAGGATAGAGAAAGATCAAATTAAGAAGTATGATATGAAATTCTTAAGTAGCTTTTTAAAATCTAAAAACATGCCATGATTTTAGTTTTCTTATTCAAATTGGCTTAGAGAATCTTGCTATGTGGTCTCTTCTGGAGTACTAATCTATTTGCCGTTGCTATCACAAAGTGATGGAGGTTCTATGGTATTAAAAAAAAGATTTATATCATGCCATGGGAGGCCAAAGGTCTAAGGCAGCATGATACTGGCTCATAGGTTCCTCTTAGCTGCATTTTACCATAGTAATGGTGTCCTGGCTACTTTTAGGTCAACTTGACACAAGCTAGAGTCATCAGAGAGGGCTGTGCCTCAACTGAGAAAATGCCTCCGTAAGATCAGAATATGGGCAAGCCTGTAGAGCATTTTCTTAATTAGTGATTGATGTGTAAGGGCCCAGTGCACTGTGGGTTGGGTCATCTCTGAGCTGGTGGTCCCAGGCTGTACAAGAAAGCAACCTGAGCAAGCCATGGGGAGCGGCACAGTAAGTAGCAAATCTGTTTGTCCTCGGCATCAGCTCCTGCCTCCAGGTCCCCGCCCTGTCTGAGTTCTTGCTCTGACTTTCTTCAGATATGAACGGCGCTGTGGATGTGTAAGCCAAAGAAACCCTTTCCCCCCCAACTTGCTTTTGTCATGGTGTTTCGTTGCAGCAGTAGAAACCCAAACTAAGACAGATGGCATCCTTATATTATATGTGACCGGGATAGATTATGTGGTGCTACAGGAAGCCAGAGAGTGGGGAGGGGCCGATCTTCCTGGTTTATAAGAAAACCTTTGTGGAGAGCTAACCACGGTCCCCGGAGATCTGTTACTTCCCTTTAAGAACAGCAGCCCAAAGACCCAATCAGTCTTTATGATGCCCCACTTCTTAAAGGTCCACTCTACCTCCGCTCCTAGGCTGTAAGGGCAATCAAATTTCCTAACACATGCCCCCTTGGAAACACACTAAAACCATAACCAAATTATATTATTTAGGCTTTTGACTTACTATAGGACTTCAGTTTTACCTCTACATATTTGAAAATTTTAGAAGGATGTACATTATATGTATTTTGACCTCTTTACAGTCTCAAAAGGAAGTTGCTAGTTGGATCAGGAGAGTGAGCAGCAATCCCTTAGACCAGGATCTGCTGACTGGCCCGGTCTGAGATCAAGTTTCTTGAAGTTTCTGACTCTTCTGCAAAGAGAAGGGGGGCTGGTGGGCACTTTCCTGGAAGGAGAACTCATAGCATCTGTCAGGTGTCTAAAAAGATTTGTGGCCCACGAATGGTTAGACATAGAGATAGTGTCAATAGGAGGTAGGAAGAGAACCCCAAAAATTCTGAATCTGCAGATCAGGATTTTACTGGCAGCTGTCTGAGTGTTCTCCGGTGGAGGCGGAGGACGAGCTGGAGTCCACCGAGAAGTAAATTGGAGACGCGGAGGTGAGGGGAGGCAGTATAGAGTTCTCTTTCTGGAAGTCTGGCTGATAAGAGGAGGGAAGATTGCTTGATAGAGGGGAGTAAGAGTGAGAGGAGGGAGGCAGAGCCCCTCCTGGTCGCACCTGTGGCAGGCTGCTGCTATCCTATCCCGTTGTGCTTATGTACTTAGCTCTGCAGCCCATGAAAGCTGCTCTTGTTGGAAGACTCTAGGGGCTTCCTGTGTGGGCTGGTGTGCTTCCATTCAGGGGTTCTGATTGCGAAGAGGGTATGAGTCCCATAAGAACGGCGGGGGGGGGGCGGTGGGGCTCAGTTTTGACTGCATTTTTGGTGTTCTTTCTTTGTGGCACTTTTTATGGTACCGTCCTGTTTTAAAGGCTCACTGTGGCTCGCTGCCACAGGCTGTAGGATACAGGATAGGACAGGATCTGGTGGAAACAGTGGTCCTGGTGCCAAGGGTGAGAGAATGTTGCTGGGTCCCAGGTTTCTCTTTCAGCTCAGTCTGAATACTTGCGGGTCCCTGAGATGGTGGGGGTTGCCCTTGGTGTGCGCTGCAGGATTGGGATCTTAAGGCTTGCTCATTCCTGGCCCTGATTACAGAGAGTGGCCTTAAAGCCTTTGTTCAAGAGTAGCAGGGAAGTATGAAGTCTTTACTGCTATCTAATCTCCTTCCTCCTTCCCTTTTGGGACGGTTTCCTTGCTAGGAAAGAGGTTATATTAGATCATCAATTGGTCCTCTATCTATTGCTGTAACAGAATATGGTTGACTGAGATATTAATTAGAGTTCTAGATGCTAGGAGTCCCAGGGTCAAGAGGCTATTATCTAGGCTCGCTCATGGATTGGGCTAGGATGGCTAGCCAGCTCTGCCTCCCCAGGTCTGGGATCATGGGGTTACTCTACCAGTTGGACTATCTTCCCAGTTTCTCCCTTACTCTTTTCAGCTTATAATAAGAGCATGTTAAAAACAAACAAAAGCAAGCAAATAAGCAGCAATCCTAAATTGCTAGCTAGTTGAATTGGTGATAAAGATACTTTGGATGTTACCCTTCTCAAACTCGTTGCTAAGGACTTAGAGCTAAGTAGTATGTTCCCTTGCATCCTGCTGTAAAAATGTAGGTCACCATACCTGGCTTTGGAGTCATCTTTAATGCTTTAAAATCTATGATCTACTTGACTTTACCTTAAGTAGAAGGTATGATCTAACTTTATTTCCCTGGTATGGCTACCTACCCTTTTACATGATTTACATGATTTTATGGCAGACATCATGAACCATCCATCCAGTGCCCACTCTCTCCTCTATACTGTCTGACCCTTGACACGTATGAGAATGCTAGTCAATCCAGGTTTTGAAATCATCTTCACAGATGCCCTTGGTGTTAGCGGTGGCCATGTGTCACAGAGACTAGTGGACCTCACTTCCAGGAGAGCCACTGCCTTGCTAGCAAAGATGGACAGATGGACAGAATGACAGAATGCCGGCATCTCCTTTGGTCAGACTTCCCCCTCCCCCGGTACTCGAATAAGCGCACAAGTGGCAGCCACCCAGAGGCTGCCTTGTGATTCTGAGGTGCAGAGTTTGGTGTTCACACTCTCAGAGGCTGACTTGCTAAAGATAGAAAATATCTGAGGTCTCAGATTGGGGTTATTTACTCTCTCTCTCTCTCTCTCTCTTTCTCTCTCTCTCTCCCTCCCCCTTCCTTTGTTTTCTTTTTTTTTTTCTTTTTTTCTGTTGTAACTCTGGCTGTCCTAGGACTCACTCTGTAGACCAGGTTGGCCTCAAACTCACAGAGATCCACCTGTCTCTGCCTCCCAAGTGCTACATTTAAAGGCATACCACCACTGCCCAGCCTTTCTCCTTTTCGTACTTCCCTGTGTATACCTATGATGTTATATACTAAGTTCCTGTATAAGCTGTAATTTAAAAGGTAACATTTTATGATTACAAAGGAAACACATGTCCATTGAACAAAACACAGAAAATGCTGAAGATGGAAATAGAAAAGCCATAGTTCCTCATACATTTGTGACTTATGACCCATATTGTATTATATTTTTATTTTTAACTTTGAGACAGGGTTTCACATGTCCCAGGCTGAGGATGTATATATATATGTGTATGTGTGTGTGTGGGTGTGTGTGTGCATGTGGTGTGTATATGAATGACCTTTAACATCTGATTCTTCTGCCTCTACCTCCCAAGTGCTAGGACTCTATACAGGTAGAGCACAAGATTCGATCTGAGTAGTGTTGGGGCTGAACCCAGCGTTTCATGCATTCTAGGCAAACACTCTATCAACCAAACCACAGCCACTACTTGTATGTGTGTTTTATTTTTAAAATTATTATTATTACATTTTGTGTGTGTGAGTGGTAGGTGTGTGTATGTGTGTGGGGGTACACATGCCAGGGCACATATGTGGAGCTCAGAAGTTCTGAGGATCCAATTGAAGACATCAGATGTGCATTGAGAGGCAGCAAACTCTTTTACCCACTGAGCCATCTTGCCGATCCATATGTGTCTTTTAATACTGGAATAGTTCTTTGACACTATAGTTCACCTATTTCTTAAATTGGTAGATCGAAAGAAGCTTGAGAACCAGTAGCTTCCTCTTTGGTGCTTAATTGATTTTAAACTTTGAGTTTGAATTTTTTTCAGAGACAAAAAATTCCCTGTAAAACAGTCCATTCAATATCAAATTAGTTTTCTAAATTTGAATGCTTCCTTGTATTTTTGCTTTATTGAAATATTATTTTGAAAACTCTAAAGAATAATAGAGGGAAGAGGCCCTAACAAAACTCTCACTGTTACTCTTAAACACTTAAATCTGAAATTAAGAATGCTCCAGGAGCAGGGGATGTGTGTGTGGTGTGTGGTTGTTGTGTGTATGTGTGTGTGGTGTGTGTTTGTGTATTATGCATATGTGTTGTGTGTGTGGTGTGTTTGTGTTTGATGTATGTTTGTGTCGTCTGCATATGTGTGAGTGTGTGGTGTGTGTATGTGTGTTGTGTGTATGTGTGTGTATGTGTGTTGTGTGAGTATGTGTATTTCTGACTCCAAGAACATACTCAATGATCTCAGTTTAAGAAATGTTCATTCTGTAAAATACCTACCAATCAAGTGCAATAAAGACTTCCTTTGTCTTGATAATTTGCAAAATCTTTAGAAAAATTATCATCAAACCAACATGTAGCACTGAGATTATATCCTAGCATTTTGGGTTCAGGAGAAAACTATGGATTATAGGGGCATAGGTACTACCATGGATGCTAAACATTTTACTGAAAAATACAATTGAAATCAAAACATGAGAAAAGTTCCAATTTCTAGCAGTAGAGGTCATAGTGCTTCTGTGTATGCGTTCATTGGTAAAAATCCAAGCAGAAAGTAAAATGTACTAGATGCATGCAACTGAAGGGAAGGGCTGAATCCTTAGTTTTTATTCTTAGTGTGTTGGCCTTTTCCAAGTTGCCTCAAGGACTGGGGTACCCACAAAATGACTTTGACAGGTGATGGCACCTTAAACCAAATATGTTGGTATTCTCATTTGGATGTTAGTCCAGATTTTGAAGGAGAGAGCAAACCTCTAAGGACATGGAACACACTCATTTGAACAATATTCTGATTAAAGTTATGGGATAGTAGCATCCGGTCTGTAAATAATGAGGCTTTGTTGTAGACAATTTCAGGTGACAGTTTATTGAAATGACTGCATTAAATCTACCAGCAAAAGCAAATAGTCTGCAGCAAACATCCTGTTCCCGAATTCATTTAACTCCCTGTCTTTTTGGTTTATATTTTTATCTGCATGTTAAATTAAACAGAAGAATATTCAAACAGTTGTAGTCTATATTTCCTTGCAGCTATAAAATCTTCTGTCATACAAATTATTATTATAATACAAGTGCTTTTATGAATAATATCCAATAAACTTGCTTGGAAAGTTGATCTTTTTTTCCAAATAGCCACTCCCCCCTCTTCATCTTTGCGATATGTTTTTAGTTTCACGACAAAATCGGACACACTGTTGTGGGAGGTATTTTCTCTCCAGCAGTACTGGTAGAATTCTGAATCAAGAAAGGAAACCTTAAGTCATCTTTGTTGCTATAGACAAGCCCTGAGGTGGTATATAACTTTCTGAGAGAGGGTCCTGCATTTAAATGTTAACTAAATTTTAAACAAAGAATGGAAGTTAGTCATTCTTAATGAGTTAGTTGAGGAAGTCAATCAATGAGACATAATATGTGTAGACATGAAGTTGAAGAAAAGTTTATAAAATTGACATACTGTTTGTCTCTTGCCTGGTGATGGTGGTGATTGCTTTTAATCCCAGCACTACAGAGGCAGAGGAAGGTGGATCTCTGTGACTTCAAGATCAGCCCATTCTATAAAGTGAGTTCCAGGACAGCCAGAGCTATAACAGAGAAAGCCTGTCTTGGAAAATAAAATAAAATAAAATAAAATAAAATAAAATAAAATAAAATAAAATAAAAAATTTTTCTTCCAACCCTCAGATTAACTTAGAAGTCAAACAATAATTAAGATGGGTGGGGATGATTTGTAAATGTTTACACAGAGTACACACAATTGAAAAAGCCTTTCTAGAAAGTCAAGTCACAAATATATAGCTATATTTGTGTATATGTTAGTGACGCTAGATGTCGCCACATTTCTCCTGAAGAGGCCTTCAGTATCTTACCTGGACCACAGTGGACACGGAGTAGATGTTGGTTGCATGGATGAATTATAATCATGCTGTCCAGCACAGTATGTTAATACTTAAATTGTACCTTTCTCCAGACTTAATATCTACCTAATTTGCTGAGTTATCAGTGATGCTCCTGCTTGTTAATCATTGTGATTGTTAATGTGATTTACAGTTAAGGAGAAAAGCTTATTCTGAGCTTTTCATTTTTATATATAAGTTAGACACTGCTACAGTAAATACTCTCTCAGTTGGCTTTTTTACATGAATATGAATACTTTCTAAATGTCTTTGACTGCAGAGGAAAGGCCCCTCTCTAAATAGAGTAGCAGGTAATGTAACACCCCAGCAGGAGCAAGGATTTCTTAGGTGTTGATTCTCTTTTGAATTCTGTGAATGTCTCTCTCTTTGTATCAGTCCACACCTGAAGATTAGGGCTGTTCAGCTTTGGATAAAACATTCCTTATTTAATGCATTCCACAGCAGCTGCCACTGAATGTGAGTGTGAAATCCAAGCCTCCTTTCAGTAGCCAGCAAAGATGAGAGCGCATTGCATTATTAAAAGCTTTTAGCCACTAAGAGGGGTGCTAGGTAAATAAGTCGAGAATAGCCTTCTGCATTCCTTTTTAACTCCCACCTCCTTAAAAAAGAAACCCTTTTGTAATAAGAGGGTGATTCTTTGACGATTACAAGCTTCCTTATGGGGTTTGGGATTGTGGCTCAGGATTACAGCTTTAGGGCTGAAATCGAAGCTTTTAATGTGAGAGTTGTGAGGCTTTCCATTGGGATCAGATACTGGTGGTGCTATGTCTTTGCCTGAGAGAACAGCTCCTTCTCTCTGTTTAGAAAAGGGTCTGGAGACCTTACATAGGGTGTGGAATGAGCCGATTCCTCACAAGTTTGTTTAGTTTAGAAAAGGCACAGCTCACTTCACAGACGTGAAGCACCAATAAGAGCAGATCTGGAGCGATGACATAATTGTTGGCTGGAGATATGGACTGTGGACAGTCTTCCGTCGAAATCTAACACTTTGGATTAATTATTTTCTTAATATTCTTTTAAAACTGGAATCATTTTCTGGGAAAGCTTGATCTGCCATTCAATTTTCACCAGTATCTGACATCACAGTTTAATGAGTGATCATAAGTTATGTTATATTGAGAACACTGATTCATTCAACAAATACTTGAGTGTACATTATATGCTAGTGATTTTTCTATGTATTTGGACATATTAGTCAAAAAAATCAGACACCCGTGCAGAATGATTAATGAGCATTAAGTCATTATGCTGAAGTGATACGGGAATATGGAGTGTCTCTGAGAACAACTGGACATTGCTCGCAGAGGTAGGAAACTTGATGGCTACCAGCAGCCACCCCAGGACAATGGCTTTTGGGTTCTATAATGATGATGATAATAAAATTTGAGTGTGTGTGAGTGTCTGAGTATGTGTGTGTGTGTGCACCATATGTGTCCCGATGTCTGCAGAGACCAGACAGGGAGCTAGAGGTAACAGGCATTTGTGAAGTATCTGATACGGGTACTGGGAACAGAACCTGGGTCCTTTGAAAGTGCAACATTACTTTCTTAACTACATAGTCTCTCTTGACCTGCTTTTGGGGTATTGTCTAAAAAAAGTAGAAGAATGAAATTTATGGACTATAGAAGGTGAGTTTGAGAGAGAGAGACAGATAGAGAGAGACACAGAGTAAGACACAGAGCAAGACACAGAGAGAAATCAAAGAGCTCCTGTATAGAAGGGGTCCTAGGAGCTAGGGTACCATGAAGCTGTTAGTCTGACAGCTTATTAAAGGATTTTGGTAGGACTGGGTTGAGGTAGGGGGAGGGGATGAATTGGTCAATCCAATTGGTCCAACCAAGAAGTGTCCGGGAGCTTCTTATTTTCAGTTCCGTAGACATGTATAGCCTCTAGGCTGAGGTGTGCATTTAGATCATAACAAAGAAATGTGGACAGGGACTTCCTGTGGCATTCCTGGCCTCCAGTGAGGACATTCTTGGAATTACTGCTTTGGGGTCTCTGCTCTATCTTATCAGTTTCTATCTTCTATTTCCATCAACGATGCAGTCAAATTTACTAGAGCTGAAGAACTTATAAGATTGAGCTAGATCTATTCTTCAAAGCTGTATGTTTATCCTTAGAACGTTACTCTTTTTCTCTTAATTTATTAATGATTATTTTCATCATTTTTAACTATGTGTACGTGTCTGTGTGTGGGTATGTGCACACAAGTACAGGTGCCCACAGGAACCAGGAATGTCAGATGCCCCAGGCGCTGGAGGTGTAGGAGGTTATGAGCTGCCTGATGTGGGTGCAGTATGTGTGCTTACTGCTGAGCCATCGCTGCAGGCCTGGAATGCTATTCTTGTGGAAAGTTTTCAAATGGAATTGTATAGATCAGAGCTCTCCCTTAGGGGTTATCGGGAGATGGGGTGGGAAATGGGCTTTTCAGAGATGCTAAGAACCTTCTGCCTGCTTCCCCTCTGTTCATCTGCAGTTCAGTCATCTCTCCTTTTATGTGTGAATTTGTCTGATATTTCTTTTTCTTTCCTTTCTTTCTTTTTCTTTTTCCCTTCCTTCCTCCCTCCCTTTTTCCTTCCTTCCCTTCCTTCCTTTCTTCTTTTGACAGGGTCTTACCATGGAACTTTCTATGTAGACCAGGCAGGCCTCAGACTCACAAAGATCTGCCCACCTCTGCCTTCCATTGCTAGGATTAAAGGTATGCACCACCATGCCTAGCTTGCCATAATATTTCTTTAAAATTAAACTTGCTGTGGAGCAGTTGTAGTGGTTCAGCTGGTAGGGCATTTCCCACCAAGCCTGATGACTTGAGTTCACTGCCTGCAACCACATGGTAGAAGGAGAGAACCGACTCCTGAAAGTGATCCTCTGACCTCCACGCTGGAGCCTTTGCACTTAACACACACACACACACACACACACACACACACACACACACTGAATAAATAAAATGTGTAATGAAGCCGGGCGGCGGTGGCCCATGCCTTTAATCCCAGCACTTTGGAGGCAGTGGCAGGCAGATCTCTGTGAGTTCGAGGCCAGCCTGGTCTACAGAGTGAGTTCCAGGACAGCCAGAGTTACAACAGAGAAACCCTGTCTCGAGAAACCAAAAAAAAAAAAAAGGTATAATAAAAAGTTTAAACATGCTAAAGCAGGTTCCAGATAGAATGATGATTGCTATGATTGCCAGAACATAGGAAATTATTTTTTTTTTCTGTTGGAAATTTATTTTAAATTGTCTCACTGCTCCAAAATTTATCATTTGTTTTTAGACTGATTTGAGTCCGTCTATGAATTTAATATTTCTTGTCTTCCTACCTTGGTAAAATTGTTCACAACATGTACGACATGAAGTGTGATTATCTGGTGTCTATAACTCTCTTACAAGTGGAAGTGTGGAAGGCCCTTAGACATTGTCTGATATTTTATCATGTGTTTCGTGGGCCACAACTTAAATGAGGAGCCGTCTGGTTCTGCAGCTCAGAGCTATCTATCTCAGATGCATGCTCTGTTCCATCTTTTAATGACCAAAATCCGTTGTTTTTGCCCTTTCCCTGCTCCTTTCTTTTGGTCACAAGCCACACGTGAAATTTTATGCCGAAAACATACACTAAGCTCCTTTTATATGAAGCATTGTTACGACAGAGAGACAGAGAGAGCCGTGTTCCATCACGCTTCCTGTGCTGTAGTGACGAAGAAGAGTAGATCCGCGTTGCCCAGCTTTACATATGTGTCCATGTACAAGTTCCATGACCAGTGTGTTGTGGGTGCTTTGCTAAAATGATGACTCCAAACTGACATGTTTTATGTGTTGTTTATGTGTTTCACTCATCCAGGCATAACAGGGTGGGAACCAGAGTGTATGAATGTATGTATGTATATATATATATATATATGTATATATATATATATGTATATATACACACACACATATACACACACACATATACACACACACATATAAATATATATTTATAATGTATGTATATATGTATAGATATATATTCATATTTATATATGTGTGTGTATGTATGTGTGTGTGTGTGTATGTATGTGTATATATATATATATATATATATATATATATATATATAAAACAATCCATATGGCTAGAGCTGCTAGACAGTGGGAAGAATTGAGATGAAGATGGGTACAAGGTGAAAGGCTGTGATCATCAGCTTATGTCAGAGCAGCGCTCATGATGACCCCCGAGTACAGTCATCAGATTGTCTGGAACAGAATCATCAACATGCCTATTAAACCTATTAAACCAGATTCCCAGAGCATTTACAGATGGTTCAGGGGTTGAGATATAGCTCACTGGTGTATCGGGAGGCTCTGATTATAGTCCCAAGGACCCTAACCCCAAACACTGCCAGCACCTGCAGAGTCCCCAAGGTCAGATGCTCTGGTGATTGCTGGTGCTCAGTAATTCGGGAGCTCAAACTATGCTGAATGTCTAAAAACAGGAAAGAACCTGGTCCTGAGTGTGGCAGAGATGCTTTCACCTTAGGAGAGCAGGACTCTGAGGCAATCAATGGCCAGTCACTCAAATGACCCTGACTGGAGGACTCTGAGCCCTTGTTTGTTAAGAATACATTTTGCAGACAATGCAAGAGTGAGTTTCAGGAAGGAGTTTTATTTTAACGGTGCCTGAAAGAAAGAAAAAAAAATCAGAGCTCCTGTATGACAGGGGTAGCTCCCAAGAAATACTTCCCATTGCATGTCTTCATCTAGAATTTAGTAAGGTTTTCCTGGTGGATCCATGCTGGGTGGGCTGGTCTGCCCAGTTGGCGCAACCATGACGTGTGCATGTGCCTTCCTGTGCTGATTATTGGACTGGGGTTCCTGTACACACCTGCAAGTGCCGAGGAAGTTCAACTGCGCTCACGCAGCTGCTACAGTGGAGTCGAAGCAAAGCTACCAAGGCACATGAACCCATGTGCCTCCATGGTTTTTGATATTTCTTTCTTTTGGCCAAGACAGAACTGCCTATGGAACCAAGGACATTAACAGCTTCTAGCTAAGGCAGCACTGGCTGTCAAGGGCAGGACGCAGATACGCTTGTTGTGGAGGTCTCCGCTGTATATTGCCAGTTTTTATCAATTCTTCAAAGCTGTACTGGTATGTGGTAGTGATGGCAGTGGCAGTAGCCTGCATCTTCTTAATGATTGTTTGTGTTGAGCATCTTGCATTCTCTAGTGAACTCTAGGTAATAGCCTCCTCTCCCGTAGGAATTTGTGGAAGTCGGGACAAATGGCCGATAGGTACCACTGGCTATGAAATAATGTTTACTGCATAGTAACTAGCAAAGAATTCACCTAGAGGCTTCAGGTTTTGTTTGGAGTAAGGAGGCGAGAAGCATAGGGTTGTTCAGGGTTTATTGTCATGGGTGAACCCAACCATCTGAATTTGTTCCCTGGGATCCATATGGTGAAAAGAGAGAACTAACTCCTGCAAGCTGTCCTCTGACTTCCATACGTCCGTTTGTCCATGTTCCCCGCGCCCCGAAGGCTCGGTGGCCATTACTTTTACCTGCTGGCCTTGCTGGCCTTATGTGCCCATCTTTTAAATTGGATTGCTTTTAGAATTCTATGTTCTGGATATTAGTTCTTCATCGGATATGTTTTTGTAAATATTTCTCCTAGTGGTTCAATTTGCAGTTTTTTTTTTTCTTCTTGATATCTTTCAAAGAGTAGAAGTTTTCATCTGGAAGAAACACATGTTTTTCTCTTTCCTACATTTCCTACATGTATTTTAGTTCATATCTAATATATTTCCTTCTCTAGCTAAACCCATAAAGATCTTTAGTGTTTTAAAATAAAATCTTTTGGTTATTTGAGGCAGTGTCACATGTACCCCAGGCTGACCTCAGATTTGCTCTGCAGCTGAGGACGACCCTGCACTCTTCATCTCTGTGCCCTGCCTTCCACGCGCTAGGATGAAAGGTGGCCATCAACACGATCTGCTTCTCTGATGTCGCACCGCTGTGCCTGGCTTCCCCAAGGTTTTCCTTTTGGAAGCTTCATAGATTGAGATTTTACAGTGAAGTTAAAGATTCCTTTGGCCTCGTGTTTGTGTAAGGTGCAAAGTAGGGTTTGATTTTTTGTGTTCGTCTATTTTGCATAAAGATGCCCCCTTGTGTCCCAGTAGCAATTATTACGGCTCTTTGTTATTTATTTTTTGAGACATGGTCTTGCTATATAGTCCCGGCAGGCTTGGTACTTGCTATGTAGCCAAGGCTGGCTCTGAACTCATGGCAATCCTCCCGCCCTAATCTCCAAGTGCTGGGATTACAGGCATGGGCCACCATACCCTGTATGTTTATTTTTATTTAATAAAATATTGTCTTTCTATTTTCTTCCTCCTTCTCTTCCTTCTCTTTCTATTTCTCTTCTCTTCTCTTTTTTCTCTTCTCTCCACTTTCCATAATTTTAACTGTGCAAGGCAGAAAGCCTTACAATGAAGGAATGAGAGTTGGTCAGCCTTCTTGTGCAAACTCAATGAAATCATGAGAAGCTAGGCAGTTCTTTACTTAGCTAGCAAGAGGCAGAGCTAGAACAGACAGGGAAGCAGAAGTAAGTCTTGAGCTAGTTTGGACTGCTCATTCCTGCCCATCATCTTCTGTCTTTTTAAATGATGAGGCTTTCCGGTCTTCCCTGTATAATGATTTATCCTTTGTGAAGGGCTTTGAATATCAGCTATTAGATAATTTTTGAGATTCCTTCATGGCTTGCTCTTGATTGACACTGAGAATTGTTGGGTTACCATGACAAGTTCCACCTACTTTCAGTAATTTATAAATTATTATGTAGAAGTAGCAATATTAAAAATTTAAGACATTCCCCTTAACTTACTGATCATTTGGCATGCCAGGAATTTCTCCAGAATTTGTTAGATAACTAGAAAAAATTGCCTTCCAGCATCCTTTGGTTTATATTTTTGTGGAATTTGCCTTTATTTAATTTTGCATAGAGGTGACTCAGTAAACATCCTGTCAAGGGCAGCCATGAACTCGCAGTAACCCGGGTTTCAGTCTCTGTGAACCTTGCTGGGAATGAGGCTGCTTCACCACATGGTTGAGAGTTTCCCCTTTCCAGCTAGAGTTGACTCATGCTTGTGTACAGAGAAAAGGAAGTAAAGTCTCACCCCTCACTACTGTCTTCCAAAAGAAGACAGAATAAAGAGACCAATTAGGAGATGAAAGACGGCATTGGGGGGCATTTTAATCCTCTTATCTGCCCAGCCTACCAGCCTGCAGGCATTGTCTACAAGAGGGCAGTGGAGCCAGCAGCATATTTTACCTGGATTTCCTCATAGATTCACGCTCCACACTCAACATTTTTTGTTTGTACCAGAATTCCTCCTGAAGAACGTGTTGACATAAAACCTTGTTTTCAGAGTTAATCCTGAATGCCCAGCTTGCAGAGGTCAGTTACAGATGTGGATCTCAGTACAGAGGGGCACCCGCTGAGACTTCCACGTCCCTGTGTGCTGGAACAGAGGAATTGGAGCAAGAACGTATTGATAGTGAGAGAAATAGAGGCAATTTATTAAGAAAGAGATATTGGGTCCGCAAAATAGCTCAAGCAGACGCGGAGACGTACATATGGCCAAACAAAGCAGTTTATTTCCATGGGTTACATTCAGCATTTCAGGGCCAGCCAATTAAAAAAACATAGCAGCCTCCATATGTGGACAAGTGGGCCTTTTAAACCAAACAGGCAGTGGCTAGGGGATTTTTCTGGTTGGTAAGGATTTGAATACTGAATTGTTCGTTTAAATCTCAGGGTTTTGGGGGGAGCATGGAGCTTCTGGGAAAGTGAGGACTTCACTGGTAAGCGGAGAGTTGAGGTCAGTGCCATCACCGCTAGGGGGCGTTGGTCCTCTCAGAGAAAGGCACTGCTGACAGGTCAAAGACTCAAAGCCTGCAGACCTCAGCAGTGAGACTCTAAAGGTTACTTACATAGCACCCATCTTACTGCATTTGGAGAATTTGGGCATGCTGTGTTTTGTTATAGGTAGGCCTGGGTGGGAGTGACAACTGTCTTCTTTCTTTTATTAATCTTTTGATTTGATAAAAAAGATTAATATGTATTTAACTGATAAATACATATTAATGTGTGTGTGTGTGTGTGTGTGTGTACATATGAAGTCAGAAAAGGGCACCAATTCCTTGGAGCTGGAGTGGCTGCCTCTGTGAGCTGTGACTTGTTGGTTCTGAGAAATAAACTTGGGTCTTTTGCAAGAGCAGCGAGTACTTTTAAGTATTGACCCATCTCTCTAGCCCCTCATAATCTTCATGCCTACTCCTTTGATTCAATATGGCTGACAGATAGAGAAATGGAAGAACAGGAGAAGGCAGAAATGGCTTTTTACATGCTGGGTGCTGGGCTGGAGTTGGAGTGGTTAGAATGCTTAGGGCTTAATTAACACAAAGCCCTAAGTTCAACCCCTGTCACCTAAACAAATCAACAGAAGCTGGATATGTGGTGGAGGGGAGAAGACATGTCATATGAAATGAATTGACAGGGAGTAGGTTAACAAGAGAAAATACACACAGATTTATCGCATGCAGGGAATGCTTCATGGAAAGGAAAAGTGAATAGCTAAATACATAGTGAGACTTGGAAGGTTATATACACTCTATGAGGACCGGTAGGAGTGGGGTGAAGGCAGTTCAGGGACAGTACGTGTCTTTTGAAAAGATGAATGGGCCCTCAAAAGAATAAATGACACCCTGTGACAAGTCTGGGTGTGGTATTGGGCACAGGCCTTTCTCCCATGAAGATCTTCCCTAGTTGGTGTCTTAGAGAGGGGACTTATGTTAGCTTTCTAGTCTTGTCACCAAGCACCTGGAAGAATCAGAAAGAGGAAAGGCTTATTTTGGTTCATAGTACTGGCGGTTTCCATCCATTGGAGGTTGTTTCATTGCTCTTGGGGTTCTGGGTAGAAACAGGAAGAGTGGAGGTCATTGAGGGTGACAAAGGCCTTTTCTCTCACCTCTGATGAGCAAAACAAGGAGTCCTAGGGCCTTGGATAAACAACAGCCACCAAGGCAACCCCAAGCAGGAGGCTTCCAGGTCCATCGTCTCTTGAACTGGAAGAATGAATTTTGTGGATGAATGGTGTGGATGAATTTCAGAAAGGAATGTATCATAGTGATAGGAACAGAAGATAGAAACTGGCCAGGAAAGGCAGTGACCCCAAAACAGGATGTTCTTGCTGGAGGCTAGAAATACCAGAATTGGTTCAGGGTCACATTTCTTTGTTATCTCCTAGAGCAGTGCTTCTGCCTCGAGGCAGAGGCTGCAGAGACCTACAGTGATCACGTGACCAAAACTGAGCACATGGATATTTAAGTCATTTAAGAAGCCCCAAGACTAACAGCTTAATGGTACCCTTCTTTCTGGGGATCCCCCCTCTGCTCATGAAAAGCTTTGCAAGCCCTCTCCCCCCCTCTTAAGCTCCCACCTACGAATATATATAGACACATATATAGACAAATATAATAGACATCTCTAAAACTCACTGTGGTCCATGAATTTCATCCTTCAAATTTCTGAGACAAGAACTTGAAAGCAACTAGCTTGGGGGAGGTTTTGATGCCCAGACAGTTCCCACCACCCTAGTTCCCCAGAGCCACGCTCAGATTGATAAAGACTCCATTGTTATCATAGACACTTCATATTCCTGTATCAGAAGGTCCACAGGTGAAAGCTTAAAGGGTAGAAAGAAGGCAAGGCTCTTGTTTAGGAGGGGTAAGTCCTCCAAAATGGGGGCTCCATTAAGTTGATAGTCTAGGGACTTTTCGTAGGACTCATGACAGAAACTGGGTGAAGCATGAGGAGGTGACCCACCCATGAGGTGACCAGGTGCCTCTCAGTTTGGGGCATGTCCTCACAAGCAGCTTCCTGGCAGCATTGTTTGTTTAAGGAGGCCCAAAAGAGGAAGGAAGGTAACAAGAAGCCTCAGCAGGAACCAGAGTCCCTTTTTGACCTAGGACAAGACTCAGAACTGCTGCTTTCTAGGTCCCTGCCTTAAGTAGCATGACCACTTTCTGTCTCATCAGCAACAGAGAAGAAGCCCTCACCTCAGGACAGAAAGGACCTGGTGCCCATAATCCTCTTTGAAGCCACATGCTCTGTGATGTAAGAGCACCCATTTGGCCCCACCTTTGTTTAAAGGGGCCGTACTCCTAACAGTGGTCAGCTAAGGAGGTAGTCCAGATCCAGACTGTGGCAAGACTCAGAACAGCGGACTTCCTCTTTGGAGGATCCGTCTTTGGGCAAGTGAGAGAACTTTAAAGAAAGCCCTTCTCCGCATTTCTTTTTTAATTAAAAATTATTTATTTTTATTTTTTATTTTATATTAATCATATATATTTAACATGTATACATCTATTATTATATTTATTAAATATTATATATTTATTGTTTATATTTATTATTTTATATTATTTCCTTTTATTCGTACTAGCGCTTGCCTACATGCATGTGTGTGTATGTGCACCATGTGTGTGCCTGGTATCCCTGGTGGTCAGAAAATAGAACTCAACTTACCGATGTTTGTGAGCCCATCTGGGTGCTGAGAACTGAATGTTGGTCATCTGCAAGAGCAACAGATGCCCTTAAACATTGAGCCATCGCTTCAGCTCCCACCTCTCTTCTTTTTTATGGGTGGAAGATGGAGGAGAGACGAGAGGCAGGAGACAGGAGCTGCTTCTGAGACCTTGATTTTAGTTTGGAGTACTCAGCGTGCCAGAGCAGTGCACTTCGGTGTGTCCTTTGAGCTCCAACACTCACCACCAGTCATAATTATTTTTATAAAACAAGGGAAGAATATGTGTACAAAGCCTAGGGAGATAAATCATTGCTCCCTTATACCAACTCACTGGAATTGAAGCCCGGTCAGTCCAGAGTTCATCATTTTACTTTTATATTCCTCCAAAGGGAAAAATACATTGAAATTAGCATTGCGGGAGTGTATTTATACACGACAGAAAAAGGAAATATAAACAGAGGGGTGTAGACAATACTATCAGAAAACTAGTCCTTGCAGCGAGAGATCTGGAGGAAACTGGCAAAGGCGTGCAAGCATGAAGCCCCTGCTTCAGTCAGCTGCGGCTGTAGCAAGAGAGTGCCAGAGAGTTGGATGTTTTAAACGATTTATTTCTCATAATTGGTAAGGCTGGAAGACCAAGATTATGATACTGGCAGAGGTATTGTCTGGAAAGGATCAGACCCTGATTTCATACGCGGAACCTTCTTGCTGTGTTCTCACGCGGCAGAAAGACGGCGGGAGAGACTAGAGTAGGTGAGTGGTTTTTGTTTTGTTATGGATTAAAACTATTTAAAATATCACCCAGTATCATCTACTATATTAGGCTTCATTATGATACTTTTGATTCCTTTTTCCTTCCTCTTTCCCATCTCTCGACACTATCCCTTCTCCTGACCCAGGAGTAAGTTTTGAAGGAAAATAATTGGAGCATTATGGAACATAAAAAAGAATTTAGATAATTTGGCAGAAGGCCCTGGTGGGGACAGAGCTTCCCTACCACCAGAGGGCGGTATTCGCTCAGCATTTGTTCATCGTTATGGAGAATACTATGAGATCTGTGGGAGAGAAGGGCTGCCTCCAGGGTCAAGAGGATGTTAAGAAGGATTTGTAATCCTCCTTCTCCCCTTTTCTTCACTTGTTTAACTTCAGGAAAGCGTGTTGTGCGTGCAGGTGTGTGTGTGTTGTGTGTATATGTGTATGTATATATGTATGAGGTGTGTGTTGTGTGTGTGGGTGTTGTGCATATGTATGTGTCGTGTGTATGTCTCTGCATGTGTGTGTGTGTGTGTGTGTGTGTGTGTGTGTGTGTGTATGTGTGTATGTTTTGTTGTTTGCTTTCAATCCTTTTGTCTCTCACCAAAGCAGAGTTTTAGGATTGAGTACATATACTTACAATACTTGCTATACTTTACTTTTTTGTTTGAACTATTTTATTTGAAGATATAAAAAAGTAATCAATGGCTTTTACACCATGTCTAAAAAATATTACATCTACTCCTTCCTAGTAAAGACATAATAATTACTTCTATGACATTTGTTGTAGTTTGTCAAGACACTATCACGTGAGTGTCTCTTGGCACTTTGAATTATCTGTTATAAACAAAGAGGAATCTTAAAAACAAAACACCAGGGTAATTGCCATTCAGCGGAGTTAAAATAGGAGGCATGTGGCTGCCAATGATAATGAAATGAATTTTATACTAGGACTACGTCACTTAAAAACACTGTCAGTTGTGTATTATCTTGTATAAACAACAGAAAGTGCCATTTCATTCTCTTTACTAGGATAAGCTTCAGATTGAGAAGATCGATGAGGCCCCAAGTTCAATGCTTATTTTTCTACTTTTATCAATTTCCTGACACATTTAACACAAGCAGAAACAATTTTTCAGTAAAGTGAGCTTTTGGAACCCACAGGTTGCGTTGAAGAATGCTGGCCAAGGTGTATTCTGTATTGCTTTTAGATTTTCATCTATTCTTTACCTCAAGACTCCGTGATTTTTGGAACACCCTTTGCATCTCAGTGTTCTCTCTAGCTTTCTCTCTCTACAGCAGAGAATCTATTGGGAGCTTTCACAAGGTCTCTCAGACACTCTTGGCCGAGTGTCTCAGCCCCTTCGCTCATAGCCTGGTCGATAGTCTTGCTTCAATGTCTGAATTATGATTCTTGGTTCCATTTCCCTCAGCTTGCCACTGGCTTCGAGATTTGGATAAAGCTCTTTGCTCTGGACTTTGCTTAGGGATGATTCCCTGCAAACTACCCAGTGATTCTTCTATTTATCTTTTCTGGTGCTTTCTTTCTCTCCCCCAGAGCTTGAGGTTGGAATTTTATTTTGGAATTTTTGTTTTTGTTTTTAATCCTTGAAATTATACTATCCTTAAGGAAATTCTCATACTTAAGGAAATTCCCACAGGGTGCTTGGGTTAGTCACTTTTCATTTCTATGACAAAATGCCTGGGTTCAACAACCTAAGGGAAGAAAAAAACTTTCTTGATTCACAGCTTCAGAGGTTCCACTCTGATTTCGTGTCTTCATTGCTGTTGTGCTAGTGGGAAGACAGAGAAATCGTAGTGGAAGAGTGTGGATGAGAATGTTATTTCCTCCACGGTAGCCAAGACGCAGAGAGCAGGGAGGTCTGGGACAGAATATACCTTCAGAAACATCCTCTAGTGCAGCGGTTCTCAACCTGTGGGTCACAAACCCTGTAGGAGTCAAACAACCCTTTCACAGGGGTCACCTAAGACCATTGGCATATCAGATATTTATGTTATGATTCATAACAGTGGCAAAATTATAGTTATGAAGCAGCAACAAAGATAACTTTATGGCTTGGGAAGTCACTACAATAATGAGGAACTTTATTAAAGGGTCACAGCATTAGAAAGGTTGAAAACCACTGCTCTAGTGTCTTAATTTGCCCAACTAGGTTCAATTTCCTAATAGCCCACTCAGCCAAGAATTCTTCAGTAGATTAAACTATGGGTAAAATTAGCATCTCTATGCTCCAATCACTTTTTAATGTTCCTACCAGCTAGGGACGAAGACTTCTACATGAATCCCTGGGGCCATTTATATTCAAACCACAAACACATTCTTCCTATCCACTGGCAGTGGCCACTGTTCCAGCTTTCGGTCTATTTGTAGAGAAATCTAGGATTAGATTTCTAACTATTCAGTTTTTATCTTCCTGTCAAGAATGGCCTCATTTGTATAATCCTATACAGCATTATTTCATTTAGGCCAAGGGGAAACAGCGGAGGACATTCCTAAGGCTCAAGAGAACATTCTTAGAAAGGTTGCCTTCACTTGCTGCGTGTGACAAGAAGACCTGTGTAGGTTAAAAGGTAGAGCTTCACTACAGCTATACTGGGGGAAGAATGATCTTGGGATACAGGGCTAAACACTCAGTACCCTAGTACTGGCTAGGGTACTAACTTTCGGACATTTCCATGATCCCAAGTGCTGGGATTAAAGGTGTGTACCACCAAGCCCTGCTAAGTCGTATTAAGAGAATCCCAGTCCTCTGTTTCTCCCGTTGTCTTCCCAACCAAGTTGACTGCTGCCCACTGCCTACATGTCCCAGTACTCTGGAAGTTGCTGCTTCCAGTTAGCCTGAAGTTCACAGAGAAATAGCTGAATGTGACCAACCTCATTTGGTTAAACTACACAGCACCACTCATCACTGCTGTGATGACTCTCCTTCACTCTTCTTCATGCAGTCTTAGACTCCCAACTGCTTTCCTCCGGGTGTCAACCTACTATTATCCATGGTAAATACAGTGTAGATCGGGAGGCCCTGTGAAGTTCTGGAAGCTTCCAATCCCATGACTTTCACTTCTGCTCCAGCTACTTTCTTCTCTTTTCTATAATATATACATATATAGTATATATCCTGGCAGTAGTTCTATCCTGGGAGGATTGTGCACCATTAGATGTTTGAGTTGTCCCGCCGTCTTAGCTCACTGCTTCATCTTTACCTGAACTCAGCGTCTCTTATTTTCTCCCTTCATCAGGGTTTTGTCTACCCTCTTCCCCTCCTTGCTCTGGTGCGTAAAAGTTAGGATTACATTTATTTCATGAGATACATTCTGAAATGGATTTATTGTCCTCTTAAATCATCTTGGGAGAACACCAAGTATTTCTGATATCAATTGTTATCTTTTTAAAAAAAATGAATTCGGACAATTTTATTTATTATTTAGGACAATGGATTCCATGTATATGCTGAGTTTTGTGTACTTTGATCCCACATTCCCCTCTCTCTCCTGCTGAAACTCTTCTTCCCAACAGTCCTCCTCTAACCGTGGTGCCTTTTCTTTTAACCCTGCATCCTCAGTGAGGGGTCGGACCTCATGAATCTTCCTCACACATACCAAATGGAGATGGGCCAATCTTATATAGGTCTCGTACAGGTAACCACCGCTGCAGTGCGTTCGTGCGTGCAATGGCCGTGTCTTTTTGCAGTACTGTTTTGCAGTACTCTTCTCCAACCTCTGACTCTAACAGGTATCTTCATTTCTGTTTTTGGAAACAGAATCTTGTCAAGTAGCACAGGCTAGCTTTGAACTTATGGTGCACCTGCCTCAGCCTCCCCAGTGTTTGGATTACAAGTATGTACAAGCATGCCTAGTTTAGATTGGTTCTTGAATGACCTTGAAGGCCTGTGTGTTAGGGCTGTGGTCATCAGAGTAGTGTTAGTAGAGATGGAAACTATTCAGTGGTCATTGGAGGTACGTTTTGGCGGGTTATTTTGGGACTCTGATCTTTTCTTTATCATAGTTTGCTTCATGGCCACAAGGGGAGTTATTTTACTGTCCTATAGGCTCCTTCCATAACACAGCATGCTGCCTTGCCACACAGCAAAGAAGTGGGGCCGTTCGGTGATAGACTGGGTGACCCTCTAAGAAGGAAAGCCAAAGGGAACCTCTCCTCATTGTAAGTTAATTTAACCTGGTGTTTCGTTGTAGTGATGGAGCACGGACTGACACAGTCTTGTTTCCCTTATACAAGCTACAGCTTGTATACACAGGACCCCGTGTGTATTCCTGTAGAAACCATTCTGCTCGTTTTGAGGATTGCTAGTATGCTGTTATAGAAGCTTTGCTTAAGTCTTCTCATCGTGATGCCATGAAGTGTCACGTATGGGTGTCACTTAATGATCTCAGTTGTAATTATGAGTCAGGTGCACGCACAGCTATACTATCTGGCCTTTTTGAGTAATGTAATTAATATAATGTCTGGGAGTATCACCTTAATAATATTCGTATTCCTTATATAAACTATTATGATTCTCATCTCTGATGACCTCTTACCGAACAGCACTTCAGATACTGTATTGACTGCATTGTACAAACACAGAGTAAATAATGAAGCCACTTCTAAGCCTTTGTGTGGCTCTGACATTCGTTCTATTTTTAGGCTATTTCTGGACTGTGGGCTTTCATCATGCAGCTATTAGGGAATTCATCAAAATTTCATATTGCCTGTATGGGGCTCCATTGTCCGTGGCTGCCATCTGCTCTGCTCGGGGCCGGGGTGATGATTATTTCATGTGACTCTCACAATCCTGTCTCCGCTGAATCTGCTCTGCAGACTCTCCAGCTTTTTCTGTCTCTTGTCTCCTTACTCTGTTCTGGAATAGTTGTCCTTATTTTCTGAGAGGGAGGAAAAGCTTAGTGAACATGCCTGTTGGCCTTTGCTTCCTCTCAGGCCTTTGCTAGGGTTTTGCCTTCCTGCCAGGAGCTCTCAGGGTGTCTCAGGCTGCACAGTGTGATCGCTGTCTGTCCAAACCAGAACCCTTGTTTCTGAAGGATGGCCAGGCGCAGAGCATGGTTCTCAGTCTCAACCTGCTCTCTTCCCATGGCTTCTTTCTGTGATGGCTGGCAACACCACCGTCTGCCTCTGATGCACTGGACACACCTATGCACATGCTAAAGGCCAAATTCTTTTTTATTGAAGTGTATTTTTGGTCTCTAAACCGGAATTGAAACCTGTATCCCTTGAGTACTTCTCTCTCTCTCTCTCTCTCCCTCTCTCCCCCTCTTCCCCTCTTCCCCTCTCCCTCTCTCCCCCTCTCCCCCTCCCCCCTCAATGTTTTTGCCTATGCCAAATTTTAAGAACTTAAGATTGAAAAAAATGAATCACAACTACCTGTCCCATGTGTTCTACAGTGCGGGAAGATCATGTAACACCAAGCTTTCTGTCTAGGACAGAAACGAATGTCCTTAAATAATGGTGACTTAAAGCTAAATGGTATAATTCTGGACCTGGTGGCTGAGAAATCAGTGTTGCAGACAATGTGGAGGAGGAAGACTGACTCTGGAACACAGTTCATGGGGAAGGCAGTGGAGAGATGCCGTTTGAACTGTGGAGATGGAGGATTGAAAGCACCGAGCGTTTAGTTCTGTGTTTGGGTGAATCAAGTATTCCCATGTGGGGACTCACGGGTAAAGGGCCTGAATGAAGGTCAAAGTGCACAGGCTAAAGGGATGCTTGGAAGGCCAAAGCAAGGTTTCTGTTTTTAAGGAATGCAAGGTAGATATTGAAATGTATCCCAGAGACAAAGGAGATGAAGATGGAGCCGTCCATTCGTGGGAGGAGAGACTGAGTTCATATCTGCCCGAGGTGCAGCCTTGAGCCGGGGCGGGAGGGAGGGTTACATGGATTTGGAGGGGAAAGGAAGGCTTCCTCTGAGGCTTGAGTTGGGCGGTGCAGAAAATGTCAACCCCAGGATTTTAACAGAAAAGTGAGATGTGGTTGACTCTTGGTCGGATGTTTACCCTGCTGGGTTGGAGGTGAGGGGTGAGGCAAGATTGTTCCAGATTATATACTCATCTGGGACAGTGAAGTTGAGGCAGAAGGCTGGCCTCCCAGGAAGGACCAGAGCTAAGTGTCTAACACTGCCTGCTGGTGATTCTTCCTTGTGAGCTAAGTTTCTAAAGCCAGAGGAGGGGCACTGGCAGGCAAGCTCTGGCATTTGAAGGAGGGAGAGCTTTGCAGCCCCAGGGGAAGCGACCATCCTGTTGGAGCCTTCTGGATTAACACATGCTCCTGCTTCCCATCTACCTCCCCGTCACGGGTCCTGCCCAGTTTGTATAGATAGTCAAGCAAGGATCTGTACTGGGTACAGATCTGGGTGGCCTGCCACACAGACTCCCTTCTGAATAGTAGCCATAGGCCTGGGAAGCAGATCCCGGTGTCAGGAGCCTCAGGAAAGCCTCCTGCTGGATGGGAGAAATCATTAAAAGGAATGAGAAGACTCACAGAAGATGTATTAAGGAGATGTTTGCCATCTGAACATGTTTATGTCAGGATTTTTTTTCTGTAAAAATGTATACTTTTTGTATACATATACAATGAACACAAAATGCACATTTGTTTGTAGTGTTGAGGAGTAGACCTAGGTCTTCCCCCATCCTAGGCTAGTGCTGTACCACTGAGCTGTGTGCCTAACTCACTCTTGAAATTGTTTCAACCATAGAAAGTCGTTCTGTGGAGGATCCCATACCTGTAATGAAACACATACAAACTTTAACACATCAAGTGTCATCATCTGTCTAGTGGTTCAACAATGGTTTTGTGGGAGACATTAGAAGCCCTGTAGATTTAATAAAGGCATCAGGTTTGTGGTATCATAAAAATATTTCCCCCTTTCACCAAATATAGCTTGATGTCATGTTTTAAACCTCAAAATGTGACTGTAATACTTTTTAATGTGCTTGAATCCAGTCATTAACATTCTAGACTCCTGTAGTACTAAGGATATGTCAGAAGGTGGCAGCAGAGAACAGAAACTTTTGTTTCAGGCTTCGATTCTTTAGATTTCTAAGGAAGAACCAATACAATATATTTAGAGCCGTGAGATGAGGTGGTAGTTTGGTGCAAATTTATTTTCTTATGAGGAAGCCCTAAGTACCTGTTCAAAACCAAACACATACTGGCAGAATCTGACTTTCGTGGCAGATCCTAAGTCCTTCTCGCCCAGACAGCATTTACAGAGGTGGGTCTCAGTGAGACGCTTCAGTCGGAGAAGGACTTCTAGGTCAGCCCACATCTTTGGAATCCGGATCTTGAAGAGACAGACCTAGGCTGTTCTCCACACTGGTTTAGAGTTGACCAGTGTTTCCGTTCTGTGGATTCAGAATCAAGGGGCTATGAGATAGATGTTGGTCACAAGTTAGGTAAGTGGGCATCAGGCGAGGGGACAGAGGGGCATCCTCTCTGATGAATGCATCCATCCATGCAGGTGCTCATTGCTCAGGGTCAGTCATGGTCACGCTTGGCTGTGAGGTAATCCTGCTTGAGCCCTCCCCTCCCCTCCCCTTCCCTTCCTTTACCCTTCCCCCCTTCCTTTATTTCTTTCTTTCTTTTAAAAAGAGAAGTTATGTTTCGCAAGATATTGCCAAGCACAACCTGTGTGCAGGTTGGAGGCTGCTGTGGACTATGATATCTCCCTCCGGAGCTTACTCAGTTGGGGTGGACATGTTTTCCGTGTGGCGGCAGAACGAGTTATGGGAAGACTTGGGATGGTGCTAGGGGACAGCAGGACATTGGCACTGCCGAGGGAGGTCATGTAGTTCTCTGAAGAAGGATTCTGAAGGCCATCAATATTTGGGGGGAGCCCAAATATTCTGTGGCGGTATCTCTGTCCCTTTGTGACACAGAGTTTATGCATATGGTACTTAATTTATCTCACGCTCCTAAACGGTGTTTAGGAATTATTCTCAGCGCTTAAGTGTTTTTAACTTTTAAACAAATCACTTCTTTAAGTACAAGTAAAATTATTCTTTGGTCAAGCATATTTTAAACTAGTAAGTAAACTTTTGAGATGACTGGGAAACATTATTGAGATCTCTTAAGGCTACAGAAAGAGTCTAAGGAAAACTACTTATCACATGAGTTGCTTGAGAAAGATGGATTTCTTCATAGTTATTGGAAGTACGGCTAACTCTCAGAAGACAGACGATGAGAGTTCAGATACCCATGTGCTGCGGCCTCATTTGTTACACTTTTAGATGTGATTTCTGCTCTGAAAACATGTGATGTGAATTTGAAAAACGACAAGGAACGGACTGAAGAAAATGTAATTCTGTGGAATTGTTACATGCAATGCAAAGGAGACAGACTGCGGCCTGTTTTCGTCTGGTTTCTTTCCCTCTGCCTGTTTCCAAGGTTCGTTTGCGTTATGTCATGTATCATTTCTTCATTTTTTGGCGTTATATCATGTATCATTTCTTCATTTTTTGGCGTTATATCATGTATCATTTCTTCATTTTTCGGAAATCACTGAATGATATTTCACTATATGGTTTTAATGGTAGTCAAGCTTTTCACTCATCAGTCGATAAACTTTTGGGTTATACCCACTTCTTTTGTGAGTAGTGCTGTTGTAGACATCTGTGTCTAAGATTTCACGTGGAGAAGGTGTTTTCATTTTCTTTGTGTACGTACTAAGAATAGAATTGTAACTATCTCTTTGCTTCCTAGGAATTCATTGTTGAGTTGATGGATGGAAGGTTGACAAATGGATTCCTGGAGAACTACATCATTGTTGATTAGTGACTCAGAAAAACTTAGAGTAGAAATCCATGAAGAATCATGGTGGGAATTTCTATGTAACAGACCTGTGTCTCTCAATGATAAGCCTCCACCAAATAGTGAACTACGTCATAGGCACCAAAGGGTAGAATTCTCGATTTGAAGTTCATATAAAAATCAGCACTGACTCTCTCTCACCTGTAACTGTAATGTAGACATGCGATTTCTCGAAATGAATATTTCCCACAGTGAATGACTCTCATGGTAATTCACGGGGAGGTAGGCAGTTCGTTGTTGAGACTTGCTGATGTGTGTGAGACGTTTCTGCACAAAACAACAGCATCTTTTGACTCTTAAAAACCCATGATTATATTAAGCATTATAACTATACTTAAAATATCCTAATAATGGATGTTCACATCCACTTATGATTTGCATACCAGCTATTTAAAAACTCGTTGATCTGGAAAAAGTAATTCATGGGGTTGTCAGAGCTTCTGGGAAACCTTTACTTTACTTTGAATATTTTCTGTACCACTTGCAACAATTTAAAAAGGACTATAGATGTGTATTTAGAGACAAAATTTATTCCTCAGAAGTACTAGGCGCTAGCAAAATAGACCTGTAAGAAAAGCACGTTTGGGGACTTGATGTCTTCAGAGAGTTTAACTGGTGGAGAAGAGGGTTCATGTTATCTTAGATTTCGTGTCACAGGTAAATGTGTGCCTCCGTTGTCAACCCTGGAGCAGATCTCCTTTTCTCCTCTTAATTTTACACAGTTCTCATTTGCGTTCCTCTTTTGGTTCCATAGCTATGGTCACTTGGAGAAATAATCTGACTCCAAGATTAAGATTGATTATGGCACTTGGGCTGTAACTTGTCCTTGCATTAGAAATGATTGTACTCCTTTTCTTTGCCCACAAAATGCAAGCTTGCTTACATTTGGCTTCATAATGACTGAAGGAGAACCTCAACTGTTTGGACTCTTTATTTTGCATTCTGCTCTCTCCTTCCCCCTCTTCCCACTTGGCTGAGTGAGGACCTGTGGGCCTGAGAAGGTCGCACTGGGAGGTGTAATTACTCCACCAACTCTTAGATGAAGGTCTTGAAGAGGGCAGTGCTTAGGAAAATTTTTTTAGGCTTGTGACCACCATGAAACTTTGGATTCTGTTTAGAATTCGGCGGTCTGTGCAATTCTAACCCACAAACTTGGAAGACTTGTGAGTTGGCCTTGGTTTTGCTATCAAATGATATTAGTATTGGCAAAAATAGTTCTGGTATATTCCAGAATATTATGTAGTACAATGCCAAAGCTTAATAGAGGTTAGTGACTGGAGAATTATGCCCCTCAAAGCCATGCTATTTGCTGAATATACAATATCAGTTCACCAAGAACATGTTGCAGTTCAGAGAGTTAACCACAGTTCACAGAGATGCCCCTCCTTAAAATGCCATTTTGACCACACATTTCAGAACAGGGCTAGACTCTTAAAGGGGAAATGACAGATAATTAATTTTTTATTAACTTTTCAGTAAGTGGACAAAATAATTTGTTGATTTAGAAGACAGTTTAACTGGAAAGTTAAGCTCTATTCTGAGCCCAGAAAAAGTTTCAAATAGTAGGTCTATCATCTACCAAGCTCTCATTTTCAAGGTTTGTTCCTATCTATGGGGGTGTATCACTAGTGTATTGGTTAGGGTTACTTTTGCTGCAATGACACACCATTACCAACAAGTTATGGGAGAACAGGTTTATTTTACTTACATCTTGAGCTAAGTCTCTCCCTGAGAGAAGTCAGGGCAGGGACTGAAGCAAGGGAAGACCTGGAGTTGATGCAGACCACAGAGGAGTGCTGCTTACTGGCTTGCTCCCATGGCTTCTTCAGCCTGCTTCCTTAAAGGACCCAGGACCGCTAGCCCAGGGGTGTCCCCATCCACAATGGTCTGGGCCCTCCCTCATCAATCCCTAATTGAAAACATTGCTCCCTAGGCTTGCCTACATATAACCTGATCTTCTGGATGCATTTTCTGAGTTGGGGTCCTCCTCTCATAAGTGATTTTAGCTGGGGTCAAATTGACATAAAACTAGCCAGGCTATGAGAACGGCATGCTTTCATTGACTTTCACTGCTATTCCTGAGTAACCAGCAGAGCTAGGATTTGTTCACACCTGTGTTGTAGATGGCGGTGTCTTTCTCCAGAATGCCCTCGGCCTTCTTGCTCCTGGAAGATCTACCTGTAATGTAACTGGAAGTTTTATCGTCTTGCTTGTACATACTCCTAGGAGGAGCGATTGGATTTCATGTGAGGAACGAGCATGTATGTGTCAGCTGCATTTTCACCAGTGAGAAGTCAGTGACATAGAGCATGTGGTAGGGACCTGGATACCTGAGGCATAGGGGGAAGGCTCCTCACTGGACTTAGAATTCACCAAGTGCTTGCATAGTCTTCTATTTGATGTTCAGCACTTACAGACCTAAGTCTCATCTTCGGTAAGTTTTCTGTAACTCCCTTTTCTTTATATATAAACTGGGGTATGCTAACTACTTTTGCAGTTGTTATGTCCAACTGCCTGGCAAGGAACAGCTTAAAGGAGCAAGGATTTATTCTGACTCATGGTTTACAGGGATCCCATCCATCATAGGGAAGGCATGGTGGGAGCTGTTCCAGGCTGTGGAGGCAGGAGCTTGCGGCTGCTGAGTTGTATCTTTGTAGACCTGGAAGCGGAGTCCAGATAGGAAGCAGGGTGAGCTGTAAACTACAAAGCCAATACACAGTAGCCTACTTTCCCTGGTGAGGCTGCACTTCCTAAATACTCCCCGAACAACACATCATGTAGGAACCACATGTTCAAACACATGAGCCTGTGGGAGACATTTCACATTCAAGCCATAAAATCAAGAAGGGTGATGGGTCCCAAAGCACAGAGAGAGACCGGACTGGCATCATGTTGGGCTTTGTTTGTAACTAATGGAATCAAGGCCAGGAGAAATTAAGATGTGTATTTTCATTGTCCGAGGAATTTGGGACCCCTATCTACGCTTCTCTGACTCCTAATGTGAATTTGGAAGTTGGGGTGCTCTCTGTGAGCATAATTTACATACATAGGACCTATCTTTGGGGGCAAAAATTAGCTTTTTTTAACACCACAGATAACCTTCTCAGTAATTTTACTGAAAAAAAAAAGGAAAGAGGTATGAGGTAGACTCTTGCTCTCTTTGAATGCTATTTTTGTCTAATGTGTACTGTGAGCCCTAATATTTGTATTTGTTAGTTTTGGGCATGTGTAGCTAAAGTTTAAAATTACTGTGTTACAGACAATGATAGACATAATTTGTGGAATGTCACTGGAAAATGAGTTGCTTTGTGGAGACACGGGGTTCATGCAGTGGTTGCGTGCAAAATGGAAAAAAAGAGAGAGGGGTGGTTTGAACTCCTTGGCAGCTCTAGAGGCGGACTGCGGAGCAGGCCAGCTCCCTTTGTGCGCAGCAGCATGCTACTTCTTCCTGTGGAAGGACTCATCTCCTTAGGAGGTCATTCATTACACGGGAACCCTCCCTTGTCACCCAATGGAAAATGCAGGTAGTGATCCTGTGAACTGTCTTACGAAGAGGTTCCTCTGCCTTTTAATGTCAAATGTCCCTTGGCATTTGAAATGATTGGCAGGATGGGGATATGTGTCTTAAGTACTAGGATCCAGTCTCTTCTAAGTCAATTGTAAGATGACAGTTTGGAACCAGCGGAAGCGCATAGCTTAGTGTTGGTCACCAAATGACTTCCTCCTTTCCCTTTTTAAACAAATGCACGCAGGCCCTGTGTTTCTGTACTCTGGCTTACACAGGAACACGCTAGAGACAGTCTTTGGGATTCTAGACACCTTTGGGTGGCTGTACGAGAACGTGGGAACAATTTTAAGTTGAGAGCTTGCTGATTGGCATGTGGTAGGTGTTCTGCTGACAATGAAATGGTCTTTGAGAAGGTTCTAGAATGTTGAGATTGAGGTTATGTGTATCATATGGTCAGAATTTGAACTGAGCCACTGAGCTTCGGGGGAAAGTTGTTGGTTCCATTGGAGGGAAATCTTATCCAGTGGAAGGATCAGAGTAAAACCATCAGCCAGACAAGAAAGGGTTCAAAAGATAATTCTTGTTTCTTTAAAAGTTGAATTTAGACATTTCACAGCAAAATAAACGATGTTTTTGAATACTTGCGAACTTGGCGGTTGCTGCCTATGTCATTAGCTGATATTTTCTTTCACTAGATCTGCCCTTTAAAACCTCCCTGTTAATGGCTTTGGAGGCTACAGGTGGCTAGACAGGTTTGGGACCAGTGTTGTGCAGTGTCCTGGCGCCAGCTCTGTTCCTCCTCTACTCCATTAGTTTAATTATGACTTGCAGCAGGGATCTCTCCTAGGAGCCCCAGCTTGGTACTGTCACTTCATGGCTTCCTTCCAGCAGGGTGACCACGTGACCGCGCAGCACATGGAGAGACATGCCAGCAAGTAGGAGCCTGGGCTAGACTGGGTGCCCTTCTGTTCTAGAGTAGGCTAAATGTTTTCAAATATCTTTTGTGGACCGTGAAGGACAGAAGGCAAATATTTCTTTCCTTTTGATAATCAGGGGTCTGCGCTGTGATTTCACCAGGACCATGCGGTGTGACATGAGACAGGTCTGAGTTTAAACCCTACCTTTGAATGAATGTGGCCTCAAATTATTTAAGATGACGCTGACTGTATTGAACTGAACCACATGGATGGGTGGGTGGGCAAAGAAGGGGAGGGAGAGGGAGAGGAGGGAGGGAGAGAGAGGAGGACAGGGAGAAAGAAGGGAAGGTGTGGTTGAGACGAGGTGATCACACCTGTTTGTTTTGACTTTTGATAACTTAAGTGGAGAGCCTGTGGTCTCGATTTACTTAATCCTGTGAATCACAATCTCATTGCGTAAACCGTATCACACCTTAAATAGCTTGCTGATGAGTAAAGCTCACAACCATTTAGTAGGACTAAAACTACTAAATACAATGTTTCAAAATTGGAATTTCTTTCAGAACACTGATTCCCCCCTCGCCCCCCAAATATTCATTCTTCCTACTATAAGGATTGGATCTCATTTGAAAATGTAATTTAATTTTTACAAACAGACTGCCTTTACCGTGTTGTGAGGTGTTTTACAGGCTATTACAAGTTTTGTAATGTTTTCAGATACAGAATTGATTTCGTAGCTTTTAATAATCTGGAGTCAGTTTCTTTATGTAAAGAGTGTTATGTTAATACCTTGCAAATTGGATACCCATTTTCTATGACAAAGCTTTTTCTCTGTCTACTGTGGAAGGATGTTAACAGTTGATGTCTGGCTGGTTAGTCACTGCTGTGATAGCTGGCTTTTATGACTGCTTCTGAACCAGGCAAGAGCTGAGGATCTCCTGTGTATCATCTAATTCTCACCCTAACTCCACAGGACAGATACCTTTAGTCTCCATTTCACGGATGAAAACACAGTCAGATGAAGCAGTTTGTTCAGTTCCTGGTAGGTAGTGGCAGAGCAGAGTTGAAACACAGGCACCCAGGCCCAGAATCCTGACCTGGCCTTTCTTGGGCAGCTGGAGATGTGGTGAGTGACCTTAAGGAATGCAGCTCAGGTGGCCTCTTGTACTGAGAGAAATTCTTACTGCAAATGTATGCCTTTCTTTGCTTTGGAGCTCTCGGCGAGTTTCGTGTCACTTGGCTTCGGTTCTTTTGGCAGGGTCATAGCTGACTTTACTTTTACACGGATGCAGAAAGTGCTGCTTAAAAACTAATCAGTTTTCAGCTAGGTGGCGGTGGCGCACACCTTTAGTTCCAGACTATGAAGGCAGAGGCAGGAGGATCTCTGAGTTCATTGCCAGCCTGATCTACAGAAGGAGTTCCAGGACAGCTAGGGCTACACAGAGAAACCCTGTCTCGAAAAACAAAAAGCAAAGCAAAACAAACAAAAAATTAAGATGGAATATCCAGTGCATACACTATGCATGTTTTCTTTTCCTTCCTTCTTTTCTTCCTTCCTTCCTTTTTTTCTTCTTTTGTTTTCTGAGAACTCAGATCCACCTGCCTCTGCCTCCCAAGTGCCGGGATTAAGGATGTGCATCATCACCACCTGGCATTATGCACAGTTTCCTAAAAGTCATAAAATGTCTAGAGAAGATTAAAATATCCAAAGAGAATTTTGACTGTATGAAATTTTAGAGTATCAAAAATTTTATTTTCATTCCCCCCCTCTGTCTCTCTCTGTCTCTCTCTCACACACACGCAAACACACACAAACATACATGTGCACACACACAAGCATACATGCGCACACACATATGTACATACATCTGCACACGTACACATACTCAATTTCTGTTTAGACAGTGCATCCCTTGTAGTCAGATGATTAAAAACAACGAACATGCTGTAATCTACTGTGTTTCCATTGATACTCTCAGCACTTTAGTATTAATTTTGAAGGCATAATAATGAAGTACATTAATTTCGATTTCTAAAATCTAAGTAAATTGAACACAATGAACTATTTTTATTTATGCATTTCCCAACCACGTACCAGCCGATGCAGTTGTTACTCTCTTACTATAAAATGCTGTGCCTATTAGATGAAGTTTTAGTGTTTGTTGTGTGGGGATGGCTTTCTAGAAAGTTAAGCTTCTGAGCTTCACATTTTTTACTAGTGAAGTAACAAGAAGCACCGAATGTAATGTTTTGGGCCACATAGCCAATGAGAACTTGCCAAGTGTAAAAACTGCTGCCTTTTACTCCCTTCCTCTCTGTTACCTGTAGGAAATATAGAAATTTGCCTATGCCTGATGGAGTCTGATTTCTTTTGACAATTGCTCTTTTAAAATCAATCCATATATTACACAAGCACCTGTGTAGCTGAATGGTGCTGTGGTGGCTCAGCAAGGAGACACGGAGGCATATTCATAGGTGCAAGCTCTGCCAGACCTCAGCAGAGGGAACCACTGTCCTGGCCAGTGTCATACTGGCCAGTGGAACCTCGAGCCTCTGAGATGCTCAGGTGTTATTATTGATCCAGAACTCCTCAGGTGTTCTGCTGGTAGCACGTGCAGATCATGAGCAATTAAACATCCTTCACATAAATCTAACTCCTGAAAACAATACAAAATGGCAAGACCCGGGCAGCCCCTCACCCAACAGTGCACAAAACAATTATTTTATACATAACTAAAAATAAACTTCCACAGCACACCTGTGATTGTTAAAGAATATAAAGAAAATAAAACCCCAAATAGCTCCTATTGGACATAATTGCTATTAGTCTACTTTGTCTATATTTGTATGATACTTTCTTATAGAACTGTAGAAATTGGTACCAAAATCATGTGTTGTTTTGTAAGTTGCTTCTTAGTTAATATTTTAAGGATTGTTTACAAGAGCTAAATCTACTATCGTGAGTTGAAATTTTGTGTAGTTTTCTGGCTATATTATATTGTAATCAATTTCCTATTGCTGGGCAATTTAAGATGTTCAAAACTTATTTATTCTATGATGTTGTACAGCTAATTTTGTATGACCACGTGTAGTTGTCTTGTCTTAGTACAAATTCCTAGGTCTGCTCATTTTGACCTGAGGCTATACAGACTTACAACTTCTTAGGTGTGTGTGTGAGTGTGTGTTGCATACATATGTACTGGTTAGAGGATAGCTTGTGGGAGTAGGTTCTCTCTTTCTATCATGTGGATTTTGGGCATCAAACTCAAGTCATCAGGCTTGGCCCAATCACCTCTACCCACTGAGCTATCTCTCTGGCCCCAGACTTAAAACTTCTGATACACAGCACAAACTGCCTCCTGGAAGGCTGGCCTTCTTTAGTTACTGCAATTACTGAGCCTGCCAGGTTTCCGTGTCCTCAATGTGGAAACCATTATTTAAAAAATCTTGGCCCAGGTGATGGGGAGATGGCTCAGCAGCTGAGAGCACTTGATATTCTCCCAGGGGACCAGGGTTATATTCCCAGCACTTGTACCAGTCAGTTCATATCTGCCTGAAACTCTAACTGCAAGAGACCTGACACTCTATTCTGACCCGAGTAGACACCCACACATGCATATGTGCACACACACATGAACACACACATACAAGTAAATAAAAAAATTAGTCAAGTTTGTATATTTAATCTATTTTTTTTTGTATAAGTACAGTATAAGTAAAGTCTGGCCTTATCATTATTTAAATTTAGGTAACACTGATTACATTAATATTTTGATATAGGAAAAGGGTCTGGGGTCATATTAAACTTTTACCTTTCTGTAGTATTTCATTTTCATTAAAAAAAAAAGATGTGTACATGTATGTCCATCATGTGTGTACAGTGCCTGAGGAAGCCAGAAGAGGGCAGTAGACCTCCCCAGGACTGAAGTTTACAAATAGTTGTGAGTCACCATATGGGTGATGGGAATTAAACCTGGGTCCTCTGGAAGAGCAGCCAGTGCTCTTAACCACTGAGCTAATTCTCCAGCCCCCTTTCTGTGATCTTTTAAAATGAGCTCTTCCTGGGTAGTTGGAGTTTCTGAATAAGTCTATTTTGGCATCTGGATTTTATTAAATAGTATTCTAGGCATTATTCAGCCTTGCTATTAAATAATTGGAGTATTGACAAGTGATAACTTCAGGATTAATTCATGTCCTGGATTAGGTTTACATTGTTTGGCTACTCTCACACATTACTGTAAAGCATCTGAGCCTCTGCACATGGCTGAGCATGCAATTGTTTTCCCTGTTTGAGACGAACAGACTTGGGAAAGAGGTGGTTTAACATGTTTAAGATCACGTAGCTCTTAGGTAGTGAAAGTAGGGTTGAGTTTAGCTTTTTGTGACTCAAGCCCCTTCTCTCCTGCTACGTGCTCTGCTCTCTGGACTGACCCGCACGCTGTGGTGACTGTCACTTTTCATGGTTCTCCTTGTATCTGCAGATCACAGCCTTTCTTTCTTCTACATCACTGCTTTTCATCTAGATTGGTTTGAGAATGCCATGGCTATCTGATTCCCGTGCCTCTGAGGGCTTTGATTGGGTTAGAGATAGTGGGCGTATCTGGGCCTTGCTCTTTGACTATGGGTAGGAGATTCTTGAAGAATGAGCTGTCTTGGTGTTTTCCATACTTGGGTCCACCCTCACTTTGAGTTTGCTTCTGATCTCTTTTGGGAGGAATTCTGGAGTTTGTTGCACAGGTTATCTGAGCTAATCCTTGGGTGGGCCACTCAAGGTAATTCTTAAAGCAGTACATCATTCTGTTTAGACATGTTCTTTACTATGTTTTTAAATACAATACTTAACTTATGTGACTGAGCTAGAGGGAAGAGCTGCCTGCTTTCTAATTAATAATCTTCAGCCCGGTGTTCCCAGCAGGAACAGAGACAGTCTCATGTTTAATTCATGCAGCTGTGTGGTCCACCTACAGGTGGGGAAGGACCCTCTATTTCTTCCTGGGTTTGAGAGTATCACTAATCCCAGCCAGGCTCTTAAAAAACCAACTTATAAGAAACTAAATCAATTTCCACCTTTCTCTCTGTGTCTCTGTCTGTCTACTTCTGTCTCTGTTTTTCTCTCTCTCTGTGAGTCTCTTTCTCTCGTGAAATATAGGCACACACCACCATGCTTTGCTCTGCTAACTCTGAGTAGAAAAGTGGCTTGTGATTTTTGTCACCGACAGACCTACTGTGGGCTCCAGCAATCTTGGGCATTATGGAATAGCACAGAGTTAGGAATTCCAGATGAACTCAAAGACAAGGGCAGTGACAGTGGGGGTAGGGAACATTATCCATCCGTGTGCCTCATCCCTTTAGCCAACCTGAGATAGAAGAGTCACGACTTTCAAATTCATAGTTCCAGAAATGTATTTCTCCCCACAGGGGGGCAAATAGGACAAGGGTTCCTGCTGCTGAGCCATCGGGGCTGAGAACCAGGCCCAAGAGCTATTTATAGAGTGGCTCCTCCACCTCCATCATCATCTCCCCATTTTCTGCTCATGCTGCCCCTGTGGAGTTCCCACCCCATTTCAACTCATCCTTCCTCTAGAGACCGATGCTAGTTATTTCTTCCCTGACGTTCCTCTAAGATCTTTGGTGGTGGGAACCGCGTTCCTCTAAGACCTTTGGTGGTGGGAACTGCAGTCGGCCCGACCACCGAGAATTGTCCATGCCACGCGTTGGCCATTTCGCCTCAGTCTTGTCTTTCTGTGCAAGGGTTCAGACTCTCCTTAGGGTGCTTCAGTGGCTAGCTGGGGAAGTGGCTCAGTAGGCAACAGTGCTTGCTGTGCAAGCATGAAGAGCCAGAATCAGAACACGGCACCACAGGAGAGAGGGAAAGCAGAAGACGGCTGCATGTGGGCTGTGACCCCAGCTCCGTGGTGGGTACAGACGGGCAGAGACAGGATCATAGGCGTGCCAGCTACCAGCACAGCTCCAGGCTCAGGGAGAGACCTTGTTTGAAAGTAAGAAGGTAGAGGGTGGTAAAGTAGGAAACAGAATATCTTCCTTTGGCTTCTGCAGCCTTGTACACAGCTACCCAGATGTGCACACCCCACACTCGCACAATGCACACACTCACGCACATACACAATGAAAAGAATAACTAGCGCTTATAGCCACACATTGGGTATCTACAGCAATACGTTAAAGAAGAACCATCCCTCTGCTACTTAACTTTCCAACGAAGTGAGGCATTTACGGACAGAATGGAAATAAATCATGTACACATGTAAACGCTATTTCAAGTTCTATCTTAAATTGCGTATATTTACACTTGGTGGATCATCTATAGTTTCTCTTTTAATACATTGGAAATTTAGTTTTTTGTTTGTTTGGGTTTTTTTTTTCTTCTTTTTCTTTTTTGAGACAGGGTTTCTCTGTTGTAACTCTGGCTGTCCTAGAACTCACTCTGTAGACCAGGCAGGACTTGAACTCACAGAGATCCACCTGCCTCTGCCTCTGCTTCCCAAGTGCTGGGACTAAAGATGTGCGCTACCACTGCATGGCTTTTAGTTTTGTTTTTTTTTAAAAAAATACTCATTTATTTTTGAGATGATATCATTATCACGTTTCCTCTTCTCCCCGAAAGCCCTCTCGTATACCCTTGTTCCTTTTCAAACTCATGGCCTCTGCAACTTTTGTTTGTTACACTACAGGAAACACTTGTTGAGTTGTTTCTGTGTGTTTGCTCACACTAAAATGGTTGTAAGTCAGAATAGAACACAGTTTCCTACGAGGAATGGCTTTGGGTGACACATGCAAATTGTTCAGATAAAATAATAAAGGCTTATTAGTTAATAAAATTACGGATTACCTTGTTCCTTATCCATATTTAGTCAATACTCAAATCTGTCTTTCAGGCTGTGACTGAGAAGAATTTTGAAACAAAGGATTTTCGAGCCTCTCTAGAAAACGGAGTTCTGCTGTGTGAGTAAGTATTTAAGACATGCCCTCTGCATTCACGGGTGTGTGTCCTTGGTCCAAAGTGAGATTTGATCCCTGCAAGCTGACACCTCCCTGGTATGGACAGTAGGGAAGAGGTTATCTATCAGTCTTGGTATCTAAAGATAGTATTGGTGAAATATATATTATTTTTAATTAGTAAATGAGTAAGAGTCTGTTATTGCTTTATGGGCGGATAGTTGAGGGGGAAGCTGATTATTCTGACTATAACTTTCACTGTGTATCATTGTCTCATTTTAAAGTTCATATAAAAGATCCTTTTCATCAGTAAGATGACATGATGATCTGAGTAGCAAATTTTTCTTTCAGGTTTAAGTGGATCCATTACATTACCGAAGTCAATTTGAATCATTTACTACATATTCAATTAATAGATACCACTGTGAGCCACATCCCATGCCGTGGTTACCAGAAGTTAAACAGGCTGGTGCCCTGATTGGTGGTATGGGGTCTACATTGTTTGCTTTGGGCAGCGTTTGGTTCTGCATTGGCTGCATAGTACAGGTAACAAATAGGTGACCTTTGTGGGTAGAGGCAGGCCTGTGAGGGAAAGGCTAAAATCCTGGAGGAAAGTATGGGTTGCAGAAGAGAGCAAACAAATTATGAGAATGTACTTGAGTTCCCACCCACATTTTTTGAAAGCCCTTGAGAATTCCAATCTAGACTCTTATCACGTAGATATTTACGGAATCTGTCCACATGTACCCTCTGGGAGTAAACTACTGGAACCTAGATGTTTTCCTTCTTTTTGGTGACAGGGTCTCTTGTAGGCCAGTATATACCATCATGCTGGCCCACAAGCTGCCGTTAGCTGCTTTTGATTCTCCCTTTGAACTATGCTGTTTGCAGTAAGATTCCAAGTGAAAGGGTTAGACTCCTTTTTCCATTGCTTCTGGACGCTCACACAAGTGACTTAACTTTTATTTAAATTTACAAGTGATTTTATGCTCAAGCCTTATTTTTCTCATCTACAAAATAGAGATCAGGGCATTTGATCTGCTGGATTCTTGGTGCTGCTGTGTTCAATGATATGGAGTTTAGGTTCGACTAACTATGGACCTTGGTGTAGGTACAAGTCGTTAGGAAGATGGCCACGGAAACCAGCCGAGCTGACAGCCGTCTAAACTCCTTTGAGAATATCATTAATTCATTAATTCAATACATATGAAGTTACTGGCATTAAACTGGTTGTGATTTACAAGACATGTCAATTTTATATGGCTTCAGCTAATGTATACCAGGAAAAAAGCATCTTCAGGGCCACAGATGAAGTAGAAAGGGTATTTCTACTCCTCACTCAGCTGTGTGCTCCCAACCCTTGTCGAGCAGTGTTTAAATTCATTAATAGGGCTGCGTGGTCTACTCAGTGGGTGGTAGAGGGGAAATTATCTTGATTTGACAACTGTGTGATTTAAGTGTTTTCTCATGTGTTTAGATGATGAGAGAGAGCAAATGTCTTTATCTGGAAGCATGTGGCCTGGAAAGGGCCATGGCTCTGAGCCTGCCTACTTGAGCGTTTGCAGAAGAAGCTGTCCGAGGATGCTAAGCTCCACATCTTGCAGGGAATTAGGTGGCATTATGCAGAAGTGTGCCTATGAAGCGGGAAGATTTTTTTTTAGACTTAAGAGCACATGTAGCCCAAATAGATGATCTATCTACAGAGGTCCCTTTGTGGGTTACATATTTCTAATGATTAGCTGTTGCTCAGAATAATTTAAGGATCTACCTTGTGGAGAAGGGCCTCCATAAATGTGTGACCACACATGCTTGCCTGTGGCCTCCCTTCCTTTATTAGTTTTTTTGTTGTTTGAGAGTTCCGTACATGCGTGTGTTTTGGTCGTCTGTCCCCGCCCCCCATTCCCTCAGGCTGGACTCCTCCACTCCTGTTCCCACTATTCCCTCCCAATTACTTTCCATCTTTTTTTTTTTCCCCTTAATCCAATTGTCCATTTACGGCTTCCAGTCTGTATGTGTGTGCAGGATTGCTGGACCATGGGGAACCTCTCAGATGTGGCCCTGAAGAAAGCTGACTCTCCCATTGCTAGTAGCATCAATTGCCAATAGTTCCTCAGCTAGGGCTGGGACTTCCTGCCCACCTCTCTCCATGCTGAGGTTTTGTCTGGCTTTGTCTTGCACAGGTCTTCTGTTTGCTGTCACAATGGTTGTGAGTTCATATGTGCAGCTGCTCTGTTGTATTTCCCCTTCTGGGTCTTCTGATCTTTCTGCCCCCTCTTCCTCCATGCGCTCTGAGTCTTGGGAGGAGGAGACATGCTATCGATGTCCCATTTAGGGCCGAGATGCTTCAGCCTCTTATTCTTTGCACTTGGGCTGTGACAGGTCTCTGTTCACTGTGACACCTCTTCTGGATGTAACCGTAGCTTATGCACCAGCTCTGGGTCTGAGTGATTTGAAATGATTTCCAAAATCTACTCAGGCTAAGAGACAGGCATATCATTACACATAAGGATAGAAATTAGATAAATTAGAATAGAAATAATTTCTTAATTGATCCAAACTAATACAAATCAAAATAAATGTAGTTTCTACTCTAATAGTAGCAACAAGCATCTCATTACATTCATATTTGCTATAGATATATGCTGTTAATAAACCTATCATCCATCCATCCCATGTATCCATCCATCCATCCATCTCTTCTTCTTCTTCTTCATCATCATCATCATCATCATCTATGTATCTGTCTGTCTAATTTATTTTTTTATAATCCTCATTAATTTTTACCATTAGTGAATTTCTTAATATTTCATCTAGTAATTTCAGCATCTTTTATTCATCAATCCCACTTTTCTTCCTTTCTTTTTTTTAAACCCGAGATTCTGAAATATCCAAGGCAGGAGTTGGAGGAGGTTTTTATAGCTTTCACTCAGCTCGTAGTAGACTAGCATTTCAGACTCCAAATTGGGAACAGCCTCTGCACTGAAGCTTTAGACAGGAAGCACCCCGAGGGACAAACCTGCACTGGGCATTTACTGGCAGGCCGTCAGAGTATTGAGATGAGTGTGTTGGTGGGAGGGATTTTAGTCCTACTGAGTTTGGTTGACTGTGGATCTAGTGAGTTGAAAGCTAAAGATTACTGTTTTGTGCATGGTGTGTGTGTGTGTGTGGGTGTGTGCGCATGTGTGTGCGCGCGCGTGCGTGTGTGTGTGTGTGTGTGTGTATGTGTGTGTGTGTGTGTGTGTGTGTGTGTGTCTGCATGCAAGAAGCCATCAACATCGGGTGCCTCGATCATTTGATCAATCTCCAGCTTGTTTGTTAGAAATGAGATGTGCCACTGAATCTGGAGTTGATCGATTTGGTGAGGCTGGTTGGACAATGAGATCCATGTCTCGACCTCCCAAATGTTGGCACTCTGGGGCTCCCAGGCCTGGCTTTTTGCATGGGCGCTAAGGATCTGATCTCAGATCCTTGTGCTTTCGTGTAGGCAGGCAGTTCATCAACTGAACCATCTCCTTGCTTGTTCTTATACTGTTGATTTTGGACACACATTCTCTTGGCTTTATTTGCAATGAGATGGGAACTACCGCCCGCCTCTGTCTCCTTTAAAAGGATTTATTAACGTTCCTAGGTAATTTCAGCTCTTTGAGTTTTATCAGTGCTGTCCATAATGTGTCTAATTTATTTAGTGTTGGTTAGTATTCCCATACTACATATTTAAAAAACGTAAAGTAGTTGTTACTACACAAATAACCAGAGTCTGTTTCACTTTGTCTCTGGCAGAATTATTTCTGTGCTCTGAGCACATCATTTAGCTACTGATATCAGATAGCAGTCTGCCAGCTACTCATATTGTGGTGGCAGTCTTGGAAGTCTTTCGATGAAAGCATTCTTTATTCCTCTGTGAAGTAAGATCTGTTTGAAGATAGTCTCACTGGGTGTGTCTCTGGTTAGTCAGTCTCTGTTTCCCCTCCTTCGAATGGTCCCAAGTTTCTGCTCAGTCCCATTGGCCATGCACATAAACTTCTGAATTTATGCCTTGGTGGACACATGCCTTGCTTCACTGAGAAGCTTCTCACAGTGTCTCCAGGCTGGAACAAGATGTTCACCTGTTGCTATGAGAGGGCCTGCTTGTCTTTATGTTTCCTCTGTGACTATCCTACTGCCTGAAAGTTTCCAGTCTTGAAAGATTCACTTATTAGAATAAGAAAACAGATAGTTATGCAAATAACTGCTCTTTCCAGCAGGAGAGTCAAGTGGTCTTGCTACAGTGGTCGACATAGAGAGCCATGCCACTGGCCACTGACATTTAGAGAACATCATTGTTTTGTTAGGGTTAAGGACTTTTACATGCAGAGGCCAGGGGCTGGGGAACCCCAAGTCATCTGTGCAGTACTCCAGAGGAGGGCCACAGGCTATGGGATGGAAATGGGTGTTTTCCTGCTGCTCTTTTGGTCTTGAATTCCTGAAGGAGAAAAAATGGCCCACATATGACTCCCCAGGCCAACACTACCTACTGATGTGGGCCTGTTGTTTATACAGCCTTTAGAAATCAAATGATGAAGAATGGCAGCTTTACAGTCTCCATAGCCCCAGAGCCCAGCCAACAGTATGGAAGCAACAGTGCAAGGTTTCAAGTTCATAAAGATAGGTTTCCAACTGCCTTTTCCTTTTGGCTGTGTTTTATGTTTGGCATCTGTATGGCCTCTCTTTAAACATCGCCGCTCCGTTTTATCTGCTGCTCCAATAATCTGATATCTTCATACAGTGAAATGTCATTTTAAAAAAGGAAGATGTCGAGTTGAAGTTCTGTTTGGCACACAATACAGCTTACCTTTCCTATAGCGGTCATTCTTTATAGTCTCATGCCAAGGTTTTGCTTTTTTCTCTTTTAATGTTTTGGCCTCAGATTTGAGGGTAGAAGTCACAGTCCTGTTTGCCTCACGATTTTGAGTATACCACCTGTAGTGTTTTCCTACTATAAATGGAAGTCACTAAGCATAGAATATGGTACGTTTCAGTCATGGGGCTTCCGATACATGAAGGACAATGGTTGTCTATTAAAGGCACAAGAGAGTAACGTGTGTGTTAGAAGTTTGTGTCTAAGCACTTTATGTTAAAGTTGATCAGGAAGAAGGTATGGAAGTAGGTTTTAACATAATGTGCAATTCCAAGTGAGTAGAAAACTACGTTGGCTTCAACTGTAAAAGTGTGGGAATTCTGGTGTGAGTGTGTAAATTAGGTGAGATCTCTTGGGTAAAGCTGCGAGCTCGAAAACTTTACACAAGTGCTTGCGGTGAAGAACTTTCTGTAGAGGCCAGTGCACCTCAATTAGTTTATAGCTGAGACTTTTCAGCGTGCGACACACCCCCGAGAAAAGCAACTGAAAAGAAGCGCGATTACATATCTCAGCTCACTGCTTCAGGGGGTTGACTTGCTGGCCTACGATGAGCTATGGTGTCCTGGCAATAAGAGGCAAGAGCTGCTTAGTTCATTGTGGTCAGGGTGCCACAGCAGGGGAGAAGCCACTCAGGGCACGTTTTCCGGTGGTCACGCCATGCCTCCTACTCTATTACTTGCCGATAATGTCACCCTATTCTAATCCACTGTTCAGATCAGAGCCCTCAGGACTGCAATTGCTGTTCAGTAGCCATTAGCAGGCCAGCAGGCCCTAAGCGTGTACCTGTAGGAAAATAATTTTCCATTCAAATCATAACACTCTTACAAAATCTAACCAGATGTTTCCAATACTTGTAATTATTTCAACACTCACCAGAGAATAATAAACAGGTGAGAATAGAAAAAATTCTATTAATAAAATTTATGTGAAATTGCCTGTCCTAATATTAGAATACATGGCAAATCTGACAAAGTATAGTACTTTAAAACTGTGGTTTGGTTTTAAAAACGTACGTAGTGAATGGTATTGGAAAGTTCAGCAGTATATTCTCTTGTACAAGAATTTAGGTTTAAAAGAACTGGGAGAAAATGGGGAAGAGGTGAAGCAGTCAGTTTGTGATATTTGGTTAAATAGTTGACTATGAATCACGTAAAAAGCTTACTATATAGCAGGATGTGGTCTGTAGTAAAATGATAAGGAAAAAAAAAAAAGCTAAAAAGAAGCATTTGAGGTAGTTTGAAATTCTAAGCGTTGAAAGGAAAGAAAAGTGAAAACAAAAATATGTGTGTTCTGATGAAAAAATTATTTTAAATCAAAGACTCTCTGAGGCTATAACTCTGTGATAAGCTCCACACTTTAAAAATCTCAATAAATACATGAGCCAAGAATCCAACCAAGTTCTTGACAAATGTGAAAATATTATTGATAAACAATAAAATCTCCACCTTCATTAGCAAAAACTAATTAGACTGTCGTGTTATACTTTGTTGTTGTTGTTGAAAGCAGTAAATAACATAAACTCTTTTAAATATGATGGGTCTTGGAGGCTCAGCCCAGTGGTAAAGCATGTGCTTCGGCCCGAATACACAAGGTCCAGCACCCCCTAAAGGAACCTCCCAACAAGCTGACTGCATTGTGGCGTCAAGCCATATAACCTGAATATAAACTTATGTAAGTCTCAGACAAACAAGTTTGCCAAACCCATCAAGCAACTATGTGCTATTTTATTAACACAATCCATGTATTTTATCACTTAACATATAATATTTCCTAGTAACCCTTTTTTGGGAGTCTGACTACAGGTTCAGGAAGAGAAACACTATAAAGCCTTCTTATCTTGTAAAATACTAAGAACAAATCCCTGAAACATGAAATTATGTTTCTTTTCAAATCAGGCTGGCCTGGAACTTGCTATGTAGCTGAGAAGGAATTTTAACTTCTAACTCTCCTGCCTTTACCTTTGGATCACAGGCACGCACCTCCATGCCTACGTAATGCTGCGCTCAGGATGGAACCAGAGCCTCATGTGTGTTAGGCAAACATGTTATCGGTGAGCCACACCCCCAGACTGATTAATATTCTTAATCTCCTAAAAGCTTGAGGCACTATGGAAGATTACACAACAGATAGCTGACACGCAGAGGCAGAAAGCCTCGCTGTTGTTGAAAGTGTGAGGGAACCAAGAGATAGGCACAAGGACTCTGGTGAGGATGTGAGCTGATTTATGTTGCCAAATCTATATCTATATCTATCTATATATCTATCTATATATATCAGTGTTTATCACTAATGCTTTCATTTTCATAAACAAGAAGGTAAAAGGGAACTAAACAAATATGCATCCTGACATTTTTTGGTGGCAAAAATTGGGGAGCACTTAATCACATGTGTAAGAGAACAACACTATAGTACCACACAGGGTAGTTTCCCTGCCTTAAAAGTCCTGTGCTCTGCCTCTGTAGTCTTTTCTCCCCAGTACCTGGCAACCATAGATATTTTTTCCATTGTTTCACCTTTTCCTGAATGTTATACAGTGCATTCCAGAAATATATAATCCCTGGAAAGGTAATAATACAATATGGACTCTTTCCAGACTGGCTTCTTTTAGTTAATAATATGAATTTAAATTGTCTCCATATCTTTCCATGACTTGACAGCTCACTCTGTTTTTGGACCAAATGATATCTCATTTTATGGTGACTTATTATTTATAAATAAATAAATCCATTATTTATCTTAATTTACCTAATCTGAGAGACATATTGATGGTTCTAAGTTGTTGCAGTTATTCATAAGACTTCTATGAACATCCATGTGCAACTGTTTAGGTGCGATACATTTTCAACTTCTTTGGTAAGCACTGAGGAGTATTACTGCTGGCGCATATGGAAAGAATACGTTTAGCTTCATAAGAATCTGACCCACTGTTTTCCAAAGTGCTGCACTGCTTCCTGTTCCCACCAGCAGTGAATGGGCATTCCCGTTGCTCCATGCCCTTGTCAACATTTGGTGTTGTCCAGTGTTACTGATTTTGGCCTTTCTTACAGGTCGATAGGTGTGTAGTGGTAATGCTTTGTTCAGTTTGCATTTCCCTGATGACATTATCATGCAGAGCTTTTCCTCGTAGCTTATTTTCTCATCTGTGTATCTTATCTGGTGAGGTAACTGTTAAAGTCTTTGTTTCCCCTTTAAATCAGTGTTTCTTTCTTCTTGTTTTTCTTTTCTTTTTTTAAGTTATTGAGTTTTGAGAATTCTTTATTTTGGAATTTTGGATAACAATCCATCAGGGTATGCCTCTTGATCATGCTTTTTTTTTTTTTTCCCCTCTCATTCTGTGGCTTGTCTTTTTGCTCTCTTGTCAGCATCTTTTGGAGAATGAACATTTTGAACTTTAGTGAAGTCTAGAATATCAATTGTCTCTTACATGGATTTTGCCTTTAGTGTCATATCTAAAAACTCATCAACAGATCCAAGCTCACCTAGATTTTTTCCTGTGTTGTTTCCTAGGAGTAAAAGGTCTGTGATCTATGAATTATCTCTATGAGGTCTGTGTCTGAATGCTCTTCATTCTGATATGGTAAAGCAAATTTCCTGGTGTTCAATCCATTAATCTGTAATTACTGAGATTACAGAATTAGAGGAATCTGCTGTCAAGGCTCCGAGGTTTGCTTTGTGCACTTAAAAAAAACTTGTTTAATACCTATCATCCATCCATCTGTCTGTCTATCTATCTATCTATCTATCTATCTATCTATCATCTATCATCTATCTATCGTCTATCTATCATCTATCTATCATCTATATTTTTTATTTTTGAAATTAAGTATTACATGATTTACTCCCTCTCCTTTCCTTCTTCTACCCTTTCCCAGTTATTCCTTCTTTCTCTCTGTCAAATTCATGGCCTCTTTTTCTTTAACTGTTGTTATATAGTCTTAACTATTCCCAAATAGATAAATACAAGCTACCAGAGGAATAGGAAGTCCGCCGTGAGATTGCATCTCCTAGTCAGGAAAGCTACACCCATGAAGTCTCAACAACATGCCTACTTAAACAAGACATAAATAAGGATGACACTAATAGACATGTTGACATGCAACGGAAGTCTCACAGGGCCTCAGCCATGGACAAGGAGCTACAGGCAACCAAGGAATACTGAAGGCATGAGAATAGTCTTTTCCAGGAAAGAGTCCCTCTACCCCCCAACTGGTTATCCAATAACAAATGATCGGCTCTGAAAACGTATACATACAAGTAACATGATATAACTGCTTCAGGCTCTTTAACGTGTCTCAACTGATGTTCAATAAGAAAGTCCTGTCACAGGAAAATGACAGCCATTGCATTGGCTTCTGACTTACTCTTCTTCTACATGGTTGCCCATCTTGGCATTTATTGTTGAGTTTTTATTTATGTTAAAGTGGAGTATAGCACCTTTAATCACTTATGCTTGGAAATACTAATGCAATCATAAATTCTTATACCAAATGCTTTTACACTTTAAAAATTTAAGTGACAGATGTTGGTTATCTTATCCATGAAAATGTGGTCATTGTCTATTTGGTGTGCTTTTATCTTAAAATATAAACTTAGTCAGAAGCCATTGGTTTATAATCTTAAACATCTCCTTAAGATAACTAGCTCAGATGACTGTGTCTGCCAGTTTACTCTCTGGATCAACCTTGACAATTAAGAGAGAACTACAAAATTTAATAAATCTGGAACAATTTATGGGTATTGTTGGTTTAAAAAAAAACCATGGCATTTCATAAAGCAAAGCAATTTTTTTTCTAAATTTATGTCTTTAAAGAAGATAGAGATTTTGAAAATTTTACATAAACCAAAAATCAGGATGGATTTCAAGGCTTTGCTCCAAGCAGTTGTATCTACCTGCTTGCTGTGTGGCTGAGCACTGCCCAGGGCTGTCTTTAGTAAGCATTCACATGTCTAATAGGCAGAACTTCTGTTTAGAATAAAAGTAGACAAATGAATTAATACCCTGTAGGGAGAAATCAATCAATTAACCAGTGAAAAGGTATCAGTATCTTCAATTTGTTAGGAAGATGTGACATCCTTACTATGTCTTTTTAGAACTGTGTAATGGGCATATAGCTCAATGGACAGAGAGCTCATCTTGTGCGCATGAGCGTCTGAGTTCAGATCCCTGCCTTGCGTAATCCACGTGACTGACAAACCCTGGTATCATAACTGCAAGGTCACCTTTGGGTGTGCAGAGCAGTTTGAGGCCAGTCTGTGTTACCTGGAACTTTGTCTGAAAATAACCATAACAATTAAAAAAATAAACTAAACCATTTGATAATGTGAAAGATACACATTTGCAGAATATGGTAAAGGCTGGCATTAGAAATGTGCAGGAGTGGATGACTAATAAGATAACCCATAGGTTACGAAGCCCTTTCAGTGTATCAGTATATTTATTCTTCCATGTACGTCTTTCTGTTTATTTTGAAAATCACTGGAGATAAGAAGGAAAAAGTTAACCCTGAATTTTGCACTTTTGCTGAAGAACTTTCTGATAAAGGGAGAAAGTGAAGTTTGGCGTTTAGAGCAATCTTTTGCAAATTAGCCAACAGTAGAGCCTCAAATTCAAGTTCTCCTTAGAACTTTTCGTCTGAGTCCTGTTGGACTTTATAGATGGCTTTCTGAGTGTCATACCCAACTTGTAGAAAGGTCTATCCACTGATAGAAAGGTCTGTGAATGGAGCCAATGTTCTAGTGTAGGTACACCCAGACCTTTTGTGGAGGATAGACAGACAATATCTTTCTGGGTGAGGGAGGAAGAAGGGAAAGTAGATATACTGAGATAGAGCATAGTCCATTCGGGCTACAGTAACAACTACCAGAAGATGGGTGGCTTGTATACAGCAGGAAGTTATTTCTCAGTGCTGGGACATAGGAGTCCAAGATCAAGGTGCCTGGAGACTGGGTGTCTGGAAAAGGGCCCATTTCCTTTTTCATTGCAACTTTCTCATTGCAACTTCCCATAGTGGTAGGGCAAGGCCTGTTTACTGAGGGCACTAACCCCGTTCAGGAAGTGTAGAGTCATGATCTTGCCACCTCCCAAAGGGCCCTGCCCTCTAGCGCTGTAACTCAGGAGGTAAGCATTTAAACATGGGAGTTTGAGGAGGTTCACAAACATTCAGACCACAGCAGCAGAGAAGCTGAGGAGAAGGTTCTTGGGGGTCACTGGGAGAGTACTGCGAGTTATTTTGTGTTCTAGCTTTAATCTTACCAAAAGAATGTGTGCTAAGCAAGCAGCAATCAGATTTATTCCCTCACATAAGGGGAAGCTTGATAGGGATAAAGATACAATTCCACTCAGGGATGGAGGGATGGAATTCAGGGGTGCAAGCCAATAACACAGGACATGGAAGCATCTAGAAGTTTATCCTGTAATCTGATTCTTGCTTCAGGGCCAGTGACCTGAAAAGTCATGTCCCTTTAGAAAGTCTATGTGTGAAATTCAAGAACACTTGCTATGCAAAGCATTTCTGTTTGTAAAAGAGAGTGTTTCCATACATGGCACTTGAGTTTCCTTCAACCCCAGACCCTGCCTGTATTCCATTAAGTGTGCTCAAATTTCTTCTAATTACTTTTAGATCTCATGAAACATTTTTTTTTAATCCTTGCAAAAAAAAATATCCTAAAAGTTCTTCCTTAAGAATCATAATTCATAACTCATCAAGTGATCTGCATGCTCAATATTTGTCAAAACTGTAGGCTAGTGTTTAGAACTTTGAACATTGTGATGGATGAAATAAAAGAACATTTTCTCTAGTGACTCAGATTTTTTGAGGGTGAGTCGTATGCTCTAGAGTGCTGTTGGTTTTTTTTTTTTTTTTTTTTTTTCTTTTTTCCTTGTGGTTATTTCCGTGTTTGCACGGAGTGGAAAAGGAAGGCTAATCCATTGTGTATATGCTGCTTCTAAGTGATATCTTGGGCCAAACCTGCCAACGGAGAAGGAGTGGGTGATCTCACCCAGAGGTATCTATCTGTCTATGATATTTCCTTACTCTGCCCCTTACTCTGACAGTAATCTGTTTTATTATTCATCCCAGAAACTGAATAGAAAAAATGCTCTTGAGATTACTAACACTATATTACAGAAGCGATAAGTCATGTCAATAGGTAAACAGAGTGACCTGGTCAGAGTCACCCGTGACTCAGTGGGTGGTGCAGGAGTCCATGGCACTTTCCTCTAAAAGTACAACTATGCTCAGACTTTCCTGAGATTATTATATATTATATTACTTTGGCTCATATTAGCTTCTAAGTCGTATCATTGAAAGATTATATTCTATGAAAACTACTACTCTAAAAAAAATACCATTGCTAAGATAGTGGTGAATAGCTATAAGGATTTCATGATATACTGTGTCAGAATTATGTTATCAAGCAATGCCTCACTTATCAGTTCTTCTATGCCTTGCCAAAGAGCCATCAGTAATAGGTTCGCAGAAATACCAGAACTACAGAAGCCATCGCTCAAGAGGGAAAACCTAGAGGGATTAATTTACAGTTGCCATTTGTTATTAATCTGCTTAATTATTTTCTAGATCTTCATTTGGTGATTGAAGGAAAATAATGTGGGCAGAGAAGGAAAAAAGCTTCTTAAATGACTTGGAATATACAATTCAGAAAATAGGAATATGGAGTCACAGCTGGAAGGGATAACTTAAAGTGAGGGGCTGAGTCAGGGGCAGGGCTGGGCCAGGGACCAGGGGTGGGGCCAGGGCTGGGCTGGGCCAGGGACCAGGGGTGGGGCCAGGGCTGGGCTGGGCCAGGGACCAGGGGTGGGGCCAGGGCTGGGCTGGGCCAGGGACCAGGGGTGGGGCCAGGGCTGGGCTGGGGCTGGGAACAGGGCTGGGGTATACCTCAATAGTAAAGTACTTGCTTAGCACACGTGAAGCTCTGAGTTCCCTTCCCAGCACCACCCATCCTCAAAGCCAAGGGGATGGTTATATTATCTGTAATTAAGTTGTCTAAAGATCTTGGTGTGAACAAACTATGAAAACAGAAAACCAACTTTTGTTTGCCAGGCTAAATCTTCATAAGCCCGTGTTTTGTAATTTTGAATCCAGTTGAACAACATTCTAAAGGCTATTAAATTGAGACTTTTTTTGTCTTTTTTTTTTTTTTTAATTCTTAGCATACTTAAATGTATACAATAATCTCAGGAATGCAGGCGTGACATTCCATAGGATTCCCCAACCCCCTCAACAAGTGCCCATTGCAAAGGAGAGACCTGTGAATTAGATGATTTTCTTTCCTCTTCCTTCTTTGCTTTCCTGTTGGGCCTCATTACAGAATAAATAGTTGCTTGTTTGGGGAATGAATTGTTAAATAGAAAAAAATTGCTCTTTCAAGATACTGCTTTGTAACAATGATTAATGATTAATTACCCAAGCTCACATTAATGGGAAAACATTGTAGTATTAAATTACTACATGGTCTGACGCAGTGTCAGTGAATAAAAAGAGCAAATCCATACTGATCTCAGTTCAGAAGCAGAGCGGTACTTTCAGTGAGATTGTCAATGACAAGCTTCGTTTCCAGCACTTTGGTATACAGAGACATAGATGTCTTTGCAATATGTGTCCTATTAACTTCAACGCCCTCAGTATTAGATTTCGGGGTAACTTGGAGGAGTTCTGGTACATTTGATTTTCACCCAGTCATTCTGCTCTGGTAACAAAGCAATCAGTCACGGGTGTGAATGAGTTACCAGTAAGAAACAGTCAATTATTTGGATGAGGTCCTCTGCACCCTTTGCATGTGAAACAATGCAGCTCGGGTTGGAGGCTATCTTCCAAAACAAGAACCCAGATGAGAAAACAAAAAAACAAATCCCATTGAGAGTTATTAATGGGGAAAGTATTTTGAGGGCCAAGTAAAGGAAACTGTGATGAGAGTCTTTTACTGTGTCTTGAAACAGAACCACATTTAATACATGTGAAACTATTTAAAATAGAAGTGTGATCCAGGAGGACCCGTTCACCCTTTTGTGCAGAGAAGTTCTGTTTATTTTGTTTTTTTTTTTAATTTAGTTGTTTGTCTTCTGATGGTCATCTGGCTCAGAACAACACATCTGGGACCAGGACAGTGCTACTCAGAATTTCTGAGACTATTTCAAAGAGTACTAAAATCACATTGACATTTTTTAATTGCATGTGTTGTTTATTTATTTACAGTTTGATTAATAAGCTCAAACCTGGCATCATTAAGAAGATCAATAGACTGTCTACACCAATAGCAGGTTTGGTAAGTAATAAATTACCTTCAAAGCTGGTTTTCTCCTTCAGTTTTATTTTAATTTTAGTCAACAAAGAACAATTGTACATCTTTTGGGGTGCAACGTTATGTCACTCTGGTATTCTGTCATATAGTATAATGTGTTATATATTTCAAAGCACTTAGAAGAGAGAACTTTCAATGTTTTCACTTCAGGTCTGTATTTCTGTATCTTTTGAAATGCAAAATAAGTGGGTATAGCAAACTCTATCACCTGCAATTACTGTAAATTCTTTAAAGTCTTTCAAAAGAGAGTGACAACCTCCTTTCTAGGTGCCATTCAGCACCTCCTTTCTGTCCAAAGGCTTTTGTTTTAACTCGTTTGATTTGGATGCTTCAAAATCTGGGGAGTCCCTTTTCTGGCTTGCTTTCTTCCACAAGTTGCCCGTGAGTTGCTTCCGTTCTGTCTGCAGCTCAGTCCTGCACGTGCTGTCTTCTGGTCCACCACAGCAGCTCCCCAGAGTGTCAGGCGTTCCCTGGTTGTTGTGTTTCTGCTGCTTCAGGCTCATATATCATGCTCATTTAGCATACAGATCATAAGTTTTTTCTGCAGAGTGATCAAGTCCGCTAGCCTCCGTGTTTCCTGTTGATGTACTGTGTCTCTGCCTTGTCTGTGCCAGCGTCACATTGTTTGTAAAGAAACACTGATTCTCAAAGGCCTTCCACCTCTTTTACTACCGTTATTGTTTTGTGGAGCTGGAAATAGAACCAAGGACCTTATGCTTTTTTGGCAAGCACTTTATCACTGGGCAGCAGTTACAGCCCTCCGATCTTTAAATTGACTTTTTTTTTTTTTAAAGTATTAAGAAGTACTACATACTCTCATTATGTGGTCATTAAGATGTTTAATACACTGTGGACACCAATGATAACATGAATCAATGCCTTTGGAAAAATTTATAATTAAATAAAATTGAGGAAGAATTTTCCAGAAGATTTAATAAGTCTTCCCAATCATTGCTGGTAGGATGGAGAGATGGTTCAGCAATTAAAGATACAGGTTCCCTTAATGCAGTGGTTCTCAACCTGTGGGGTTGCAAACCCTTTGGGGTTTCACAGGAGTTGCCTAAGACCATCGGCATGAGGAACCGCATTAAGGGGTCATGACTTTAGGAAGGTTGAGAACCACTGCTTTGAGAGTTAAGGTTAAGGGTTCTCCTGCAGAGGATACAGGTTCAGTTCCCAGTGCCCATTTCAGGTGGCTCACAATCACTTGAAACTCCAGCTCCAGGGGATCTGACACCTTCGTCTGGACTCAGAGGGCACCTTGTACTCTACACATACCCTCCCATCACATAAGTGAATTGAAAGTCATAAAAATCAATCTTTTAAAAGCCTGTATTTGTGACAGAAGTCAGCGAAGTCAGTAAAAAAGATCTCAGAACGCACTGCATAATTAATAATTGGAATGTAAAACCAAACTGATTATCTATGGCTTATTCAATGCTCTTATAACAATCTATTGAAAAGACTTCAGTTTGGCCTTTCATGAATTTACAGTTGTGGCTAATGGCCTGGGTAACCACAGATAGCCATGTCACAGTTCCTGGATCTGTAGGAGACATCAAAAGCTCAACAAAATCTTGACAGGGCTAAGCTTGGCTGAGTATTTATTATTGGAAAATATTTATTGGGAAAAGCAGGAATGATGTATTGAGGTGTCTTTGAAATTTAGAATCCATATAAAGCTCAGAGCCCCTGGTCTCAGTACCGCAGTACCAACTCTTCTATTCAAGTTGCCTTTACTCTAGACCTGCCATAAATATTAGTTGAATGTGTCCCTGAAGTCTTTCCAGGAGGAAATATTCAGTTTAACAAAATAAATAAGCTTTATATAAAATGACTTATAAAGCAACTTCTATAAAAATAAATGTTTGAGTTGTGTTGAGTTACACTGTCTTTTCCATTGGCCTGAGTTATTCTTAGTTTAATTTTTTGGTTTTGAACTCTCGTTTCTTGGCTCAATTACTTGCATTTTAAATGACATTAGCCTTTGATCTCAAACACGCCCTGAGAATCAGGAATGTTTGAATTGTGGTGTTTGTTGCTGTTGGCTACTGTTGGGTTTCTTCAATTTTATGATTGTATGATCAGATGCAAGCACAAATGTATTTTATTTTTAAGCCCCAAACCCTCTCCAAGTATTTCTATTTCAAGCATCAGAAATTCTCTCCAGTTTGGATTTTATCTTTAGAAACTGAGATGAAATGTATTTCCGGTATATTAAATAGAATGATTTTCTGAGCACAAGGCAGTGAGCATCTTCACTGGGGTGTGGGTGTGTAAGAGTGACTTCAGCTGCAGAATGGGTTAAGCCCAGTGGTTCTGAAGGGAGCATCAGGCCTCATCTGACGGCTGATACTTGTCACAGTGGTTGTAACAAACCTTGGGAGTTCCAGCTCCAGCAGCTACCTGGAAAAGGGTTGTCATGAGGCTTAAAAGGGACAACTAAGGGTTTGGTATGAAAATCTTCAGTGCACGTGTGTCCTTTCTTTTTACAAGTCATCACAAATAAACAAGGGCCTGTTGGGTGGAGGATTTTTCTAGCCTGGAGTGTTGTAAGGGAGGACTAAGTGAATATGGACTTTGATTTCAGTGTCAGGAAGGGGAATCACACAAATCAATTAGCAAGTGGGAAAGACGGCACTGCAAAGTAAATGTGCTACAGAACACCACATTAGACTGATATCCCAACAGAGTGACATAGGCCTGTGAACAGTGAGTTCTGTGAATCCCTTAAGGAGTAGGGAAGAAGCCTGGGTTTTTGACATTAGTACAAGAAAACTGAATAATGTAGGCCAGACTTTTCATAGTACTAATGTTTATATTCACAGTATCCTCCACAGTGACCAATGCACACGGGAGATAGAAGAGCTTGTTAAACAAGGAATGGAGCATGTTTTCATTGTAGAATTTAATGGGTTCTAGAATTGAGTCTTTGGTAGAATAGGCCTATAGGTTGAAGGGTTCTTCCCCCTTCCCTGAAGATGTATGGAAGTTCTAAGCCCTCGTACCTCAGACTGTAACCATATTTAGGCGTATGATTGTTACAGATGTGATCGGTTCAGATGAGATCACCCTGGAGTAAAGTGGATCCCTGATCTAACATGACAAGTGTCTCTAGAAAATACCGACTGTGAGGAGACCTACATAGAGGCAGAAAACCAAATGAGGACGAGGTTGGGTTGATGTAGCTGCATCCAGGACAGTGTCCATAGACGTCCCAGGAAGCATGACTTTATCAACATACTGCTCTCGGACTCCTGCCTCAGAACCGTGAGACAATAAATAAATAAATCTTTATTGGTTTAAGCCATGAGGTATTCGTACTTTGTTGTGGTAGCCCTAGGAAACTCAACACACATAGGTAAATGTTTTTAGTTAATGATTGCTTTTTATCATCGCTATACCTTGAAATGAACGTAGGTTTACAGAAGGTACAAAGAGGCCCTCTATATTATCCTCCTGATTTCCCTCAGTGAGCCACCTCCCCTACAATGTCCGGACCAGGAAACTGATGTTGATTCAGGCCAAAGGCCTTCTTAGTCAGATTTTTGACTGTTTTAATTGTGTGTCTGTGTCTGTGTCTGTGTTTGTGTCTGTGTGTGAGAGAGAGAGAGAGAGAGAGAGAGAGAGAGATAGACAGAGATAGACAAAGAGAGACAGAGACAGACAAAGAGACACACACAGACAGACAGGGACACAAAGACACACAGAGGGTGTGTCAGGTGTCTTCCTCAGTAGCTCTCCACCTGGGCTTCACCAGCTTCCTACAGGATGCTTTTCTGAATAGTGGGGCCTAGAGATGCTTTTGAGCCAAGTCAGATGCAAATAGTTTATTTTGAAGATACATCAGATGCCTCTTGTGGTAAGCCTGTGTATTCCATCATAAACACGCTGGCTCAGCTTGCCACTTCATTCCTGTGTTGTTCCCAACAGGAATCTTTCATTAACATCTCTTATCTGAGGTCCAGAAAAGGATTCTGAATGAACCAAGCCTTTTTTTTTTTTTTTTTTTTTTGTCCCTTTCTGGTTATCGGCAAGCCTGAGAATGAGTTCCTTAGAAAAGGTGGTTGCTTGGGTAAAGGGACTTGCCCAGGAGCGCTGGTTTCCTTTGACTCATTCAGCAGAGGTTTGTTGGTTGAAGTGGGTTCTGTGAAGGGTGTTTGTGTGAGGGTAGCTGCACCAAATATGTCAAATACTGAAAGGATTTCTGTATGAAAATGTGAGCTCGTAAGCTATGGTGTTTCATGTCCTTTCTTCCATGACTCCTTCCTAAGTCTCTTTAGCTATACTTCTCAGCTCATGGGAGCTGTGCATTACATGTATTTAGTTTTTAAACCAAAAGTGATGGGCTTTTCTTTGGAGATGGACCTTTGAGAAAATCATGAAGTATGTTCTGATCTATGGTAAGAAAGATTTATAGTACATGATTTTCTCAAACCATTCATGTGATTGTTTTTTCTAGAAGGTCAGAGAATATGTTCTCTTATATGTTTTAGTGATAAGACTTGTCTCACTTTACTGTTTTAAATGGTTTTTTTTTTTACTTTTTATTAATTATTGTATGTGTGTGTGTGTGTGTGCACGCGCGCATGTGTGTGTAGGTATGTGCATTCCACAGTGTGAGTGTGGACTTTAGAGGACAAATTGTGCTAGTTGGTTCTCTCCTACCATGTAGGTCTCTGGGATAAAACTCAGGTCACCAGACTCGAGGGCTAGTGGTATTACCTACGGAGCCATCAGCAGTCCTTACTTGATCAAGTCTTACTTTAAAAACAAATACATTCTTTCTATTTCTTCTGTGTTTTCTATTTCAGAGAACTGTGCAAAAAAACAAAAAACATAACAAAAAACCAGAACCCTAACTAACCCAGGAGGTAGTGCCTCTTCCAGAATATTATCTGGTACTAAATGTGAATATGTCCAACATATTGAAACTCAAAACCAACAATGTGGGAATAAAAGAATGTTCAACAACAAAGTAAAACCCTAAGGAACAGGCGAGCTATCCTGCTGGTGAAAAGAGCTGTTGAAGCAGAATAATGTTCATCATCGGGTACATTAGCCTGAATGAAATACAATATGTGTAGAAACAGCAAGGAGGTTATTAACCCTAAAACTTTCAGCCATCTTGGACACCTGACAGTGTCTTTGTATTTAGGTAAATGAAGGCTTCTCACCCTCAGCACCGTTAACATCTGGGGCAGGTAATTCTTTATTGAGAGGTCTGCCCTGGGTGTTGTGGACTCTTCAGTAGCATCTTTAGTTTCTGAGACTCACTTGGTGACAGAAGTGCTTCCCTTTTCCATCATTTGTGGTCACTAAACATGTCTTCTGATGTTGCCAGTGACCCCCTATGGGATAAAATCACCCGTGATTGAGAACTACTGAGCTGAAGAATGAAGGCCTTGAGCACCAGGCCTTTCTACAAGGATCATTTGGCTGACTGCCTATAGACTTCATCTCCTCACATTTTCCATTTCAATTGTGATTTCCCTTTGAAAAGCAGTGGCGTTTTAGAAAATGTGGTTGGACTCATTTGCTTGAATATCAGTGGGGTCCATGGAAAAATTCCTAGTGTGTCCAAATCCGTATGAAAATAGGGGCTGAATTGAATATGTTTGATATAAAGAATTATATTTGCCCTCTTGCCTGGCATGGGGATTCATACCTATAATCTCAGCACTCAGGAAGTTGAAGCAGGAGAATCATGATGAGTTCAGTCAGGGCCTGCTTAGAGGCCAGCTTCAGCTATATAGCCAATAGTGTATCAATTAAAAATAAATTAACTCTTAGGGGTAGAATGTACAAGGTTTGTATTTGAGTACGTTGATGCTGAGAAGACAAATTTCCTAGCTTACCCTGTTTCTCTTGCCTTTGCGATGGCTGCTCCGGGAAAGAAGCAGGCCCTGGGTCCTTGCTGAGTGCCATTCTCCAGGTTGGTTGGAGTTAACGTGTGCTCCTGTGACACTGTCTGCTCTCCAGCCTTCACTTTCCTGTGCACTGGGTGTCAGCAGGAGGATGTGACCGAGGGGAGTCTTGTTCTGCTTCTGCTTGTCCCTTCCCAGAAGCTGTGGAAACTTGGCCTGGGACCCTGCTGTCAAACTGACATCATGCTTGGTATTGTTTGCTTTAAGCTGTGTGCAGACTAACTCTATATACCACCACCCAACATTTTTCCCCCCTTTTTGGGAAGGAGTGAAAATTTGTAGGCAATGGTGCTTTTGTTTTTTCCAGAAGTGAATCTAAAGTGTGAAACCTTAAGAGAGAATATTCTTTGGGGGAAAAAAAACACCCGATTTTGTTTCTTCCTTTCTCTCTTCTAGAGTGGGATAATTTAAGAAGTACAAATATAATGAGCCAAAGAAAACCAATGCTCCTGACCACAGCCCGCTTATCCAAAACAACTACCTTCTTAGGGAACTCACTCTCTGGCTCACCACCGACCTGCATGGGTCTCAGAGGAAGTACCTCCTTAGTGATAATGGACAGATGCATTTAGGGTCATATTCGGTGTTTAAGAATAGAAGACGCTGGAGGTGTAGGTTAATCTTTCCCTAACATATCTAAGGCCCCAGGTTCCATGTGTTCCTCAGTTAGCCCGACAAACAGTCAAGCAAACAAAACAAAGCAAACAGAAGGCTGACAGCAAGTGGGAGCCTAAGAAGCTTATAGCAGGAAATGGAGGAGCCAGGGAGGTTAGAGTGATCTGCTCTCCCTTCAGGAATTCTTTTGCTGATTCTGTAGATGAGTCTGAGGGGTTCTACCTCAGAATATCTGGAAAGGCTTTACCTAGTGAATTCTCTTGGATTTGTGCATCCTTGCCTGTTCCATTACTCAGCCAATAAGACTAGCTGATTCTGACAGCTGTGTTCTCCATCTCCAGAGCGATGGAAATCAACTATTATAAACTAGGAACAGCGTGGAGGGGTGTCGGCAAGCCCCTCCTGTGATGGGCTGCCTACTCACGCTCGACTCTCCTTTTATTGTCAAGATTTTGCATTTTACCACATTTGGTAATTAGTGAAGGTTCTATGCTTCTGTGAGTTTTCATGCTGTTTAATTTTTATTTCTCTCAAATCACCACCTTGGATCAATTTTATATCTATTGCATTAGACCTTGATGTTCCATTGAGTTAAAAGATGAGTCTCTCTCTTTCTTCCCCCATTTCCAAATACAGTGAATATTAGAAGAAGAAGAAGATAATGATGATGATAATATTTTGGTTTTTTGAGACAGAATTTCTCTGAATAGCCCTGGCTCTCTTGGAACTCACTCTGTAGACCAGGCTGGCCTTGAACTCAGAGTTCTGCCTGCCTCTGCCTCTGCATCCCAAGTGCTGAGATTAAAGGTGTGCCCCACACTGCCTGGCAAACTGCTTCATTATTAAACTACACTGAAGTAATGTCTCTCTAAGGGACCACAAACTACATTTACAAGTTGTGTAACTTTGACTCAAATGCTAAAATTGCTCTATTGTCATTCTCATTCAAAATTTTTATTTATTTACTTATTTCATTTTGAGGCTGTGTCATAATGTAGCCCAGCCTGGTCTCAAATGCCCAATTATCTAGCTTTAGCCTCCCATATACTGAGATTCATTGTTTTGTCATAAACTTAAGCACTGTTAGCAGAAGCCCTGAGTACTATAGCTTCTAAGTAAAGCATAAATAATATTGCAGTATTAATATTATTGCATTGCTTACTTATATAAGAAATTACAGCATGAAAAGTAAATTAAGCATCTACTGAAAATAAGATTACATTATGAATCAAAAATGATGTTTTCCATGGATTTATATTAATTTATTTATTTTGGTAATGTATGTTTCCCTGGGATTTCTATGGATCACTATCTATATTCTGAAACAGTCCCAGGATTATCCAGCATCGATCTGTTGACTAGGCCAGGGGATGTGTGTTGGCCATCTTGTTGGTAACAAACATTAGACACCAATGCCAAATGCCTAACCACTTCCATATGAAGAAGCCAATGGCATTGAGCTATTTACAAAGCATTCCCAGGGGGCTTCAAGCCTTCTTATCTCTTTGCTTCTCTCCTCCTTTCAATTAAAAAAAAAAAAAGTGTTATCAAGACTGGGAATTTAAAGCTCATTGTCAGTCTTGAATTGTTTTATTTTGTGTGTGCGATGTGTATGTGTCTGTGATGTGCATGCCTATGGTTGGGGGGGGGGCACATGCCGTGGCACGTGTGTGGGGATCAAAAGACGGTTGTCTTCTTCCACCCTTCTGTAGGCTCTGGGGACTGAATTTGGGTCGCCAGGCTTGCAGAGCCAGCACCTATACCTTCTGAGTCACCCTACTGGTCCCTTGAGTTGTCGCTGATACCCAGCAGTGATGTAGTGCAGTAAAGCAGGAAACTCCTGTTTTATTTCTAGCCACAATCTCTTACTCATGGCGCTGGCACAAGTTCAGGAGTGCTTCCCTAGAGCTCCCAAACCTGCTTGTTTTTAAGTCTGAGATCAACGTTTATACACCAAGTTTCTGCCTTGAGGGCAACTTCTTTTATTCCTTTATATCATTAATGAGTTAGAATTGCTAAAGCAATGCTATAACTTGTACAGTTAAAATAATTAATCAAAAAAATTGATTCAGTATCTATGTAGGATTATCTCACAGTTCCATTCTAATAGATGTGGGCCAGCCCCTTTAAAGGTAATTCTTGTTAAGTAGAAATTGCCAGTTGGGGAGCAAATGAAGTCGAGAAGACATAGAATGGAAGGTTTGAAACTGGCTCGAGGCCCTGGTCCCTTGATAAGTGTCAGGAAGGCCCTCCCTTCCTGGAAACATTTATTGAATGCTTACCATGAGGTCAGGCTGCTTTCTCACACTTGGGACAAGGCTACAAAGAAGGCAGAGAAAGTTGCTCTCTCTGGGAGCCAGCATTCCCTACAGTGAGGTGAGAGCGATTGGGGTCTGTGTTGGGAAAGCGTTGGGGTCTGCAAATGAATAATGTTTTGATAGGTGCCAATAACTCCAGTGAAGAAAATATTAGCACTTCCTTAGTCGCCAACAATTATAGAGAGAGTACTGTAAGTGGATATGGAGCGATTCTGATGAGAGTCCTGAATGAAGGGCGTATGAGGAGTAAGCTTTGGGAGGTGGGAGCCGCTGGGAGTTTTTTAGATCTAAGGAAGAGAGTAGGGGTTTATAAAGGACCATAGGTATGATGGGGCGAGGAGAGGTGGGTAAGCCAGACCAGAGGGAGTCCTGTGGGCTCTGGTGTGCAAATCATAGTTCAGAGCTTTAGGGGCTGTTCTGAGAGCAATGTAATTTGTTCTAGGTTCATGGCCGCCTGTGGTCAGGGGTGCACATTATCTGTGAGTACACGTAAGAAGCCGTGTACTGTGTATTTTAAATGGGTGAATTATACGGCGCATGTTACATCTGAATAGAACTGCTGAAGTATGTCCACTGTTGCTACTTGAAGAACGGACGGCAAGAAACCAGAAAGAGGGAAAGCCAGCTGAATATTTCAGTGATAGCCGTGGCTCATTCTCTGTGTCAGCTTGACTGGGATGTGGGATGCCCAGAGACTGGCTCAACTGTGGTTCTGGGCAATGTTGCGAGCGCGTATTTAGATGACATTAACATTTGAATCAGTAGATGAAGGATAGCAGATGGAGTGTGCTTCATCCAATCAGCTGATTGCCCTGTAGGAGAAGGCTGGCCCTCCTAGGGAGAGGGAGCTCTTCTGCCTGAGCAGCCATACTGGTTTTTCCTCCTTTTGATTTGAACTGAAGGATCGGTTGTTCTTGACTGTTGGCTCAAAGACTGCTGCTCACACCCTTCCATCAGCTTTCCTGTTCTTCAGGTCTTCAGACTTTGGGATGGCGCCACGCCATTGACTCTCCCGAATCTTCCACTTGGGACATTTCATGCTCCTTAATTGCTTATGATAAGCCCCCACTTTAACACTTAGCTTTTTTTCACTACTATATTTTTTTATCCCTTTACTTTATGTGTATGTGTGTGTGTGTATGTGTGTGTGTGTGTGTGTATGTATGTATGTGTGTGCGCACGCATGTGCACCAGTGCCCATTTATAGAGATCAGAGCGCAACTTTTAGGAGATGGTTCTTTCCTTTCAGGTGGGTTCTGGGGATTGCCCTCAAATTGTCAGGGTTGGCAGCAAGCACCTTCACCTGCTGAACCATTTAGTGAGCCCTTTCTATGTTCCTCCTGTTGATTCTCCTTCTCTGGATAGTTGGGCTGATGCAGTCTTCCAGGCAAGAAGAGATAATGTCATCAGGGACAAATGAGAAGTTGGAAGGCTTTCTATATGCTTTGAGTGGAGAGGGCATAGGGGCTCCTTGTACTAGGAGAGCACTGGGGACTTTTGCATTTGTTATTTTATGAAACAGAAATAGGGGCTGTTGGTATACCCCTGTGATATCCGATTTCTAGAGATGGAGGCAGGAGGGCACAGATGTCCTCAGTTACATAGCAAATTTGAGGCCAGCCTGGACTTCATGGGACCCCATCTTAAATAAACAGAAACAATAAATAAATAAGCACGGGTTACTGGAGGGTCAGTGGGAGGCAGCTACCAAGACTGTGGGCTGGCTGATATCAAGTAAAGAAAGTCAAGAAAAATGAATAAAAATTAAAAAGTAAGCGATATCAATTCTAGCCATAGTTCCCTAGCAACATTAGCAGGAAGAAAAAAAAATTAAATACACATTTTTTTTCTTCTATAAAAAAAAAAAAAAAAAACAAGAAAAAAACAAAACAAGAAAATACCACCACTAGCAGCTCACTCGTTTACCAGAAGCACTTGGTGCCCCAGGGAGTGCAGGAGACCCACTAGAGGTGAAACGGCCCCAGAAAGGGTTCAGAGGCTCTGTACATGGCTTTTTAAGATTTCATGTCATGTGCACTCACCTTGAGATTTTGGTGGCTGACATCTTTTGAGAGACAGCAATCAATACTGGGCTCACTTTCCCGTTGGCAAACCTTGACCCGGAGCCCTGCAGGCAGGGTGGAGTTCTCTGGCTTCTGTGGTCTCTTGTCATTGCCCAGGCAATGTGCCATTTTATTAATGAATATTTTTTTGTCTTTATACCACTAATCTTCCCCTTTGGTGCATCTGCCTTAATTCTGGCAAGATGCATGCTCTTAGGGCCTTGGAATAGTCCGATGCAGGAAAAGCTGTCTCCATGATAGTGTCTATAGATGAATCTTAAATAGTTGGTACAGAAGCCAGAATGTTTGAGTTTATGGCAACTTTAAGAAGAATTACTGGTAGTTTATTGTAAAGCTTTATACTTGTCCTGTTTATATTTTAAAAAGATGAGACGAAAACACCCACAATGGGCTGGGCCCCTCCCCCACGAGTCACTAATTAAGAAAATGCTCTACAAGCTTGCCTGCAGCCTGATTTTATGGAAATGTTTTCACAGTTGAGGTTCCCTCCTCTCAGGTGGCTATGGGTTGTCTTAGGTTGACATAGCCTGCACATACTCCTCAAGTCTATGACCGTAAAGTCCGAGCTGTGGCCATGGGCCCATGATGGATTTCAATGTGGCTTTCTTCCTCCTTTATTGTTTGGTGCAGTGATGTGTCTTTGACTGAGGCTCACTACGTTTCAGCTGTTGGACCTCAGAGATCCAAACTGGGACCCCCAAGACCCAAACCGGAACGCCGCACCCCCACAGAGACTCACAGACGATATCGATGCAAATAGCAAGAGGATTTATTCCAGTATACTGGGGCCGTTCTAACACGCAGGATAGAAGCGACCACCAGGAGCAAATGGTGAAGGTTTTTATACAGTTGAAACGGTTGCTAGGCACAAACCGAGTTGGGACAAGTTGATTGTTTCCCAAATTGTTTTCCCATTTTGATAGGCAGGGGCCAGTTAACCTTTAAACTGATTGGTGCTGGCATATAGCAAGGTTGCGGGCTCCTAGAAAATGTAAACTTTAGGGTCTTAGTCAATGTGGGTGGGGGGAAGACTCTTAGCCCGAGGCCATGGGCTGCCTACGTGGGGAAACTCTTTTAGCCCAAGGCCGTCTTGTTTGTCTTAGAAAGTGTTTTTCTTTAACTCTGGGAACTGTTTTGGGTCACGGTGCTCCTGGCTTGGGCCTACACAATTTTGGTGCTCTTAGAAGCCTGACTAAAGTTGGCTGCTTTGGTCTTTTTCTATACTAGGGACCTGAATCTTAAGGTGGGACCCCCACACAGCAACCTCAGATATGGACAGGATGTCTCTGGCTATAGATAAGAGGATCTCATATTCTTTGGATACCTTTAGGTTGTAGTATCTAGCATTAAGAGTTGGAATTAAGCTGGGCATAGTGGCACATGCCTTTAATCCCAGCACTTGTTGGTAGAGGCAAGCAGATCTCTGGGAGTTTGGATCTCTGGGAGTTCGAAGCCAGTCTGATCTACAAAGTGAGTTTCGGGATAGCCAGGTCTACGTAGAAAAACTCTGTCTTCAGACAAACAACAACAAACAAACCCAAAACAGAACAAACAAAAAAGCAGAACAACAACAACAAAATAGAGTTAGGAGTAAAAAGTTCAAAGACACATGACAAAGTTTATTCCTGTTTTCTGCAATTAGAGACTCTATTAAAAGTCAACTATTTGGGTGAAGGGTTAAGTTATAATGAGTCTCACTGGCGATGATTCCTGCTCCCTTTGCCCTGTCTATAATTATTACCCTTATCTTTCATCAATATTTATAGGAAAATGTTTTATATTTGGCTGAATCATGATAATTTAGTTTGTCTGGTTCAAGTACAGTTTAAATACAAATTAAGAAAATGCAGATTTACAAAAATGGTCTAGATGGGCCCATCTCCAAAAGGATATGTATCAGGAATAGATGTTAACTGTATTTTGGTTGGAAAAAATGTCGTGGGAACCCAGACTGATTTATGTGGTCTATGAACTTCATTAATAGCTTAAGCTTTTATCTGTGACGCTGTCAGAGGTATAATTTAGATTTTCCTACATCCATCCATTTTATTTTTCTTCCAACCTCGGCCAGCCGTACTTCACATATCTTCCTGGGAAACGTGAACGAGTGTCACCTGGGCATTGTTAGCGCATATGGTGCCAATTAACAGTGTAATTTAGAAGCCAGCAGAAAAAACAAAATAGCGAACCTCTAAAGGTGAGGTTCAGTGATTCACTGGCTTCCTTCACTCACTTACCACTTATCATCTGGTGGAAATGCTGCACGTTATACGATTGCCCTACAACCTCTCTCTCTCTAAGCTCTCACTAATATCCCAGCGCCCTGCTCTCATGAGTAAGCATTATCCATGAGTCTTTGGCAATAATTGAGCACCCTGAAGGCCAGCCTGAGGTTTTCCTCTAGAAGAAAGGACCTAGTGCATAGGATCTGCCTTAAAGGAGGCTTGGGCATTGCTGTAGGTTACAGTGGTCCTCGAAGGTGACTTGCACGGTCTTGGTAAGACTTAGGTTAAAGCATGGGAACTGGGAACATTTCACGAGGCCAAGGAACGTTCGGATACAGATGGGGGTGAGGTTGCTAATCTGCTAATTTTAAGAACGGTGGTCCAGGTGGGTGTTGGGGAAGTTTATTTTTAGTTACGTTTAAATTGTTTTATGCACTTTTGGGTGAGGGACTGCCTAGGTTTTTGACATTTTGTATTGTCTGCAGGTGTTGGATTAATGTGGGGGATGCTGATTGTAATGATCTGCACATGGTATCAGCAAAATGCCTGAGGTGTTCTCAATGATTAAAATAACTGAACTGAGACGCTCGGGGTTACACTGTCCATCGAGTATGGAGCTGGCCATGACAGTGGTTCCCTCTGCTGAGGTCTGAAAGACTTTGAACATATGAGAATGCTTCCTTGTCTTCTTTGGTGTAGCAGCCCAACTGCTAGAAATGGTGCACCAACGTGGCGCCTGACATCACGCCAGATAATGCAATGTAAAGACAAAGAAGAAACTCCAGACCTCGCAGATTCTGGCAAAGTACACTCAGGGAAGCTACCAGAGGATAGAGATTAAGGTATTAATTGAAGGCGTCTGAAGGAAGAGCAGAGAAAGGAAATAAGCCTCTATGAAGAGAAAAGGCCGTGAAATTAATAAATAAATGAGGGAAAAGCTCCGAGGTGACAGCCACAGAACAGAGGCCTTTAGAGGAAGACATTTTCATGGTGAAAACAAAAAATTCAGGTGGGAGCAGGAAAAAGCAAGGCTCTTGATGCTTTTCCTGATCATGGAGCCGGTGCTCCTTCTTGCTGCTGCTGGTAGCATGCTGATTCACAAACTGACTTTTCTGATAGCTGCGCTGTATTATGTGTGAAGCTCAAGATGTTGTGTTTGAGATTTATGGAAGGGGTTGTATGTTTCCCCATAGTGGTGGTGTAAAAGGATGCCAACTGCCAAGACTTTGCCAGATATTCTTCCCACCGGCCCAGGACCCCCAGCTGTTGTGGAAACCACAGTTTAGAGCCAAAAAGCTGCTTAGTTAAACCAAACAGTTTTATTTTTCCTTGCAAATCTGTCTACAAGCAGTAACTCCACACCATGAGGGAACTCTTCCTGCAGATAAGGACTAGTTGTTTTTCCAGCAAACCAGACTCTATCTTAAAATCTGGAAAGCGTTTCCTCAGGTCAGCACACACAAGCTGTTCTCTAGAACTGGCCAAGGAGGGATCTCATGCTGTAGCCTAACTTGGTACTATAAGAATTAACCCAGGTGGTGCTAGTTTTAAAGGCAAGAAGGGGTCATGGAGAGCAACTGAGGCTTTGCACTGTGAGAGGCCAGGAAAGGCCATTGGTGAAGGTGCAGCCCAGTTTCAGCAAGGGGCTCCAGCAGTGTTTTGCAAATGCCATTATCATGGGATGACCACCAAGAACAACAGCAGCAGTGGTATGAGCCAGCCAGACCCTGGAGGACAAATAATGTTTTCTTCAGAGGGCAGAGCCAGAGAAGTGAAGATTCCTTTGAAGGAGCCTGGAAGATCATGAGTGAATTCTAGATAATTGGACATTGATTTTTTTTTCCTGTCAAAGACATTGTGAAAAGCTTGATAGATGTTTGATATCATTTGGTCATGTGCATAAGAAGCTTCATAATTGCTCCTCTTATAAGTAGTTTTGCTGGTGTAGTGTTAAATTGTGTTGTAAAGATAAAGCAAAGTTTTTAAGACAGAAAAGAGGAAATGTTGGGGAAGTTCATCTTTAGTTCTGTTTATTTTATGCACTGTTGGGTGAGGGGCTGTCTAGGGCATTTTGTGTTATCTGCAGGTGTTGGGTTTCTGTGGGGGTTGTTCAATTGGTAATGATCTGCACGTGCTCTCAGTAGAAACCTAAGGAGTTCTGAGTCAGTAAAAACCACCTGAGCTCAGATGCTCAGGGCTCCACTCTGAGTATGGCGCTGGCCAGGACGATGGTTCCTTCTGTGGAGGTCTGGCGGGGTTTGTACCAATGAATATGCCTCCTTGTCTCCTTGCTGAGTCACCACAGCAGGTAACCACCACAGATGGGCCCAGTGTAGTCACAAGCCTGTGTATAGAGGAAGAGGGTTTGAAGGAACACTCGGTTAAGGATACTTGTTTTGCAGATGGAAGGCAGGAGAGTGAGTCAAGGTGTCAGTGGCCATTAGAAGGTGGGGAAGTAAAGTTTCTCCTAGAATTCAGGACAGATGACTTGTAGATGATTTGTAAACCTGTGAGATAATAAAGCGGTGTCATAGGAATCTTATTGCAGCACCAGGAAGCTGACACAGGGGAGTGCCAGCCCCACAAGATAACGTATGATCTTGGACTGGACTGGTGACCTTAGATGCCAAATGACTTTTCCTCTGGGAAAAATACAGACACTGAGACCTTGTAGTTTGTTTTATGTGAGAATTTGGTATGATAATATTTGCAAAGTGCTTCAGTGTGCTACCTGACCTAAAGTAAAAACTCAGTAGTAGGAAATAGTAGTCAGTCGAAGGACCAGTTGACATAGTATAAGAACTGAAAATTGCCGTGCAGGGGACAAGGGACATTAGAGAAATAATGTGACCTTGAGAGAGCCCATAGGGCCTTGGGGGACAGACTTGCTGCTCAGTTAGCTAAGGCTCATGTTAGGAAGAGAGAAGATGGACTGTGCGCTAAGCAGGTGGATTTTGGGGCAGCGTCTTACCATTACAAGGGCTGAGACTTTGAACGCGATTCAAGTGAGTCAGTTCGGAGAATCTGCAAGTCCTTGGGCTGGAGAAGTTTGAATCAGGGCTGATGATCTTGGCTCTCTCGAGTGTGTGGGGTGGGGGTGGGGCAGAGGCCTTCCAGAAGGAAGTGCTCAGTCCCAGCTAGTTCTCAAACATTGCCAGGCAATTTGCCCTCAAGTTTGCTTCATAGAAGCTCTTTTTGCATTGTTATGTGCTTTTTTGAAAGCAGCTAATGTGCTTGCTGGACTTTGGAGCACAGAACCCTGTTAGCACACATTGTAGCATTTTTAAAAAAGCAGGTGAGTTTTAGAACGACTTTACCTCCGATATAAAGCGTGATTTGAGTAGTGTGTAAAATCCCCAACTCATGCGGCTATTGGACAAATCGTTACTGCTTCTGTGAAGGCCTCTGCATCCCAGGTTAACTAAACATGTGGGCAACCAGCCTTTACCAGAGTGCTCGACCCTTTTCCCCTTGGCTTTTTGCTGCCCAGGCTTGCTGGCTCTCAGCTCTGCCTCACTGGCTGTGGTGCCTTTTTCTCTTGCTTTGCCAAGCAGTGCTGGCAAAAATCAGTTGCCAGGCTGCTGGCATTGCAGCCGTGGATAATCTCCCAGTCCCTCCGCGTCTCTTGGCAGTTCCTCCAACGAGGGGCAGTTCCTCGCTGCCCCCTTTCCTGTTCTCTTGTGTTACAAAACCTATCCGCTGCCCTCGGCCTCGGCTCTGCTGCTCTGAGCAGTGAGCAAGGTCTTTTCTTGGATAACCAAGAAAACAAAAAGAGTGGGTTACACCTGTAATCCCAGGACTCAGGAAGCTGAGACAGGAGGATCTTGAATTTGAGTCCCATCTGGGCAATTTATATATATGTATATTATATACATATATAATGAAGTCCTGTCTCAAGCAAATCAACAGAAAAGGGATGAGGCTAGCTGCTTTCTTTCCTCATAAGTAAAATGTAAAGCTGGATTTCTGATGAATATCTGTACATATACGATACTCATAAAATGTGTGTGTATTTGCTCATAGCTGTGTTTATTGTATTTGTTATTATTTAAGCAACTTAAGCGAAATAAATTAAAAAGCAAGGACTAGCCAAACATGATACACTTAGAAGGCTGAGGCAGGAGAATTGATGTGAGTTCAAGGCCAGTCTGGGCTCTCTAGTAAATCTGAGGCAAGTGAGAATCTCTCACAAAACATCCCCCAAAGCAGCCAGGTCTAGCTGATCAAATTGTGACCCTACTGCTCTCTTTAATGGGATGCGTGTAGTTAAAATGCAAATTTGGATATATTTTAGACACTTTGATACTTACTGGTTGTTTAAAAATAATTTTGATCACTATTTATAGATCGCTTATAGAATTCAAGTACTTCTAGGAATGGTATAATACGGACTGTAACCTCTCTAGGGACTGTAAGTATGTGGAGAACATTGAGTTCTATTTGATATTGTTTTTGTCTGTTTGCCTCTCAAGACAGGACTTCTGGGGACTATTCCTGTAGCATGGGCTGTGCTTGAGCAGGTCTGGGATGAAACCCAGGTTTCCATGTGTCTGTTCCTTTCCTGGGCAGAGCCAGGGACACTGTTTTGTGACCTTGCTTATGAGAAGCAGCTAGGCTACTGCTTTCCTTGCTTCCTTGCATATCCCCATGTATCATCTTCATGTGAGTGACCCTTCATTTACAGGAACTGACTGCTGACTGGTGTCTGCAAACCATTGCTCACCAGATGGATTCAAAGGATGCCTACCTGTGCATTGCTGACTTACACCTGCGAATATTTTGAGACTTCAGTACTTCATCAGAATAGGAAAGGAATTAGGGTTTCTAAATCTCTGGGCCTAAGTTAATGCATGGCATGTATTCTTCGGTATTTTAAGTTTGGTTTACAGTAGGCTTGTCCCCTTTTGTTATTTCTAAAGCCACAAGAAGACTGGGGAGTAGGACTTCAGATGCTGTCTCCTGGGAGCTTTGGATGAAGCTTTGCGGAGCTCTCAAGGCAGATCCGTAAGCACAGCTGAAATCACTTTAGCCTACTCATCTGTGATGAATCCTTTTATCGGCCTTGTCTATTCAATCTCTTATTTCAGACAGACATTTCTTGACCTTCTCAGCACAGGAAATAGTGCCAGAGAAGGGATTTCCATGTCTGGTTTTCCACTGAGGATCTGTCATGTGTAGGACTCTGGGACATGGTGTATCCTCTCTGCCCTTTGGAAGTCAGCACTTACTATTTATCACTGAAGGCTTTGTTTGTTTGTTTGTTTCCTTAGTTTTGATCCCTCAAGAAACAGTGAAAGGGTCTTAGGACAGGATAAGAGTCTATGTGATGTAGTATATTTTAATGAGGACATAGACTTTTGATAATGATTGATTTGATGTAGGACAGAAAAGAGATCTGGAATATAGTATTATTCATGTAAATTAGACTATGCACAACATTTTAATATGTGTAAATATTTGTGTGTGTGCATGTGTCTGTGTGTGTGTGTACTTGTGCATGTGTGCATGTATGCATGCATGTACAGGCAAGAGAGCAGCCTTGAATGTTCTCCAGGAGCCATTCACCTTAAAAGAATATGATTAGTTGTATGCATACCTGTACGACGTACGTGTGCGGGTATGCACATGGCATGCAGGAGGCGGTCTGAGGCCAACTTTGTGAAGTCAGTTCTCTTCCACCTCCTTAACTGGACTCAGGGATCAAACTCAGGTCACCAGGCTTGCATGGCCACTGCTTGTATCCACTGAACAATCTCATAGGCTCTATCCACCTAGCTTGGTTTTTAGGACTGCGTTTCTCATTGGCTTCTGTTCACTGAGCAGATAGGCTGCTCCGCTATCAAGGTCCAGATTCTCCAGTGTTGGGACTACGAGTGTGCGCCGCCAAGTCTAGTGTTTGTACATGGGTTCCTGGGGTCAGACTCTGGTCTTCCTACTTCTATAGTGAGTACTTTATTGACTGAGTGTTCCCGTCCCCCCCCACCGCCGTTTTAAAAAGAACATTACATTTTTAAACACACTGGAGAGGGCACCTCTTAGAAATAATTTGTTGAGCAGAAATTCACATAACGTTAATTTCAAAGTTAATCCTGTAGTACTATTTATAGTAACATGTAATTACTGAACATTTCAGGACTTGAAAGTAAAACCTTTTGATCATTAAGTAGTTTCTCCCTGTTTCCTTCTTCCTGCAGCCCTTGGCAACCACCAACTTTCCTTCTGTCTCTAGGAGCATGGCCATTTTGGATGTTTCATTGAAATGGCACACCTTTTGAGTGCTGGCCTCGTTCGCTCAGTGTAATGCTTTGGGAATTCAGTTCACCTGTGGAACGTGTTTGTA